>OV656783.1:2400000-3000000 GCA_927399505.1 Luperina testacea
GCAACAGAAATACATCATCTGTGACAATTTCAACTGTCTAGCTGAACGGGAATTTTAAGGACTGCCGGAAGAAATAACTTTGAATCCTCAATACAAGCAAATATTTATTTTAATTCGTGTTAACAACTTGGGGTTTCAAAAGCAAGTGAAGTGTCAAAGAGACGGACACATATAATAACAATTAATAAGTACAGACGCCAGCACATCAAGCTACTACAATCTGTCAAATTTCTTTAATAGATTTTCAACTTTATTGCTAAAGCATAAGGTTTAAAGTTGATTGGGAAAATTTTACAGTTTGGGGAGCTTGATGTACTGGCGTCTGTACATTAAAGCTAATTAGACGAATTCCTGCTATGATATATTGATCAGGCGACCGGTGTCCAGCAGGAGACTGAAGCAGGCTGATGATGATCCAACACTAGCTATCACGGTTCATGAGATACAGCCTGGTGACAGACAGACAGACGGACAGTGGAGTCTTAGTAATAGGGTCCCGTTTTTAGACTTTGGATACGGAACCCTAAAAATGACAAATAATATTAGGCTTGTTAAAATTAAATGTAAAGGAAGAGGCTGTGATTTCCAAATTGTATTTTCTCTCTTCTGTTAAACTACTTACCTTGGTATTTATATTGTTTTTATGGGTTTAAAGTGTTACAGAAAAGTTTAATGATAATTTAGGGGTAAAATAACAAAAATATTAAAATTACTGGTTGCGCTTTTTGAGACACTGTATACTTAAAGTAGCTGGTATACATTTTATACAGGCTGTATCACAAAAAGTACTCTGTATACAAAGTAGCTGGTATACTCTTTATACAGGGTTTTTCACAAAAAGTACTCTGAATAAAAACTAGCTGGTATACTTTTTATACAGGATGTGTCACAAGAAGTACTCTTTATAAAAAGGTACTGGTATACATTTTATACAGGTTGTGTCACAAAAAGTATTCTGTATAAAAAGTAGCTGGTATACATTTTTCCTTTTTATTTTAACTACTTAGGTAGGGATATATAGTTTAAAATATATTTTTCTTATCTGGAACGAGGAGCCGGGCGTTGATAGCTTACTCTTTTGCAGTTGTCATCGTTTAACTATTTTTATGATTGTATCTGTTTTTGTTTCAAAATAAACTTAGTACAGGATGTGTCCTGGCAAAATACCACGCTTGACAAACGTACGTGGTTTGCACGTGGTAAGATTACGCAGGGAATAATAATTGCCATACAGAATTGGGGCCCAGGTATGAGTGACAGAGACGACACTACAAAGCCAAGAAGCAGATAAAAATGGAGGCAACACTCTAAATACCTAAGTGAAGACGACTGTGGTCGGACACTCTCTTTCTAAATACACACATAAGAACGAGACAGTGATATGTGTTTTCTTTGTCATATGCATGTATTCAGAAAGAGAGGTCCGATCACAGTAGTCTTCACTTAAGTGTTTAGCGCGTTGCCTCCACTTTTATCTATAAGCGTCTTGTGCAGCTGCAGACGCCAGCACATCAAGCTACCCGAAACTGTCAAATTTTCCGAATCAACTTTGAACCTAATGCTTTAGCGATAAAGTTGAAAAATCTATTAAAGAAATTAGACAGATTTCATTAGCTTGATGTGCTGGCGTCTGTACAAAGCGGCACTTTATCTCATAATCAAAGTTGTTAATTTTTTATTCCCAAAGTATTATTTACCTTTCTGCTAAACCTTATATAATATTACGTAGTTACGTTCTTAGGTAATAAGTTTTTGTACCTATTTAATTTAAGCATATAAAAACCCGTAATGTATAAATAAAAAATTAAAAAAAAAGATACCAAGTTTTTTTTTTTCAATAAATAAAATAAAATAATATTCATTTAGTTCAGGCAAGACCCATATTTACATAAAATTAAAATATCATACTGCCACAGAATAAAATAAAAATGTCGTCAATGTCTTCGAATTCCATTCATGTATTTTCGAATAAGTAGGTACAATGCGTGCCACGTAAGAAGAGACTTGACACACCACGTGGTTTGACATGCGCAGTACACGATTTTAGGTATCTTTAGCGGTATGAGGTCTGAGTGCGGGACGGGACCGGACGTCATAGGGACGGCGGAAAGAGCGGGGGAGGCGGGGTCCGGTCTCATCTTTCGTGGCACGCATTGTATAGCTCTGCCTACAAGTGTTACAAGTTCGTTGTGTTAAATAATTTTGAAGGATATGGCTAACCCAATGCTTCATAAGTTTAAAAAATTTGTCTGCTCGATAGCGTAAATAACGCAATGAATGCTGTTGAACTGTCAAAAAGAAACCCATTGCTACTAAATAGTGTGCTAGCTAGGTAATTAACCGCAGGCAGTCTTAATTATCTTACCTAGGTCAGCTAATGATAACAGTATCTATGGTAAGGGGCGTGACAATTTTATGTCAGATTACAAATGATCCATTGTGGTTAGTACAACAGGAGCTTAAAATCTATGTTAGTAGGTACACAAATTAAATATAAATAACAATTACATTACATTATAGAATTAGAATCAATTACAAGAAAATAAAATATATAATAATGATTACATTATGATTGCCCAACTACGATGCGTACCCAAAGCGAGTGCATTGGACACTGAAATTTATCAGAAATTATCCTCAGAATATTGTTGCTGCTGCCGCGTAATCTACCCAGCAGCGACGACACCCCTAAACCCCTTGCGTCTTATTGCGTAAAAATCGTCTGTACGCGCTTCGGCAAACATCGCGGACGCACTGCAGAACCGCGGTAACCGCAACAACATCCTGAAGACGTTATTGAATTGTACAGTGCGTGCCACGTAAGAAGAGACTTGACACACCACGTGTTCTGACATGCGCAGAACACGATTTTAGGTATCATTAGCGGTATGAGGTCTGAGTGCGGGACGGGACCGGACGTCATAGGGGCGGCGGAAAGAGGCGGGGGAGGCGGGGTCAAGTCTCTTCTTACGTGGCACAAACTGTACTCGAAGAGCGCTGTACGTCCTTTGAGTATAGTTAACCCACAGGCTGCTCGTGTAGAATAATGTGCAATATGCTCTGAATAGCGCTACCTTGACTGCAGCTGAGCAACGAGCAAGCCAACACAATGGAAAACAAAACAATGACAGTGTAGGCACAAAATAACTAAAGTCTATTCAAAACTATGTTTCAAATTGATATTATTTCAAGTAAAACAAATATCAACTGTATTTTAATGGTAATTAAGTTGATTTCACTATTGATAAAGTTTTAAAAAATGCTTGAAGTTCTAGCGTAAACTGAACTTTATTGTGTGGGTTTAGAGTTATTTTTCCATAAACTCATATTTGTATACATTTTTGACAAATATATAGCGAAAAATGCAGTTTAGGTATGTCTAATCTCTAAATCTGAGGTGTGCCTAATCTCAATAGTGTTTTATCATTATCCGAGTGTAAACACAATCTGATATTGAACAATAACGTCAACAACCTGTTTCAGTCGCCGTAGTTAGATACTTGATAATCGAAAGCTTTCAGCATTCGTTTATCTATCGAGCATCGATTCGAATGACATCACGACTTCCAACTGCTCTTGATACAACTGAAAACGAATGTCTGTGAGTGTAGATCTATTTACCCACAGTAAGCCGACATTCGCACGGACATAAAAAGCACTGAATTTTGAACTATCGGTGTGTTGAGCCGAGGGTTGAGAATCCAACAGAGCGAACAAACTGTTATTGTATTTCCAACTCTCGGCGTTACGCTATTGCGTTGAAAATCCAGTGCGCTAAAATACATCGCCGCGGTAGAAACGTGCCCGTGCGTCCTACCTGGGATTAGACCATCACCAACAGGGGCGGATCTTGAATTTGTGGGGCCCTGGGCTAATACTGCTTAGGGGCCCTACCTAATTACTCAACCAATTGCCATTTTATTATGATCGGATTTTTTTAAATTCTACATAATTATTATTATTGACAATATCGTCTATTGTTTTCAGTTCGGTTGGGGGCCCTCTGTATCCACGGGGCCCTGGGCTGCAGCCCAAAAAGCCTTTAAGTAGATCCGTCCCTGATCACCAACACCACCAGCGGAGCTATTCTGTAAAAATCTCACCGTGAAAACTTAGGTAAAGTGAGCGTGGAGTGAGCTGTCAATAGTGTCAATACCTAGCAAAAACAAACTCACTTCACCTAAGTTTTCACGGTGAGATGGTTACAGAATCCCACTGCTGAATCCCCGACCACTGGGTACAGGCCTCTCCTTTCTTCGGCCATACTTCCCGGTTCCTTGCGTCCATCATCCAGGTGTTTCCCGCGACTTTAATAATAATAACAATATCAAACCCAACGCGCTTTTAGACGGCCCTGGTTTCTTTCTTTACTAAATAATAACAGCCGCACAGGTCTATCGATCAGGTTAAGCCACGCTTTTGCCGCGGTTGTTCTGTGGATGGATGACCATCTTTACATACCGAGACTCCTCCGTGCCTCGGAAAGCACGTTAAGCCGTTGGTCCCGGCTGTCATTCGTGGATCTTTGACAGTCGTTACGGGTAGTCAGAAGTCTGACAACCAGTCTTACCAAGGGGTATCGTATTACTCAGTAACTGGGTTGTGGAGGTCAGACAGGCAGTCGCTCCATGTAAAATACTGATATCCAGCTGCATCCGGTTAGACTGGAAGCCGACCCCAACGTAGTTGCGAAAAGGCTAGGCAGATGATGATGACTTTGGCCACCATTCGGTCACAGCTTTACTCCATCGGCTATCTCCTCGTCTAACTAGATGTTTTGTACAATTCCACTTGAGGCGCATCGCCCTGTCTCTAACGTCGTACCTACGCTTTCGATCGACGACGGATTTCGTTGATACGCACTCGATCTACTATCCTTAGCCGAATTTACTTGTGGCTGGCGCATCATATTTTCTTCTTCCTTAGATGCCTGGTAGCTACCATCTCCAGACGCAGGGGTCGAAACTAGTCAGTAAAATCAGTAAAAGTCAGTTTTTTTAGGCATGGTCAGTAAAAGTCAGTTTTTTGAGAAAATGGTCAGTTTTTTCAGTTTTTTGAGATCAACACATATATTGCTCCATATATTTTTTTGGAACCTTATTAATTATTTACTGACACAATTTGCCTGTCTGTGTCATTCCTTTTTACGCCTACCTTCTTCATTCTAGATTTTGCTTAAGAAATATATATCTTATAGTATACCTACTAGCAGCCAAACCCGGCGTTGCTCGGGTTTCACCTTTCAATTCCATTCATTTCATCAGTTTCAACACTTTTTCACATTTTCGCCACCCACAACCGCGACCAAACTTCCTTACTTTCACCAGGAGACCAAAGGGGAGATGATTGGACTTTGGAGTTGGTGGTCATAGAGAAAACCCTGTCTTCCCGTTAGCATTTTAAATATACATTTAGATTGTATCAACAAAAAACAAATTTCTAGTCATTTCTAATTTTCTTAGCCGGGCCCAGTGATGGTTTGAGGGCAACTAACAGCTGATGCTCTATTATGATGTCTTGTGGCAACTTAATATTGTAGCATCATTATTTCGAGGAAAAAAGTCCAATCCTACTTTTTTTTCTCGAAATAAATACATATTTTATTATTGTATGTTTAACTTTGCATATTTGTTACAGCTTCAGCATTTAACCTGCATTGTATGTGATTTAATTTGACTGCTGTGTGATTTGTTTGTGGCTACTAACCAACTAACTAATATGGGGAAATGTAAATTGAATGAGGACTGGCTTAATAAAAAAGATAAAAATGGACACTTTATATCTGAATGGGGTTAAAGGGATGGTGAAAATGAGGTTTTTTGTTGTGTGTGCGTTTTCTGTGGCTTGGGGATTTGAGGCTTTGGAGCAACATGCATCATCAAAAAAACATATTGAACAGTCAAAGGTGAAGCTGGCTGCATCTCAATTACATCTAGCAAGTGTTCGGCCCGTTGAAGACCCGACGATTGGTTCACCCGGTAGAGCACCCGTTCAACTATATAGTGTTAAAGATGGGGCTACCAGAGCTGAGATTTTATGGGCTATGAAGATGGTAGCATCTGATTATTCTATAGAGCCATCCTGCAGTCCATGCTGCATGCTCCATGCTGCATGACTGATAACTATTTGTAAACTTTTTAATAATAAAAGGTGGTGATGGTTGGCTATGGGGATGGTGGAGGCCAATAATATTTTTTTTTTCAATTCCACATGAAACTTTTATTTTAAGTTAGTTCAGATGGTCAGTAAAAGTCAGTTTTTTTAGATTTCTGGTCAGTAAAATCAGTATTTTTGAACACTGAACCTGTTTCGACCCCTGCAGACGTTGTCACGTACCCTTTTTTATTCAATATAACCAAGACAGTTTAATGATTAGGGCAGGCAGGGGTGCACCATATTTCATCAGAACAAAAGTTACCCCTGTAATCATAAACGTTGCTTTTAAGTTAAGTACCTATTATTAGCGACTGTTTAACGATACATTTTTGACGTTTAAATGTCACTAAAAGTTTAGCCATCGTTAAATAAACCCATAAAAATGTTTAATTTCTCTGTTACGTTATGTGTGCAGGTAATAGGGATTGTTCCATTACCAGCTGCACACAACCGGACCAGGCTCCGGGTTGTTACTGAAAAATTCCTAAGCAAAAATCCAATATTAACACTATAGGTATCCCCAAAATGGGGATTGAGCACCTCACGCTCAGCAAAGACTATGACCTAGACCAACGAGCGACGCCTTTATTAGGACGTAAGGCATCGTCCTAATAGAACGCGAATGCGCGCTCATCGCGCGAGTAAGCGACGCGACCATCACGTGTTCGCGCGATAGCAAAAACTGGGTGTTCTAATAGAACGCGAATATGTGATCATCGCGCGAATTTACGACGCGAGCGACCGTGGAGTACCTAGTTTGGCACCGGCACGGTCGGTACCAAAATTAGGACACCTAGTCGACTTCAATATGTTTGATCGCGCGTTCGTACGAGTAAAATTCGCGCAAACCTACGATGATCGCGCATTCGCGGTCTATTAGGACGATGCCCTAGTTATCTAATCTAATTTTACACCTACTTACTTGAGTCATTGCGTAAACGAACTTTACAGTCATACATAATTATCCACCTCCCAATTAGAACGTTTCGGACAAAGAAATTACAGAGGAATACAGTGGGTGTAAGACACCCACCGTTTCATGACGTTACGACCCCCACGTGATGACGGGGAGACATTGAATAAAATATTGCAAGTCTGCATGATGAGTATTAACACGTTGCTAAGTTACAGAATAAAGCCAACAATAATACTCATCGTGTCTTACTACTTTCCGTGATACATTTATGTTAATTTTACGTTTCATTAACATCGTTGTTCACGTTAGCAGACGGCTTGACGTCTGGTTCTGGATATACAGAATATGTTTTTAATGTGTTTTACCGAATTTAGTTCAAAGCCCTCGCGACCTAGATAGTAGATAAGTATGTACGTTGTATGTTTTGACCTAGGAGCGCGCTCGTAGGGACAGTCGATGCCCCAGTGGCCTACATCGTGGCCGGGCCTTACACCGCGCATGTGCATAACAGCGCTGAATGGAAAACCAGACTACGCTCCATGACAATGGCTCAACGTGAAAAAATATTAGAATATTGCTCGATTTTGTGGTAAATAATCGCAGATTAAAACTTTAAAGTGAAAATGTGTAGAGGTTGCAACCAAATGAGGTTCTAATCTATTTAATTATAGTTGTGAGCTGAGAAAAAGATGTCTTCGTTTCTAACATTTTGAGTCATTTCGTGATCAATTCAAAGCGCAAATTCATGGTCATTGAAGTTAATGACAAACTGTGTATAAATAACAAACCTTTAGCTGATGACTAATATCTAAAGGTAGATTTAACTTTATATACTGGCAACACTCCCCGCTTTTGTTGTCCCCAGAAAGAAAAATGGCCGACTCACGTAATGTCAAAACTCTTAGGGCGAGAGATTATTATAAAAACGTGTAAAATACCATTGGAATAGTGAAAAAGTGCATTTTGGTGTTGGTGACGTGTTTGACTGACTATAATATAGTGTCCTACAGTGAATTTACAGTTTATAATCGTATGGTGACGGACTTTACTGTGTAGTTCCTACCTGCTAAATAGATGCACAGTAAGTATTTTCATGTTATGTTTAGTATTATAACGCTTTTTTTACGCGCAAAAAGGCATTAAAACACGTTATTTGTCGTCACTCTGCAGCTGTTACGTTAATTTCCTTTGAAACTATATACATTGGATCATTACTTTGAATATTTTCTCGTTGTATATTTTGAAGGTTTTGATGTCCGGAAACGATGTGTTTCGTCGTCAAAACTGTGCCCCAGCCTTGATAGTACGTAAAGAACGAGGTGAGAATGCAAAAACAGCGATAAATTA
This sequence comes from Luperina testacea, assembly GCA_927399505.1. Lineage (NCBI taxonomy): Eukaryota > Metazoa > Arthropoda > Insecta > Lepidoptera > Noctuidae > Luperina > Luperina testacea. The sequence continues at coordinate 2,408,420 of OV656783.1, forward strand.
TTATACTCTTGAATATTCACACTTATTTATTTTTCGTTGGTAGTAATAGTTGTCAGAACCATAAATAGAAATATGATTTTATTTTGCATGGACTGTTTGTGTCACTGTCGTAGCATTTAGAGCTTAAATTATACAGCAAAAAGGTTTATTGTTAGTTGATAATAACAAAATATTATTAATAAGTACATTAGCTCTATAATCTTTAGAATGAAAGGGAAATTGAAGTGTATCTGCTGGTAATCAGTGCATAATATCATGACTAAAGTGGAGTCATTGTAATAGGTAACATTTGACAATTCATCAAATATTCAACAACGTAACCTTGTAACGGCGGGCATAAAATAACATATTTTTTCGTTTTGTTAGAACTGCACAATTGCTTACCTTTTTTCAATTACGATTACATATTTATTGTAATAATGACCGATACGAGTAATTTTACGATTTGCTTTCATTAATAAACCATTCTTAACATAATAAACAATTTCTGATCTAAAGAACTGAACGTCGTTACAAGGTTACGTCAGTTAACCATTTTTCTTTTTAAACACTAGGGATGTTACTCTAAAAATCGAAAGCTGATAAGTAGAATCGAATGCAATGATGACTTGTGAAGAAATATCACCATAAATTAATAACCACGTTGTGATTATAATAAAACATTTATTTATTATTCTTTTAACTAACTAGGTATAAAAATACAAAAAATAATGAAATAGAAAAATCATTGATGTTAGGTACAATTTAGGTGGTATGTTGCTGGCAACACCAGTGCCTGTCGATGACGCCATGTCATGTCGCCATTACATGACGCAGTCTTTTGTCGTTGTGCGAAGTGACTGTGCGTTTTTGGTGTGCTCTCTGTTATTTTCTTCTGACCCGGCTTTTTTATTGGACTGATCTTACTGACTACGTTTACCTGGCTATAAATTGGACTCCGATTGCTTAACGATTAGTAAACAAGAACAACATTACAGTCTTACCATGTCGAAACGGGGGAAAACGCTAAACAGTCAATCTCGCGAACTAGTGGTGAAATTGTACAATTATTTTGAACGGGAATCAATTAACGATGGGCCTCTTTTACCATTGACACAACCGAGAGAACGCGTTGCCGAAGCATTGGGAATAGGGAAGAGGACAGTAACTCAAATTCTGAAAGAGAAATACGGACCATCAGGCTCAGAAGATAATACTTTACGTACACCGAAAAAAAGAAAGAGGGACAAGAAAATTGTTGGCATTGATAATTTTGATGCTGCTGCAATTCGCAACCACATTTATGGATATTACTCGAGAAAAGAATATCCTACACGGGAAAAGCTAATAAGTTCGTTAAAAGACGCAGGCTTATTTTTTGGCGGTAAATCGTCTCTATCAAAGGTTTTGAAATCGATTGGCTTTAGTTTTAAAAAATCTGACAAGCGGAAAATCCTGCTAGAACGCTACGATATTATTTTGAAGAGAGTAACATTCTTACGTCAAGTAAATAAAATTACAGATTGGGACAATGTCGTGTTTATTGACGAAACATGGTTGAATGTGAACCATACGGTTTCGCGGACATGGACCGATGATACAGCGGCGTCCACCTCAAAAGTTCCACCGGGAAAAGGAGCCCGACTTATTATATGTCACGCGGGATCAGCTTCTCAAGGTTTTATTCCAGACTGCCTCCTCGCATTCGCCTCTAAAACTACAAGTGATTACCATGAGGAAATGAACTTTGAGGTTTTTAAAGAGTGGTTTGAGAAGCTGCTAGTCAGCTTAGAAAACCCATCGAAAATTATAATGGACAATGCACCGTATCATTCTGTACAAGTTGATAAACCACCAACTCAAGCAAATAAAAAGCAAGAAATTGTCTCGTGGCTGGTAAGAAATGGTGTGGATGCAAGTCCAACTTTATTAAAAGTTGAGTTGTTAAATCTAGTAAAAGCAACTAAGCCGTCCAAGCTCCGCTATGTAATCGATGAACTAGCCCTAGAGCATGGACACGAAGTTATTCGATTGCCTCCCTACCATTGCCAGTATAACGCCATCGAGCTTATTTGGGCACAAATAAAGGGTTATGCAGCGCGGAACAATACTGAACCACCCTTCAGTACTGCTAAAATGATGTCTCTGCTAAAAACTGCGTGTGCAGAAGTCACTACAGAAGACTGGAAAAAAGTCGTAGAGAAAACAAAGAAAATAATTTTACAAGATTTTGAACGAGATGTGAGAATAGACAATATTATTGAAAATGAATTAATAATATCTCTGAGTGCTGACAGCAGTGATGAAGATGACAATACTTTTAACAGTTCTGATAGTTCAACTGAATAAATGCAATTTTTTTGTTAAATTGTGTACTTGTCTTATGTTGCTCCTTAAGAACTCCTTTACGAAAAAAATAATAGCAATGGGACAGGGATTCGCCTGATGATTTTTAAAATTCGCATATGTTTCAAGTCCGTATCGATTCATTCACTTTAATCGATGTTTATAAGCAGGTCACCTCACTATGAGGATAAAACTGACAGACGTCAAATGTTACCTATTAAAATGACTCCACTGTAATCACAAACAGTATAAGCAGTATTCATATTTGTATTAAATTACTCAATATTAAGGGGCCAGGGTAGAATGCGTAGTTCATGCAAACATAGTGCCAAAGTAATTTGTAAATCAAACATTCTGAATGTAGTGTGTATTTATTCCGATTGGATTACAGAATATCTAGGTTCACAAATATATGTTTTGAAAGGACACTGAAATAAAGACGAGATATGAGGAATTTCAAATTCCTACTATAGAAAACTTATTTTTTTCTCATAACTCGTCTTTAAATCAGTGTTGCCGAAATTTGTGCACCAGTACTTGCTAAGTGTAGATGAGAATATTCTCAATAGTATAAAAAGTGGTCTACCATTGAAACTGGTTAACAAAACTTTTTAAACTACTTAAATATAATTTACCTTGCAAATGCACAGCAGTAAAGATGTAAGGTGGAGCGACGATCTTCGCAGGATGGCTGGTAGCAGTTGGATGAGAGTTGCCGAAAATCAAGTTGAATGGCGTGCAATAAGAGAGGCCTATGTCCAGCCGTGGATTGCTGTAGGGTGATGATGATGAAAGATGCAAGACATTTCAGATTTGTCTCTGGTATCCACTTGCACTCCCTCTAGTCATTTTCATTTTCAAATATTTTTATTTACCAATGGAACAATAAACAAACTCAAACTCAAAGCATTTATTGCAATTATACCATTTACAGGCACTTTTGAATTGTCAAAAAGTCGGTCAGTCAGAAAATATGAAGCTAGTTGCCCATTCCAAAGCGTAGAAGAACTACTACTATGGCAATTCAAAAGTGCCTGTACAAGGTTTAATTGAAATAAATGCTTTGAGTTTGAGTTTGGTTATGGAGAAGAACGGCCAAAAAACTCCATGAACACTCTTTTAAATTATATTTTTACAAAAATATTAGTTACATCATTAATGTGAATTTATAATTATACATATGTGAGAACAATGTAAAAAAGATGTACGCATTAAAAGCGTCCAAAAACAAAATACACTTATCCTAAAGGCTGATTTTTTCATGTCCAAATAACTTTTATTCCAGGAATTAAATTCACATTTAATAGTATTTGTATGAAGTCAAAATTTCAAAATTATTCCTCGAATAAAGTTATCAGATGATTGAAAAATCAACCCTAAGTTAAATTAACTCTTATAATTAATGCACTTTATGAGGCTATGAGGCTTAATCAGCTTCTGGAGGGAGATGGGCTGGTCAGAATAACCACTGATGGCCGCCATGGCCCACGCACAATGGTCCGTTGAAGGACTAAGTGGGGAAACCAAACCCATAACATAGAGGCTATGAGGCTTTTTAACGCTTATGAGTTATGACAGATATGTAGTTCTAACTGCTTACAACATACACTTTACACACAATTATGGGTACATGATGACAATTATTTTATGCAAGTTATTTAGTTAAATTTTACTGATTGTAAAGTAAAACAATCCCTCTAGTAATTTTACCCTTACTAACTGGTGTACAGACGCCAGCACATCAAGCTACCCGAAATTGTCAAATTTTCCTAATCAACTTTGAACCTTATGCTTTAACGATAAAGTTGAAAATCTATTAAAGAAATTTGACAGATTGTAGTAGCTTGATGTGCTGGCATAAAAACCTATAAAAAAAACTTTATTTTTTTAAAGTAAAAAAGATTTTTATTTTTCACTTTTTAGTTGTTGTATCTACCTTACACAAATTCGTATAATACTACTTTACTTGCTATGTAAATGAGAATGACAGGAAGTTATGAAAAAAAAAAACATAATTATTGATTGAAGCTAACTTAAAACTTCCCAAGCTAAGAAGTTGATTTAAAAAAAAATTACTATGGCAGAGTTTCTAGGACTCTAATCCTGCTTGATTAATATATTATCATTCATTGTGAAATAGTGGTTTTCCTCATAGATGTCAAGTCACACTATGAGCAATGCTCCAGATTTCCCACCGATGATCCTCAGTCACAGACGAAGTTTGTGTCCTCAGCCCTCAATTTTCTCAAGAAAAAATGTCTGACTCAATCCACATGACAGTCTCTCACAAGAAGTGGGATTTTGACTCTTATGTTATATGAAATAAGTCTCTATTCTCTGTGTTACTGTGATTTCATTCTTGTTACTTTTGGGCTATAATTAAAGTTTTTATTAATATTCATTCATTCATAAAAAGTTAATCACAATAATTTCTACCCTATATTACTGCAAGAGTAAGGTACTTTTTCTCTGGCAACACTCAAGGTCAATTTCTCTATTATTGTCTTTTAAATTGGATAACAATCACATTACTAAAGACATTACTACATATTACTAATATTTTATTGCATTAAGCACTTCATGTGTGAATTATATAAAAACATAAGAAAAAAAAAGTTTGATTATGTCCTGTGAATGCCAATCATAGTGCAATAATAATGAAAATACTCATGATATTGACAAATTATTAGACAAAGCAAGCAATGTTATTATAATAAAATTATTATTTATGTCATAACTAGCTGCACCCCGCGGTTTCACCTGCATAAGTTTTGATCCCGTGAGAATATCGGGATAAAAACTATCCTATGTCCTTTGCCGGGACTCAAACTATCTCTATACCAAATTTCATCTAAATGGGTTCAACGGTTTAAGCGTTAAGAGGTAACAGACAGACACACTATCGCATTTATAATATTAGAATGGATTAGTATGGAGTACTCTAAAGCGCAGTAATTTCAATAATATTACACAATAACTGTCATTAACTAGCCCTTATTTGTCTAATGCTATTTATTTAATTGATTAAATGGAGTATAGTTTACGTTAAAAAAAATGGAAGTCTTTATAATAATTCTGGAGTTTGCAACATGACCTTAACAAGGTTGCTAGTATATTGATTTAAGTTTTAAATAGCTCAGACCCTGCAGGCTTGTCAAAATCTAACAATAGATCAATTTCACCCCATTCTTTCAGATGTACAATACTTTGCAATTTGTAAAATGACTCACACCCTTTTCGCCTCAGAGGGTGATTAGTGAATCAGCACAATATGAGTGTGTCACTATCTTGTATTTATCTACACGCTTCATGCTCATTCACTCAATAACATTCCAACTTTCAGAGGAAACAAATGTCGGAACAGTACTTTTTGTTAAAAAAAATGTTGAAAAAAGTTTGTATTAAATATTTAAGTAGTTTAAATAAATAATAGTAATTCGAAAATACTCGAAATGGAATCTCAGCTGCAAATTATCAAACAGTGTTGTATGTAAGTAATCACTGATGGAAGTTTATCGTAGCTAATTAGAAATAGAAACATGGAGAGGGTTAAACTTCTTGCTGGGCATTGCTACATAATAGCTTTAAGGGAGCTGCGCTAGGTAGCCCGCGAAATTCAGTTATTCTTATTTGCAGGACTGTGTCAGGTTGTATATTAAGTATATACATTTTGATTTAAATATGATTCGCGACAGTAACAAAAATGAAATCATTAAAATAAAAAGAAAGAGACAAAAAGTATTTATTGCCACTCGTACAGGAAGATCACAAACTATACACAGTCAAAATAAAAAACCAAATTCTAATAAAAAAAATCACAAAAAGAAAAATTAAAAAAGTCCTATACGAGGCCAGAAGGCTCCTATCTCAGCATGATGCTGTGACAAATCATCAATACAATCCTCTAAGTTTATACTTAATATAATCCCATTGATACGCTCCCGAATCATATTTTGTACAACTTAGAACCTAACACTGACTTGCAAATTGCAAAAAAACGTAAGAAATTTTGAATTTCGCGGGCTACCCCGTCGCTTCCCCCTTAACTTGGAAGATTTTCGAGCACCAAGTTAATAGTTTCACCACCTTTTATAATAATTTTTTTTTGTTACCCGGGTGGAATATCCTCGTGGATGTCCGCCGCCCTGGGGCGGGTGGCGGGGTCTGTCAGACTCTTACTGGCTAAAAACCACCCCGATTTTCCATCTCACACCTATGCCGGGGGTCGCGGGAACGTACGATCCTTCCGCAACCCCCGATTGGTGCCGGCCCGCCACTGCTGGCCTCGTCGGGTCAGGGGGGGTGTGACTCCCCTCGTGACGTCTAAGAGGGGCGCGCGTGGAACACTACGTGCCGCCACCTCGGATGCTTTAGAGACTTTTCTCGTGTACATGAGCCCTTATAATTGGCACTGTCTTTACCACACATTACATTAGACGTTTTATACTGATTGATGGATAGGTTGTTTACAGTTTAATTATAGAGTGCATTGTGAACTATGAACTATTATAACATTGAATTGGAACGGTCGGCTTTTCAATCATCATAATTATTCATATCCTTTTTAGTCAGATTGGTCCAGATTAAGCATAGCTGTCTGATTTTGCTGTTAGGATGGCGTGCTTAACAGTTTTTTCACACCCAACCGATCAATTTCGTGGATTGCTCTGTGGGACTGCGGCAGACAACAACGGCAATGCCGCATCGTCATTGCTACATTTATTACTTTGCAGTATGATCTAATGTAGGTAGAGGTGGAACACCGCGGAGGTTTTAGCTGGTAAGAGTTCGGCATGCCTCTCTGTCAACCCCACGATAGAGGAAGTCCATGAGGATTTCCACCAAGCACCAAAAAAAATTACAGACGCCAACACATTAAGCTATCTGTAATTTTTTTTTTGAATAGAGTTTCACCATTATCGCTAAAATGTAAGGTTCAAAGTTGACTGGAAACATTTGACAGTTTCGGGTAGCTTGATGTGTTGGCGTCTGTACATCGTTTCCAGCACGCACCGCGTTACATTTCATTATTATTTGCTGCCGCTGTTATCTGCCGTCTGTCCCATAGCAGCGTGTCCTTGTCTTCTTTCTGACGTCGTACATGTTCTGTCTTCCTCTACAGATGTGAGCGTGACATGTGGGGCGCGCAGGCGGGCTGGTGGTGCGGCGCGCTGGCGGCGGCCGCGCTGCTGCTGCTGCTGCTCGCCGCGCGCTGCCGCCGCAACACACGCAAGCGTGTTTCCAGCACGCATCACGTGAGTATACACTAGTGACATAGTGTCCCGTGACATGTGGGGCGCGCAGGCGCGCTGGTGGTGCGACGCTCGTTTGGACGATTCAGCTTATAACTATCCCGTTCTCTGTTCCAGGTGCACATAGTCCGTGGCTCAGTGCCGCGGCTGGTAGTGCCGCGGCGCGTGTCTCTGTGCGGCCGCGCGGTGGCTGCTCCGCGCCGTGCCCGCGCTGCCCTCTCCGGCGCCCCTGCCGACGACCCCCAGAACATACCCCCACAGATCATAATCGTTAACAACCCCGCACCAACACCTCCACAGCCCGCAGACCCCGGACCCTCAGAATTCCTCCCTAAACTGCCCTTACCGGAACAGTGGCTACATAAACGACTAGACTACAAATATACAAACATCCCGCGCCCGTTAGCTCAAATCTCCGCGGATCTAGGCGCGGATTTGACGCAAGAATCTCGCGCTAAAAAGTACAGTGCAACCCGGTCTCCGTCGTTAGAGAAAGACGATAAGTCTCCGTTTTTAGTGAGCGCTACCCCGAAGACAGATAAAGAGGTATTCGGTTTTGATTCTGAAGCAGTTGAGAAGTTAAGTGAGAATATGAGTGAGAGGTCCCCGGAGGGGGAGGAGGCGTCTCCAAGCAATTTGAGGAGATTTCGGTCAGTCAGTACAAGGTTAAATATGTGTAGTGTGAATGAGGGTCCTCATTTAGAGGGCCAGCAAGAGAGATTAGAGATGCAAAACTCTCCGAGAGTGTTAGAATGTAGTTCAGCGAAAGAAAAGTCTTTCGCACCTAAATTCGACTTTTCTCCAAAACTCTTGGCAGAAACTATGGCTTCTCCGAGATTCTTCACGCCTCCTGAAACAGTGTCTCCAATGTTCTTCGCGGAACCATCGCCGAGGTCGGTTTATTACGACACAGTACGGTCTCCTAAATTCTTCCCTGAAACTCCTCGCGATGCTGAAATACCTATTCCACAGTCACCGAGAACATTAGGCGACCATTTAAACAGAAATGGGGTTACAGAGAAACCCTGTTCCCCAAGAGTGTTGAACAAACCCAGTCCTAAAGTACACAGTTACAATAAAGAAAACTATTTCACTTTCGAACAGTCTTGCTTAGAAGATGGAGCAGCTAGGCCAAAAAGGTATGGTGGAAGGAATTCTATAGAAAGAGAACGATTCACACCACCCGCTGATAAAGAAGTAAGGAAATATAGGCGACATCATAGCTGCGAAACTAACTATAAAACTATAGAACTTAATATAAGTAAATGTGACGATAATAAAGACGCAGAAACGAAACTAGGTGAAGATGTCCCTGACTGCTGCCATAAAATGGATACCTTAGAAATCGAACCGAAAGTTCTCGAAGAGTCCGAAACGGCTCCCAGTCCCTCAAACTCTGCTCAAGCAAGACGACAGAGACTTAAATCGATATCCCTAGACTCCGATAACGCGAAAATTATAGAACAAAACCTAGGTTTGCCTATAGCTAAGCAAATGAAAGATCAAATGAATGAGGCTTATAAGAATCAGGAGACCAGTACATCATGTGAAAGCATGGAACGATACCACCCTCAGAAAACACCGACGAACGAAAGGCCTGTGTTCAAATTCGAAGGCGAAGTGAAAGAGAAAATCCCAGAGACCGAAGATACGAAATCCCCTGATGTCAAACTAAAAAAGACTCTTCGACAGAGTTCGGATACACAATCTTTCTTAGACATGCCGAGGTTTTCACCGAAAGAGTTCGAAATAACTGTTACGACTGAAGAAGGGGCCACAATACCCGCCGAAACACAGATTAAAAAGAAAGGAAAGAATCTGCGAAATTTAAGAATAGATCTAACTAAAAGAGATAGCGATTTAGAAAAGGAACTTCTAGAATTCGAGAAGTTATACACAGACGCTGAAGAGAAGAAAGTCAAAACTCCGACTTTGAAAGTCAAAGCGACTTCGTTAGACTCTTCTGAGACAGTTAATCTCTCTCTCCCTCAGAAAAAGACTTTGGAAGTCCCTCAGAACTCGGTTTCCATGCCAAATACGCCTAAAAGACAGTTGAAGAGGATCCTAGCACAAAAGAATACCAACAAACATGATTTTGCTGGCGCGAAACTTGGGTATAATTCTCTTCAATCAAACGCGGAGCAACGACGTTTATACATGAAGGGACAAGATAGTGGAATCTATCTCAGAGATAACCATGCTACCCTCATGTTATACCAGCCTGGTACTTCCCGCATGGGCTCCAGAAAGATGGGTTCTTTTGATGAAAACATGGCGGACTTCGAAAATACCCCAGAAATTAACATTTCTGGGACTGATAACAGGTGTTACCCTCTAGATACAGGACAGAGTTTAGGCTCGAATTTATCAAATTATAAGCAGAATCTTAGTGTATCTAGTACTAACTTGAAGACGTTACCTGAAGGTGTGCCGTCAGATGACTTTGAACCTAGTGCGGAAGACGAGAAAATTACGAAGAAATTACATAGAAGGAACTCCAACCAGAGTCTAATGCTTAGCACGCATAGTTTGCAAAGTTCCAACTGCTCCCTAAACAGTTCTGGCGCCTCCTGCCATAATCTCTCAACAGTGAGGACCAGCATATCGAATTTTAGCCTCAATTCCGATAGTCGACAAAAGAAACTGTCTATAGACCGGCGAGATTCTAACACCTCTTTGGCGAACACTGAACACCTAACGCCATCGAGACGCGTCATTTGTTCTTCAAACACGAATGTGTCCGGAGAAGTATCGAAAAATTGTTTACTACAACGTCGGGGGTCGAATAATAGTCTCACATTAAATATACTATCTTCAAATAACTTGAGTAGGCACTCAAGTAATAGCTCCTTGAACAAGGACGCTAAACCTGGACAGAAAAAGGGTTTACTTGAACGCAGAAGTTCAAACACTTCCCTAACTTTAAATATTAATCAGTCGAACCCACAACTCTCAGTAAACAGAGGTTTAAGCGTATCGAACTACAACTTAAATGGCTCAACGTGCAACTTAAGTAGGTATAACAGCAACATTAGCATAGACAACCCCCCGGCGGAACCCAGGAAAGGTATTTTGGAAAGACGCAGCTCAAATACCTCGCTGACACTAAACATACAGCCGAGAGAGGAGCCCAGAGATTTGGAAATCGACGAAACGTTAATAGAAACGAATCTTAAAGATTTGCCACATAGGGATAAGCACAGAAAGTCGTTAAGCACAGAGAATTTGATACCAAAATCTTATAAAAACCGCACTAGGTTACGCTCAACCGATAAAGGGGTAGGTTTTGGATCCCATGACAATCTCTGGTCGACGTCTTACACTACGGAGCAGGAATCCCCTCAAAACTTAACCTACGTTTGCGGTGATCAGGAAAACGAAATCATATACGCTTTTGGCAGACAAGACGATCCGAATTTCCAGCCGGGTTTCACGCGAAACATAACGACGAAACCTCTTAGCCCTCAGAGCACTTCCGAAGACTTCCGACTGTATTTAGCAAATATGCAGCACTTACAGATCGCTTCCAGCATCTTATCGAGACAGAATCTACGAGATTTGAACGATGTATTCCAAAATGGTTATTCGAAGGTCAAATGTCATATTTTGGGAGAAGGACAGCACTGCTGTACTGGTCGGGTCGAAGATATTGCTAAAGAGAATCCCCAGATGGTGATACCAGACCCTGTGACCTCTCAACCCTGTTCTGAATACCAAAAGATGTTGCTAAGGAATCTGCATCAGGAATTCTGGGATATGCCGACGAATTTTCAGGAGAAACCGATAGTGTCTGGTTCTCATACTAAGAATAGGTATAAAACGATCCTACCTAATGAGCATTCGAGGTTAATCTTGAGGGCTGATTCTGGGTCTCCCGAAGGGTATATTAATGCCAATTATATTAAGGTAAGGTTCTTATTTTTTTTTACTGTGAATGTTAGCGACTGGTTACTGAAAGTCTGTATAATTAAATCTTTTGTCAAATCTTAGTTCAAGTGATAGATTTTTTCTACAACCGAGGCAACCCTATCTTTGATTTAGTTCTTGCAATCTCCGAAGTATGAACTTTTTAGTTCGATTCCCAGTCAAATTATTACTGATAATTCGGCCAAATCATCGTATCCGAAAAAGCCCATATTCAGCACCACTCTAAAAAATTTTCTCTGTTTACTTGATCGAGATTAATCTTTTTATTTCATAATTTTCCAGGGGCATGAATACACCAAGAATACATACATCGCGACCCAGGGTCCTCTACAGAACACCATACACGATTTCTGGCTCATGGTCTACCAGAACATGTTTGACCACTGCGGTCTGTCAGACCTCAATTCCGACGGGTCAGACCCAACGCTCATACAGAAGATAGTCATGCTTACAAACTTCATAGAAAACAACAGACAAAAATGCGAAAAGTATTTCCCTCTAGAATTAAACGAAGAAATCGTAATACAGAATCTGGATGAAATAACTAATGAAACGGATGTATTTGTGGTCAAAAACAGTGGTATGATCAGGAAGCCTGGTTACACCATCCGAAAACTTACAGTGATATACAAAAAGTGTGTAAGTGATAGTGAACTGACAGTCTACCACTACTGGTTCCACAACTGGGCCGACCACAAATGTCCTAAGGACGTGAACGCATTGCTAAATTTAAGTTTGGACGTTTTAAAAGACGGTGTCCACGATTTCAGTAGTGCAACGGATTATGATGATGACATGTGCAAGTGTGAGACTCCTAAGCAGGATTCTAAATTTGTGTTTCCTCCTTTAGAACAGCCTGCACCGTGTGAAATTACCGTTAATTTGTCTAGTCCGTTTGATTTTTCGGTTGAGATGGTGACTCCTCCTACTATAGTGCATTGTTCGGCTGGGATTGGTCGAACGGGGTGTCTGATAGCCATCCTGAATGGTATAAAACAGTTGACAATAGATCAGAAGGTTGATGTGTTGGGTATAGTGTGTAATATGCGTTTGAACCGAGGCGGGATGGTTCAGAATTCTGAGCAGTACGAATTGATTCATAAAGTTTTGTGTTTGTACGAGCAGGCTTGCTTACCTTTATAGCTGTGTTAGGGCTTTTTTAATTGGCTGTTTGTTATTATTATTATGGTGGTTTGTAAATGCTGCGTTATATTTACTACGGTACAGGTCAATATGGCACAACGAGTTTCAGAAAAAGTTGTAGTTTGTAGAGTGTTGTCTGTCACTATAGATGTGGGATTGTCTCTTTCTAAAGCTCGATGTGTCGTAACGCCCGGCTACTGTAATACGTCATTGAGGTTTCCTAAGAAAGCCGTGACAGGGCATAGAATAACTTTTGTCCACGTACAAAAAAAATTTTGACACCCTATGGGGGAAGCGCTAAGGTAGCCCGCGAAATTCAAATTTTCTACATAATTATAATCATTAAAGTCATCAACACAACTCTCTAAGACCACGTAACTCCAAAGAATGATGATTCCATGAAACAGTTATTCTTTGGACTTACGTGGTCGTAGAGAGTTGTGTTGATGACTTTAATGATTATAATTCTGTAAATACATATTTGTTACGGCCGCGAATCACATATAAATCAACGTACAACTTATTACTGACCAGCAAATTGCAAAAAACGTAAAAAAAAATGAAATTCGCGGGCTACCCTGGCGCTTTCGCCTTAATGTCAAATACTGGTGAAAATGTCAGATTTTTATGACGGCGGTTATAATAATATATGACGGAACCACTTTTCTTAGAAACTTAAGGTTTAAAAGAAATTGTAGGTAATTTGGTTTTAAACCATTGCCATATGTTATGTTACCTTACAGTTATATAACATCACGCCTGCATTTTCCGAAATGGTAGGCAGGAGTATACTGTATCCACATTTCGTCTGTTAAATTTAAGTTCCATGTTATAGGGAGTGAGCAAATACTTATTGCCGTTTATAATAATATCTCGTGGAGCAGAACTTAACGTGCTTATTTTCTGCATTTTCATTCTAAAATAAAAGAAATAACCAAACAAAGGACGAGGGCGCCACTAGGCGGTCAGCGTAGCCTTAAGCCAGTATCTATTATGCGTGCGAAGTAATTGATAACATAAATATTATTCTATGGAGGTACTTGGGGAAAGATAGCTGTGTTAATAAATTCTTCAAATAGTACAAATACGGCTTAAAATATAATAGAAACATGGATAAGGAATAAACAACCTTAATGTTATAGGCATAGAGTTTAATTTCATAAGTTTAATTTAGATTAGAGATGCGCCGTACATAGTAAATTACATGTTTTATCGAGTTTTGGGTCCTGGGTGTGATTTCCAGGTCAGTAGTTTCATTGGATTTTCCCTTTAGGAATTTCTTAGTAACAGTCCAGAGTCTAGATTTTTGCCTATACTCCATTTGTTTAGGTAATTAAATAAAGGTAAACAAAAAAACCACGTGACGTGGTTAACGACTAAACGTATTATCAGTCTATTCAGTTGTCATGCTACGTCACACTTGTACTCTTCAATTTAGCAACGTTATAATTCGTTAATAATATTGCTAAATTGAAGAGTACAGCTGCGACGTAGCATGACAACTGAAGTGATTGGGTATTACGTTCAGTCGATTAAATAAGTCACGTGATTTTTTTGTTTACCTTTATTTAATTACCGAAACAAATCTATACTAATATTATAAAGCTGAAGAGTTTGTTTGGTTGAACGCGCTAATCTCTGGAACTACCAGTCGGATTTGAAAAATTCTTTTTGCATTTGATAAGCCAATTCCTGAGGAAGGCTATAGGCTATTTAACATCACGCTATGACCTTTAGGAGCCAAGAAAAAAGTCAAAAAGAACGCTAAGCAAAAACGAAGTAATAGCGCGAGCAGGCGATGCGATGCGACGGGGTGGGTCGGGGGAACAAGAAATTTCACGCCGACGAAGTCGCGGGCAGAAGCTAGTGGAGTATAGATTCCTAGGTCGGGTAGTGTTGTTGGGTTTTTCTATCCGGAATTTCTCAGTAGTAGTCCGGACCCTGGATTCATGTCCGATTGATTGCAATGAGGGTTTTCGTGAAAATTTACGACACCAGTTGGCACCACTGTGACAAGAGGTCTTCCAATATAAAATATATGATGACGTTCATCATTCGATTCATTCATTCGTTCATCATTCAGTCATGAGCGAGTCACTAAAGAAAATATAGGCTCTTTGACAGATGCCTGGACCTGACGTGTCAGTGCTGCCACCTAGCGAACGTCATTTCAGAAAACCCTCATAGGCTCGCCCCCCTATCACGTGGGACTTAAACATAACTTACGAAATATGGTGGTACACCTCTGCCCAGCCTTTCAAAACAACTAGGCGTGATGTTTTATTAAAAGCGCAAAAAACACGTAAAAGTAATAACAAACACAGTTTACACAGGCACAAAGTGATGTAAAAGAGCTGGAATTTATATAAATATATTGTTTTAACGCACCGTGTTGAGTAGAACATTGTTGCCGATAGACAGACGGACGGAGAAGAGTCGGCCATTACTTAAATGCTTCTCTAGGTTCGTAGGAAAGAACTATGCAATTTGGAGACGACAATAAATGCAAATACTGGCAATAATAATGCGTAAGAGTATTTTGAACTGTGTAGCGGTATCATGCGAACAACGCGTCACACTGACGTCACGCAAAATCCTGCATCTCGCAAGCAGAGTATACCGCGCAACTAGCATACACCTTGACGTTTTGATCGTTTTAATTCTTAACCCTTAAACCCTACCCATTCCTGGAGAAACACTATTACTACCCAGGGGTTTTAAGGACCCCAATACATAAAAATTTATGCTCACAAAATAAAACTACAATTCAATTACAATTACTGTTTAATATTATGAACACTTATTTAATAATACAAAAAAAAAATTAATTGTTTTTGGTAACACATTCTTGGCACATAGCCTCAGTATGTTCACCGCAAAGAGGTTTTCGGCACATGCCACAGGTGACCTTGGTTTTCCGGTCCTTATCCCTTGGGCACATGGCACATCTTTTCTTAGCAGTGGGAGCAGAACTTGGTTCATGCAATGGCCGTTTCTTTTGCAAGATTCCACCTAAGAGAACTTGAAGATTCATGGGCAAAGAGGGCCATGTAAAGCGTTCTTCCATTTGAGGGGTGATCAGATCTAAGGCAAGTTTTTTCAAGAAATGACTTCTTTTTGCAGCTCTTTTCGTGGTCATTTTTAGCAAGACATATGAATTAACACCTACTATATTCAGAAGGCCATAAAAAATTGCCATTGGCCACCTTTTTGATCTCCTAGACACGCTGTACTATATTGCGTTATTACTACCCTGGGGTCTGACAAACCCATAAATTGCAATAAATCCGTCAAAACAGTGAAAGCGCTGACCGTAGACAGAGATACAAGATGGCCGCCGACGTCACTAGAGATTAGACTCGAGTGAAATAAAAGTGCGTTCAATTATTGCAAAAATATTTAGAAATATTCATCCTCTGGGGTTTGCTGGACCCCCGGGTAGGGTTTAAGGGTTAAAGGGGGTCGTTGTAGTCATCATTATGAACAACTTTTACTATGGGACCGAACCTGAAATCGCGCTGATTTTTTTTTCGCGATTTCAGGTTTGGTTACGAATGTTGGTCCCACTCCCAAGTCTGTATCACACCCTTAATTTTGACCAGACTTTTCTGATACAACCTTTATTTGATTGAAGTTTCGTATGCAGACTAGGAACAACATTAGATACACGAAGTTAATTTGGGTTCAAACCTATGCATGCGCTTTACTTCGTGTAATTTATTTCACTACCAATGCTCTCAAAAACTGTGAAGGAAAACATCGTGAGGAAACCGGCACGTCTTAGAACCAAAAATTCGAAGACATGTGACATATACCAAACCGCACTGGGCCCGCGTGGCCCACTCTCACCGAGAGGAGGTCTGTATCCCACCGGTGGGAATATTATAGGCTGGTTATGCTCACCATCTTTTTCCTCCATCGGCATGTCCATGGAATGGCATGTTCATGGAATCAAAAATTGGAAGACATGTGACAACCCGCACTCAGCTCGCGTGGCGGATTACGGCCCACTCCCTTTCACAGAGAGGAGGCCTCAGTCCCAACAGTGGGAAAGTAATTTGTCCTCTCCACCTTGTATGAGAATAGTTTATGCTGTGATAACAATATTAACCAACCAGTAATGGTGTAGTATGCTATAAGATTTCATAAATGAAATACTTCTAATATAAAAAAAAAGTTATTTTTATTTTCATATACCAATCAAGCAATGTACTCGGTTACAAACTGTCCTAACTCTATAGTATGTATCACAATAATTATCACGAAGATGATATGAATGAAAAAATCTTAAATTGAACGTTAGCTTTACGGCTAATTGTTATGAAAATATTTTTGACAGGTCATGGCCGACAATTGTCCGTTTCACCCTAGTATTAAGTTTTTGTGTTAGTCAACATGTGTGAAAGACGAAAATTAGGTAATAATTATTATGAGAGCTGGCAACACTGGTTTTGTAGTGTTGTTTTTTTTTTTACTGGCAGTTTTCTACTAATGCTTCAGATTTTTTTGGTACTAATGTAACTATCAACTCAGTATTTTTTTTTTATGTTGCCATAATACAAACTCGTACAAACCTTTGTTTTGAGTAGGTATAATGATATTCTTCTATTTTCTTTTTATTAAGGTAGGTAGCAGTTTTCTTTTCGATTTTTGCAAATGGCAACACGGTATTGCCTATGTTAACCGAAATAAGTTATCTATCAATGTAACCGAGAAAGCTGTTTAATTTTTTGGTGATTTCAATTTGCGAATATAAGTTGCGAGCATCAAACTTAACCAAATCATAAGAAATTGCGCCTAACCACTTCTTACTAATATGTATTTTGTGAGTTGATTGTCCGCCATTAAAATCAAAGATTAGAGTTGCCAGTGACAAGAAAGTATTTTGCCAAAAAACCAAGCAGTGCTGCCAGCGTCAATAATAAATAAATGTGTGTAGAATAATTTTTAGTCTTTTTTCTTGAATCGCACAATTTTTTTTCTTGATTAAGCGAATTCGTTGTGTATTTTATAGTTTTAAATTAATATTTTATTAGATTATAAATAGTAATATAGGAGTAATAATTTATTCTCTGTAAGTAGATAGATTTTTTATTTTTATTTATTTTTTCTTTGTAAAAATAGGCTACGAGGATTTTAGACGGCATTTAAAAATAAATAAATTTATTATTAATGTATGTCTATGTGTGTAAGTATGTGTATTTTTTTTTTTAATTAATGCAGTGAAATATAATGTAGTACAAAATTATTTTCTTTTTTTGATTTATTTTTCGTTCACTTTTTTTTAGAATAATTTATTTGGACGACTGTTTTTACAATAATATTGGTATTACGCTAGGACAGGCACGAAATAACGAATTTATTTTAATGCTATAGGGCTTATTTGATGCATAAGGGCTAATATTTTTTTTTTTTTCGTAAAATTAACAATAGGAAGCGATTTACTTTTGTGTAGAACCTTGGACTTAACATCTGCACCTCAGAACACATTGTGAATAGTCATTGCATAAATTAAAATCAAGTTTTTTTTTTCTCATATAATATGAATATTATTTTGGCACAAAATACTCTAATTAATAAATTTTTATTTCTTGCATGTAGGTACTCGAGTACTTAAATAGTCTGATTTTAATTTATTTGAACAACATAATCGGCAACAATGACAAAAAACAATAATGCTGTCAAGTGCGAGACGGGCTCGCGTACTTACGGTCTCGTCTATTACAGTTGGAAAGAAAAAAAAACGTTAATAGTTTCGATTTCGTGAATCTAGCCCTGGAATTTTAATCGAATTTGATTATCTATCACCATGTTCATTACCACCGTTTACGAGCTCAAACGAAGATAAAAGTAATCTTAGGCGGGACTCTGAAGTCTGAACTTTTCATTTCAGTGAGCGCTCAAAGAGAGCGCATATCAGTACATTCACAAACATAACCCTCCTTTGGCGCAGTCAGGTAAATAGCAACTTGAACGCGGCGTACGAAAACTCACCGTATATTTCAACTTCAACTCTTGATTAATGGCTTCTGTGGAACAAACACCACAATTTTGCCAATTTCACGTACTCTAAAATCCACTAAATGAAAAAATTAAATCTCTGACACGTGTGACAGCTATCGGACTCTCGACCGAGGTCCGACCACGTTAGATGTTAAAAATGTGACAGTAAACTTACCTATTGTAAAGTGATTAAAGATCACAATGATTTTGACAGACTTTTCAATGCCAGCAACCTTAACATAATGAGCATTAAGATCACTGTTAGGGGCCGCCTCCACGAGCGAGAGAATCGCGGCGATATTATGTTCGTGCCACGTATTTCTGTGTGTATAAGAGTGTTCTTACGAGCCGTCTCCACGAACGAGAGAATCGCGGCGATAGTCTCGCCGTGCCATCAAATTTTCGCGGCGATGATATCGCCGTGTGGAGACACGTTCTAAGAGAGTGTATAGAAATACGTGGCACGACGATAATATCGCCGCGATTCTCTCGCTCGTGGAGAAAGCCCCTTAGATCTCGCTAGTGAGTACCCGGCTCAAAAGAGATCCATAACCCTTTAGCACCCTTCAGGAATCCTAAAACCTTTTTAAGGTTCCGAATTATTATAAGAGATACCTACCTTTATTTAATACAACTTGATTTCACATTAAATTTAGGTACATATTCGTAGTTGTTGCCTGTACCTATATGGTATAAGAACGATTATCTAATAACCGATTTAAAAACACAACTTTTTTGAAGATTTAAACCCATACCATGACCACCACAAGATCGCCGATCCGGATTACATAAATCCTAATGATACACGAACCAAAATAGAATTTTTAAAAAAACAACCTGATTTATTTCACATTTGCATGTGAAGCCAGTACGCACAGAGCATGTAACACTTTACGCAGAAACTTGTGTACCGGCTTAAACAAACTTATTTTTGCTTAGCACTTCTCAAGGTGACCAATGTGAAAATGAATTAAGTACATATTTGGCGGGAATGTCAACACATGATTGACAGTTTATAGAGTACCACAAATTGCGCAGCAGAATTACTATAAGCTAAAATGACTATAATCATAATGAAGCTACATTAAGGGGCTTACAGGACCTAAACACAAAAAAACGCAAGTTTTAGAAACAATAAAAGTATTATGATCATATACCTACTTTTATTGTTTCTAAAACTTGCGTTTTTTGTGTTTAGGTCCTGTAAGCCCCTTAAGTAGGTACAGCTTTTTCTCTGGGATAGCAAGGCACCTGGGCCATCTCTAATATTACCTACCTATCGATGTTTGTGGGTAGAGTTGGGTGACCACTTAACATATGTGCTGCCAGCTTTCCAACATCGATTAAAAATTGAGAAGGTGTGGCGAGCGTGCTCCATCGTCGACTATAAATACATCATCGCTTACCAGTTTGCGATAATTAGTTACTTACCAGGTTGCGCAGTTGAAATAGTGGTCAAATACAAGCTTATTAATAGTAAGAAAAAATGTGGCCATTTTGCTACGCAAACATTCCATCGCAGGCGATTGCCTACCAGCGCAGCGGGGTAATTGCGCGCATTAACCGTAGCAATAATATGCCTATCATTTTTACAGTGCGACAACATTCATTGCGTTAGTTAATTTTTTGAGCATACAAATTCTTCTAATATAATAAAGCAATGGATTAGCAATTGAGATTGATAGACAGTTACGTAATTATTGAGCTGCGCCCATTATAGTCGGAACTCGGTGCTTTAAATTCTGCAAAATAACTACACATACGATACTGCAGTCTGACAGCGGTGCTTTGTACAGACGCCAGCACATCAACCTACCCGAAACTGTCAAATTATCCCAATCAACTTTGAACCTTATGCTATAGCGATAAAGTAGCAAATCTTTTAAAGAAATTTGACAGATTGTAGTAGCTTGATGTGCTGGCGTCTGTACATACTTTAAGTGGATACTTGAGACTTCGATCAAAATATCGAAGACTTGAAAGGCCATGCCACAGTATATAAAACCTTCACCTTTCTAACAAGTACAATGCTTCAATCAATCCAAGTCATTTTCCTCATCATATTATCCCTATTGAATTAGTCCGCTAGCCTTCATGTCGAATGCACGTCGCGAAGATCGTTTATGGATCCATTACATATTGAATCTATATCTGGAGGTCGCCGAATGCCAGTCATTCAATTGAATAATTTATTATTTTTATTGCAATCAGTGGGGTAATTGCGAAACTCACTATCAGTAGTAAGTACATATTAGTATTGACTTGATTGTGCCCTGGCGGCTGATAGTATGTCATGCTCACACAAATGTCTCGCTGACGGTGGCGTGTGTGTTGGATCATTTAGCTCCCTTCAAAATGGTTGAACTGAATGGTGCTGATCTCCTAGTCATGTTCGTGAACGGGCGCCGTCAGTTGGGGCTGGTCATCACTTAGCTGCCTCGGCTTATTTTTAATTATTTTAATTTTGAATTGTTGTTTCCTTACTATATGATGTACTCTGGACGCTTTTAACGCGTACGTCTTTTTTACATCGTTCTCACACATAATTATAAATTCAACATTGATGATGTTACTAATATTTTTGTAAAAATATAATTTAAAAGAGTGTCCATGGAGTTTCTTGCCCGTTCTTCTCCATAGGTACCTACAGCCTACGCTTTGGAATCGGCAACAAGTCTTAGAAACAGCTTACCGTCATGTCGTGAGTGTGGATCCTCCAAATAAAATTCACTACAAATACTTCACTATCAATTTATGTATTTATACTGTTCGAAAAAACCCCTTATAACAACTTATAAAAAACCCATGCTATACTAAATATCCTCCAAACTAAAACATTGCAATTACAAAAACAAGTTTTCTTTATCAACCGTTCACACACACCACATTTTCCTGACTCAATTTTCACACTAATCTTTATTCAAAAATCTTCTAACAACAATCAACTTTTCCACATACCATAGACTTTAAAAGCTGCCAGTAATTCAAAGACATAAAATTCTATTAAGCTAATAATTTACAACAACAAGCTTCATATTTTCTGGCTGACCGACTTTTTGACAATTCAAAAGTGCCTGTAAATGGTTTAATTGAAATAAATGCTTTGAGTTTGAGTTTGAGTAGCAATGGGTTTCATTTTGACAGTTCAACAACATTCATTACGTTGTTGAGCAGACTCAGCTCACTTTTGGCATTGGCAGAATAGTCGACATCGCCTTTGTTTGCCATTTATGTATTAAAAATAGAATAGACACATTTTTCGAACATTATGTATGATGCAATGGATTACCAATATCCTTCTATATTAATTGATTATTAGTGTTCGAGTTTTAATCGAACACTAAGCGAAAATGCATAATTGCATCGAACGAAGCGAAGGTATGCATGCACATCCGCTCGTCCGCCAAAATGTGGGCCAGTTCGCGTTCAGATCTCACTAGAGACACCACGAGCTCAATACCATCACCGGTCACCGCTGCCATTCGTCTTGTAACTAAGTGTTATAGTGATTTATAGGTATGTATTTTATAGCTAGTTCCTTTACCATTACCATTGTCTTGTAACTATGTGTTGTAGTGATTAAATATACAGCTATTTCCCTTACGATACGAGACTTTAACTTCTACCATATAAACCATATCCGAGAAAGAAGTGTTAGGTCACCATAGCGTCTAGCACTAATTTTTACAATTAGGAAGTTAGAGTACAGTTTTATTCAGGGCCGTCTTTACCCAGGGGTGCAAGGGGTGCGTGGCACCAGCGCAGGGTCTTAGGGGGCGCAAGTCAATACTTATACCTACACGTACCATGCGTATAGGGTTGCCATACGTCCGGAATTTTCCGGACAAGTCCGGAAATAGGTCTTTGTCCGGAATGCGGGGGGAATCTTAAACCGTCCGGAATTTCTACAAATAAGTGAAGAGTGAAATAAAAAATGAAAAAACCGAAACGAAACGAACGATTTGGCAATCGATTTGGTTAGTTTATTTACTTGCACGATGCGTAACGATTTTAATAAAAAATTAACAAGATTGTCCGGAAATTTCATGGAATGTCAGGAATTTTCTCCGGATTTTTGATATTTTGATCTGGGAACCCTACATGCGTAAGCCTTGTCGAAATTGAAATGAATAAAAAACTACTTACGATTAACTATGACTCAAGTCAAGATAGATTGACAAATTTGGCTATAGTACCTATACCTATCGAATTGAAAGTTGATTACAAAACAGACGATATCATAAAAAAAATTGCCAATTTTAAAGCCGGAAAAATTAAATTTGCTGTTTGAAAATGTACCTAATTTTATTATAGAGTAAGTATTAAATAAAAAAATAAAACACGAAAATTGGGGCGCTGGCTGATTTTCGCACCCCGGCGCCTAATATGGTTAAGACGGCCCTGGTTTTAGTGTATCGAGAGTTTGGAATGTCTGTAATGATCCCATCTATTTTCGTTCATAAGTTTGTACCTGCTTGGCTAACATTTAAGTAGGTACAGACACCAGCACATCATCATCATCATCATGTCAGTCGAAAGACGTCCACTGCTGGACATAGGCCTCCCCCAAGCACCTCCACTTCGACCGGCTCTGTGCTTCTCGTATCCTGCTGGATACGAGAAGCACAGAGCCGGTCGATCAAGCTACCCGAAACTGTCAAATTTTCCCAATGCACGTTGTACGTTGATTAATATATGAATCGCGGCCGTAACTAACATGTATTTACAGAATTATAATCATTAAAGTCATCAACACAACTCTCTAAGACCACGTAAGTCCAAAGAATGATGATTTCATGAAACAGTTATTCTTTGGACTTACGTGGTCTTAGAGAGTTGTGTTGATGACTTTAATGATTATAATTCTGTAAATACATGTTAGTTACGGCCGCGATTCATATATTAATCAACGTACAACTTAATACTGACCAGCAAATTGCAAAAAACCTAAAAAAAAAACAAATTTCGCGGGCTACCCTGGCGACTTTCCTGACGAGAGAAAACTCAAATTGAAACCGTTGGGTTACAAGCTTATAAATCTTACTATTAACAGTGAGAGATTTTTAAAAGAGGACATGGAATTTTTGTGCGATCAAGAAAGAAAGAAATTATGTTTTTTGGTTGTTAATTCTTCTTCCTTTTTACTTTAGCATTAAAATAATAATTGTCGTGCCTGTCCCGCTCGGAGTAGATAATGTAATTGATCTAGTTACAGGCAAATTGATATGCTAAGATAATTCGCCCTTAGAAATAAATAAACGCCGTGTTTAGGCATTAATGCTAGATAAAACATGTAGGTAAGTAAGTATTTTTCGCTGATATAATATTATGACCTACTGAATTGTACTTTTATTGACCTATGTTTTCCTATCTTGATGTTTTGTCAAGGAGTAGTAAACGAGAGGGTATTGTCGCTAGTTCGACATAATCGAGTATCTAAGCTATTTCAGATATTGACCGGTAAGAGTACCTACAGATAAGACAGTTGTGTTATTTTATTAATTATGTATATGTACCTATATAAAGATGTGATGTGACCTTAGAAGTAAGTTAAATAATTTAAAACAGAATTTAAACATTTTATTTAGCCAATTTGTCAAAATGAAACAACTTACCTATGTTTTACGTATTTTTCGCATAGGTATCCCTAGTAATTAATTAAGTAATTTAAAAATAAGGTAACCATTAAGTTAGGTAATCAATAGGCGTTTATTTATTTCTATTGGTTAAACTTAAATATAATAGGTATGTCTAGTTATAATGCAACAAGAACACCAAATTTTTAGATATATTTAATTAAAATAAGTTAATTAATAATTGTAATTATTCGATGGATGATGTTAGAACTATTACGGGATTATTATATTATACAATATTTACATTTCCTTTACGGGTACATGCTGATATTGCCCGGGCAAAGCACAATGTGACCTATCAACATGATAATATTGCCTGGCCAATGCTGACATTTTCGTATTTAAATAGGAGTTATAATATTAAATGTGTGTAAAATGCTAATGATTGTGTCGAGTGATAGCATTATCCGGTTAATGCAGAAAATATTAGCAATTTGGCTAATACACTATATCATTATGAGTCATTAGAGTAAGGAACTAGCGTATTATATTAGCATAATGTACCTACTTAGTCATTTTCAACATTAACCGGATAATACTTTACAAATAATACCGCAAGGAATTCAGTAGGTAATACCCAGACCTTATATCGTCGTCATAGTGATTAAAAGTTGACTTCAGTTTCAACATTGCCCAGTGGGTACATGCACCCAGTAATTGACGGGTAATGTTGATATTGTCTGCCTTTTACAGTATTTTGTGAGATGTTGCTAAAGTTTATACAATTCTAAGATTGTCTGTAGTCCATGGCGATTACCCATACATTCATACTATATATATTTATATCCATACTCTTAATATTATAAATGCGAAAGTGTGTCTGTCTGTTACCTCTTCATGCTTAAATCGCTGAACCGATTTAGATGAAATTTGGTATAGAGATACTTTGAGTCCCGGGAAAGGACATAGGATAGTTTTATCCCGTTATTGAATGACAATACGATTTGACAGTTGTCCCTACACCCGATGAGTT
Source organism: Luperina testacea (assembly GCA_927399505.1). Taxonomy (NCBI): domain Eukaryota; kingdom Metazoa; phylum Arthropoda; class Insecta; order Lepidoptera; family Noctuidae; genus Luperina; species Luperina testacea. Next base: position 2,433,679 of record OV656783.1, read on the forward strand.
TTTGACCGTGCGCAAAATCGAATTTGACACTTGTTTTGATGGATCAACTTTTCCAAAGTCAAAGTCAAATCATTTATTTCAAATAGGCACATTAAAGGCACTTTTGAACGTCAACACTTTAAAACGTCAAAACTTTCTTTTTTACTTTCGGAAGGGTCCGTATCTTCGTTTACGGACTTAAAGAGTAGACCAACTGGTGTAAATAGTCACGTGTTTACCAGCAGTGCGATTCTGTAACCATCTCACTGTGAAAACTTAGGTAAAGTGAGCGTGGAGTGAGCTGTCAATAGTGTCAATTCCTAGAAAAAACAAACTCACTTCACCTAAGTTTTCACGGTGAGATTTTTACAGAATCGACCGGCTGATCATTAAAATAATCGACACGCCTAGCCCACGTTCGCACAGACGTAAAAATATCGCGGCGGGGTTTTTATCGCGCATTGTATTTTCAATAGTGTCCGACCGAAACAGGTTTTTCAGCCGAAACCGAAACCGAAACCGAACTTTCGGCCTTGCTCTTAGTTTCGGCCGAAACCGAAACCGAAACCGAAACTTACTTAAACATATTTTAAAAAAAATTTTTTTTTTTTTTTATCGTATACAGAAATCTGGTGTATTTTTTACACATTTGTTTGCATATACAATGTATATTATACATACAGACAGTTGAATACTTACCTAATTATTTACGAGATCGGTCCCATAATGAACTGGCCTGATATACATAGTTCTACGCGACATGTTGTGTTGCATTAAATAGTACGTTTATCGTGCACTTAATATAAGAAACACGCATCGACATGAAATGCTTAGTCTTAGTTTAGCAGGCATTAGCATAACGAGTCGCGTATTTTTTCAAAATGTTGAAAACTGAGTATCGAAGTGTCATAAAGTTTTTGTTTAAAGAAGGTTTATCCCTGCCCAAATAAAAGAACGATTGGATGACGTGTATAAGGAGTCTGCCCCCTCCTATAGCACAGTGAAAGAGTTTCGCCTCGGGAGAGAAACCGTCGAAGACATTTGCCACGACGGTCGACCTGTGGAAGTGCTCACTCCCGAAACGATTGCTCTTATCGAAGAGGAGGTTCTGAGTGACCGCCGTTTGAAGATTAGAGAAATTGCAGCTAGACTTGGGCTCTCTAAAAGTACGTCATCGTGCGATCCATGAACATCTTCACATGAAAAAAGTGAGTGCAACATGGGTACCGAAACTTCTTTCAGCGGTACAGAGACAGGAAAGCGCTGCGCTTCGGAGTTTTTGGATCTTTGTGGCGAAAATTCAAAGACTGTGATCGAGCGGCTAGTGACTGGTGATGAAACTATGATCTTGTATTATGACCCACAAAGCAAGCGCGAATCAATGGGATGGCGATATAAGGGTGAAAAGCCCCCTAGAAAGGCAAAGGTGCAACAATCGGCTAAAAACTGATGTGCACAATCTTTTGGGATTTTCAAGGCATTTTGATGGTGGATTTTAAAGAACGTAATACAGTCATGAACGGCTAATATTATGCTTCTTTAATAAATAAATTACGAGACAAGATAAAGGAAAAACAAAGAGGCAAGCTGTCTAAAGGTGTCCTGTTGCTCCATGACAACGCCCCTGTTCATACCGCTGGTGTTTCGAAGGATGCACTTCATCAATGCGGGTTCACAGAAGTTGAACATCCAACTCACAGTCCAGAAAGCCCGCCCGCCCGCCGTCTCGCTTTAAATTTTCTTCCTCTTAAGAGGAAGAAAATTTTCAAGCGATGAAGAGTTGCAGGCGGCCGTCTTCGATCATTTTGAGGCTAAAAATTGTGATTATTTTTATAAAGGTTTAGAGATGTTGATTCACAGATGTCAGAAGTGTGTTAGTAGTATTCATGGTGATTATATTGAAAAATTAAATTGGTTTCGTTTCATTTCCTTCATTAGTTCATAGTTAGGCTAATTCATTATGGGACCGCCCTCGTATGTGCAAAACACAACCTCAACTCCATGCGATTAACGATGGACGGCGGCGAACTGGGCCGGCAACGCGACGAGCGAGCACGAGCTAGCCGCGAAGTTTGCCGAACGATGGACGATAATTCATGAACACTCGAGTTTCGGCGCGGCCGAAAGTTTCGGCCATTTTCTGGCCGAAACCGAAACTAAGGCCGAAACTAGATTATTTGGCCGAAACTGGCCGAAACCGAAACCGAAACCGAACTTTCGGTCGGTCACTAATTTTCAACTGCAACGGATTGAGATTCCAATAAAGCGTAGGTATACCAACGCAAAAAAACACGCTGTTGGATTTTGAACTCTCGGCGTTTAAGCAGTTCGTTGAAAATCCAGTGCGCGAAAAAATCGTAGGTACGTGCGAACTTGGGTTTAGTCACGAAGTTGCGGCCTGCGCGTGCGCGGGATTCACTTCCCCACCTCCCAGTGGCGGACTAAGCCCGTCAGAGGCCCGGGGCGGCAAAGCTGAATGAGGCACCCCAGCTTTAAAAAAAATGTAGTTTTACAAGCTTTTTATTCAGTTCACATTTGTATGTATAAATAAGTGTTTATGTTTAATTCGTTAATTTCGTCGGCAACGCCACTTTTCTTCTCTTTAGAATTCGAAAAGTAATTGGATAAAGATTCAGCAAGCGATTTTGCCTCTTCAGTCTTCGTTTTTTTTGGTTCCTTTTCTGAGAACCAGATGGTTGAATCCTTTTCAATAAAAATAATTAGATAAATAAGAAACTTTTATAAAAGATAGCTAAACTAAGCCTCATTATTGATTTGACGATATACTAAAAATGTGCTTAGGCACATTTTTAAAGTCTTGTTTAGGATTTTATCAGGGGAACGCGGAGGCATTTGGGGGCCCCCCAAGACCGGAGGCCCTGGGCGGGCCGCCCCTTCCGCCCCCCTGTTAGTCCGCCACTGCCACCTCCACCAGTGTTAACCTACCCACACTCTACAATTACCCTGGACTACAGATAACTTCAATACTGCCTGTCATTGGTGTGTTTTATATAAATTAAACTAATGTTAAAACTGGTGTTTAAATCGGAATTCGCGGGTATGAACAGAAATCTGACATTTTGGTGAAATCATTAAAATACCTATTCGTCGGGTATTACGCAAAATAACTAATAGATTGAGAATTTATCATGTATCGTGGGGTCCGTTCCAAACATAAATCTCATATTATGCATAAACAGTCACACATCTCAAACCTGGAACAATCTGAATACCAATTCTCGTAATAGTCGAATCTCATCTCAGCGACAAACAATGTCAAAAATTTGTCAAAAATGTAGGAACTAGAGGTATTTTTGACAGATATCGAACCCTGATCTTGTGAGACCTGTCAATGTCGCAATCCAATTTTTTCCTTGCATTAAAATTATGCATGGCATTTATGCCGAGGTAATCCACAAAGTAAGATTTAAATGCTGATTGATAACTAGAGTCATTACCTAGTGTTTTACTATTCAGTTATTTATGTTTGGATTTTAAAAGAGACCATGACCTGTGAGTTTGTTTCGGCATCTCTTCTCAGGGATCAGTCAGCAAGGAAATGCCGGCGCCATCTAGTTTAAAAATAAATAACAAAATAGTGACATGTAAAAGTGTCTTAATTAAAAGATAAACTTATAAGTAGTAATAAATATTTAATTTTATTTCACTAAAATGTCCGATATCCGTGCACACCCGCGAGTTGCGACGTAATAAATATCTAATAATAAATAATGTGTACTGGTGCGTGTCTCTACAAATATCTGATATTAATAATATATTGTGATTTCTATTACTTTATAAACCTGTATGTGCTGATTAAATATACTTATTAAATATTGGAAATTAATTGTAGCTTTTTTACATTCAGTACGAGGTACACTAGGCGACGTTAATATCTTTAAAAGATATGCCACTTAAAGAAGCGACAGGTTAGCCCGCGAAATCCAAACTTTCTTCCTTTTTTGCAATTTGCAGATCAGTGATCATCAGTGTCAGGTTGTACAGACGCCAGCACATCAACCTACCCGAAACTGTCAAATTTCGCAATCAATCTCACCGTGAAAACTTAGGTGAAGTGAGCGTGGAGTGAGCTGTCAATAGTGTAAATTCCTAGCAAAAACAAACTCACTTCACCTAAGTTTTCACGGTGAGATTTTTACAGAATCGACCTGCTGGTTATCAATCGGAATCGGTTTCATTTTGACAGTTCAACAACATTCATTGCGTTATTTACGTGTTGAGCAGACAAATTTTTCTAACTTATGAAGCAATGGATTAGGAATTTGCTTCAAAATGATTCAGATTCCGACTGATAGTCTGTTACGCAATTAGGGTGCCGAGTGCTGTAGAATGTACAGACGCCAGCACATCAAGCTACTACAATCTGTCAAGATTTTCAACTTTATCGCTAAAGTATAATGTTCAAAGTTGATTGGGAAAATTTGACAGTTTCGGGTAGCTTGATGTGCTGGCGTCTGTAGGTAGGTACCTGTACCGGAGTGTACCGTATCTGGCCTGAAGCAGTACTACTTCGTCTGTGCCTAAAGCCGACACTCGGTTGCCGACATAATGGTACAATGTAGTTTTTAACGACGATAAAAAAGAGAAGGTTCTCAAATTAGTTTTTAACATTTTAGTTAGAAGAAGTCTAATGCGCCTGCCACACACTCGACGAGTGGCATGGGAAGTAACGAGGAAAGGAGGCAGAGACATAGTGTGGCAACATTACTCGTCATGCCACACGTCATGCTCCTCGTCCTACCCACTGCTCCCTATTTTGTCGGTTTTTGCGCGCGAGTCAAAGGACCGGCAATACGAGTGCGAGTGGCCGGCCACATAATCGCGCGGTCGCAGTCTGCATGGAGCGCTCGCGCAAGACGCACGCGTATGCAAAATTGGAAATTATGTCGTCGCCAAGCGTGGAATAGTCAAATGAAAAGGTGTTAATAATCCACCATCTCCGTTGGCGAGGACGACGACGACGATGTATATTTCTTTTTACTACATTAATATAAGTAATTAGCTATACTAAAAATGCATAGCGCGCACGCTGCCACCGTTTCAACGTCCATTGTCTCACCAAGGCAAATGACAAGTGAGGAGCGTCGCGATTAATTGCGTGAGTAGAGCAGTGTGTGGGCAGAGAGGGCAACATCGCGGCAAATCACGGCGGCGCGAGGAGCAAAGCGATGAGCAGCGCAAGGAGCATAGTCTGGCAGGCGCATAACGTGTCTCGGAAAGCACGTTAAGCCGCTGATCCCCGCTGTCAGTCGTGATCGTGACGGGTCGTCAGAGGCCCGAAAGTCTGACAATCAGTCTTACCAAGAGGTATCGTATTACCCAGTAACTGCGTTGTGGAGGTCAGATAGGCAGTCGCTCCATGTAAAATACTGGTATTCAGCCGCATCCGGTTAGACTGGGAGCCGAACCTAACATATACAGGGTCTCATTAAAATAGAAGGACTTTTAACACAGCGCTCAGTACGTCTAACTAAAGATATCCAAGCAAAAAAAACCGGCCAAGAGCGTGTCGGGCCATGCTCAGTGTAGGGTTCCGTAGCTTCCCGTCCGTCACAATAAGTGTTCCCACTTATGAGTTTAAAAGTAAAAAATGCTTGCATATACGATTATACTACAAACTTAGTCCAGAAATTATTTTGTACAACTTTTTGTCTTTTTTGTACAAAAACTGTTGTTTCCATCAAGTTCAAAATAATTTTCCTAGAAAGTCCTTATAAAGTTCTACTTTTCAGATTTTTTTCATATTTTCTAAACTTATGGTTCAAAAGTTAGAGGGGGGGGGACACATTGTTTTTTACTTTTGGAGCGATTATTTCCGAAATTATTGACATTATCAAAAAATGATTTTAGTAAACCCCTATTCATTTTTAAATACCTTTCCAACAATATGTCACACGTTAGGGATGAAATTAAAAAAAAAATCACTTCCCCCTTTACATATGGGGGGGCTACCCTAATAAAACATTTTTTTCCAATTTTTATTTTACTACTTTGTCGGCGTGATTGATATACATATTGGTACCAAATTTCAGCTTTCTAGTGCTAACGGTCACAGAGATTAAGCGAGGACGGACAGACGGACAGACAGATTTGGCGAAACTATAAGGGTTCCTAGTTGACTACGGAACCCTAAAAACTGATTAAAGTGATTTTATTTTGACCTAAAATAATAAATTGCCGGCACATTAGTGTATTTTCGTTAGCTAATTATTTTTCTTGGAAGTATCTATGCGTTTTTCTTATATTATTTTACCCTCGTCCTTATTTTGGTGGTCTGAATGATTTCTAAAAGTTTGTCCATCTATTTTATTGGGACCTTATGCAGTTGGGAAAAGGCTAGGCAGATGATATGTAAGAAAGAGTCCAACTTTTCGCCTTTGGATATCATGGAGTGTCGCCTGACGGATGTAATGTACTGTATTTATTTAAAAGATAAAGTCTGTGATGAAACATAATAGCCAGTTTGTACTTGAAAGGGTAGGACGTAAGCATTATTATTATTTAAAACGTACGTAGGTAACCACTGAACAACTAACAATAACCTATATTTTCCTGTAATTCAGTAGGTATACTTAAACATCTTTTTAAAAGCCATGACAAACCATTGCATAGAATATCCTTTTGTAGAAACACGTGTTTGTCTTTGCCACCGGACTTGTGAATAGATACCTATTTCTCTGTTTAACACAGTATTGACAATGTTTTGCATTGTATTGACTAAGCTTGACATTGGTTATAATTATAATGTTGTTAGCACTTGAGAATCAACTAGTCATTTGTAAGTGTAACTTAGTATGCCTGACTGTGACGCTCCCGATTGAGACAACGTGGCAACACTGGGAGTGTGGAAGAATGTGGAAATCCCTTTGCCCACGGAGAAGAGACAGATGATGTCAAAGTTGGTGTGACAGTTGAAAAAAAATAGATTTTGGCGGGAATTCTGCTAATAATCTCTATTTTTTTTTTATATAGTAGTTTTATGGCCTGGTTGCTAAGACCTTTTAGCCACGTCTTTGTTTCATTTTATTTATATCTTGAGTCTAACATGACTTTAGAATGTGGGTGTACATAGACATTCTAATGTATTAGGAGTATTTGGCAGCAAATGTATCGAATCAAGTTTCCCGGTAAACTTCGCTGAGGTAGCCAAAACTACAAAAAAATTCTCAGCTCCATTTTACCGGGATCGCGTCTGTTTCAATGATTAATTGATTACACATATTGTCCAGTTGCGCAGACACTTGAGATACAAAACTACACCAATTTTACATCACAATATCCACTAGGAATCAATTTGCGAATAATTAAAACAGCCAACTAGACTTCACTCGAAGAAATCCCGCCAAAAACTCCTGCTAATAATCTCGTCTTCCATTCCGCCACAGTCTTACTCCACCGATCGTCACTGCGCCTTGCCAGGGGCCCTGCTCATCTCAGTTTGAGTTCCAGCTTTTCCATATCGAAGACCCTCACACCTCTTCGTATCTCGACGTTTGAAACATGGTCTATAATAGACCATGTTTCAAACGTCGAGGGTTACTGCTTGTCATTCGGCTAATTAGCCGAATGACATGCAGTAACCCACATGTATATAGGTTTGATGTTTATTTTCGTTTCTATTAGTGCGTAGGCAAACATAATTCAATGTGATGCTGTCAGATGTAATAGGTAACTGTGAAAAGTAGATAAGTAACCTTTTGGAAAAGTCTGTGAGTATAACGGACGAATTGTGCATATTGAAACAGGGTGAGTAAGTTATATGTATTGTCAAGTGCATTGACATTTCCTAGTCACGTGGTACCGAGGCTGACGTACAGACGCCAGCAAATCAAGCTACCCGAAACTCAAATTTTTCCAATCAACTTTGAACCTTATGCTTTAGTGATAAAGTTGAAAATATATTAAAGAAGTTTGACAGATTGTAGTAGCTTGATGTGCTGGCGTCTGTACATAGGTACCTATTATATAGTTATGAAAATATTTGTACAATAAGTTTTTATACCTACCTCTTGCTAATACAGTTCTGCGTAAAGAGCTGTTTTTAGCGATAAATATTGATATTTTACTTCAGCTACATCCGGTTTGGTTCTTGAGCTAACGTTAGGTATTTATTGTATCTGTGGTAAACGATATACCTACTGATATACTCCGCGTTAAATAGATACATTACGTACTTATCTAGTTTATGATTTTTTTTTTTTTTATTTAAAAGAGTAAGTATGCATAGATGATTTGGTCACACCGCCGCCGCCGCTGAGAGGATGGATAAAAAAGTCATCAAATTCGTTTATTTTTCCCCTGTATAGGCTGGTTAGGCTTCTAAGAGGTCCATTATAGAAGCTCATAACGAAAAAATCTGCTATTTTAAAAGGTCCTCATGGCCAGTTCCTCAGGGTGCCTAAAAAGGCCACTTTGGCAGAATCATAAAAGGAAAACATTATGAATCATAATGGACAGTTAACTGTTAAATTAATCGTATCAAATCCCAATTGTGAAGGACTTTTCAGTTATTTTTTTGCGTGTGCTAAAATACCAATCAATCCAATCCAAATCCAATCCCAATCTCTTAGGTCAGCGGGATTGTCCGAAAGGGTTACCGCTGGCCCGGAACATAAAGGGCTAAGGAAGGAACACGGGTGGGTGTTAGTCAGTAAGAGTCTGACACTCCCTTCCGCTCCACCCAGAGCAGGAGGGGTCATTTGATGATTTCCCATCCTGAAAAAAAAAATCCAATCTCTTTGCTTATACCTGCGTAGTGCACCGAAAAAAAGAAAAACACGGATTGTCTTCGCCATATTATAATTCACAATGTTATCCTTTCATGATTCTGCCAAAGTGGCCGTTTTAGGCCACCTGATCCCTTCAAAATGGTCGAGCTGAATGGTGCTGAACTGCTGATCCATACGTCATGTTCGTGAACGGGCGCCGTCAGTATGGACTGCGAGGTTATTACAATGCGTGCCACGAAAGATGAGACTTGACACACCACGTGGTTTGACTTGCGCAGAACACGATTTTAGGTATCTTTAGCGGTATGAGGTCTGAGTGCGGGACGGGACCGGAAGTCATAGGGGCGGCGGAAAGAGCGGGGGAGGCGGGGTCAAGTCTCATCTTTCGTGGCACGCATTGTACGTAACTCACTATCAGTAGGAATAACTTTAATTTTGACAGTTCAACAACATTCATTGCGTTATTTACATTGATGATCAGAAAAAAAATTCTAATACCTATTATGCAGCAATGAAATTAGTAATATCCGGATCCTTCAAAATGATTTAGATTATGATTTATAGTGTGTTACTTACGCAATTAGCGTGCTACCGGTCGATTCTGTAAAAATCTCACCGTGAAAATTTAGGTGAAGTGAGTTTGTTTTTGCTAGGAATTGACACTATTGACAGCTCACTCCACGCTCACTTCACCTAAGTTTTCACAGTGAGATGGTTACAGAATCGCACTACAGTCAACTCTTAGCTAGCACGGCTATTTTAATTTTTAAATATTTTTATTACGACTTGAACAACAGCCGGTCGATTCTGTAAAAATCTCACCGTGAAAACTTAGGTGAAGTGAGTTTGTTTTTGCTAGGAATTGACACTATTGACAGCTCACTCCACGCTCACTTCACCTAAGTTTTCACGGTTACAGAATCGCACTGCATAAGTCCAAACTCAAGATTTGCCAAGGGACAATGGATCGCAGCACAATAGGCGTTACCGGTTAGGATATTATATTACTAGCGTAGCGTCATGCTGTGTTCCATGACTCAAGTAGCGGATGTTGGAGAAAGAACTGCCAGGTTGAAGTGGAAGTGGGGTGTGGACACGTCGCGCAAAAGCAACCCGGAGCGATGGACAAAGATCGTCACTCACTGGACACCTGAAGGAGGACATCGCCGTCGAGGTTAACCACGGCGAAGGTGGTGTGACGTTCTGACGAGGTTTGCACGGCCAACATGGCCAGAGTTCGCTCTAGACAGAGAGGTTTGGAAGGAAACAGGGGAGGTCTTTGACCAGCAGTGGAGCACGACATAAGCTAAAGAAAAATAAAACAGTGGCACTCCGGGAGTGCCGGTAGAAGTGAAAACTTGAACAATTACTGTATTTTCGTACCACTTGCTCAAAAAAGTGACATTCTATCCCACAAAAAGCGAACATAACAATAGTCATTTTTAATCTGTTAAAAACAGGGAAAGAAAATTGTACTGAATTTCATTCATCCTCTAGGGGGAGAATGTGATTTAAATTTGGAATACTTACCGAAATTTATACTGAACTACATCTGTGTTTACACCATTGAGTTTGTATATAAAGCATTATACATCTTTTTGAAAAAGGAATACGCATTTATTATGCAGTTATGATTATTAAATAAAATTACGAAAACCGACGAGGCCGTATGAGCTTGACCGATTATCCGACAAAAAAATATTAGTCTAGGAATTTGCCGCATTTTTGTTTTCTTCGAATACATAAACGTTAAGTTTATTTTATTTGTCAATATTTTTAATAAATGCTTATCTCATATTATTATTGTGTTAATTTTTTCGCAAATGGTACGAAAAGTAGAGTATTTTCCTCGGTGATAAAGCTGTCTTAGTCTTGGGTGAACTTAAATCCCTCGCTACACTCAGGACTCGTCTTAAATCCCTCGCTTCGCTCGTGATTTAAGTTTTTAACACCCTCGCTACGCTCGGGAGTAAACCTCGAGTCCTTCGTTACGCTCGCGATTTAAATCGTCACCCGCGACAGAAGACACTGCTTTATCCCCTTGGTTAATAATCTACTATTTGTGAATCGTCTTATAAACAAAACACGCGCGGTACCGGCTACGGCCATCCGTCTTACGAATTTTCGATCAGCCTGTCGATTCTGTAAAAATCTCACCGTGAAAACTTAGGTGAAGTGAGTTTGTTTTTGCTAGGAATTGACACTATTGACAGCTCACTCCACGCTCACTTCACCTAAGTGTTCACGGTGAGATGGTTACAGAATCGCACTGCAAGTCACGTGTCTTGACGCGAGTTTAACATTTTTTACTACATGAGATAGGAAGCATTATACAGTGTTTTTGTTTTTTATTAGTACAAATGACATCACATTTAATGGATGTGTGGATGTGGATGGATGAATGGATGGATGGATGGATGGATGGATGGATGGATGTATGTATGTATGTTCTTTAACATCGTTGTGATTTGAAAGTTTATGAAACGAAAAAGCGACAGTAAAAAGAGACATGTAAATTCATAATATTTAACGTGGGAGAAAATAAGACAGGAAGCATTATATACAGTGTTTTTGAAGGTTTCACTTCTACCACGTGTGAATTGCACACAATGCTGTTGTTTTTTTTATTTTACCTTGTTTAGATATATCCATCACGTCTGCAGAGTTCCGCTAGTTAATTTAATTTAACTGTGTATAACACACTGTTGTGAAAAATAATTTAGTACCATAACAAATGTGTGAAATAGTTTCGGAAGTTTGCCCAAAACTGTTTCGCACTTGACAAAACATTGCTCAAGTACTTAGCATGAATTATGAACAAATCGTGTTATTCATATATTTAATTAACTTCACTTACCTATCTGGGCATCGAACCGGCGACTCCGCACTCAAACTACTAAACCGCATCACGCTTTTGGGAATGCAGCCCGACCGATAAACCGGCAAATTCATTTTTTTTACGTTTTTTGCAATTTGCTGGTCAGTATTAAGTTGTACGTTGATTCATATATGATTCGCGGCCGTAACAAATATGTATTTACAGAATTATAATAATTAAAGTCATCAACACAACTCTCTAAGACCAAGTAATCTCAAAAAATGACTATTTCATGAAATCTTGATATTTTGGGATTATACTAACCTAACAAGTTGTGTTACTGATTCTAATGATTATGATTCTATTTTTTTACTTTTTTCGACATCACGGCGTAACGCTTAAGAGTTATTCAATGGAATTTACTTTAAATCATAGAGAATTATCATATCAAAGTAGTTTTAAATTTAATTCATTTATTTTGTTAAGAAAGGAGTAAATTCGTTTTGGCACATACGTCGTTTTATTCCGAGCACATGCACATTATAGCCATCTCTCTTCTTTTGCGTTTCAAAAGTACTAATTTCATCACTTTCGCTCGCTTAGATCAGTCGCTACGATTTATTTTCGAGGCAGCGGCGTGCGATTCTCCATACAAATGTATTCCCCTTTTTTCTTCCTGAATAATGCCCCTAGAACATTTTTTTTTTCATAAAATCAAGGTCTGCTGTAAAAGTGTAAACACGTCCCTGTCATTTTCTTTTTTTCAGCAACTATTCAGTTAAGAAAATATCACTCTCTAATAATTACAAAAAATGCCCTATTTGTTTATAGTGATTAGAGGACTACCAGCCGGTCGATTCTGTAAAAATGTCACCATGAAAACTTAGGTGAAGTGAGTTTGTTTTTGCTAGGAATTGACACTATTGACAGCTCACTCCTAAGTTTTCACGGTGAGATTTTTACAGAATTGCACCGCAGATAGAAAAGTTATTAACATAAAAAAAATGATAGGGACCTAAACATACTCTTTCATAAAATGTTAATGTTAAAAATAATTGAATCGGCTCAGTTTTCGAGGAGAAAAAAGGGGAATACGAAACGTCGATCTTGTCAAAATTTTTGTGATAATTTCAGCCTGAGCTGCAGCTGTCCCTATCACACACTACGGGGGCAGACTTGAGGTAAGGCGACGGCAATAGTTGCTTCAAATACCTATTTATCAAATTCGTCCCAGGCCCTGTCTTAAGTAGGTGTACTAGGTATGTGTATAACTGGAGCTGATGTATATCATAATGTGGGTATATGAATAAATATCCAGTCTTGGTCTAACTGTCGTATTATTTACATCATGGTGGCAGCGGTGCAGTAAAATAACGTGTAAAACAGGATTTGATGACGATTCATTTTTTTTGTGGTTATGAAGATAACCTTTTTCCAGTTATGTAGATGTCGCAGATGAATTTTCGAATCAGCTTTTTTAAATAACAGCTAGCTGCAGTGGCGGACTAACAGGGGGGCGGAAGGGGCGGCCCGCCCAGGGCCTCCGGTCTTGGGGGGCCCCCAATAATTTCATCAAGATCAAAACACTATAATATTCTTTAACTTTGCTGAACGCGTCCAATATGCTGTGACAATTCCCGTCTTTGTAGCGGGTACTTCCCCAGGAATCCCTGAATGAATAAAGTGCAAATAATTCACTCTTGTACGTCTACATTTACATTCACTACATTCTATTTACGTCGAAAAATAAACATAGGCCTCATTTAACAAATATTGAATTTCATTACGTTGATATTTAATAGTTTATTAGTGTGTACTGATATTTTCGCGAACAGATAAGCCTTTTTTCAATCTGTAAAATAATAAATGCGATCTTATCCGTTCAAAGTAATTTCATCAAAAAGTGTAATGGTGTTTTTGATTTTTGTTGCGGTATAAAAGTAAATGAGTTCAGAGTTGAGTTAGTGCATTTTCGAGTACTTATTTGAAAAAAGTAAGTAATTCTTTTCTTCGTATAATTTAGCCTAGCAATTATAATCCGTAGTTTCTAGTCAATATGCACCTACGAGTACATTGATCCTTATTTTATTTGTAGTGCACGTTTATTAGAGATGTAGGTACCTATGTACTTGTTCTCATCGTGAGACTCAACATGGCAAAGTCTCTGTACATTTGTATATCTATATCGTCAAATCAATAATGAGGCTTAGTTTAGCTATCTTTTATAAAAGTTTCTTATTTATCTCATTATTTTTATTGAAAAGGATTCAACCATCTGGCTCTCAGAAAAGGAAGCTAAAAAAACGAAGACTGAAGAGGCAAAATTGCTTGCTGGATCTTTATCCATTTACTTTTCGAATTCTGAAGAGAAGAAAAGTGGCGCTGTCAACGAAATTAACTAAATAAACATAAACACTTATTTATACATACAAATGTGAACTGAATAAAATGCTTGTAAAACTACATTTTTTTTAAAGCTGGGGGGCCTCATTCAGCTTTGCCGCCCCGGGCCTCTAACAGGCTTAGTCCGCCACTGGCTAGCTGTTTTACAAAACAGCTCCGTTTTGTAAAACATCTGAACAACGTTTAGCGGTTTTTCATAAGTAGTGTAGCGAAAAAAAGGAAAAACAAACTCTTCGCCACTGAACACGTTTAATTTATCTTGTAAAACATTCCGAGTAATATTAAAAAAAATATTAAAAGTGATATAAAAAGGTAGAAAAACACAACTTGCAGGAAATTTGTCACATTACTCACAAGTTTATAAAAATTAAAGAGAAGTAAGAAATACTTTAGGTTTTCGTAGTTTAATAGTAGATTATTCACTAAGGGGATAAAGTGGTGTCTTATTGTCGCGGGCGCTATTTTGAATCCTGAACGCAACGAAGGATTCTAGGGCTCCCGAGCGTAGCGAGGGAGCTCTGAGTTAATAAGACTGAGTGCAGTGAGGGATTCAAGCTCGCCCAACACGAAGACACCTTTATCCCTGAGGAGAATACAGTACTTTTCGCACCTACTGCGAGGTAATAAAAACCGATTCGATTATCGAATTGGTTTTTATTACCTGAATTTACTACCAGAATAATATCTTACCAATATTTTCATTTTACGCTTCAAAATATGTATTTCAAATATCTCGAAATCTATTGAATTTCGGCCATACATAAGGGGGGTTCAATTTGTTGATCACATTTTACTTTTATTATAGAAAAAAAAATGGTGGTACGAAAAAAAAAATTAATGAAATGAAATTAAATATTGAATAACATCCGATTCAAATAGGGAAGTTGTATTATACTCCGGCCAAAATACGTGCAGAAAAGATTGATATAGCAGTCGCATCGTCCGGCATAGCGGCAACCTTACTTGGGAGGAAAACCGCACATTCGATGTTTAAAATCCCACTATATTTAGACCATATGGAAAATCCAGTCTGCAGTATATCCAAAAATAGTCTCAAAGCCAAAGTACTACACGATTGTGTATTTGTAGTATGGGACGAATGCACTATCATATTATGGCAAACAAAATTTATATAGAAACCGTTAATAGGACGATGCAGGACATAAGAAGTACCTAATAATCTATTATTTGGAGGAGTCATATTTTTATTCGCTGGAGATTTTAGACAAATATTACCAGTTGTGACTAAAGGTACGCGAGTCGATGAAATTAACGGCTGTTTAAAACGTTCTACTTTGGAGACATTGTAAAAAACTTCATTTAAAAGAAAACATGAGAGCACATTTAGACGATTCAGAATTTAGCAAAATTCTTCTTGATGTTGGAGATGGAAAGTGTCCAGAAGTGAATAGTACTAATGATATAGAACTACCTACCGATCTTTGTCAGGTCGTGGCGGACACTGAAATTTTAATACATAGTATTTAAATGATGATATTCACAATCTCAATATCAAAGAAGATTCGTGGTTGTGTGAAAGATCAATTTTAGCACCTATGAACGACCAGGCTACTGTGTTTAATCAGCGCATTTTAGATAAGGTGAATCACAAACATACCTTTCCATCAATACAGTTTGCAATCCGGATGAAGCGGTTAACTACCCAACAGAATTTTTAAACAGTATAATTGTGCCTGGTCTGCCTCACAAACTAGAACTTAAGATTGGCGTGCCCATCATACTACTCCGTAATTTAAACCCACCGAAACTTTGCAATTGCGAGTAGTGTCGTTACAAAGAAATGTTATAGAAGGTCGTATAAAATATCCGGATGCGGAAAAGGTGAGATAGTATTTATACCACGGATTCCTATAATACCGTCGAATTTTCCATTTGAATTCAAAAGATTGCAATTCCCTATCAATGTTAGTTTTGCTATGACAATCCACAAGTCACAAGGCATAGATTTAACTAAGGGTTGCTTTACCCATGGGCAACTATACGTGGCATGTTCACGTGCGAGGAATGCCAGTAGTGTTGTTGTTTTAGCTCAAGAAAATCGTATACCAAATATTGTATAAAATATTTTTTTCAATAAAGCCTAAAATAAATAATAATTAAACTAAAAATGCGAAAACGAAACAAAAGAACTAAATGGAGATTTATATGTACAACAAACACAAAATATCGATTAATAAAATAGAGGAATTTCATTAAAATTAGCATAGGTATTTCTTTACGCGGAATACAGAATTAATAAGTTATCGTAAACTCTGTGAACTAAACAATAACTTTTTTGTTAAATTCCACGCGGACGAAGTCGCGGGTAACAGCTAGTTAATATAATATAATGTAAACTATATAACTGTAATAATGAGTATTACATACTTTTTAAATATTTATAACCATTTAAATTGCAATGCCTTAACAGGCAACTAAGTTCTAAGAACCTACTCTATTGTTAACATCTTCAAAATTCTGTGCACCTAGTTCGCAATAAAGAATTTGAATTTAAATTTTCGTGCAGTAAGAAGTCAACTTATACTGGAACTGTATAGCTTGATATTATGTCGTCGAGCGTACCAAAAGTCAAATCAAAAGATTCAGATATTTTTTTTTGATAACCGTCGAAAAATTCGCGGGGTCTAGAATCGTGTTCTGAATCTATGGCACGTCTATGGTTTCCGTTTGCGCGTCGATGTTCCAACCACCCTGTAGACAGCGTATTCTCAGTCAAGTAATAAGTATGTAAAACAATAACGTTACATGTTAAAATGGCTACATAAACACTGCTCCGTAATTCTAACATCTCCTGCGCACATTTAGGTACGTCTGTGATTTCTGCGTGACCGTTGCATGTGCCAGTTCAACTTTGGCGCGCAAACTCAACGTACATAAGACAAATCTATCTGAACCGATTTATTTTCGGAAATAAATTAGGCTTAATGTAATCGTCATTGTTTTAACACAAAAACATTAAAAAATATTTGCAACTGAAACTTGTTTTGAATATTATATTGTGCTGTCGGATTTACGAAGTGTTTTGTTTATTTTTGAAACATTTTTAATTTGGTAAGTTTTTACTTTTTTATTTGTCGTGAGAAATTATTTAATTTATAATGCGAACTAGTAAAGTGGGTTGAGGTGGGAATTTCGAAAATATCTATTTTTTAGATTTCTATTTGTTTGCGTAGGTATTTAATTGTGTTAAACGAAAAAAAAAAAAACGATATGGAAGGAACCCGAATCTAAAAAAATCTAGAATAAAATAAAGTACGTATATTATTTTTCCGCAAAACTGCGAATAATATGCCTCGGATCTAAATGTGCAAAAAATATCCTGTTTTTCAAAATTCCCGCCGATATGCATTACTTTCACTTTTACTATGAGAAATCGTGAAAAAAAATCAGCTGTTCCCTACATTTTGACGAATTATACGAACAGAAATGTAGGGAACAGTTGATTTTTTTTTTCGCGATTTCAGATTTGGTCCCGTAGTAAAAGTTATTCATAATGATGAGTACAATGACCTGTTAATGTTTTATCTACTAATAACCCTGTATAGTTAGTATTTCTTAGGTAGCATATTTTTTTATATTGTGTCAGTACCTACCTTTTATTATTTTTTTTTAAGTATCAACCCGTGTTGTTCCCACATCTGGGTCTTCCTCATAGCTTCCGCCCCTAAGACAACCTACTAACCCTTTCCCCTGTTTCCTGTACGTTGCCTTCTTCGTCAATCATCAAAATCAAAATATTTTATATCACATGAACCTACATGGGCACTTATGAAACGTCAGAAGCTAGGTGCACGGTTCCGATTGGTCGTTTCCTAAGGATAAGAGCCGAAAGTAACTCCATGGTTACTCTTTAAAAAATAATTGACTTTGACAACGTTTTCAAATTACAGTAGGTATGGGAGACAGTGTAGGCCTGTCAACAAGTACCAGGTACTTGATAAAATAAAAAATGGTCTACAGATCTAAAGTCTACAAGGCCTACAAACTTTCATAAACGTACTATCTAACCCAATAGTACTAAGATTTATTTGTATAAAACTAGAGTGGTCAGCGTAAAATGCATGCATGCATCTTTGAAATAATCATAATAATAAACCAACATATTAATGCTATATCTAATAATTTAATTGACATTTTATAATTGTAATTGTATTTATGACAATTTCTTTTTTTTTTTGTTTTCAAAATTGACATTCAACTAGGTACATATTTTGTTTTGACAAACATGACTGATCGAAAAATGTATTGTGATAACTTACATGTATGTATAGTCAAGTTTACACGATAAAGAGTCTTGAATCTTAAAATATTTTAAAGGTCAATACAGGGTAAAGACACCGAAACGCAACCTGTCACCATGGATTGGATTCAGTACATGATTCTGAACCCCCCGGCGGCAGCGTTGAAATTTTTAGTCGATATTTTTTTGAAGTGAAAACTCTTTAGGTGCGTTGAGCATTTATTGAGATGGGAAAAAACCATTGAACTCGCGACACTTACCATAACCAACACCTCTGTTTTATGTTTTGGCCATTAAGACATCAACGCGGGTAGATTTTCTTTGGGAAGAAATGACCTTCAAACATATTTATAAAATTACTATGCTTTTTCAAGTTTTCACTTCTGTCGGCACTCCCGGAGTGCCACTGTTTTTTTTAATTACTGTAGGTGCCACTTATTTTGGTCGCTTATAGGTAGCCATTGAAAAGTTTCCACGAAGGGGGTCCCGCCATCCTGTATAGGATTTTTGATGTGAAAAGTTCTTTAGGTGCGTTGAGCATTTTTTGAGATGGGAAAAAACCATTGAACTCGCAAACTGTTACCGTAAGCGACAGCGCGCGTGTTTTGTTTCTAAGACGATTAAAAAAATACCCGCTTCGGATGTGTTCGGCTGTCCTCGGGATGTACTCAGTTTTAATGTATATCCGATATGTCATGTCAGTGAGTGATGGCAAAGTTTGTGTTTTGTTTCCACTTCTGTCGGCACTTCCGGAGTGCCACTGTTTTTTGATGTGAAACATCTATAGCCGCACGTAAAACAAATTTCTGGCGTGGCGACGCATGCCGTGGCGACGCGTCGCCACGCTATATGATGGTGTATATATACAGTCACAGTCTTGTGCACTGTGTGGCGACGCGTCGCCATGCGCAATCGACTGCGATGTCGATGTTTTTTTTTATTGAACAGAACATTTATGATAACCCACCTATGACTTAACCTACAAATGCCGACATTATGCGCTAACCTCTGCCCAGTGCCTATAACCTATCTGTCACGTAGAGAGACCTGCCTGCCATTGACATACACTCGACGGCGACGATGCCTTGATTCAGTTGACAACGACGGTCAACCGCTCGTCACCAAAACACTATTGGACTACGAAAACTGCTCTTCGAAATACAAACGCGAAAACGTTGCGTTGTAGTTGTTTTAACGATAAGGGTTTTTTGAACTGAAAACTTTTTTATACGCGATGGGCATTTTTTGAGATGGGGGAAAAAACCATTGAACTCGCGACACTGTTAGGTACCGTAACGGACACCTCTGTTTTCAGTTTTGGCCGTTATAAAGACATCAACGCGCAGTACATTTTCTTTGGGAAGAATGATCTTCAAACATATTATTTATAAAATTACTATGCTTTTTCAAGTTTTTTTTGTTAACAAACACTTCAATTTTATTATTTGTATAGATTTATTTTTTTGAGTTAGTATTAGTACGCTTTTCTCGCGGCTCTAATAATAGAATTTAGTCTTAGAAATTAGAAAAATACCCTTTTTTGTGGGGTCATCGACCGCTGTTACTGTATTTACTCGTAATATCAGTTTTAAAAAAATCTGTTTTATTGTGTGTAAACTCCATAGACGAAAAAAAAAACAGATTTTCGCAACTCACACTTCAAGTAAAAACACAAAGAACAAACAACGGTCGTTGACCGAAAAAAAAACATCAATATTTTATTTTGTCTGCGGAGTTTCACTAGTTAATTTAACTTGACCATGTACAGACGCCAGCACATCAAGTTACTACAATCTGTCAGATTTCTTTAATAGATTTTCAACTTTATCACTAAAGCATAAGGTTCAAAGTTGATTGCGAAAATTTGACAGTTTCGGGTAGCTTGATGTGCTGGCGTCCGTACTTACAAAAAAAATCTTTGATGATAATGTATTTTGAGGTCAACAACCGTATGTAAATACACACTTAGGGTTCTGATATTTCAAGCAAATGCTTGAAATATCAGAACCCTAATCGATCTCAATCTGAATCATTTTGAAGGATATATATTTCTAATCCATTGCTTCATATGTTCGAAAAATGTGTCTCCTCAACAACGTAAATAACGCAATGAATGTTGTCGAACTGTCAAAATGAAACCCATTGCTACAATGCGTGCCACGAAAGATGAGACTTGACACACCACGTGGTTTGACATGCGCAGAACACGATTTTAGGTATCTTTAGCGGTATGAGGTCTGAGTGCAGGACGGGACCGGACGTCATAGGGGCGGCGGAAAGAGCGGGGGAGGCGGGGTCAAGTCTCATCTTTCGTGGCGCGCGTTGCTACTGTTAGTGTGATAAGCGGTGCCAAAAAAAGTGCCTACCTACTTAAACAGAAAAACATTTCTCCTTCTAAAGTAAGGGTTTTTTTTTGTAGAATGGCTTAACATAAGTTATCGTAACACTTAGGTATGTACTTGCCTTGTGATTGTGTGTTACAGCATCGGCTATCGAACTCGCGACCCTGAGCGCGGAGCTCAAACAATGGCGTTACTAATGATTACTTTAGAACAAATAACAATTAAAACGTGCCACAAATAATATTTGATAATACATAATTTGAATCATCATCAAAATTAGCACAGTTCCCAATATCTTGACCTTGCACATTTAATACATTTGATGCACGTAGACTTAATATCTTTGTAGTGCGCACGACACGCGATCAAGAAAACATCAGCTGCCGGTCGATTCTGTAAAAATCTCACCGTGAAAACTTAGGTGAAGTGAGTTTGTTTTTGCTAGGAATTGACACTATTGACAGCTCACTCCACGCTCACTTCACCTAAGTTTTCACGGTGAGATTTACACAGAATAGCACCGCTGTTCCCTACATTTTGACGAGTTAGACGAACATAATTAATGTAGGGAACAGCTGATTTTTTTTCGCGATTTCAGTTTTGGTCCCATAGTAAAAGTTGTTCATAATGCTAAGGTAGCCCGCGAAATTCAAACTTTCTTACGTTTTTTGCAATTTGCTGGTCAGTATTAAATTGTACGTCGATCAAAATATGATTCGCGGCCATAACAAATATGTATTTACAGAATTATAATCATTAAAGTCATCAACACAACTCTCTAAGACCACGTAACTCCAAAGAATGATGATTTCATGAAACAGTTATTCTTTGGAGTTACGTGGTCTTAGAGAGTTGTGTTGATGACTTTAATGATTATATTTCTGTAAACACATATTTCTTACGGCCGCGATTCATATCTTAATCAACGTACATACATACAACTTAATACTGACCAGCAAATTCCAAAAAACCTAAAAAAATTGAATTTCGCGGGCTACCCTGGTATAATATTGGCAAAATTGTGGAGTCTTGTCTTTAAAGTCTCTTCGACAAATGGTGTTGAAGAGATGAAATTTAACGTTAAAAAAAGGCCAAGTGAAGTGCGATTCAGACTCGAATACGAAGGGCTCTGTACCACAAGGTCTAAACGCCGCCTGTCGACCTATTTATGGTTCATGAGATACACTCCGCTGACAGACAGATGGCCGGACGGACAGCGGAGGCTTGGTAATAGGGTTCCGTTGGCACCCTTTATGTCAGAACCCTTATAGTATTCCAAACAATATTGAATAACTAGCTTCTGGCCGCGACTTCGTCCGCGTGAAATTTCACCCTCCGCCCATTCACCCTCTTAGGGGTGGAATTTCGAAAAACCCTTTCTTAGTGGATACCTACTCTTCACAAAGAACACACCCTCCAAATTTCATGTCTCTAGGACCAGTGGTTTAGGCTGTGCGTTGATGTATACAGTATGTTAACTAACAGAGGGCGTTCCCGTTAACCCGCAATAGTATAGCATCCATACATACATGCTAAAAAAACTATTACCATTCGAAAATAAAATGTTTTTTTTTTTTAATATTAAAATATTCACTAAAAATCGTAAATTGATACGTTAAAGAAACACTCTGTACACGCGTACTTGAAGGACAGCAATGTCGGAATTTATTTAATTAAATAAATTAGAATTAATTAAATAGGTAAATAGAGTATCAATTTACGATTTTTAGTGAATATTTTAATATAAACGGGTTTAACGGGAACGCCCTCTGTTAGTTAAGATACTGTATATCAGTCAGTCAGGACTTTGAATTTTATATAGGTACAAGATGCATGACGCAAAAGAATCTGACGTCAATTTCACTAGTAAGTACATAATATTTATGGTCAAACAGAAGCTTACATGAACCGCGAATTACTTATTGAAATAAAATAATGATCACGTCATTTGACAATTTGTCTAATAAATTTTGACATTTCACTGTGGCGCTGCTGGCTAAGAAAACCGCCAACACTCAGTATGACATTCAATTTAGTTCCATTTTTATCCGCGTTCCAAGTTACAATGGATGCGTTCAAAGAATCCTTAATGTCAATGGGGACATTACTTGAATCTGAATGGCGACTTCAAGTGCTACAAATGGGTAACCAATCAATGAAATGTTGTGTTATAACAGGGTCATATTAAATTATCTAGTTAAACTCTGCAGACGTGGTAACAATAAACACGATAAAATAAAAAGATTTGATGGTTTTTCTTAGAGGTCAAAGACCGCTGCCGCGCTGGTAAGATATTAATCCTTAGTTCCATACTGAAATATTACAGTTATTATTATAAATACAACTCTGTCTGTCCCTTGTCACGCCTAAACTGCTGAATGAATTTCGATGTTTGACAGTCGACACAGAGGCAGATCATAACCACAGTATAAATAAACTGTGTCATAACCGAGTAAGGACATGACGATACATTTATCCGGTATTACGTTCTCGTAATTGTAAAAAACTGGCCAAGTGCGAGTCGTACTAGCACACGAAGGGTTCCGTACCACAAGGCAAAAACGCCGAAAAAAACACGTTTGTTGTATGGGAGCTCCCCTTAAATATTTATTTCATTCCGTTTTTAGTATTTGTTGTTATAACGGCAAAAGTAATTCTATACATCATCTGTGATTTAACTGTCTAGCTATCACGGTTCATGACATTGAGCCTGATGACAGACAGACAGACAGACGGAAAATGGAGTCTTAGTAATAGGGTCCTGTTTTACCCTTTGGGTACGGAACCCTAAAAATGGGCGTAAATAAAAAAAAGTGTTTTATTTCTAAATGTAGGTACAGACTCCAGCACATCAAGCTACCCGAAACTGTCAAATTTTCCTAATCAAATTTGAACCTTATGCTTTGGCAATAAAGTTGAAAATCTATTAAAGAAATTTCACAGATTGTAGTAACTTGATATGCT
The DNA here is from genome assembly GCA_927399505.1 of Luperina testacea. Lineage (NCBI taxonomy): Eukaryota > Metazoa > Arthropoda > Insecta > Lepidoptera > Noctuidae > Luperina > Luperina testacea. The sequence continues at coordinate 2,457,196 of OV656783.1, forward strand.
GGCGTCTGTACCTACTTAACAACTTAACTGTCCATAAAGTAGACACAATACCTAGTTAAACAATCAACATGAATCATATATGACTCATGGGACAGGGAAACTGTTAAGTATGCAATTTCATTTCAAATACCATGTACTTAGATGATTTTAGCACCTTGTAAATTATATTATGAACAGTTCAACAAAATTCATTGCATTATACAGTATGTTAACTAACAGAGGGCGTTCCCGTTAACCCGCAATAGTATAGCATCCATACATGCTAAAAAAAATATTACCATTCGAAAATAAAATGTTTTTATTTTTTTTTATATTAAAATATTCACTAAAAATCGTAAATTGATACTCTATTTATTTAATTAATTCTAATTTAAATTCCGACAATGCTGTCCTTCAAGTACGCGTGTACAGAGTGTTTCTTTAACGTATCAATTTACGATTTTTAGTGAATATTTTAATATAAAAAAAAATAAAAACATTTTATTTTCGAATGGTAATATTTTTTTTAGCATGTATGGATGCTATACTATTGCGGGTTAACGGGAACGCCCTCTGTTAGTTAACATACTGTATACGTTGTTGAGGTGACACATTTTTAGAACTGAAGAAGCAATGGATTAGTAATATCGTTCAAAATGATTCAGATTGTAATTGATCGTGAGTTACGCAATTAGGGAGCAGGGCTTTATTATTTTTTTCTGGATGGGAAATCATCAAATGACCCCTCCCGCTCTGGGTGGAGCGGAAGGGAGTGTCAGACTCTTACTGACTAAAACCCACCCGTGTTCCTTCCTTAGCCCTTTATGTTCCGGGCCAGCGGTAACCCTTTCGGACAATCCCGCTGACAAAGTCAAAGCATTTATTTCAAATAGGCACATAAAAGGCACTTTTGAACGTCAGAAATTACAACAAATAGAATTGATTCTAGTCGCCCATTCCAAAAGGTAGTTTTCGTATGAAGAAGAATGGGCAAAAACTCCACCGTTACTCTTTTAAAATGTTTTACAATAATGACCCGGCAGGCCCCTTCAATTGCTGCTGACATCTCTTTGAGGCGCATGGTCTTTGAGGGTGCAGGGGTCCAAGACCTCATTGATGTAACGAAAAAAAAACGACGATGAAAATGACAATGTCAAAATACATTAATTAATAGGTTATTATTATTACTCATGTGATGTAGAGGGGTGTAGAATCTAAGACAGCTAAGTGCATCTGCATCTGCCATATTGGGCTCGGCGCCATCGCAACACTGTGATTGGTCAATTTTGAAGTTGACAGGACAATTTTAAGCTACCTTTGATCCCAATGCCGAAGTTCAATCTGGATTTTCTACCGCATTCAGCTACATTTGATAACAACTTTTAACTTGGATCCATAGAGAATTGAAAGACATGTTTTTTGTATTCATAACTCACATGCAACTAGCTGCATTTGATTTCTACACCTCGTATGTTGATGTCATGCGCAGCAATGAACTTGCTTGTCCACCATAGATTAATAACGCCTAGATCGATAGTCTTCATACAAGCGCTTCGTCGCAAGTGAGGCAAAAACGCACACATCAATCTATTGATGTATGCGTGAGCATTGCGTATTTACGATCGCCGACACGCACACAAACAAAACTCTGATGTTGTGGAGTGTGTACAGTGCAGTAGTAGTTTCCCCGAAAGTGGAGAAATTTTATACTTACGTAAAATCGGATTATTTATCTTGTACTTGGTAACGTACTAGTTCTATTTAAAGCTTGTTATAAAAATAACATGTTAATTTACATTAAAACGAATATTTGTAATTAAAATCTATATTTATTATAAGTTAACATTCAATAGGTACATGAATGAGCAGCATTAATGGTTTTAATCATTTTAAGGAAAAACGTGAAAGTTTCTTTACACTAGAAGCGCACGATTTCTATACAACGTGTTTTTTTTGATATTCCATAACTCTATGGGGTCATTGTACTGTTGCGCGCCACGAATAATGCCTGATATATAGTGACATTAGTTACCACTGGCGCCATCTTGTATCGGGTAGCAGAACTAGTACCTTGGCCTTGGTACTAGGACATTGACCCTTCCTGTAGGTACTAGTAGTTCCGAGAACTATCGACGTCGAGTCGGTCGGGACCGCTATGTACTCGAACATACTAGATGTTTATCGAGTGGCTTTGTGGGACTATATAAGGCGGGCGCGAGCCGCGAGACACATAGTTTTGGATAAGCTATACATGCGATAACATCGAAAGCGATATTCGAGTGCGACTAGAAGTGATCAGTAAGTGACATTGTGTTTCTAATTAGTGTTGGAATTGTAATTAGTGTTGGTGAGTAAATTGTCATTTTTTTGGTTATTAAATCGGCAGTTTTTATTGTAACGAACCCCAAGCTCGTAACAATTGGTGTCAGAAGCGAGGTTTAAAATGCCGATTTTACCCAAAGACGACATGGAGGGTATCCGTACCCGGAGTCAACGCCAGCAAGAGACGGACCAGAGGCGATTCGGTGGAACAACGCCACAGAGGTCGGAAGGCCAGATACCGACCACGGAGGCGGGCCCATCCACAGCTGCTCCAGCATCATCAGCACCAGATTTTGCTGCTCTGATGATGATGCTGCAGGAGCAGGCTCGCCGACAGGAGGAACAGGCTCGTCGACAGGAGGAACAGGCTCGTCGGTTGGAGGAACAGCTCCAGCGGGATAAGGAGGAGCAGGCGCATCGCCAGGAGGAGCAGATGTTCCTTATAAAGGACCTTCACGCTACCTTCGGGAAAGACATGAAGGAGGTGAAGGATAAGGTTGCTCAACACGACAACCGTCTGTCAGAAGCTGAAACCCGAATCGACCACGTGAATAATCGGGTTGACAACGTGATGGCTGACATGAAGAAAACGCTGGACAACCTTAAACTGGGTGATGGAATCGCAGCTCCCGTAGCTATAACACCTTCGCTACGTGGATTCAAAGTGCCACCGTTCGACGGAACTTCTTCCTGGTCGGCCTACAAAATCCAATTTGAGGCTGTCATGAAGGCGAACGGGTGGAACAAAAGTCAGGCCATGACTGCCCTCACCCTGGGCCTGCGTGACCAGGCCTTAACTGTCCTGGAAGCTCTCGGTAAGGAAGTGAATTACGAGCAGCTCCTTGAGGCATTGGAGGCTCGGTATGGCGACGCTCACCTGGAACACGTGTTTCGGGCGCAGCTCAAGGATCGCGTGCAACGCAGTAACGAAAACCTGCAGCAGTGGGCCCTTGAAGTGGAGAAGCTGGTTCGTAAAGCTTACCAGTCCGTACCTGCGCTTATTGATGGGAACCTGGTGCAGGCATTCATCGACGGCATCCGCGACCTTGAAGTTAGAGCTGCTGTGAGGCTAGGTCACCACGGGACGCTAAAGGACGCCTTAGCCCATGCACTGGAGGTGGAAGCAGTGCGGCAGGATCATCGTTCCCATCGCGTTAGGGAGGTTGCAGCGGCTACAGTTCGCGACCGCAATAAAGGATACAGCCCTAGGTGCTACGGCTGTGGTGAAAGGGGCCACCTTCGATCTAGCTGCCCTAAGCGAACTGTAGAAAGAGAAGACGGTCGATCTCCAGAGGGTAGTGCGGTTAACAGCACCGCCCAACACCAGCAGCAGGGAAACGAGTAATAGCCAGGACTGCGGGGCGGGTGCTGGCTGATGTTCAAGGAGCCCCAAGGATTTCGATCACACAAACCCATGATGGGAATAGCCTAATCATCAAGGGTGAGGTCAACGGAACGCCGTGTAAGCTGACCATAGATACTGGTGCCTCTCGTACGGTCGTCAGTTCCCAACTCATAAGTCGGTTCCTTGGGGACTCCGCACACAACCGAGAACACATTAATTTGGTAACAGCCACCGGTCAGCGCATACCCGTCCATGGAGAGAAGAAGATGGAATTGAAACTAGGCAACAGAATCTACCTGCATAATGTCATCGTGGCTGATATAATGGACGATTGCATCCTGGGCCTTGACTTTATGAGGAAGAATTGTTGCGAGATCGACGTTAAGCAAGGTGTATTGAAATGTGGACAAGAGGAAGTTTTCGTGGAAGGGGCGTTACCAGGAAATGTGTACAGCCTTAAGAAGATTATTCTTCCACCGAGATCGGAAACGATTGTGCCGGTTACTCTTCCTCGGAATCCTGGGCGAACTCCTCGTTGTGTACTCGTGGAAAGGGTAGACAATGACCTTCCATGGAAAGTGGCACGAACTTTGGTCAGAACCACCGACATCTCAGGGGTACGTGTGCTGAACCTTGGTGATCAGGAACACATTATAGAAAAAGGCACACTACTTGGTACTTGCGAGGAAGTGGATTGGTTGCGTCGATGCCAATATCTATCGACTGGGACCCTCAGCAAGGATGCACAAACGAGAGTGACCACCCTTTTAGAAGATTGCCGCAGCGCTCTGTCCCAAAATGAAATGGTCAAGGCAAAGAAGATGTTACTCAAGTACGCCAATGTTTTCTCGGCAAACGATGCTGACATCGGGAGGACTGGCTTAGTTCAACACAAAATAAATACAGGAGAAGAATTGCCTATCCGTCAGCGGCCAAGGAGATTGCCGGTAGCACGTGAAAAAGAAGTGGAAACCATGATAGAGGGAATGATGAAGGATGGTGTTATTGAACCTTCATCTAGTCCATGGTGTTCACCCGTAGTGCTGGTACGAAAGAAGGATGGCAGCATGCGGTTTTGTGTTGACTATCGTCGTCTGAACGATGTTACGAAGAAGGACAGCTATCCTTTGCCAAGAATTGATGACACGCTGGACATGCTTACTGGCGTAAAGTGGTTTAGCACGCTGGACCTGAAAAGTGGCTACTGGCAAGTTGAAATAGATCCCAAGGACAAGGAAAAAACTGCATTCTCGACAGGAAAGGGTCTGTGGCAATTTAAAGTTATGCCGTTTGGATTGTGCAACGCTCCGGCAACGTTTGAAAGGTTGATGGAACTTGTACTTACTGGGCTAATTGGCGATGCCTGTCTGGTCTACTTGGATGACATCATCATCGTAGGCCGTACGTTTGAAGAACATCTTCAAAATTTGGAACGCGTGCTCATGAAGATCCAAAGTGCCAACCTCAAGTTAAGTCCGAAGAAGTGTTCGCTATTCAAACGACAAGTTAGCTTTTTGGGATATGTAGTGTCTGAAGAAGGTATCCGCACGGACCCGGAGAAAATCGCCGCTGTCAAGGACTGGCCAGTTCCAAAGGACAAGACGCAGGTCAGAGCGTTTCTGGGTTTGTGCTCCTATTATCGCCGATTTGTCAAGAACTTTGCAGATATAGCCAAACCCCTGCATAAGCTCACCGAGGAGAAGCGACATTTCTGCTGGGATAATAGTTGCGACATCGCATTCCAGGAGCTAAAGGACCGTCTGTGCAATGCACCTATTTTGGGATACCCTGATGCGGACAAGGAATTTATAGTTGACACAGACGCAAGTGACATAGGACTTGGCGGTGTGTTGTCCCAACGGAATGGTGATCAAGAGGTTGTGATAGCGTACTTCAGCAAGTCGTTGTCAAAGCCGGAAAGGAACTATTGTGTTACGAGACGGGAACTGCTTGCTGTGGTAAAGTCATTGCAGTATTTTAGCAAATATCTTCTGGGTCGGAAATTCCACTTACGTACTGACCATGCTGCACTGAAATGGCTATTGCAGTTCAAAAATCCAGAAGGTCAAGTTGCGAGATGGATTGAACTACTGCAGGAATACGACTTCGTGGTCAAACATCGCAGCGGAAAATCTCATGGCAACGCAGATGCATTGTCAAGAAGACCTTGTCCTGAAGACTGCAAGCATTGTACTAGACAGGAGAGTAAGGAAGTGGTACCTGTGAGGATGCTTAAGACAGACCTCAACAACGAGTGGAAGGAGAGCCTACAACGTGCACAGCAGGAAGATTCGGACATTAAGCCGATTCTGGAGTGGATGAAGGCCAGAGCTCCTAAGCCCAGGTGGAGTGACGTCTCAGCGACGAGTTCGGTCACAAAAAGCTATTGGGCCCAATGGGACAGCTTGGTGGTTCAGGATGGAGTCCTGTGCCGTAAATGGGAAAACGCTCGGGGAGACAGCTGTCATTTGCAAATGGTTGTCCCTAAAGCTCAAGTACCGGATGTTCTACAGCTGTACCATAATGGTTGTTCAGGAGGTCATCTGGGAGTAAAACGGACTTTACTGAAGATAAGGGAACGGTTTTACTGGATCCACTGTCGGAACGATGTCGAGGATTGGTGTCGCAAATGTACAAGTTGTGCAGCTGTAAAGGGACCTCAGACTCGTAGTAGGGGTGCATTGAAATTGTACAACGTTGGTGCACCATGGGAGAGGATAGCCCTTGACGTTGCGGGGCCGTTTCCGGAAAGTGAAAGTGGTAACAAGTATTTCATGGTTGTGATGGATTACTTCACGAAGTGGCCGGAAGTCTTTGCCATTCCAAATCAAGAAGCTTCGACAGTTGCAGATAAATTAGTTCATGAAGTCTTCTGTCGTTTTGGAGTACCTTTGGAGATTCACAGTGATCAAGGAAGGAATTTTGAGTCCCAAATATTCCAGGAAACTTGTCGAGTTATGGGTACTCATAAAACAAGAACGACTTCTTACCACCCACAATCGGATGGAATGGTGGAACGATTTAATCAGACGCTGGAGAGGTACCTAGCGAAAGTTGTGGAAAATCGGCAACGAGATTGGGACAAGCACATACAACCGTTTTTGTTGTCATATCGAAGCGCTGTCCACGAAAGTACATCGGTGACACCAGCTCTCGCGAACTTTGGAAGAGAATTACGGCTGCCTGCTGACCTGATCACTGGAATACCACCTGATGCCCCACGAAGTGTAACCGATTATGCGAATGACTTGCGGAGCAAGATGAATGACATTTATGAGCATGTCAGACAATCGGGCCGGCAAATGTCTGAAAAGATGAAAACCCGTTATGACCGCAAAATGAATAATAAAGGGTTCGACGAAGGTTCACTAGTGTGGTTGCACAATCCAGTCCGCAGCAAAGGGAAATCTCCTAAGCTTCAAGCTAAATGGGACGGACCGTATCGGATTGTGACAAAGATCAATGATGTAACCTACCGGATACAGAAAGGTGCAAGAGGTACTCCTAAGATCGTCCATGTGGATCGACTGGCGCGTTATTATGGGGCCGATAATGCTCGGGACGAGCATGTCTTAGGAGGGGGCGGTGTTGCGCGCCACGAATAATGCCTGATATATAGTGACATTAGTTACCACTGGCGCCATCTTGTATCGGGTAGCAGAACTAGTACCTTGGCCTTGGTACTAGGACATTGACCCTTCCTGTAGGTACTAGTAGTTCCGAGAACTATCGACGTCGAGTCGGTCGGGACCGCTATGTACTCGAACATACTAGATGTTTATCGAGTGGCTTTGTGGGACTATATAAGGCGGGCGCGAGCCGCGAGACACATAGTTTTGGATAAGCTATACATGCGATAACATCGAAAGCGATATTCGAGTGCGACTAGAAGTGATCAGTAAGTGACATTGTGTTTCTAATTAGTGTTGGAATTGTAATTAGTGTTGGTGAGTAAATTGTCATTTTTTTGGTTATTAAATCGGCAGTTTTTATTGTAACGAACCCCAAGCTCGTAACAGTACTAATCATTATGAATAACTTTTACTAAGGGACCAAACCTGAAATCGCGAAAAAAAAATCAACCATTCCCTTCATCAACATTTTGACGAGTTATGCGAACATAAATCTTAAAACTTATCTATATAAAATATCCGTATATTATTTATTTATATTTGAATTGAGCTCACCAAGACCTTAATTTTGATACCCATGTTGTAATAATTTAAAATAAATAGTTTCTTTTCAAATCTCAAAATGGCGCTACAAAGCCGCCATATTGATTTTTCTCTAAAAAAATTTTGGCCAGTTGTGTAAAAATCTCGGGTTCATTGTAAAAAAAAAATACGGGTGTGTATTTATTTTTCGTTGAACAATAGGGTAATTCATTGCAACTGGTAACACCTTCATAACATGGCGGCCTAAAATTTTGTTGTCGTATTTAATTTTTGTATTCATTATTGTAGCAAAATACAAGTCGAATTGTAGTACTTACCTATGAAATGATATGTTGGTAGGTTTTTTATTCTTTTCTGATGCATTGTGACACCCATTCACTACACAATAAGTCATTATTAATGAAATTGTCTCGGAAAGCTCGGAGATGTTTGCTCTAGCGTTTGACCTTGACAACTGGCGGACGTTCGGAACGTAGTGAGTCGTTCAGACTCACTTGAAAGTGCCTCACTGAAATCGCGCGTACTCGGTTTCTAGGCGTTATAATTCTATGTTGTCCACTGACGTCCACTCATCCACTGGTATACAAATATTGACAGTTCTATTATATAGTTACTTCTCAACGACGTTAATGTGCTAGCTTTATTGAATTAGTCAATATAAGTGTATATCAATATGTCGTGACTTTATAAGTGTGTGTGTACATGACCTAAAGCGCGGTCACTGTCGGATTGCATAGAAAAAAACGAGAAGCGCGATGACACAACGCAAAAATTATCGGTCGATTTAAAAATTAGCCCTTACTATAATTATACTATTCATAATAATTTTTAATTATCACAGAAGTCCACAAAGTGACGACTGATTGTATTGTTTATTTTAAGTGCCATGACACTTTTTATTGCACTCAGAGACGTCACTTAAAATTAATCAATCATTAACTTTAATTAACCAGCATATCTTGGCACTAATGTCAACAAGATTGAAACGTTGTCATTGTCAATCTGCAATATTTTTGGCTGACAGCATTCCAATTTTCTGAGTACCGGGGTTTAAGGAAACCGGAGCGGCACTGGAATCTGTGAAAAAATCAAATTTCTAAGTTAACGAAAAAAAAAGTACGGCCGTTTATGCCGCAAAAAACGTAAATTTCGACACTCTCAAGGGAGTCAAAATTTATCTATTTCCCCTTGACCTAGAATCATGTAATTTGGCAAGAAGTAAGATCATGTAGCACAAGCACAACACAAGTAAGGGAAAAAACCGAAAACCGTAGTAATTACATAGGTACCTACAAATTTGCCCGGAATATACATAAAATAAAGCCGCATTGCAAATTAGCTATAATCGCCCACAGCATTCACATAATCTCACATGCGTTCCGATTTAGATATTACGATTATGACAACTGAGCGCTGTCAAAAATTCGGAACGCTCGTGAACGCGCTCACAGTGCTTACTCAATGTCAAAACGATATTATTACAGTATTTCTTTGTATAAACACCACATTTCTTCTTCTTTGGTTAGGTGGCAACCGGCAGCCTGAAGCACAATTTTGAAAATGCTACGTTAGTTTAATTCTAAGTTAAGATGCAACTCAAAACAAAACACACACTGACACATCCACACACATGCACTATCATTTTTGACAGCGCTTACGGTGATATTATTAAAAGGCATGGTCGGCGTTATCGCAAGATGGCGCATGTCATGACGTCATCTATGACAATTCACGGGACATCGTTATCGCGCTCACGCTAACGCTCAAATCAATTATTTCCCTACTCGGAACGCAGGGTTAGTTCGTCTGACTGTATCAATATTAGTTTTGACAAAGCTGCGGAATGAAATCCTACGTGTCCTAAGTTCCGACAGCTCACGTGTTTCCATAAATATGGAATATTGTTCGTTTACATACATACTTATGTTTACATAGACGTTTGCTTAGGTATTGTGTGTGCAACCTTGCGGTAAAGCTCAAGGTTTAATTTCTTCTAGTACCTTCTTGTGGTACTTAAACTGAGTGATGGCTACGGGTACTTGACTTTATTTTTAGTGACAAGGATGTGTCTGAAGTTGATACTTAGGTCAAGTAAAATAAACATCTGTGGCGTCACGTTTTGTGCATTTGTGAACGCACCTTAGAGGACTTTTTTTTTTTTTTTTTTTTTTTTGAAAATGGCATCTCGTAGTTGACCTTGAGAGGTCGTGACTACTTAACCGGACAATGCCTTAGAGGACGTGGCGTCGCCTGTATTTATACTAGCATGAAGCATCTGCCCGCGACTTCGTCCGCGTGAAATTTCTTGTTCCCCCGACCCACCCCGTCGCATCTCATCGCCTGCCCGCGCTATTTCTTCGTTTTTGCTTAGCGTTATTTCCGACATTTTTTCTTTTTGCTCGTCTCCTAAGGGTCATATGCGTGATGTTAAATAGCCTTTAGCGTTCCTCAAGAACTGGGCTATCAATTGCAAAAAGATTTTTTCAAATCCGACTGATAGTTCCAGAGATTTGCCCCTACATACAAACTTTACTTCTTTATAATATTAGTTTAGATTTGTTTATGGTATAAGTTAGTCAGGAACTCACTCTTGTTAAGTGGCAACACTGAGCTACGATCCGGGGTGCTACCCAGAGCGTTCCTGCCTCTCTTTCTTGTCAAACGTCGCGGGTGGCGGGACACAGACTAGATTTTAAGTCATTCGTTGATTTTGCTACGAAGGTCTGGGGACGACTCTTAGACCTTCATAGCTATTCACAACCGATCGATACGCTTTCGTGTCGAATCGAACATCAATCAATATTATCAAAGGAATCCTTTAAAGGCTGTTGACAAATTCTAAACCCGAAAATTTTAAAAAGACTAACGCCATTCTTCCGACTGCTGCCTAGACTGCTGTCGGAGTGTGTGGTACAGACGCCAGCACATCAAGCTACTATAATCTGTCAATTTTCTTTAATAGATTCTCAACTTTAACGCTTAAGCATAAGGTTCAAAGTTGATTGGGAAAATTTGACAGTTTCGGGTAGCTTGATATGCTGGCGTCTGTACATCCACCTTCAGATATATGTCTGATTTATCGCTGCTGCTAGTCGGGAACAAGACAAATCAGTGATTGAAAATGTATCATTCTCGTTACGACCGCCTCTCGAATAGTTGTGAATAGCTATGCGTATAAAAAGGGGTCTGAAAATTTTTATATGGAGTCTGGTATACCTAGGCATATTAACGTTCAAAGTTGATCACGTGACTCAATCGTCAACTTTGAAGGCTTGGCCAGACTGGCAGCGCGGGGCGGGAAGAGGCGCGGGTGCGGAACGCGCGTGATCTGCCTGTTCGCAGTCGAGCGCGGCTGCGTTCTGCGTGTTATCGTGTCCAGTGTTTGTCAAAATATAATATGAATGAAGAAGACTAGAAAAAAGCTCGAACTAGTTTGAGAACCCCGGTCTCCGCGCGGGCCGCCCGCGCACCCACTGCGGCCACTTGTATGAACGAGCTATGGCATGAGTTGCCCGCACGCTTCCCGCGCCGAGCAGCCCGCGCCGCTCGCCGCGCCTGCGTGCCCTCTATGGACACTCAAATGAAGTTCTTATATTTGAGGTGGTTTGAGTACGCCGCGCCGCGTCCGCCCCGCGCCCGTGCTGCCAGTCTGGCCAAGCACTCAACGTTTATATCTCGGAAACGTGACACCTTATGGGGTTTGGTCTTATTACGTTTTCTGTTTGCATTGTTGATGTCAGCTATACTTTTAACCTCCATCTTTTACTTCCAGCAACCATGGTACCTCGACCGGTATCCCCGAGTCCCCCGGAGCCGGTTCTGCCCCGCTTCTACGCGGGCAGGTCCATCCTCATCACCGGAGCAACTGGCTTCATGGGCAAGGTGCGTATCTAGTGTACCTTTAGATCTGTTCGATGGAAAAGAAAATTATACCGTGTGTGGGTGTAACGGCCTCAAGATCGATCGCCTACGGTGGCCGGAATGAATATTAGTTTGGTACTACTTATTAGAAGTTTAAAAGCTGAATAAAATCAGTCTATAATTTGCCCACTGCTGGGACACAGGCCTCCTCTCTGTAAGAGGGAGTGGGCCGTAATCCACCACGCGGGCCCAGTACGGATTGGCAGATGTCACATGTATTCAACTTTTTGGTTCTGGGTCATCCGGTTTCCTCACGATGTTTTCCTTAACAGACGGCCGATTCTGTAAAAATCTCACCGTGAAAACTTAGGTGAAGTGAGTTTGTTTTTGCTAGGAATTGACACTATTGACAGCTCACTCCACGCTCACTTCACCTAAGTTTTCACGGTGAGATTTTTACAGAATAGCACCGCTTTTTTGAGAGGAGTGGCGATGAATTCACACAAAGTAAAGCGCCTGTCAGGGTTCGAAGCTACGTCTTATAACTCGTAAGTCGCGGTTGTTACCACTGCGCCAGCACTGCTCAAAAAGCTGAATAGTCTGTAATTTCGTCTGCACGTAGGGTAAAACCGGGATAGATGCACCACTTTTTGAAATAGCCTCCTTATTTAAAAAATATTAATTTTATATGAATAATTTCTGTGAATGTAGTTAGCTTAATCATTTATGTTGAATCGCAGTTATTTTTTATTTACCTATCAATTACAAATTTTGCAGAATTTAGCTTTTTGTGGAACCCTTTTTTTGAGGATAGTTGCCTACCTGTATGGATAGTTGCCCCACCATGAAAATACTAAGAAGGATAGATGCCTGCAGTGCTGGATAGATGCCTTTTATAATGTGTAAACGAAAAATCCCACCAAATATGAGGTCGTTCTACTCTTGAAACAGCAATCGACTCCAAAAGACATGGGTCGTATTATGAAAAACGTTTTTTATTTTTTTAAATCTTTTATTTGTTATCGTTATAAGGTAATTGTAATATGACACAAAAAAACATAATAAAATTTTAAAAGTATTTGTTCAACAAAAGTATTAATTCTTAATTGTTATTATAAAATATAATTATTAAGTGTTAACATGCATAATCGAACTTTTAAAAAAAATTAAAACAACATAATATAGAGATCATCTCTTAATACTACTCAAATGAGGTTGATCCGGACAATGCTTTCAGTTTTCCACATCTTGAGCAATAATTTCTGAAAAGTGTACAGGTTTCATGTAGCCAGTTTTGACACACTGAATCCAATCGAATAGATGCCCCTTGGGGCACCTATACCTCGAAAAATCAGGGCAACTATCCTTTACGATAGAGATAGATGCCCAAATATTTTTTAAATAAATTAAAAACAAAAGAGCTACTATTAACACCCAGATGAACACTTAATGAACCAGTACATTGATGGAATAAAAAATTTAATGAAATTTATAACTACTTATAAAGTTATACAACAGCAAATACTAACTTTTAAATCTTTGACGTGTTTGTGAAGTTCGCCGCGGAGATGATTGCATACACGAGCGAAACGCATCCTCACCATACGACAGTCCGGGGACAATTGAGGTGCGGGGTGATTGCGGCTCCTACTTGTACTATTAATTCTTAGTTGCGAGTTTGGGAAGTTAGATTTTTTGAGAATGAGGCATCTATCCCACTGCGGCATCTATCCCGGTTTTACCCTATCAGGAAAGCGATTTCGGCCAGTCAGACCGTTTCTGGGATCAGATTTGTCTGTTCTAATTGATCTCTCCTGTATTAAAATACTCACTAGTCCTAGACAGTTTTGACCTGACGAAAAGGAGTAGTTACACTGTTATTTAGTTATTTTAACATAAAACGGCCAAGGTCAAAGACATAAACACAGACGTCAAATACAATAACGAAAAGTACTCCTCGACAGTTAAATACGCTCATCTCACAATACTCCACTGACAAGATCGTCTTCCATTCATCCGCGAACACATCACAGTCAGGTTTATGGCTCCTTCAAACAGGCGCAACATGCGATAAAATCGCGCGCGACACAAAGGCTCCGCAAGTCGCACAACGAGCGGTGCCTTAGTGTCGCGCGCGATTCGCGTCGCGCGTCGCGCCTGTTTGCAGGAGCCTTTAGCGTCCAAGAGATCGTTAAGCGCAGAATGTGTGAGGGATAGGAGACAAGGCTCGAGTGACGCGCGACGGTTCGACTCCCAGACACGGCGAACAATCTGCGCCTCTTGTTACGACTATAGTTTATCGGAGCAAACAGATCGTCGTGCAGATCACTTTCGCGCAGGTACCCTCCTGCTACCATAGCAGACGCAAGCCAGCTTGGGCAGCTAGGATCATGGAGCTAATGTCAGTACTTCTTTGTGTACAGGTGCTAGTAGAGCGCATCCTAACGACGTGTCCTGAGGTGGGACGCCTACATCTGCTGATGAGGGGTAAAAAGGGGCACTCGCCACAGAAGAGGCTAGCACAGCTCAAGCAATCGCAGGTATGTAAAGTACGCGGGAGAAGAAACTCTTCTCGTGTAAATAACGCTTTTCACTAAAAGAATGAACACAAATCTTTACTAATTAATAATAATCTTGAATTGGCTCGCGAGGTTGTCAACATGTGGGATGTGGACACAACGATCATTGTGCCGATAGACGTGACAGCCAATGGGTTAATAGCCAAGAGCCTCGACCAACACCTGAGGAGGCTCTCGTTGGGCAGCTGGATCAAGGGTTTGATTCAGAAACCGGTACTCCTGGACACGACTCGCTTTGTCAGGAGGTTCCTCTGTCTGGAGCCCTGACCACCGGTAGCTATTTCATTTAAATACATATAAATTCCATTTTTAAACATTTTTATAAACAAAAAGATAAAAAAAAAAACATTTAAAAATATAAAAAGGAACAGGGTTCAAACTCTATTCCCGATAGCGGTGGGCCCACCGCTATCGAAAGAAATAAACGAAGTGACTGCGCGGGCAGGTGATGCGATGCGACGGGATGGGTCAAGGGAACAAGAAACTTCAGTAATAATTTCACGCGAAAGAAGTGGTGGTCAGCCGGTCGATTCTGTAAAAATCTCACCGTGAAAACTTAGGTGAAGTGAGTTTGTTTTTGCTAGGAATTGACACTATTGACAGCTCACTCCACGCTCACTTCACCTAAGTTTTCACGGTGAGATTTTTACAGAATAGCACCGCAGAAGCTGAAGTGATATTCTAAAGAGGATACTTAGTTTTTTGTTAATAAATTGTTTTCTTTTTATGTTTGTAAGTAAACAGTAAATCTCTGCAAGTAGGTAGGTAGATACTGATCCACTTACGAAAAGTCTGAAGTGATATTCTAAAGAGGATACTTAAGTTTTTTGTTAATAAATTGTTTTCTTTTTATGTTTGTAAACATTAAATCTCTGCAAGTAGGTAGGTACTGATCCAATTACGAAAAGTCTTTCACTGATAGAAAGCTGCACTATCACGCAAATATGTTGGGATAAGTTCGACGTTGGGACAAGACCGCACGAATGAAATTCGCGGCTTATTTGACATGTCGCGCGTCGGCGTCATCGGGGCAGAAGAAAATGGCGCAGAATTTGGCGCAGATTGAAGACCGTCGACCGTATTCGACGGTACCTTAGGTATTATAGTTAAATTAAGTTTATTCTATATCCATGTTTATTTGCAGGTTTTCGACGGCATCCGCGCTCGCAATCACCGACAGCTGGACAAGCTGTTTGCGATCAGCGGAGATGTCTCCAAGCCACATCTCGGCATGGAAGCCGATGCGATCTCGCTGCTAAGAGAGGTAGGTACTTATCACCTACCTTTCATTATAGAAACTTATGAAAATTTACACAGATTGGATTGAAAACTGTGTAAGTAAGAAAGTATATAAATGTATACGTTGTTGCCAGTGCGACTGCTAAGCGAAAAGTCCAAGATTCGATCCCCTGGTCAGGCAGTGCGAATGGTATAAATTAGTTTAAGTTTTCCATCAAGGATTTTTTTATTTCTACCCGGTTGTTTTGAGTGGCTAAGTTGCCCCGGTTGGTCCGTGGATGGGTGGTGGATCTTTACAAATATCAAGACCCCTCCGTGGCTCGGAAAGCACGTTAAGCTGTTGGTCCCGGTTGTCATTTATGGGGTTTTGACAGTCGTTACGGGTCGTCAGAAGCCCGAAAGTCTGACAACCAGTCTTATCAAGGGGTATCGTATTATCCAGTAACTGGGTTGTGGAGAGCTGCCAGCCTGCCATGGCTTATTTTAATTTAATATTTGAATAGATTTTTTTTAAATCGTTTCATTGCGGATCCTTTTGCTTCTGCATCGTTCTCACGTGCATAATATTTGATTTCAACATGAATAATGTAACCAATATTTTGCATCCATCTTTTTTTTATTTTATTTAAAAGAGTGTCAGTGGAGTTTCTTGCCCGTTCTTCTCCATAGGTACTTACTACACTTTGGAATGGGCGGCAGCTAGCCTCATCTTCCTGACTGACCGACCCATAGACAATTCAAAAGTGCCTGTTCAGTATAGGGCGTAGTTAACTACAATTTTGAAATCTGGTTACTAATTACGATTAAAAGAAGTTAACTAGGTACGTGTAGTTATGATTTCATGTAACTCAGTAGTTTAGTAGTTATTAATTTGATTGCTGCAATCTAGTAGTTATAATTACCGATTATTTAGGTTTTCTGAACTTATATTTTGCAATTAAATAAACATGTAATGTGTAGTAATAAATGTTTTGGAATATGGCTGCATAAAAAAAACAGTTTATTGCACATACCTACTTATGTTTATTTTCATGAATAATCAAATGCAAGGATTAAAGTTGTAGATATTAAAAGTACCGATACTTTTCAGATCTTAATTACTTTTTATTGACATGTATTCAAAACATCAACTTAATTAAAATTATTTGCGAATCAAATAAATAAACAAACAAAAAAGGTTGATTGGGTTAATCATTTAAATTAGCTTTTAGTACTACACGCTTTTCGAACATTTCATCCGATAGTCTGTGGGATTTGGGATGGTTTTGTTACTTTATGAAAACAGTCTTTAAACTCAAATTGAGTTTGGCCCCTTTGTGATTATGCAATAATACATTAGGAAAAGTATGTAAATACACCTTAGACTCTAAGGTGTATGTACATACTTTTCAAAACACTTGTTCGTAAAGTTGCTCTTATTGAACCGCTTTAGGTCTCCTTTAGGTCCATAGTGCAGTTTATTAAAAACGCGTGCTTTTTACTTTATGTTATTCCACTAGTACGATAACGCCACAGATAACTACATATTTTACTAGTCGGAGATGCGCGCTTTTTTAATCTCATCAAAGAGACATCATGCCAAAAGAAATCCGCGGGTCATATTTCCCTTTTTTTTTAAATTGTCTGTAGCGTCCTTGGCTCCAAAATGAACTAATATTTATTTACCTTAAGGTGAATGCGCAGAGACCACAGAAAATTTAAGGTGAATGCGCAGTGGTCGACCGCTAAATTCTTTTCTTACGTTTTTTGCAACTTTCTGGTCAGTGTCAGGTTGTATCTTGATCAAAATATGATTTGCGAAGCGAAGATAATGTACAATTTCCTAACGATTACAGATTAACCAATGTTCAAAATATGAAAGTTCAAAGGTTTAGCCGTGCATGTTTTTAACGTAACTCTCGATATTGGAGAGAATGTCTTTTTCTAACCCAAGTCGACCCTGGCCGCGTTGCAAACCCTTTTAAATAGATGCTGTCGAGAATGCCCTTAGCCCACAAAACGGCCCTTTAATTTTAACTTCGCAACTAATAAGTAAGAATTTAAACGACGTTATGGCGAAACGAGAGATATTGAAATATTTTAATATTTAGATCTTGTTGCGACATTATGTTATGGTTAGGTATAAGTTACTGGAGACCCGAGGGACAATTGCCTAAATCATGAATCATTTATTTATTTGCAAACATGGGTAATTTACTTAGATATTTTTCCTTATAATAAAGTTCTCCATATTTTACCATCACATGGGTAAGCATATAGTATTATAATACAATTTAAAACTATCAATAATGTCAACTAAAGTCAATAAATCACAATTCCAAAAACAATAAAAAATAATTTAAAATAAACACTTTCATTCAATAACTGAAGGATTTTGAAATAAATTTCTAATCCATTGCCTCATATAAGTTTGAAAATTTCTTCTGCTCGACAACGTAAATAACGCAATGGATTTTGTCGAATTGTCAAAATTAAAGACATTGCAATTGTTATATACTGTGTTACGCAATTACCCTGCCGGTCCAGTCAGACACGAAAAGCAAATATGTACAAATACAAAGTCAAAGACACCAGGTCCAGTTGAAAACCAGCGTCAGGCACCAGTTGTCTGGCATTTTTGCTGAACTGGGCCTTTTTGGCGCAGCCGTGAGGCACACTTTCCTGCTAATTTCTTACATCGGACTTTGCACTTTTTATTTTTATCTTATTTTTTTCCTGATGTACGACTATAATTATCTGACAATCTGGTTTATTGTGTGTCTCTTAGTCTGTGCTAAATAAATGTATTTTCTTTCTTTCTTTCTTTCAAATTAAATTAGCTATCGAAACTCCGCAGACGTGATGGGGGAACAAAAAGAAATAATAATTAAATAAACAGTGGCACTCCGGGAGTGCAGACAAGACAAAACATAAACAGAATACTTTGCCATCACTCACGTCATCACTCGGTTTTAATGTACCTATATCCGATATGTCAATATCGGATATACATTAAAACAGAGTACATCCCGAGGACAGCCGAACACATCCGAACCGGGTATTTTTTTAATCGTCTCATAAACAAAACACGCGCGGTGTTGCTTACGGTAACAGTGGCGAGAGTTCAAAACGTTCAAAATCTAGTCGCAATCTCATTTAACGACAATTAAACTTGTAAAAAATGCTGGGAAATTATAGGTAATTTTGACAGATTGAGACAGATCATAGGGGGCAATTCTCGTAATGTTTTAAGAACATTCACAAACTCAGTCTCAATCTGTCAAAAATACCTCCAAATTTCCCCAGGGTCCTAGCGTGATGTTAAATAACCTATAGGCTATAGGCTTCCTCCAGAATTGGGCTATCAATTAATGCAAAAAGAATTTTTCAAATCTGACTGGTGGTTCCAGAGATTAGCGCGGTCAAACCAGCCCCGGATCTACGATTTTTTCGAACCGGGGCAAAACCTTGATAGTGGCGCCCCCTCCCTTCAGTGTTTGAGAAAAACTTGCAAATTGTTGATTTCCACTACGATAATATATGATTTCACTAATAAATTACTTATTCTATTAACGCTGATTACTCGTAAACGCAATCAACCACATAAACAAACAGTGTTGTCACTTGACGTTCAACTGTTTGAATTTGTTCGGCTCGTATATCTATATGTGACGGAGATTCCCCTTGGCAGAAAGATCACGGACACACGCACGCGTTCACAAATTTACTTGATCTGTTAAGATGCGTTCATAAATCACTTAGTATGTGTTCAAAAACTAACTGGGCGTATGGAAATAGAAAAGTTTGTTTTTCAAACATATTATATTAAGATTCGATTACTTGTTAAAAACCTATGAGATTGTAGGAAAAGAGGCTTCATTTGTTCGATATTTCGAATTCTTGTCTCAAGGATTTGGCGCCCCCGTGAAACTGCCGCCCGGGGCAAGTGCCCCGGTTGGCCCCCCCTTAGATCCGGGGCTGGGTCAAACAAACAAACATACTCTTCGGCTTTATTATTAGATATACTTAATATTATATAGATTGGAATTACATCAAAATGGAGTCTATTTAGACATAATTACTACCCATGCCTGTATCTAATGGTTTACGCGTTCTAATCCACGTAATAATACCTCAACTGCGTTCGCAATCCAGTTTCCGAACATGTAAACAAATATGAGTTATTGTAAAAACAACTTTAATACCTACACGATAAAGTTCAGTTTAAGCTACAACTTCAAACATTTTTATAACTTTTTCAATAGTACTAGTCACTCTAAAATCGACTTAATTGTCACTAAAATAAAGTTGATATTTGTGTAACTTGAAACAACGTCAGTTGGAAAGGTGAATTTGAATAGACCATAACTACTTATATTTTGTAATGCCTGCATATCCATGCAATTATTTTAAAATTGCGATGATTGGCAGATAGCTTGGAATTTGAAGTCTTACAACATACTTACGTTAAGAGGGCACCGACCAAACGCCAACCGCGCAGTGGCGCCCTCATCGTTTGTTTGGTTATTTCTTTTATTTTAGAATGATAATGCAGATCTTTAAGTTGTGCTCCACAAGATTATACGTTAATATTATTATAAATGGTAGTTGTACATTGTTTATAATAATATTAACGTATAATCTTGTGGAGCACAAATTAACTTGCTTATCTTCTACATTTTCATTCTAAAATAAAAGAAAATAATAACCAAACAATAGATGAGGGCGCCACTAGGCGGTCGGCGTAGCCTTAAGAAACTTAAACTGATTTTGTACAGTTGACTGGACTACAGCGGGGTAATTGCGTAACACACTAACTGTCGCGAAGGCGGCTTATTCTCTTCTTCTAATTGTATTCTGGTTATCTCTAGGTTTACAATGTGATTTATTTTATAGTAATAATATAAGTTTGTTCTGCTTCCCTTTGGTGTGAAGAGAAATCCCCGCCTCACGATACGCTAGAGACACTCACCGATACGGATCCCCCACCGACTTGTAAGCGTCTCCCAATCCAGTCCCTTATCTTCGGTCCGCTAGGGCACCGAAGTGTTATCGCTATGCCGACCCTCAATCCATCCAACTTCTCAGGTGCAACTAGGACATCTGTAAGGTTAAGTACCCATGAATCTTTGGGTTAAGTATTACCTATCTGGTTCCATTAATAAAACTATTTATAACAGTTATTCAATTGCAATATTCCATGACGAAGTTTACTTCAAATTCTCATCACCATTTTTGGTGGCATGTGCTAATCAGATACTAGGATTCTTGTCCACGTCTGAAGAAGCACGCGTCCCTGTTGGACATCGGCCCCATCGCCTGTTAGACTTCGGCCCCATCGCCTCGTCTAGAATGTTTGTACATCGGCCCCATCGCCTGTTAGACTTCGGCCCCATCGCCTCGTCTAGAATGTTTGTACATCGGCCCCATCGCCTGTTAGACTTCGGCCCCATCGCCTCGTCTAGAATATTTGTACATCGGCCCCATCGCCTGTTAGACTTCGGCCCCATCGCCTCGTCTAGAATATTTGTACATCGGCCCCATCGCCTGTTAGACTTCGGCCCCATCGCCTCGTCTAGAATATTTGCCTATTGTATAACCTATGGATACAATATACATGGCGTTTTCCCCCAGCCCCACGCTGAAGGCACGACCAACACAATTAAGTTTATGTATCTCAAATAATTCAAGTAGGTAAAAGTACCTCCGCGTATTTAATTACTAGAACAACAGATAAGTAATACTTAGCTTTCCAGGTGGCGCGTATCCCGGGTGACAAGAATCTATTTATGATCTTCCTGCACTGAATTTACTTTACAATAAACTACATTAATTGATCAAACTGAATATGCTAAAACATTCGAATAGCGGCGACGTTTGGTAGCGTCAAGTTGCCAGTACTGATTTAGTGTTGCTATTACATTAGTTCTGTGCAATTATATATTTACACTAGTATTTGGGCGTTGCGCGAGCTGCAAGCAGCTCGCGGGGTCGTGTTTTTGAGGAGTATTTCTTACCCTTGTAAAAAGTATTTGGGCGTTGCGCGAGCTGCAAGCAGCTCGCGGGGTCGTGTTTTTGAGGAGTATTTCTTACGATGGGGGAAGGGGTGAAGGGGGGGAGAGGGGGGAGTTTTGAAAAATGATTTTGACCAACTCTGGGCCCCTTGATATGAATCTGAAAAAAAAAAAAATTCCAAGTCTCTTAACTTCCGAGATCTACCTAGAGGGGGAGGAGAAGGGGGCAAGGGGGGCAACTTTGAAAAATGGATTTTACTTATCCGAGCCTCCTCTATACGAATCCGTAAAACAACAAAACACGGGACTCTTAGTTTCCGAGATACGATAGGGAGGGGGGAGAGTGGGGTGGAAAAGGGGAGGTTTGGGATTTTTCCCATACTCGTGAGAGTTACTTGTATACGAATCTGTAAAAATATACCCACCTCCCCCTTCACCATCTGGGAGAACAATTATGTCAGTGAGTGGTAATCGAGCTTTATATAATATAATTTTGTAGGTTTGGAACATCGCGATTTCATCTTTCGCGACACTATCAGTAGCAATGGGTTTCATTTTGACAGTTCAACAACTTTCATTGCGTTATTTACGTTGTAGAGCAGACAAATTTTTCGAACTTACGAAGCAATGGTTTAGCAATGTCGGTCAATGTGATCCAGATTTTGATTAATAGTGTGTAACGCAATTAGGATGCTGGTAACAGTTTGAATTTGGGCGTGCCTTTATTTCGTAGCTGTAAGGGCGAATTTTGCAGTTGAAGAGTTACGTGCAGTTGATCGTACCTACATAAATTCCATACTAATACACAGGTTTATTGCTAAAACATTAACAACCTCTTAAGAGGTCATTGTACTCATCATTGAACAACTTTTACCAATAACCCTGTATAATATATTCAAAGTAACTCTGTCTTTATATTACCTTTTTCCGCGTAAAAAAAAACATGCTGTCAGTTATTTATTTATTTTTTGTTTACCTACATGTAGCGTTGTTAGTGTTTTTTAAGTTGCGTGTGGGAGCGGTACTTTCACTATGATAACGCAATCTCAGTAAAAACTACTAAACAGCGCCATCTATTATCGTTTTCCTTAAACTCTTCCCATTTGTTGCAGGTGTCTATAGTCTTCCATTCAGCGGCTACCCTGAAGTTCGACGAACCACTGCGGGTCGCCATTGACCAGAATGTCCGTTCTGTGCAACGACTGCTGGAAATATGTGATAAACTGCCTAACATCGAGGTATAATACCGTCTCATAACCTACGTATTTTTCTCCCATACATCTCTATAAGCCTTCACACCTCAATTCTCTCTCTTTTCTACACGATGACTGATGCATGCATGCCGTCTGTTGAGACAGGTCAACTCAAAGTTACAATGGGTCTTTCTTCAAAAGGCCATTCTAAACAAGGCCCTGCATTGTTAGACTCGCCTAAAATCCTATTACTTAATATAATGTTTGGATTTTAAAAGAGACCTGAGAGACCTCTCAGTTTGTTTCGGCGTTTCTTCTCAGGGATCAGTCAGCTAGGAAATGCCGGCGCCATCTTGTTTTAAAATATTGACGTGTGAAAGTGTCAAGGGATTTCAATTCACATTTCCCAAAATATTATTTCATATTGTTTCTTTGATCGTCTCTTATTTATCTTGCTGCATTGATGAATTTACTGATTATTTCAGTAAGGGCTGATTTTTCTATCACCTGTCTTTATTAATTTTGAAATTTTGATAGTTATTTCATACAAAAACTGTCAAACGTTTGGCAGAATCATAAAAGGATAACATTATGAATCATAATATGGCGAAGACACTCTGTGTTCTTCTTATTTTCGCTGCACTACGTAGGTATAATCAAAGAGATTGGGATTGGATTTGGATTGGACTGATTAGTATTTTAGCACAGACAAAAAAAATAACTGAAAAATCCAACCAATGGGATTTGATACGATTAACTTAACAGTTAATTAACTGTGCATTATGATTCATAATGTTATCCTTATATGATTCTGCCAAAGTGGCCTTTTTAGGCCCCCAGCTATTTACAAAGAAAACATAATTATTATGTAAGTAATTGTTTATTTACCAAAAAGCGTAGCATAAGTTGCATTATTGTTGTTTCAGTAAAATAAGTGTGTGGCTATAACAGATGAGTAACCTGCAGTGCGATTCTGTAACCATCTCACCGTGAAAACTTAGGTGAAGTGAGCGTGGAGTGAGCTGTCAATAGTGTCAATTTCTAGCAAAAACAAAATCACTTCACCTAAATTTTCACGGTGAGATTTTTACAGAATCGACCGGCTGTATCCTAATTGCGTAACACACTTTCAATCTCAATCTGAATCATTTTGAAGGACATTGCTAATTCATTGCTTCAAATGTTCGAAAAATGTGTCTGCTCAACAACGTAAATAACGCAATGAATGTTGTTGAAGAGTCAAAATGAAACCCTATGCTACTGATAGTGTGTTACGCAATTACCTCGCTGTCCTTCAAATCAATAAAAGCCTATATTTAAAATGAATAAAAAACGAATCTTTCGCTTCCCTAAAGGCGTTCGTCCACGTATCAACAGCGTACAGTAACGCTGAGCTTACATACGTAGAAGAGCGCGTATATCCCCCGCCGGTCCCCCTGGAAGAGGCCTGCGCCGTCGCAGACTTGTTGCCGGAGGAACTGCTCGGCAAGATCAACGCAGAGTAAGTAGAGTAAACCACTCGTTATGATGGAAATTATACTTCATAGACTTGCTTGATTACTCAGCAGTGGCCGAGTTGGCCACAAGTCAAGAGCTGGCACATTCAGCAAATAAAAAAAATGTGCCGAGTCTAAAACAACAGTGGATGTCTCAATCAAGATATTTATGTATTACGCACAGTAGTTCCTGAAATGAGTTTGACTGTCGGCTAGTGGTTAGAATCCAATTTGCCATTCAGTGAGTTTAGTAGTGTTTTTTTTTTAACTAGGACAAGATGGGGAAATTAATCAACTCACACTTGACCAAATTTAGTAGGTATGCCAAAATTGTTTTCATGAAAAAAGAGCTAATTATTCTTAAGACTGTTACCTCGTAATCCTCGTATCTCTTGGACTCGGATTTCCCCGCACTTTCTTATCATTTATCATGCGTAATTTACACAGATTTTGAGACTAGTGGTGACCCAGTAGTAACGGCCGCGACATATGAGCTTTAGGTGGTAGGTTCGAACCCAGACCCACTGGGCTTGCGTGGTAGATTACGGCCCACTCCATCTCACAGAGAGCAGGCCCGTATCCCAACAGTGGGAACATTATAGGCTGATTGTGAATCTAAATAAACATGAATTACTTTCAGATACATCTCTCCGAAACCTAACACCTACACCTTCACGAAGGCTCTAGCGGAGAATGTAGTCCAAGAACATGGGAATAAAGGATTTCCGATTGCTATCTTTAGACCAACTATCGGTAAGTAAAGGCCAAATATAAAATAATAAAATCATTGTTAAGGATGTTTTCCAGCAAAAGGCTCGTATCGCATCGGATCAGGCCGGATTTTACAATCTTTAAACGATATTAAATCGTGCACACAGTATTTAAAGTCTATATTACCAAGCCGCGCACAGCAGCTTGACCGCGGGCGTCTTCCACGCGATCGTAGCCGACAGTATGCTGCGACGCGCGTACGGCTCCGTTCGCCTGTCGACGTATCCGATCGAATCCTTTCGGCTGTCGTCCAAATGTGTCATTTCCTCTTCTTTTTTTTATGATTATTTTCTACTACGTCAAATACAACCATTTTCAAAAATTAGAACACTTCAAAACGTTAGGAATGAAACTATTTGACGGATACGTTCGCAAGCGACGTAGTATAGATGGCGCTGTATAAATAAACTTTATTTTTGTATTGTAGTCTTTATTTACCCCGTTCTGCCTCTCTTCTAGTGATATCTTCCCTCCGCCACCCGTACCCTGGCTGGATAGAGAACCTTAACGGTCCCAGCGGCGTGGTGGTGGGTGCAGGCAAGGGACTGCTGCACGTGTTCTGCTGTAAGGACACTGCGAGAGCCGATATGTTGCCGGTTGATATGGCCATCGATACTTTATTGGCTGTGGCGTGGGAAACTGCTGTGGACCGGTGAGGAGTCTTCGTTTGTTTTAATACTTTCATCATCATCGACAGTGGCAGCCCTTGATCCACCCACAGCAGAGTGTAAGGCCCATTGTCCACGTAACCGCACGTCATACGCACGCTTTCGTCAATTGACGATTGCAAGACGAATGCTTGCATCTTGTGTAGAAACAATGAAATCTGTGTCCACGAAGCGGCAACGTCGCGTCAGCCGCTCGTGTTGCGTTCGTCATGCGGTGTGCGCGCTTCGTGGACACAGATTTCATTGTTTCTACGCAAGATGCAAGCATTCGTCTTGCAATCGTCAATTGACGAAAGCGTGCGTATGACGTGCGGTTACGTGGACAATGGGCCTAAACCTCCTCCCTTTTGTGCAGTGCCGGATTAAAACTACTTGATGCCCTAAGCATTCCACGCCTATGGGCGTCCCTATCCACTATAATCGGTCTTTGAATTATCAAAATGAAAGCCATTCGTACTTATAGTGCGTTACGCAATTATCTCGCTGAAATCCAGTGCTTAAAGAGGTCATTGTTTTCTTTTACACTGTTAATAATAATTACAGTTGAAGGATACAATAACAATTACAAAGATCCAGAAAATGAGTTGCGAAACGTCTGCCTTATTTGAGATGTCTACAACATATTATCAATAATAATGAGCGACATTGTGTGAGAACAATGTGGCTTCGTGGATGACCTTATGATTTATTTTCCGGATGATTTTTCCGTAAGTGACGTGGGAGGTGCGGGGTTTGATTTTTATCCCCATATGGAATAAATATTTGACTTATTACTACTGTTTGACTAATTACACTTGTGTGACTATGATTGTTAAACAATTACGATAACCCTCAAGTCGGTGGAGTTTCGCTAGATAATTTAATTTGACCCAGTATTACTAATAAAAAAGAATTTGTTTTTATGGATGTAAGAACGTTCAAAAAAAAAAACACTCTTCGTAACATAGCAATGTTTCATTTTGACAGTTCAACAACATTCATTGCGTTGTTTGCGTTGTTGAGAAGACACATTTTTTGAACTTATGAAGCAATGGATTAGCAATATCCTTCAAAATGATTCAGATTGAGATTGATAGTGTGTCACGTAATTAGCGTGCTGGTTGATGGCAACAGATAATAGTTTTACCCCCTTTTATATGGGACTTCAAAATGGGGGTTTTGGTGAAAATTTACGACACCATGTTGGCACCACTTTGACAAGAGGCCTTACATTTCGACAAAAAATATAAAATATATGATGACGTTCATCATTCGATTCATTCATTCGTTCATCATTCAGTCATGACAAAAGAAAATATAGACTCTTTGACAGATGCCTGGAACTGACGTATCAGTGCTGCCACCTAGCGAACGTTATTTCAGAATTTCGAAGACATGTGACATCTACCAACCCACACTGGGTTCGCGTGGTAGATTCAGGCTACAGGCCCACTCCCTCTCGAAGAGAGGAGGCCTGTGTCCCAGCAGTGTTAACATTATAGGATGATTGAGCTCATGTTACATAGGACTTGTATACACTGCTACACTTCTGCCTATTCCTTCGGGCAGGAGCTTCGGGTTTAAGGTTTTATAATAAATAAATATGTTAGGACCGTATGTTTCGTTTCAGGCCAGAGCAAGTCCGCGTGTATAACTGCAGTACTTACGAGAATCCAACCACTTGGGGCGACTTCGAAGTGGCCCTGCGCAAGAACTTGCGAGGACATCCGCTTGACAACACATTCTGGTACCCCAGCGGCCTTGCTGTTGAAAACAAGTAAGTTTAGAAGAAAGTAAAAGAGCTCTTTGTGGAGGAGGCTTGTTCTTGTAATTACTACCTCCATGCATATTTCTGCCGCCAAGCAGCGTTGCTGTGTTCCTGTGAAGAAATGAGACATTTCATGTTTGTCTCTGGGATGGGTTCACAATTGCGATGGTGGCCATTAACAACTTGACTTGATTTTGTAATCGGGTTTGCGATATAGAAACTGTTTGCGACACACGTGCCCTCTATCCGGAAAAGTCAGAACTACTTACAAACTTTTCTTTTTACAGGGTCACACAAAAAAC
The DNA here is from genome assembly GCA_927399505.1 of Luperina testacea. Taxonomy (NCBI): domain Eukaryota; kingdom Metazoa; phylum Arthropoda; class Insecta; order Lepidoptera; family Noctuidae; genus Luperina; species Luperina testacea. The sequence continues at coordinate 2,484,866 of OV656783.1, forward strand.
TTTGGAGACGTTACTGCAAACTGCACCTCTTCACATCGCCGAATATATCACCAAAATTCTTGGAATAAAAACGAGGTAATTAAAATTATTTTTTTTTGTTAATTCTGCGTCAAATGTAACGCACATGATAATGTTGCCATAGTAAACTCTTCCTACCATAATGTTAGTTTAATTTTTAAAGAAAAGAGTTTACTTTCAAGTAAATATTCTTCATTCTAGAGATGGTTCATAAAATGTTTTGTTCTAGAATGAGCCTCATAACTGTCAGCCAGCGTCTCATAGCTATGAACGAGGTGTTGAGATTTTTTTCTGTACGTGAATGGCACTTTGCAACAAACAACGTGAGAAAACTACAAGCCAGACTCTCGCCTCAAGATTCTGCCATCTATAATTTAGATCCTCAAACTATCAAGTAAGTCGGGACGACACCAAAAACTTTTGTGTTAAAGGTATTATTTTTTTAAATTAAACTAAATCATTGAAGCAGTCCCGTTCCGTATTCAAAATATTAATTTATAAAGTGTTTATTAGTTTGGGTATCTTCTTACAATTGTCTGTGTATAAAGATTATGATTTTGAGAAACTCAAAGACATGGAAACTTACTTACGAAAGTCGTTTGGGCTTAAAATAAACATAAATACTTACTATATTTATTTTGTCTGCATGAATTACTAGATTAAAGTTTTTATTCGCAGTTGGGATGACCACTACGAAAATTTCGTCATAGGAACAAGAAAATATCTTTTACAAGAGAAAGACCAAGATATCGACATAGCAAGAAAGCATTTGCGCAAGTAAGTGTCCTCAACCTCATTCATTATTATGTTAGTTTTATTTTTATTTCAAGTTACAGTACTGCCTTGTTAGTCGAGAGCTCGCAAGAGAAGCAAGCGCAAACACTAAGTGATGGATTATAAGATTATTCCATTTGAAAATTCTCAGTAACAGGATGTAGTCTGGCTATTAGCAATTTATATTTTTTTTCATCCTTGCTCCGTCTCGCTCCTGGGCAAAGGCCTCCACCCCTTCCATCTTTCGCGAGCCCCCGCGTCCACATTCGTCCCGCCAAATTATAGTTATGAGTGTTGAAACTTTGCATAGGCAGAAAGCTTGGAAAAAAATATTATCCTCATAATTTCAACAACATAAAATCTAACTTGACAAACTTAATTTAATTTCAGGATGTATTACGTGCATCAAGGCGTCTTGTTCTTCGTGATAACCCTCCTCTGCCGGCTGGCGCTCCAGAACCAATACTTTAAAACCTTTGTTTACCGGACCTTCAGAATGCTGCTCACGATTCTCAGCTCAGCTTACATGCGCATACGACAGAGCTGAAGATAGAAAAGCATCATATTATCTTAAGATGTAAATACATTTGTCATAACTCATACATAGTGTTTGTACTTGTTGTACAGTCCATAGCACGTCAGTAGTGACACGTGAACTGAAAAGGCGTTCGAAATAGCACTGTCGATGTTGAATGGTTACCATGGACGTGCAGTTGACTGTATCAGTACGCAAATATGCACTCTTTGTATTATTATAATAGCTATCTTGTAAAATTGGTGGTCCGAATGGATTGGTTTTGGTACGCTACCTTGAAAGTTTTGCTTGTTGGCATAAAATATAAATGTAGCTAGATAATTATATTCTATTAAAAATATTGCTCAATAAATAAAAAAAATAAGTTAATATTAAGTTTCTTAGAGTTGTGTAACACATTTGGTCATGATGACAATTAAATTGACAAAATTTTCTTTATGAAGAAAACTATAAAAATGAATGCTTTTTACATCTTCAGATTTGAAGACATGTATTTTTACGGACACGTGGCTACATAAAAACAGCCACACAGGTCTTCCTCAAGTATTATTGTACTCTGGGCACAGGCCGATCAATCCGGTTAAGCTACGCTTGCCGAGGGTGGTCTATGGATGGGTGACCATCTTTACATACCAAGACCCCTCCGTGCCTCGGAAAGCACGTTAAGTAGTTGGTCCCGGCTGTCATTCGTAAATCTTTGACAGTCGTTACGGGTAGTCAGAAGCCCGAAACTCTGACAACCAGTCTTACTAAGGGGTATCGTATTCCCAGTAACTGGGTTGTGGAGGTCAGATAGGCAGTCGCTCCATGTAAAATACTGGTATTCAGCTGCATCTGGTTAGACTGGAAGTCGACCTCAACATAGTTAGGAAAAGGCAAGCAAATGATGTATTTTTACGGGTTGTGGTAATGGTTATAATAATGTAGAATTTATGAAAAATTAAACAGAGTTTATCTTAAGGTATGCAGTTGACTAAGGATTCAAAATAATAGGCTAATGTAGTGATAGCTAATCAGCAAATGTATTGTAAATGAAAGTATTATAAATATTTTATAAAGCATGTGGTTTTCTTTATATTAATAATCCCCGATGATGATGATGAATAATCCCCGCATTGCAGTCGTGCATACCGTTGCAAAGCTGGCAGGTCTGAAACTACTTTGGTTTCTAAACTAGAAAGTTACTATAAAGAAAAAAAGAAGAGGAAAGAAAAAACTGGCCAAGTGCGAGTTGGACTCGCACACGAAGGGTTCCGTACCACAAGGCAAAAACACGGTGGTTGTATGGGAGCCCCCTTAAATATTTATTTTATTCTGTTTTTAGTGTTTGTTGTTATAGCGGCAACAGAAATACATCATCTGTGAAAATTTCAACTGTCTAGCTATCACGGTTCATGAGATACAGCCGGGTGACAGACAGGCGGACAGTGGAGTCTTAGTAATAGGGTCACGGAACCCTAAAAACCCTAACCCGTCTAAAACAAATAAATTATACTTCAACTTATTAACGTTCATACCTTTGAGTTATTCCCCCTCTACCTAATAAACAACTAATCCCGCAAAGTTATTCAGCATAACTCGTATTCATGTAGTCACTTTCTAAGCACCGTAAACCAGTACTATTGCACTTACGACACAAACAGCAGCGCTACTAAAAAGCCGTGGATTTATAATGATGATAACTAACAGACCACGCAGAGTGCTTATTATCAATATTACAGATAATATAATTACGTATATAGTAGTTTTCGTTTTATTACGCTGCAACATTATTGAATTTTTTTTACGTCATTGTCATTTTGCAATTCTGTCATTTCTGTCCATTGTCAATGTCAAAATTGTCAAAATCAAAACTTGTGTGATTTTGTGACGATGGAATTCCTCCGTGAAAAACAATAAAAATGTTTAATAAAGTGCTGCAACGTGCCCTAAAATTCAGATTGAAGAAGACTTATCCTACGAATATATATGATTTATCTCGTGGGTCGGCAATAGCGGTACGGAGACCGTATAGCGACGAAGTGCGCCGCGCGCAAGCGCAAAGCGTCGCTGCGCCGGGGCCGACTATTTTCGACAAGATAATTTCTAAAGAGATTAAAGCAGATATTATTTACGAAGATGACCTGTGCTTGGCTTTCAACGACGTTTCTCCGCAAGCTCCCGTGCATTTCCTAGTGATACCAAAGCGAAGAATTCCAAGGTTGCAGGATGCGGAACAAAACGATATGGATGTGAGTAGAACCTGGCTGTTTAAAGTACTTTCTTGTGCTTGAAACTAAGGCGGCAATTTTGAAAATTTGTGGCAATATCCTGTAGTTTCTGTATGTTGAAACTTGAACAAAATACTGAGATTTCATTATATTGTTAAATTTTTACTCAAAAATAATGGATTCAGGCAGCCTCCCAACATATAATACCTACTGACCATTGAGGGGTCCATTTATAAACAATGATAAAATTAAGTGACATTTAAACATCAAAAATGCATAGTCAAGAACTTTCAGAACTTATAATATTATTTTGTATCTGCTTGTTTCCCAAAAAAAAAACAAATACTTAAGTAACAAAAGAAAAATGAAACTTTTTGGTCACTATTCTTGTCAATTCCATTATTTTGTTCATTGCCTTTCATTCACCTCTCGCCAAGTCCAAGCCATCAAAGAAAACTTACTTTTTAAAAATAAGCTTTAAGGTAATAATATAATGTCCTATCTGTTTCATACATTTTGCAACAAACTCACACTGACTTTTGTCGGTGGGTAAGAGTCCAGGGTCTAGCTAGACAGTCTTGTCCATATGTCAAAAAAAAAAAACTGGTGTGCCATTGAACAAACAGTTCTATGGTTCATTAGTTGTTCACTATCGTTAATTTAAATTAATACTAACATTAGGCTAAGTTATACTACTACAACATTTTATGAATTTTTATCTGAAATAAAATACCTATTTGATGTTGAATCACATGTTGTTGAATTTTTGGTTCTAAGGTATGCCGGTTTCCTCAGAATGTTTTCCTTCACCATTTTTAGAGCAGTGATGAAATCATTTACAGAAAGAAAAGCGCTTGCCTAAGTTTGAACCCACAACTTACAAGTGGTAAGTCAGGTAATTACTATGGGTAGCTCAACGTCCGATCAGGACCAGCCCCGTGCCGGACGGCGCGTACGTGTTCCACGCGCGCCTCAATGAGATGTCAGCATCATTTGAAGGGGCCCGTTAGCGCCGAAGCCTGCCGGGTCAGCGGGATTGTCCGAAAGGGTTACTGCTAGCCTGGAACATAAAGGGCTAAGGAAGGAACACGAGTGGTTTTAGTCAGTAAAAGTCCAACACTCCCTTCCGCTCCACCCAGAGCGGGAGGGATCATTTGATGATTTCTCATCCAAAAAAAAGGCCGATGCTGATGGGCCTTTTTTTATGTAGTAACTGGCTACTGGGCTACCACCCACTAATGTCTCTGCTGGACATATCATGCTCATTTGAATGTCTCACTGACGGTGGCGCGCGTGTTGGCTGATTCGGTTCCCTACAAAATGGTTGAGCTGGATGGTGCTGATCAATGCCTCATGTTCGTGAACGGGCGCCGTCGGTTAAGATGTCATCTCTTAACTGCCAGGGCTTATTTTTAATCTTATATTTTGAATTGTTACTTTTTTTTACATTGTTGTGTAATATATAGAAGCAACAAAAATAATGTAACCAGGGTTTTATAATATCTTGGTTTAAAACATTGTCCTTGGAGTTTCTTGTCCGTTTGTCTCCGTAGAGATCTATAATTTGGAATGGGCAGCTAGCTTCAGCGGGTATTTTTTTAATCGTCTTATATACAAACACGCGCGGTGTCGCTCACGGTAACAGTGGCGCGAGTTCAATGGTTTTTTTCCCATATCAAAAAATGCCCAATGCTCCTAAAGAAATTTTCACTACAAAAAACCTATTTCCCCCTTTTCAAAAACTATTACATCGATTAGCGTACATTATTGTAAGATCGCCCGTGAGTAATGTACGAGGCACGCACGCCATTGATAACGCGATCGCTGATAAAGGTGGAATTTAGCGCGCGGCGTGTGATGCGATATCGTCACCTATCTAGCCGCTATAATTCATTAATAGCCAGAAGTTATTTTTATAAGTTTTCTGTTTTAATCTTTATTTAAAGAGTTTGTTCGCTAATAATGTGAATAATGACAATCTGTAGGTACAGTCAACAAATGCGATGAGTATGCAGGATCGTCGGATATAAACGAAGTTTAGTAAGAAACCGTTGGACGTTCTCGAATAAAATTTAATTAATAGAAAACAAACAGCTCGTTTATGAAATTAAATTTCAGTCTGAAATGGTCTTTCGAGGAAAGAACCACACAGATTGAGAGGAACCTATCCCGTCAGTGCACGCATTTGTCAAAAATCGTGCAGCTCAACTCAGAACTTGAGGAGCTCAACGATTCGACGAACAATACCAAAGAAAGGACATTTGGGTAGGCCGCGTAGTTTGAGGCCTTCCGTTTCGTCCTACGTCCTCCGACAGGCGGTCGCCTCTGGACCAGTGGCGTGCCTAGGGGTCAAAATTAGGGAAAGCCCACAGATTACCAACGTATAAAAAAACGGCCAACTGAGGGATTGGCTGATTTTCTTATTGTGTACGTGTGTGTTGCGAATGTTTGACTGGTATTTTTTAAAATATATTTTTTATTGATAGGTTTAAGTACGTTTGTTGTTGTGAATTATGATTTTATTAGGGCAAGCCGGGCTTTTCGGCTTCTATGAAGGTACCGCCACTGCTCTGAACCTTTCGGCCCCATCAGGCATCTGCAAGGAATGTGCCCTGCCCACTGCCACTTAAGTTTGATACGGGCTATATCGTTTACCTTGGTTCTCGCGGATCTCTTCATGTAGGGAAATTCCAAGCGTCGTCACCATTGCCCTTCGGCTGACTTTTAACTTTCTTATAAGGCTCATTGTGAGCACCCACGTCTGTGCCATAGGTCATCACTGGCAACATGCACTAGTCAAAGACTTTCGTCTTGAGACACTGGCGGTGTGCGAGAAATTCCTAATTGAAATCAATAAAACTTATTTGCCCAATCTGTGAATCGCAGGGGCAATTGCGACCACAAGACCAACGGGGCAGTGGCAGTTATTAATTACTAATGTAAGAAAGCCATGCTGGCCCAGTGATAACGGCCGCGACTTACGACTGTAGGCCATGGTTTCGTGTCCAGACAGGCGCTTTACTTTGTGTAAATTATTTCATCACCACTGCTCTCAAAACGGCGAAGGAAAACATCGTGAGGAAACCGTCCTAGAACGAAAAATTCGAAGACATGTGACATCTACCAATCCTCACTGGGCCCGCGTGGTGGATTGCCGCCCACTCCCTCTCACGGAGAGGAGGTTTGTGTCCCAACAGTGAGAACAGCACTGATTATGTAACAAAGACATTTCAAATAATTAGTACCTAATCATGTTATCTATTGCGCAGAAGGGGTGTAAACATATAAGGAAAGGTTGCCTAAAGAATTTGCTGATAACGATAAGACGGCGACGCATTGTACAGACGCCAGCACATCAAGCTACCTGAAACTGTCAAATTTTCCCAATCAACTTTGAACCTTATGCTTTGGCGATAAAGTTGAAAAACTATTAAAGAACTTTGACAGATTGTAGTTGCTTGATGTCCTGGCGTCTGTACAATGTTTTATATGAACTGACTATTTTTTATCTGGAATAGTAATAAAAACATACAGTATCGAAACAAAAGTAGGCCCATACAGCAATATAAAAAAAAACAAGACTGAACAGGGTAACACATTGCATTCAATCATTTTATCACTTACTAGCTTCTGCCCGCGACTGCGTCCGCGTGATATTACGGCCCCCGCCCGACCTATCGCGCCGCATCCCCATCGCTCGCCTGTGCTACTAAAGTGCGTTTCATGCCGGCGCTACACATTGGCCTGGTCCATTGGTTCAGACTTGGCACCACATCCAATGTAGAGTAAAATCAGTAAAATCATATCCAGGCCCGATACACACATTGGAGCCAATGCTCCAAGGCTACATCTTGCGTCAAATTATGTCCAATGTGTGGCGCCAGCATGGCAGCATCACGAAAGAATTCCCGTCGCCGTAATGTTGGCACCATTGCTTTTCATTGAAGGTAAAACAATTCTTCAATGAAAAGCAATGGTGCCAACATTACGGCGAAGGGAATTCTTTCGTGAACGAACTTTACCTAATTCATTTTCGATTAGCGTTCTTTCTGACTTTGCGTTTTGTTTTTGATCGGCTCCTAAGGGTTCCTCAAGAATTAGGCTATCAAATACAAAGATAATTTTTCAAATCCGACCGTTAGTTCCAGAGATCAAACAATCAAACGAACAAATGTTGTAGGCAATTTAACATCACGCTATGACTCTTAAGAGCCGAGCATAATTAAAAAAAAAACCGGTCAAGTGCGAGTCAGACTCGCGCACCGAGGGTTCCGTACGTAAATACAAATTAACGGTTTTCGGATTTTTCCTTGTGCTACATGTGACATTGCTTGTGTCAAATTTCATGAATCTAGGTCAGCGGGAAGTGTCCTATAGGTTTTGATTCCCTTGCGAGTGTCAAAATATGCGGCATAAACGGAACATAAAACCCGTATCTATTTTTTATCTATTTACTAAATAAGCCGTCTAACACCTACAATTTTTTTCCTTCCAGTTACTCGGACACCTAATGCTGGTCGCCCGATCACTCGGGTCAGCTCGGGCGCCTTCGGGCTGGCGCCTGGTCGTCAACAACGGAAGAGATGGCGCCCAGTCAGTGTATCATCTTCATCTACACGTCCTTGGAGGAAGGCAGATGGGATGGCCTCCGGGATAAAAAGGAATAAAAGAAAAAACTTCTATGGTTAGGGATGTATTTGTGACACCCCACGCCAGCACAAGTGATGGGCGTAGCGTGTTTCAGATCTGTTCCTAGCTTATGTGTTGAATTCTTTTTACAAAATGTCAGTTGCATTCTTTTTTTGTTTTAAAATCCCAGATTCCCAGTGCGTATGCAACTGACGTCTTTGCAGGAAGAATTAGATGACAAAAAATATGCAATTTATCGATGCGGATGAAATCGCTATGGTTGGTAGTTTTCATCAAATAAAATTGGTTGGTTGGTTGGTAAAAGTTTCTCTTTGGATATTTTGAAACAATAATGGCTGGCGGAATGTGCACAATAGAACTCTGCCAACCCAGGGTCGGGGAGTACAGGCGTTAAGATATATTTTGTACACACATAGAGAGTTTATAAGCATTGATAAATTGTTTGAAACGTGTTAGGCAAGGCGACGTCAATGTCAACGTCACGGAACTTCTTTGCAACAGAACGATGTAATATTTTGACTTCATATTCAATATTGATAAGTAGTAAACGAAGTAGTAAAAATGTATGCATAAACTAGATGTGTCCGTGGAGTTTCTTGCCGGTTCGTCACCATAGGAACCACCTATGTTTTGGAATGGGCAACTAGCTTCATTTTTCTGACTGAACGACTCCTTGACAGTTCATAAGTGCCAAGTGGCTAAGGGGTATGCGCAGGGTAGCCCGCGAAATTCAAATGTTTTTACGTTTTTTACAATTTGCAGGTGAGTGTCATGTTGAAATGATAATTAAAATATGATAAACTGACTTTACAGAATTATAATCATTAAAATCATCAATACAACCCTCTAAGCTCATATAATTCTATTGATTGATATTTTATGAAATTGAGGAATTATTTTATGTATTTTTCTGAATTTTTTTTCTTTTTTTTTGAGCTTTTTCACAGAAGACTTCTGTGAAAAAGACATTACTTAGTCATTCAATAGGATTATATCAAAATATGTTATTCAACATACCTGCAAATTGCATAAAAACGTAAGAAAATTTGAATTTCGCGGGCTACCCTACGCATCCCCTTTAATGAAATAAGTACTTTGCCTTTGAGTGAAGAAATTATGTCGGTAACGTTTTGTTTGACATTGATATCTGTCGTCACTTTGATACATCGATGTAATAATTGCACAACTTCAAAATAATATACTCACTTGTTTCTTGTCTACAAAACAATGCAGTATCATTTGAGTATATTTCTACACATCATAAATTTGGTCTGGACTGGAACCAAACCAAATATCAGTGTATTGTTTAAAAGATTCTTAGAACTGACTGCCGCGTTGGTTTAGTGGTCGCAAACGTAACTGCTGACTGAGGTCCTGGGTTCAATCTCCGGGTCGAGTGTGTTATTGGGAATTTCTCAATAGCATCCCGGAGTGGAGTTGTGCCCGGTAGATGGCGAAATTTGGGATGTACTACAAAATCTCTGTCTACCCCTTTTGGGGCGCAGACGCATGTAAGTCTGTTTACTTAGAAGTGGTGCAATATTATTATAAAAGAAAAGTTTTTTTTAAGGAATTGAATTTTATTTAACTATTAAATTGTTAAACTGATCGAGTTTAAAATTCTATGATTTTATATGGGAAGGGAAACTAATAAAGTAAGCAATAATTTGTTAAATATCTCATTGATGAAGTTCATGGAAGCATTTACCTTGCTACGTGTAGAATGTGGGAAGCATATCATAAAGTCATTCTGGTTGATTAATTTTATTTATTTAAGGGGGAAGCGCTAAGGTAGCCCGCGAAATTCAAATTTTCTTACGTTTGTTGCACTGGTCAGTATTAAGTTGTACGTTGATTAATATATGAATCGCGGCTGTAACAAATATGTATTTACAGAATTATAATCATTAAAGTCATCAACAACTTAATACTGACCAGCAAATTGCAAAACACTTAAAAAAAAATTGAATTTCGCGGGCTACCCTGGCGCTTTCGCCTCAATGGTTTTTAATTAAAATTAAAATCCATGCCATAGTGGTAATTTCTTTTTGTTTTGCCCAAAAAGATTGGTTACTCTTGTTTTTTTGTATTAGTAATTCTTTTTTTTTTTTGTTATGCCTATCCAAGCTAAGGAGAACTTAGTTTAGTTTGAGGTAAGAAACTACAATTTACCTGTGCTAACTTTTTTCAAATAAATTCAGACTACCCTACATTCTACATTATTTTGACACTCAGTAAACACGATATTATAAAGTGCCTTAAAATGGCTATTTTGTGCCAAAAGAAGACTTCTCCGAGAATGGACTCAAGAATTAGAAAAATTGTAAAGATGACCAAATATGGTTTGATCTTTAGTCAATCTAGAAGTTCAAATTAAATTGGCTGGCGAATCTTCATAGACGTGATGAGACAGAAATTATGAATTTAAAAAAAAATTGGATATTGATATATCCAATATATATTTTTTCCAAATTCATTAATATCAAGAAACTACAGCTGAGGAATTCTTTATTAATTATGAAAGACCGAAGAATTGCCAAACTTAAGTGGCAAATGGGCAGGGCACATCGCTCGCAGAACAGATCGCCGATGGGGCCGAAAGGCTCTGGAGTGGCGACGGCGTACCAGAAGACGTAGCGTTGGAAGGCCTCCCACAAGGTGGACTTAACTTTGTAAAGGCCGCAGGAATCCGCTCGATTCGAGAAGCATAGAACCGGTCGAAGTGGAGGTGCTTGGGGGAGGCCTATGTCCAGCAGTGGACGTCTTTCGACTGAAATGATGATGACAGCTGATTACGTAATTGACGGTCGCTGTGGAGTCACCCATGTGTCTGTGAAATTTCGCCAACTAATTCATAAAGGCCCTGTAAAATAATATCAAATGTTGTTGTTATATTTTCTATTTAAATCTCAATCCTAAGATTATTTTTTGCTACTCTTTAAACTGATGTTGCTTTTACAGCATCCCATAAAAACTTAAAGTCACCATCTAAGTCCATACCTCGGGAAGCAACGCTTAACCTAAGAGTGTCACGCATACGAAATCGTGTCATATTGGAGCCATTGTTATTTTTAATTAGATCTTAGTGCAATATAGTTGCCAAATTAGTTTTTTAAGTTATCATTATTATTATTTTTCTGCGTTTACACTGTGGCTGACAAAATGTCAACCACTGTTCAAAAATTTGACAGTTGAAGTAGCCATAGATCATCGGTTAAGGCATAGACTTAACTTACCCGTTGTTCAAATATAATGAAAAGATCTTCATGAATAATTAACACGAATATAAGAATTATAAATTGATCGTTATTGGACATTGGTCTATGATTGTGGGCCATTGTGTAAAAGTAGTTTTTCAGTCTCAAATGAAGCGACACCACAGTTTGATGCCTTCTGCTTGTCACGACAGGGGGCGGTTATGTGCTCACACTAAAACATCGTGATTTTGAGCTGGCAACATTGGATTTGATTTTTTTTTTTGTAGTCACATCTTATAAAATTAATATTATGCAATGTTTCACAAAATAGTTAGTAAATTTTACAATTCGACTGATTTATTTAGATAATTAAGTAGTATCTTACTAATTCCGTCTACTTAAAGTATTAAAATTTAAATTATTACACAAATTAGAGCAGTTTTCGAGATTTGTTTCACAAAAAGAGTCACAAAATCGCTCCCGTCTGTAAAAAAAAACGCTCAGATCAATATAAAATATAAAAAAGTTAGAATTAACATTTTTAATTTTTTTTACGTATTGATTAATAATACCTTATTCCTTCAAAAATCTATAATTTATCTGAAATAAGAATATAATTTCGTTAACCCTTTATAATGATTTAAGTATTAACTTAAAAAATACCTCAAATTAAATATAATTATTTCGTTGTGATGATCTGAGTTATTCGCGAATCTCGTTCAAGTTATCTATGGTTCAATATTATTGGTATACCAATCTAGTCAGAACGACAGTCTTCGACTGTTGGGCGTTTCAAACTGTGGTATTATTGGTGGGGGCATTTTGAGGAATTCCCTGGTCAAAACACCCTGGTTATGTGGTAATTTACTACGGAGTAATGGGGATTTTCGTGAAAATTTACGACACCAGTTGGCACCACTTTGACAAGAGGTCTTCCATTTCGACAATGAATATAACACATATGATGACGTTCGTCGATCGTTTCATTCATTCGTTCATCATTCAGTCATGACTAAAGAAAATATAGGCTCTTTGACAGATGCCTGGACCTGACGTGTCAGTGCTGCCACCTAGCGAACGTCATTTCAGAAAACCCTCATTGCGTAAGTAAAGGGTATTGACATTGCTAGTGACAACAGCAATGCCCTTTATTTTGACAGTTCAACAACATTCATTGCGTTATTTGCGGTGTTAAATTTTTCAAACCTATGAAGCAGTGGATTAGAAATTTTCTGTAAAATCCTTCGGATTTTGATTGAAAGTATGTATTTTATGCATTAGGTGTGTTGGTTCAGCCCCAAAATTTATCGATTGATCACCGCAAAATGTCCCCCAGTTGACTTTTTGTCGCTTAGTTAACGCATATCATAGTGGTAATTGTTTTATTTTATTTTTTATGACTCCCCCGACGTCTGTATTCAATGTTATTTTACATGTTTTTCACCGACTGTCATTTTGGTTAACTTTCAGAGAAATGTATTGTTTAGCACATTGACACACTGCTTACGTAATTTTGCCGAATGTGATTTGAAATACAGACAATTTATATTGATAGCCAATTTGCTAAACGATCTGAATCCCTGATTGTGCATTAGCGTTTTAGTTATACTTGTCGCGTATGTAAAAGGAATGTAATTGTTAAATTATTTCTACTAACATTAATATGAGCGCAATGGTTCAACGGTGAAGACTGGCTTGCGATAAATGGTCGTAAGTTCAAATCCCAGCCGTTGTTCTATACTCCATTTGAAATAAGATTAGACATTTAAATAAACCTTACTGTCCGTTTAACCAATTTTGAATTATATTGCGTTGGTGGCATGACTTAAGTCAGCTGCAGTACCTAAACAGTAGGTATTATGACCACTTTATAATCGACGAAAAAACGGAGGAGGTTTTCAAGTCGAAGCGATTTTTTTTTTTGCTTTTATTACCATCCTTATGGCTACGGTAGGTATAGAATTCAAAATCGATGGAATGGACTGTAAAAAAAGGTTTATTTAAATGTGTAATCTTATTACAAAAGGAGTATAGTGTCATCTAAGTACAAATGTAAATAATAGTTTTAAAAGTGACATACTAGAAACACCAAATGTTAATTTTAGTCATTACATTATAAATGTATAAAATACTGGCGCCGACTCCCTTGTTCACATACTAAACTAAATTTAAGTTCAGTGCATCTTTTTCTTTTAATTTAATTATGAAAAGGACAGAATATAAATATTAGTTTAGTCCTGTCAAATTAAGATACTCCATAGACAAGTTAGAACGTATATAAAAAATTGGCTAATAAAAATACGTCAATTTACGTCAGGCGCTAATTTGACAGGACTAAACTAAAGAAAAAGACGTACTGATTTTAAATTTAGTTTAGTTTGTGAACAAGGGAGTCGGCGCCACTCTAAAAATCATCAAACAAGTATGAAGTATAACTAAACGTTTACAAATTATCGTAATACCTAGCCTACAATTGGCCCGTCCGAATCACAAGTCATTTTGTTGTTTGATCATTTTTATAAAGGCCCGTTTACCACAAATCACTATACAGCGCATGGACATCGATTTGCAACCTGACCGTTTCCGTGGATTCAAAACATGATGCTGAACCCAACTGTGTTGAAATTTTTCATCTGTTATTAAAAAAAAAAATAGGTAGCGGTTCCATACATTTTGACCGAGTAGGTGTTGCATTTTTCTATGAAACTGCAATTTTTTTTGCTAATGACGAAAAATTTCTACCCTAAAGGGTCATTCATTATTACAGTTTTGCGCGTCGAAGTACCTGTCACCTTGTATACAATGAGGGTTTTCGTGAAAATTTACGACACCAGTTGGCACCACTGTGACAAGAGGTCTTCCAATATAAAATATATGATGACGTTCATCATTCGATTCATTCATTCGTTCATCATTCAGTTATGACTAAAGAAAATATAGGCTCTTTGACAGATGTCTGGACCTGACGTGTCAGTGCTGCCACCTAGCGAACGTCATTTCAGAAAACTCTCATTAGCGCTAAACGAATTTAAAACATCCGTCAATTCAATCAATCGTTTGAAGTTGATGATCGATAACTTAAAAGCGCTTTGTGTATTTAGTGATTTGTTATGTAAGCAAGCCTAAGAATTATCCTAACTAGTCGGGGGTTCAATTATTTCGTTGTATGTTGGTTGTGGGTCCGGCCAGGCGCCTGATCCGCCATTTTTGTCTTTGACACAAAAACGCGCGCGAATAAGCGCCGGCCGATCAGCGTTGTTTAGAATTTAGCGCCATGTTTAAATTCTTTAACCAAAGTTTATTAAATGATTTTATTTAATTATTTTGATTGTTTTTATTTGTTGTACTGGTTATTCTTTTTAAGTATTTTATTTATATACTTTATTGTACAGACGCCAGCACATCAAGCTACTACAATCTGTCAAATTTCTTTAATAGATTTTCAAATTTATCGCTACAGCATAAGGTTCAAGGTCGATTGGGAAAATTAGACAGTTGCGGGTAGCTTGATGTGCAATAACATTAAAAAATACACAATGGGCGGCCTTATCGCTTTTTGCGATCTCTATTATGTAGTACTAGCTTCTGCCCGCGACTACGTCCGCGTGAAATTTCACCCTCCCCCCATTCACCTTCTTAGGGGTGGAATTTCGAAAGACCCTTCTTAGTGGATACCTACTGTTCCCAAAGAACACACCCTCCAAATTTCAAGTCTCTAGGACCAGCGGTTTAGGTTGTGCGTATTTCAACTGTTAGAACAGACTGGCGGGCAATACACAATATAGTTAAGTTTTACTGATGTTTGTTCAGTTTGGATAAGGTTCAAAATATGTCCATAATAAAAATCACAGATTCACGTAAAATCAATTTATTAAGGGGCCGGCTAACTACGCATGCTAATGCGTAGCTCATATAAACGTAATACCAAAATAATTTGTAAAAAAAAAGATATTCTTAATTATTAATTAAATCGCCAAACGGTTGGTCGACTCTTCACGTGACCAGAGGGCGGGCCTATTTTTTGGCCAAAGAATCAGCATTGCTATCCAACGTGGCAATGCTGCCAGCCTTCTGGGCACTTTTCCTGTTGACAGCGATGTGGACGAATTTTTCGACGCCCTGTAACCCTTTTTGATACTTGTAAATATGTTTAATTTTTATTTCTATTATAGAGTTAGTGTGTAAATAATTATTAAGTTTATAAAATAAAATTTTTATACTTTATTCTTAATGTAGAGTGTATTTATTCCGATTGGATTACAGAATATCTAGGTTCCCAAATATATATTTTCAATGGACTGATTTGATTTTTCTCATAACATATAGAAAAATAAGTTTTCTATAGAAATTTGAAATTCCTCATATCTCGTCTTCATAAATCGTTTATTGCAATCCATAATGTACAATTACAGGTGGTAAATAAATAGAATAATAGAAACAATTATGGACCCTGTCGGACACAGCAATTTTTTAAATAAGTAGAGAGAGGTAGAGTAGAGCGCTTTATTAATTTAACTTGCTACTAAGTTAGAATTATTTTATATCTTATTATTACCCATCTATTACTATCACCATCTATTCCACCACCACCACCATCACCATCACCATCACCATCATCATCACCACCACCATCACCATCATCACCATTACCATCTATTTCTATCTTATTATTTTATATCTTATTATTTATATTTCCATTCATTCACTTATTCTATTATTATTATTTTATATCACGACTCGTTTCGAAATATATATGTATTTGGGAACCTAGATATTCTGTAATCCAATCGGAATAAATACACACTACCTTAAGAATATGTTTGATTTATGAACATGCGTAGTTCACTCCACTCCGCCGGCCCCTTAAAACTTCACATAAAATTAATAGAAGTGGCAAGTCGGTGCACATCCGCAGGCTGGGGCGGCGTACATCGGGGGAGGCATGGGGTAGGGGTGTGCGTAGGGCGCCGGAGCGGGCAAGGGCAATGGAGCGGGTAAGGGCAATGGAGCGGGCAAGGGCAATGGAGCAGGCAAGGGCAATGGAGCGGGCAAGGGCAATGGAGCACCAGAACCGCAACAAGGAGGCAAGGCAGCTTCCAACAAGGGTCCAGCCGCAGACAGCACGGAGGTCAATACTGTAGGTAAAGCTGCATCAAGTAGAGGAGGAAGCGACGCCGCGATGGATGCAGAAATGGTGTTGGCTAGTGCGGGTGCCAGAATGGGTAGAGCGGGCGCTAGAGCAGCTAGTGCCGGGGGGACCGCGCATGGGTTGGCGGGCGCTAGCGCGGGAGCGGGCAACACGAGGGGCGCCGGGGCAGCTGCGGGGCAAGCGTAGGCGTAGTTGCAGTACGCTACCTGCAAGAAGTAACATAAATATAATTAAAATTGGTATGGCATTGACTATATTTAGGCGGATGTCTCTATATTAGCGTATTTAAATCGGGCAATAGAGCCAATATTAGAAAAAAACAACTTCAGTTTCCAGAAAGGATTAATTGTTTGCAGCAATCAGAATTCAGACCCCATGGTCGCCCATGGTCATTGCTCAACAAATCAGCCTTGAATTAATAACTTAATGAATTGTGTTAATGCTGCTCACCCACTCGTTTCGTAAAAGAGTATCTATGTACTATTTAGCCAAATAGGGTTAGCAGGAAAATTGACTTAAGTTATTAATAACACAGGCCGACAAAATTTTTACCCAGAAACCAGACTATACTTTTCCGAAGAAATTCGACGCGCTGAATTCAAATCTCAAAATTGCTCTATCACATCAGGGTTTCGAGATATCCTAACCTAAAAGTGCAAAAAATACCGTTTTTTCTCATTTTTGAGGTCATGTGGCACGGCCGATCCTATTTTCTTTTAAAAATTATTAATAGCATCTCAAAGGACTAGTCTTCCTCTCGTTGACGTTGAGTTTACTCAAATATCTTTTTTTTTTCGCTGAGAAATTGCCAGATTCGAATTCAGCGCGTCAAAATCCTTCGGAAAAGTATAGTCTGGTTTCTGAGTAAGAGTGTTCGTCAAATGTTGTCGGCCTGTGTAATAGGTGAGTAGATAAAGAGGATTCACTTGGACTCTGTTCCCAACACCAATGGATGCAAATTTTTGACAGATTTTATATATTTTTTAAGGAATTATAGAACACTAGCAGTGCCCCGCGGTTTAACCTGCATAAGTGTCGATCCCGTGGGAATATTGGGATAAAACTACCCTATGTCCTTCCCCGGGATGCAATCTATCTCTCTGCCCAATTTTATCGAAATCCGTTCAGTGGTTTAGGCGTGAAAAGGTAACAGACAGAGTTACTTTCGAATTTATAATATTAGTATCTATGGATAAAATGTAAAATAAAATATTAGTAGATAGTAAATAATAGGTAATAAAAATAATAATGACATATATTAAAATAAACTCTTACCTCCACGGCAGCGGCGAAGCAGAAGAAAGCGACGAAGGACTTCATTGTAGTGTCCGTAGAACAGTTGAGTTCAATATGTCACTGTTCTATTCTGGCGTCCTATATTCATCACCTTATCGCGGCTCGCCAGAAAGTTACGCAGTCTGTTACCAATAGTAAACACTATGGCATTGCGTTGCATAGTCCGTTTAGTCGGAGGATTTAGTTGCATTATGTAATGATTTTCCTTGTGAAAGTTTTGTAGGGTACGAGGGACAGTTGATGTCCTTCAAATCGTATGCTCAACCGCACGCCAGTAGCACTTACTACGATACGAAAAGGGCGTAAAATAGAGGTAGGGTTGACTACCAAAACAAGATAGATTTGTTCGAACCTACTTACTGCTTGTCCAGAAGGTGAGGGATATTTACGCTAAAAGGCGTTAATAAGGGTG
Source organism: Luperina testacea (assembly GCA_927399505.1). Lineage (NCBI taxonomy): Eukaryota > Metazoa > Arthropoda > Insecta > Lepidoptera > Noctuidae > Luperina > Luperina testacea. The sequence continues at coordinate 2,503,107 of OV656783.1, forward strand.
CAACCCTGTTATATTTTGTTATTAATCGGGCAGAAATCTGTTATGTATTTTCTAGTGCATAATAAAGTATGAAAAAAAAAACATTTTTTTTTCTCAGTTGCCGATACTGCGAAATTCGTTATGGAAAAACCCAAAAACTCTCTTTTCGGACATGTGAAACAAACCCAGGACCGTCAGTAGTCGTGCTTGCGACAACTAGACCAACGAGGCAGTCCACTCTAATTGCGTAACACTAATAAATCTCAATCTGAATCATTTTGAAGGAAATTGCAATCCATTGCTTCATATGTTCGAAAAATGTGTCTGCTCAACAACGTAAGTAACGCAATGAATGTTGTTGAACTGTCAGAATGAAACCCATTGCTACTGATAGTGTGTCTCAAACTCAAACTCAAAACATTATTTCAATTAAACCTTGTACAGGCACTTTTGAATTGTCAAAATTTAAATAGTCTGTCAGTTAGTCAGAAAGTTAAAGCTAGTTGCCCATTCCAAAACGTAGATCTCTATGGAGAAGAACGTATGTGTTTCGCAATTACCCCGCTGGCTAAACTGCCAGGCGGACTGCCTCGTTGCTTGGTATTTCATCTGTTTATCATGTGCCTTCACCTACAATAGCATACAGCAGTGCGATTCTGTAACCATCTCACCGTGAAAACTTAAATGAAGTGAGCGTGGAGTGAGCTGTCAACAGTGTCAATTCCTAGCAAAAACAAACTCGCTTCACCTAAGTTTCACGGTGAGATTTTTACAGAATCGACCGACAGCACCCTAATTGCGTAACCCGCTATCAAAAATGAATATTTTGAAGGATATTGCTGTATGGAAACCACTTAGAGTATTTAAATCTCGTTTATTCAATAAACTATTCTAACTTGTACATTTTTGTATCCATCGCTATTCCCTCGCCGTAGCGAGCTGCCATAGATAATCAATAATTATCAGAGCCGAACAATCTCGCTCGGATACACATACACATACACGATGTGATAAAGCAATTCGGAAACAATTGCTAAACCATTGCTTTATAATATGTTCGAATAAATTCGTCTGCTCAACAACTTGAATAACGCAATGAATATTGTTAAACTGTCAAAATGAAAGCCGTTGATAGCGTTTTACGCGCGTTTTACGCAATAACCTCACAATATGTCACATTCGTGTCTCGTTCACTATCGCACGTACAAAATATAGGTTTCAAACTTCAAATAGTACTTAATATGTAATAGTATTTCATAGTAGCACCTTATCTGAAATTACGTGACCTTCCTTAATAGGTTTCTTTAAGTATTTTCTATTGACGTGACAACGTCTAATAAATCGATTAAGCTGGCTGCACTCACGAAAAAACATGACTCATGTAGCGTTACCTCGCGGCCTCGCTCTGTAGCGTGGAGGCGTTCCATGGCGGCTTGAAGTGCAAGCGAATATTAACAAATGCAATGCAACTATACCATCAGTATTTTCTTATGACGTTGTCACGTTCAACTATCGTCAGTAAACCGACTTTACAGACAACCGATTTTTTTATTAGTGTATTAAATCGTACGGTCACCCGCATTTTACTAGCGACACTGGACCTCATTCGAACACACTGAATCATGATCACATCTAAAAGAGATGATTAGTTAGGTACAGTAAACCCTACGTCCATTTTGCGCCCTTTATTTCGTAATAGTTTGGTTTTCGTATCGTTGTCGTAGGTCAAGTGGGCGGTGGATGAACCGTCCTTCTTACCCTATAAAACAGTGTGGCTAACACATTAATAAAATAGAAAATAAATAATTAACTAAAGAAACCTAGTAAGAAAAGTCACGTATTCTCAGATAAGGTGCTACTATAAACTTTCACAAACAAATTTATAACAAAATGCAACTAAATCCTCCGATAAACGGACTATGCAACGCAATGCCATATTGTTACTATTGGTAACAGACTGCGTAACTTTCTGGCAAGCCGCGATAAGGGGATGAATATAGGACGCCAGAACGGAACAGTGACATATCGAACTCAACTGTTCTACTGACACTACAATGAAATCCTTCATCGCTCTCTTCTGCTTCGCCGCTGCCGTGGAGGTAAGAGTTTATTTTAATATATTTCATTTTATTATTTACTATTACTAATATTTATTTAACATTAAGTTCTATAATTCCAAAATATATAAAATCTGTCAAAAATTTGCATCCATTGGTGTTGGGAACAGGGTCCAAGCCTCTTTACCTACCCATCTATTATTATAATAGTATTATAACTTAAGACAATTTTCCTGCTAACCCTACTTGGCTAAATACATACCCTTTTACGAAACGAGTGGGTGAGCAGCATTAACGCAATTAGTTAATTAAGTTATTAATTGGAGGCTGATTTGTTGACTAACGACCATGGGCGACCATGGGGTCTAAATTCTGATTGCTGCAAACAACTAATCCATTCTGGGGACTGTCTTTGTTTTTTCTAATATGGGCTCCATTGCCCGATTTAAATACGCAAATATCTAAAAATAGTGAAAGCCATACCAATTTTAATTACAATATTTATGTTCTTGCAGGTAGCGTACTGTAACTACGCCTACACATGCCACGCAGCTGCCCCGGCGCCCCTCGTGTTGCCCGCTCCCGCACCAGTGCCCGCCAACCCATGCGCGGTCCCCCCGGCACTCGCTGCTCTAGCGCCCTCTCTACCCGTTCTGGCGCCCGCACTAGCCAACACCATTTCTGCATCCATCGCGGCGTCGCTTCCTCCTCTACTTGATGCTGCTTTACCTACAGTATTGACCTCCGTGCTGTCTGCGGCTGGACCCTTGTTGGAAGCTGCCTTGCCTCCTTGTTGTGGTTCTGGTGCTCCATTGCCCTTGCCCGCTCCATTGCCCTTGCCCGCTCCATTGCCCTTGCCCGCTCCATTGCCCTTGCCCGCTCCGTACGCTTTACCCGCTCCTCTTGCCCTGCCCGCTCCGGCGCCCTACGCACTCCCCCCCCCAATAGCCTGCCAAATGCCTGCCCCTTGTGCAGCCCCAACCGTGGCCTACGCCGCCCCTTTGGCGCCTCCCCCGATGTACGCCGCTCCACCGGCTTCTTGCTACTGTTATTAATTTTATGTGAAATTTTAATAAATTGATTTTAATTAAATTTGTAATTTTTATTTCTGATATATTTTGAATACGTATACTTATCCAAACCAGACAAACATTAATAAAACGTAACCATGTGTATTTTTATTATTGTGTGTCGAAAAAAAACATTAGATAACTTTAAAAAAAAACTAGATAGGCGCAGCGCAGTTCGAGTCCGCGCCGTACGTTTTCGTGAAAACGTTCGGTCGTAGATAGCTGTAACCAAAACTGTGTTATGATTTCAGATTTTCAAACTGGGTTATGATTTCAGCAGTCTATGTATGTTTGTAATTAGGTACGTGTGTTCCACCGTAGCGCCTAAACTACTGAACCAATTTTGATGCATCATGAGGTATCAATAGATTCGTAATTATAGTCCGGGTGAATCCACCCCCTAAATTTACTAAGGTGGATATTACCTATGTAATTTTTTTCGAGGTCACGTAATTTCTGACCTCGAAAAAAATTACATTCAGATAATCATGACATGAAAGGTCTTGACGAGCACATTATACCTACATATATGTCATATTGTCTAAGTAAATAAAAATGTTTAGTTTGTTAAAAACAAGCAAAAGTGATGCTGCTACACTCTGGCCAACGAAAGCTGTCGTAGAAAAAAGGCGGCAATAAAAAAAAAATCAAGAGCAGCAGTGCGATTCTGTAACCATCTCACCGTGAAAAATTAGGTGAAGTGAGCGTGGAGTGAGCTGTGTCAATAGTGTATATTCCTAGCAAAAACAAACTCACTTCACCTAAGTTTTCACGGTGAGATTTTTACAGAATCGACCGGCTGTTGTTAATCCTGGCTGTAAACTGCGTAAACGGAGTTGATACTATTTTTATAATTGAAGAAATAATAAGTCTGATAATTATTATTTCTTTTCCGGTCGAAACCAAAGATCATAACAATGGGTCCAGTGGTTCTTAAGTTATAAATGGTGTTACTAACCCGACTTTCTTTTATAAATAGAAGAGAGAAGCTCTAGCATCTAATCTATCAATTTTTAGGGTTCCGTACCCAAAGGGTAAAAACGGGACCCTATTACTATAAGACTCCACTGTCCGTCTGTGCGTCTGTCAAGAGGCTGTATCTCATTAAACGTGATAGCTAGACCGTTGAAATTTTCACAGTTGATGTATTTCTGTTGCCGCTATAACATCAAATACTAAAAACAGAATAAAATAAATATTTAAGGGGGGCTCCCATACAACAAACGTTTTTTTTCGGCGTTTTTGCCTTGTGGTACGGAACCCTTCGTGTGCCAGTCCGACTCGCACTTGGCCAGTTTTTTAATTATATAAACGTATTCCCGAAAAAAAAATGTGTTCATGTAGAATGGGTATTTGCATCATGGGTCATTTATGTTAGGGTCACGAGAAAAGCTTTAAGAGCGTTTACGCCGTACGGGCATTTCATACAAACGTTCGAGCTTTTATTTTTTGAAATTAATGAACCGATTTTAATGAAACTTCATACCTACGCATAAGCAGGATACAAAGATCTAGAAAGATAGTGCACAGTCTATCATTTCGGTGGTAATTTTTATCATTTCGGTAGACACTTTTCATTTCAGTGGACTCTTAAAAATTCATCCTTAAATATTTATGTAAGTTTTGATGAAATTTAATGTCCACTCACGCGCAATGTTATAAAATAGGCTAAAGTTTTATTTGTCACTAAAAATATGTAGATAGCATTGAATTAAAAAAAACCCACCGAAATGACACATAAAAATCTCTTCTTCATCCATAAAAACTAAATAAAAGCTTCAAAACGTCAAACGAAATATTTTATTCAAATAAAAATAGTAATTAAAAAAAATAATTATGCCCGAACATACATGAAAAAAAAAATCTCCTTTTCAGAAGTCGGTTAAAAAACCCGACTGCGGTAAAAAACTTAAGTTAAAAAAAAAATACTGAAAATCTAAAAACAAGCCCATTTTTATTTTTTATTTCCAGCTTTTTAGTTGACAAAAATGCGAAAGATTTCGCAGACGATTTAGTTCTTGGTACGTGTTTTTTTACGATTTGTCATTTCGAATTACTTTTAACCATATAAGTTGTATATATTTTTGTAATCACCTTTTAAAACCCTTTATTTTGATACCCTACTCGATAAGTTTTGAGGAAAAAAAAATTTTTCGAAGACATTATGGCGCCAATCGGCCATTTTTTCAAATTTGATATACCCTGTGCCACTTTTACAACTAAGACGAATCTAACGGCACCTCTCAAGCTGAAATCGATCAAGCCGTTTAGGCTACAGAGCGTGCCAAAAAATTTACATATGTACATACATACACTCGAAAAAGTAACCCTCCTTCTGGCGCAGTCGGGTAAAAACAGCCATATTCGCTGGTATGATGGCATGGTGAACTACGCCATAGTATAGTGTGAGCTACGCCGTAGCACAGTTTGAGCTACGCTGCCGCGCTGTAGCATACTGTGAGCTACGAAAGTATCAAGTAGCCTCTATCGACTGTTTCATTTCAATGAGGATGTAAAACCCCAATTATTTCGGCATATGGCGACTCTTCATCACGTCTTGGTGGTTGACTGACTCCATGCATCATGTTGAGATCCGCATATATAACTTCATTTACGGTGGCCTGAAAAAAAAACAATTATTAGTTTATAAATATATTAATGGTTTTGTTCTCCAGTAACTACCAGGCGCATGTCACATCAAGTTAGTTCCTTCATGGTATAGACAAAGGTGATCACTTACATAGCATAATATGACTTACGTAAGTATTCAATTCCATCGTGTCTACTGGATTCGAATTTCGAAGACAATATTTTTTGACAGTTACATAAATCACCAACATGACAACACACATCCCCATCACGGATGGTATCACGTATATCAGCACGTTATTATGAGGAGGCGACTGTTGGTCGTTGGTTTCTGAAAACAAAATACATTTATTAAGGGCTGGTTTTTCCATCGCCAGATAACTTTTATTCGAAGAATAAAATTGACGTTTGACAGATTTTGTTTGAAATAACTGTCAAAATTTCAAAATTATTCCTCGAATAAAGTTATCAGATGATTGAAAAATCAGGCTTAGTATTACAAGGTTTTCTACTTTTTTCCGTAACAGTAAGACTAAATTATAAGAGAATAAAAAACTCGTGCAGAGACAAAGACATTTTATTTATAAAAAGTATATATGTTGCAGTCAAAACTCTTAACCAGTCAAAAGTACTATTGACTAGCAAAATCAGTCAAAAGTACTTTTGACCGTATGCTTTAGTCAATAATACTTTTGACTAAAATAACAGTTAAAAGTACTTTTGCCCAATGGAGCTGGTTAAAAGTACTTTTGACTAAGTGATTCCGTCAAAAGTGGTTTTGACTGGTTGTATCAGTCAAAACTCTTAAAAATTATTTAGCATATTATTTAGCATATTTATTTCTTTGAAATAATGTCATTTGACCGAATTTTCAAATGCACTAATTTGCCTGTTTAATATGATATGAGGTACCTAAAGGTGTATTCTCATTCACTCGCTCTTGCATCCAATGTCGACGGAGCCCCGCTTCGCGGGGCTCCTATTTCTGTCAAAAGGGTTTAAAGTAACCTAACAAAACCGAACCTCGGGGTGGGAACATTACATCAAATGAACATTATACCTTTTGATCAACAGCGCAAATGTTGTTATCGCAAATAAATATTCGATGAAATGAAAATTATGTTAATCGATATTATACAAATTGATTATTTTCCTAAACGTTGTTCGAATTAGTAACATTACATCAAAAGTTGTTATACCAAACAAGGGTGAACCTCTTTTTTATTCACATCTAACGAGTTAATAGTGCTTTTGAGTTTTGACTGATGCTTTATTGCAGTTAAAACTACTTTTGACGAAGAGCGTCAGTCAAAAGTACTTTTAACCGCAAATTTGCAGTCAAAAGTACTAATAACCAATAATTTTCAGTCAAAACCACTTTTGACCAACCTATTCAGTCAAAAGTACTTTTGACTGATTTTGCTAGTCAATAGTACTTTTGACTGGTTAAGAGTTTTGACTGCAACATATACAAACGAAGTCGTTTTTCGGGTCTGTCTGTGTGAGCACTTAGTTTTCCTAAACTATACAATGGATTCACTATAATTTGGAGAATTTGTAACGCAAGCTTTATGCGTACAATTCATAATTAGGGCTGATTATTCCAACGCCAGATAATTCTATCGGAACACATTTTTAATAGTTCTTCCATACAAAAACTGTCAGACGTCAACTTTATTTCACGAATAAAAATTATCTGTTGATTGAAAAATCGGCCCTTAATATTACAAAGAAAGAACCCAGTATATTGTGCATTGCTGATAAATATGAATATACACTTACCAGTAGGTATTACTTGCAGTGCTGTTAGTCGATGTTTTCTTACTTTCATGTGACGCAGATGTAATGTTAGACACAGACGTAGTATTATTGTTTTCTAAACTAGTTAAAGGCGTCTTTAGATCTTCATCCTTTTGTGTAGTATTTGAAGAACCTGCAATATATTATTATTTGTTACGGTGCGAGAATAGTTCTCGTGATGGTGTAAAAGCCAAGCCTGTCAGCATAGTGACTGACGAACCCCATATCAGATGAGTCTCACAAAATGAATCAAAAGTGAAAAATGAATGCAGTATTGCAAGTAAATCCCGAATGCAGGGGGCCTAAAAAGGCCACTTTGGCAGTATCATAAAAGGATAACTGTTAAGTTAATCGTGTCAAATCCCATTGGTGAAGGATTTTTCAGTTAATTTTTTTTTGTCTGTGCTAAAATACCAATCAATCCAATCCAATCCCAATCTCTTTGATTATACCTACGTAGTGCAGCGAAAAAAAGAAAAACACGGACTGTCTTCGCCATATTATAATGTTATCCTTTTATGATTCTGCCAAAGTAAAAAAAAAAAAAAAAAAGTGGTCTTTTTAGGCCTCCTGGTTACTACTTACTGGGAGCTCTATTTCTGTTGTAACCTTGCATTTTAAAATTGTTATTATTTATAAAACCATTGTTGTTTGTCTTATTAAATACGTATTCAGTTAAGTTCTCCTTTCATTGCGATTTTCGTTTCAAAATAATAATCTGATATTTATGACAGAAAGCTCTGTATAATTTTATTTTATTTTATTTGGAAAAACAAACAATCGTACATTGTATAATATTATATCTAGAAATATCATATGCTATAGGTACATAAGTAAATCCGCTACGTTTCCTCATGTTACTAGCTTATATTAGATATGTTTTGGTAAAATAATAACTTAAAATAAGGAAAAAATATATTATTAATTATTATTATATATAGGTTATAGGTAATACGGGCTGTTGTCCGCAACTCCACGTCAATGCGCGTATTTTGCGCACATTGTTAATACAGTATGTTAACTAACAGAGGGCGTTCCCGTTAACCCGCAATAGTATAGCATCCATACATGCTAAAAAAAACATTACCATTCGAAAATAAAATGTTTTTATATTTTTTATATTAAAATATTCACTAAAAATCGTAAATTGATACTCTATTTATTTAATTAATTCTAATTTATTTAATTAAATAAATTCCGACATTGCTGTCCTTCAAGTACGCGTGTACAGAGTGTTTCTTTAACGTATCAATTTACGATTTTTAGTGAATATTTTAATATAAAAAAAATAAAAACATTTTATTTCAAACGTGATAATTTACCAAAATGTTTGACAAGTTTCAGACATATACCTTGTTCTATATAGCGACACAAAGCGACAGAAACAACATACCTAATTTATCATTCGTTAAATGCCTGTTTTATGTTGACCTCATTATACCAGTTAGCTGCTCGGAAATAATAAAGATTTTAATATTTATGTTGTAGGATAATCGAAAAAATCGACTTTGCATTAATCATAGGCGACTTTGCGTCTTCATAAGTTTTACTAAAAGTCTGAAATAAAAAGTTTTTATTTTATTTTTTATTTATTTTTATAGGACAGACTTCTTTGGAAACAGGAAGTAGCTTTTCCATCCACTTTCCATTGACGTTCACACCAGTTCCTTCCAGCGATTTAGTTGTACCTAATTTTGTGTAGGTATCGTCATAATAAGGCTTCGGTCAAAAGAGGTAGGTAGTATTTAAAATTAAATACTTACAAAAATCATGAGTATTATAAACGTGCACGTCACCATCCTTTACTACACTAATATTTACCATTACAATGAAACAAATGATCGTTTTCATATTTACGATTAAAATACAGTATTTAGTTTTAATAATAAATAAATGATAAAAGGCACTGTTCTTGCGTTAAGCGTCTTCCTCTTCAAGGTGTGGTTGTGGTTGAAAGTAAATGATAACTTCTTGGTGAAATATTAGAAATTTGGTTTATTTCCAATTTCGGTTAGTGTTCGGTACAGTACTTAGAGTTTTTGATAATGAAGCTATACAGAGCAAGGTCGATTTTAATGTGTTAGTTTTTTGAAGAAAACGAAGAGTGTCGGTATAAAATGGATGGTCAACCATCCGACGAACTTAGCAAGCGTCGCATACCTAACCTTTGATTAATACACATTATTTCTTCAAAGAGTGCTGATCGCAGTGCGGGAGGGTCACTGCGATCAGCACTCCTTGAAGAAATATCTTCATTGTGCTGGCATTGCATTGGGAGAATGCTGAGCAATGGACGTAGACGGTTGACGGCACACGTAAGATAGGACGCCCTCAGACTTGGTGGAGCGACGATCTTCGCTGGTAGCAACTGAATGAAAGTTGCCGAGAATTGAATTGAATGGTGTGCAATTGGAAAGGCCTATATCCAGCAGTGGACTGCATGAGACTGGTAGGCGGATGATGGACGTTAACGGATAGTTATTACTAAATTATAGGTAATGCCAATAGCATTGCGCAGTCACGTGAGCGAAACCGTAGGCACAGCAAGTTATTAAATGATATTATGGCCATGAATCACCCATTTTCAAACGCGGTGACACATGCTGTAAAACAAACCACATAACGCTTAAATATCTACCTAAATAAAAGCGCCCTGTTGTATTTTCGACATTCGGCTTAGCAACGAAAGTTGTAAATATACAACAGCGCGAATGAAGCTAGTAAAAACGGGCATTAACGTCACAACAATAAGGAGGAGGAAACAACAAAAGGAAAACCAGCCATGAACCATTGTTACACTTCACTGAAAACATAATTGTGAAGAGTGAGCCAAGTTCGGAAAAAAGAACGAGCGGAATAGTCGGCTTCGTTGATAAAAGAGAGACAGAACCATCATCAAACAAGAGGAAATCAAAAATCATCAAGAAAAAAAAGAAAAGAAAAACACTCCAAAGTGAAAAATAATTTTAATTTCAGGAGTCTGTGTCGTTGGTTCTGTATTTTTGTTATTTGAGATCGACTTTCGAAATTAAAGTTATTTTTCACTTTGTAGTGTTTTTTTTTGAAGTCGGTTGTTTTTTTTGTAAAAAGTTTTTATTTTTCACTTTTTAGTTGTACCTGCCTACCCCAAACAAATTTATATAACACTACTTGCTATGTGAATATCAGTGGCAGGAAGCTATTGTATATTATTATTGCTATTGTATAATTATTATTGTATTATTATAGCTATTGTATAATTCTGTAAATACATATTTGTTACGGTCGCGAATCATATTTTAATCAACGTATAACTTAATACTGACCAGCAAATTGCAAAAAACCTAAAAAAAAATTGAAATTCGCATACTCGCGTTGCGTTGCCGTCCGATTTTTCCGAACTTGTCTGACACACTACCGTGTGACAGACCAGTTTACAACGAAAACATTATAGGACGTATTATATCATCATTTAAAATATATATTTTGTGACACACAGTACAGTTTTAACAATTTAAATTTCATTAAATTTTAAAAAATAAGTTCGTACTTAAACATGATTTCGATAGTGTGTTACTTTTTATTATTTTCAGTTGTTTTTGCATTTGACATTTCTATTTATAGTGGTAAAGATTATTATTTCAGAAGTAAGTACCAACTTTATTGTTTTGTAGTGGTGGCGTGATCCTTTGTTTCAACGCGGTCCAAGATTTATAAGCGGAGAGGACTATGTAGTGAGTTGATGGTCACTACAATTTTATCCCTTACAAAGAGCACAACGCCAAAGACTCTAAAAATAAAATTTAATTCCTTTGTTATTCACGTAGTAATAATTAACTAGTGGTGTGCCCACTTAGTATTTCGAGACATCGCCAAGCGATTGGTCGACTCTTCACGTGACCAGAGGGCTGGCTTATTTTTGGGCCAAAGAATCAGCATTGCCATACAACGTGGCAATGCTGCCAGTCTTTTGGGCACGTTTCCTGTTGCCAGCGATGCGGATGAATTTTTTGATGCCCTTTGATTATTTTCCCTCCTTTTTATTTTTTACTTGTACATGTTACTGTTTTAGAAACAAATATGCACAACACAATTAATATAATGTTCCGTCGCTGTAAATAAAAGTTAATAATTTAGTTTTAAATATGTTCAGTGAAGTCGCTTCTTTTACATCCTTTGGAAATTTATAGAGCTGTGCTCCCCCATAGGTTAAGTTATTTTTGCCGTAGTTAGTTCTTACTCTAGACAATACCAGGTGACAGGCTCGACGGGATGAGTATTTGCTTCTCTCACCTTCTGTTGTGAATGTAATGCGTGAATGAATCAGTTTGTGAATAATTTTATAGATAAGTATGCATGTGTTGTATATATAAAGTTGTTTGATGTTTGATAGCTTGGTCTCTTTGTAAATAGTTTTTGACGGTGTTAAGAAGTCATAATTGTGTAATATTTTGATTATTTTATTTTGTAGAATTTGGATTGGTTTTAGACTAGTTTTAGATGAGTTACCCCATATTTTGATGAGATATAATAAATGAGGCTTAACAAGGGAGTTGTATATTAATATCCGAGCTTTTTTTGGAATACATCTAACATTTTTATGCAGTGAGCCCACCAATGATGAAAGTTTATTTTTAATGCGTTGGAGGTGTGCCTTCCATGTCAAATTGCTATCAAGAGTTAGTCCGAGGTATTTTTCTTGGTCAGTCCTTTTTAGTACTTCTCCGTTTATGCTTAGATTTGGGTAGTTAGGGAGCTTTTTGTTTTTTGCACAAAATATTATGTATGAGGTTTTGGAGGCGTTAATTGTTAAAAGATTACACTGCAGGTACCAATTCTGTAGTATATTTAAATCATCTTGGGCATTTATTGTGATATCATTTATGTTGTCTCCAAAATAAAATAGACATGTGTCGTCTGCATAAAGGGCAAGGTTACCTTTTAAACCTGCTTGGTGTATGTTGTTTACATACACTAGGAATAATAAGGGACCCAAAATTGAACCTTGCGGTACGCCACATGTTAAGGGTTTAGACGTGCTTTGGTAAGCTCCGATTTTTACAACCTGATATCGATCACTTAAAAACGAATCTAGCATTTTATAGGCGGTTCCAGTTATGCCAATACTTTCCAGCTTTTGTAATAGAAGTGTGTGACTGACTGTATCAAACGCCTTCTTTAGATCAACAAAGCAGACGCCAGCGCATCCAGCTACCCGAAACTGTCAAATTTTCCCAATCAATTAGAAGCTTATGCTTTAGCGATAAAGTTGAAATTGTATTAAAGAAATTTGACATATTGTAGTAGCTTGATGGCTGGCGTCTGTACTTGGATATTTAAGGTTAGGTACTGATCGATGCAATCACTACATAGTATAAAACAAAGTCGCTTTCTCTGTCCCTATGTCCCTATGTCCCTATGTCCCTTTGTATGCTTAAATCTTTGAAACTACGCAACGGATTTTGATGCGGTTTTTTTTAATACATAGAGTGATTCAAGAGGAAGGTTTATATGTATAATAATAATAATGTTTCCGTGCGAAGCCGGGGCGGGTCGCTAGTAATGTACAAACGCCAGCACATGAACCTACTACAATCTGTCAAATTTCTTTAAAAGATTTTCAATTTTACCGCTCAATTATAAGGTTCAAAGTTGATTGGGAAAATTTGACAGTTTCGGGTAGCTTTACGTGCTGGCGTCTGTACCTACCTAATAAACGGTTATTTATGTATTTATAATGTCAAGCAGGAAAAAAACAGGCACAAGTTTGTTTATATTTCTGGCTTATTAATAGGTACCTACTACTTTATTTCCTCACCAAAACCTACTGCTATACATTTTGTCGGTTCAACAATATTCATTGCGTAATTTACTTTGTAGAGCTCACGAATTTTTCAAACATAAGAAGCGAAGTGAGTTTGTTTTTGCTAGGAAACACTACTGACAGCTCTCTCCACGCTCACTTCACCTAAGTTTTCACGGTGAAATTTTTACAGAATACCAATGAATCAAAACTGTCATCCATTGTTGTTTGATAAACTATAACACGGCAAATTGACGTAGGGTATCAATTTGCTTAACAATTAATTTCGTTGACTGTATGGTGTTTCCTTGAGGTATGTGGAACAGGGTGTAAAGTTCACTCATCCTCCATAGAAAAGGGAGGATCCTCCGACCAGATGGGTTTAGTGTCCGAGGGCAACTGGCCGATAATTCACGTCGGGCCGTTGTATCTATGCTAGTTGCGCGGTAAACTCTGCTTGCGAGATGCAGGATTTTGCATGACGTCAATATGACGCGTTGTTCGCATGTGGCGTTGTAGATACCGCTACAATTGTGTAATGAAATTAAAGTATATATTTGATCTCTGATAATATTACAATACGACTACTTACACTGTGTACCTAGTCGTGGATGGATATTTTGGCGCGTTGCGACAATCGGTACGAATCCTGGCATCTTGTTAGGGCTACTGTTTTTGTGCTCACCAGTTGGCGCCACTATCGAGTGTGGTCCTGAAGCTCTCAAAGTTTGTTATTACGGGCGTGAAAAAAAAGATTACATTTAAATCATATTTAAACAAACAAAAAATGTGTTTGTAATGTAAACAAACTAACCTCTGAATTAGCTGTTCTTTCAGACCGCTTCATTTTGCACCTCTTTTTCTTAGCACCGCTTTTAAAGCCCTGACATTCATTGACTCGTAACTCATATTTGCCATAACTAATCTCAGGTATTGCAAAATATGCACATTGCTATAATTAGAAATAAACTCGCGTAGCTCACCCACAAACTGTGACATTTGCATCGACATTTGACATTTTGGAGAGCTCACGCTTCTCTAGCGCGTCTAGCGGCAATTCGACCCGAAAGCCCTCATTTCACGAACACTTGCCAACAGCGCCACTCTGTCAATGTCATCAAGCGTCGAAAGATCCAGATTAATAATGATTAACAAAGATTCAGATTAGAACTAATGGTTATAATCTATACATGTGTAGAATGTAGTTTTATACCTAAAACTAGTATTTGGGCGTTGCGCGAGCTGCAAGCAGCTCGCGGGGTCGTGTTTTTGAGGAGTATTTCTTACCCTTGTAAAATTTTGAGGGGCGAAGGGGGGCAACTTTGAAAAATGGTTTTTACTTTTCCGAGCCTCCTCTATACGAATCCGTAAAAAAACAAAACCCAGGTTTCTTAATTTCCGAGATACGATGGGGGGAGGGGTGAAGGGGGGAGAGGGGGGAGTTTTGAAAAATGATTTTGACCAACTCTGGGCCTCTTGATATGAATCTGAAAAAAAAAATGTTCCAAGTCTCTTAACTTCCGAGATCTACCTAGAAGGGGGGAGAAGGGGGACAAGGGGGGCAACTTTGAAAAATGGATTTTACTTTTTCGAGCCTCCTCTATACGAATCCGTAAAAAAACAAAACCCAGGTTTCTTAATTTCTGAGATACGATGGAGGGAGGGGTGAAGGGGGGGAGAGGGGGGAGTTTTAAAAAATTATTTTGACCAACTCTGGGCCCCTTGATATGAATCTGAAAAAAAAAATGTTCCAAGTCTCTTAACTTCCGAGATCTACCTAGAGGGGGGGGAGAAGGGGGGCAAGGGGGGCAACTTTGAAAAATGGATTTTACTTTTCCGAGCCTCCTCTATACGAATCCGTAAAACAACAAAACACAAGACCCTTAGTTTCCGAGATACGATAGGGAGGGGGGAGAGTGGGGTGGAAAAGGGGAGGTTTGGGATTTTTCCCATACTCGTGAGAGTTACTTCTATACGAATCTGTAAAAATATACCCACCTCCCCCTTCACCATCTGGGAGAACAATTATGTCAGTCAGTGAGTGGTAATCGAGCTTTATTATTTTATACCTAAAATATCATATTTCTTTTTTTAGACAGTGAATCAGTACCTTCTATAGTCAATAATACATATAACTTTGAATATCATTTGGATGCAGAGTTAATGATGGATATAGTATTAAAGTATATGCCACCTGTCACCCCTGCTGTCTTTGTATCAAATAAAGTAAACCTTACATCAAGTAAAACATTCGGTGAGTTTGTGGATTTTTTTTCAAACAAATACATTTAAATATATTTGTTGACGGCACGGTTGGCGCAGTGGTTAAGCGATTGACTGCTGCGCTGCGTGTCGCGGGTTCGATTGCCGCACGGAACATATATTTGTAGTTGTTCCGGGTCTGGCTGTTTGTGTATGTGAGTTTAAATGTTTGTAAACGCACCCACAATACAGGAGATATTCCTAGTGTGGGGCAACGTTTAAAAAATATATATACATATATATATTGTGCCTCGAAAGAAGAGACTACCCTTTCTATTTCCTTAAGTTTGGTAAGACACACACACACATTTGTTCAGCAGTGCGATTCTGTAACCATCTCACCGTGAAAACTTGGGTGAAGTGAGCGTGGAGTGAGCTGTCAATAGTGTCAATTCCTAGCAAAAACAAATTCACTTCACCTAAGTTTTCACGGTGAGATTTTTACAGAATCGACCGGCAGGTCGGCGCAATCGATTCGGCAATATTTGTTGGATAAGAAAGTCGACCCGAAGCTATAACTACACATATTCGGCTCGTGCCGATCTGAAACTCCATTTGCCCATTGCTTTTTTTTGCTCCATTTTAACCTTCGCTGAATCATGATCGGGTCGGTTCGGCACAATTTGAATTACTTTTTTTTTATCTACGTATATTTGTTTTGCAGCCCGGCTGTAAAGGAATCATGCCGACCCGAAAAAGTGTGTAGCAACAGTAACGGGTGTTTTGTCTGTAATTGCGCTTTTTTTGATTATTTACAGTATAACCGAAATTACTAGTGATCGCTCTTAGCGATAAGACCGCCCATTGTGTCACCCTTTGAACTGTTTCTTTATTTATGTCTGTAATTTATATGGTGTACATAATAAAGAGTATTCTATTCTAGTCTATTCTACTAGTGTAAATTTGTTTTATTTTTTACATTTCAGGTCACACGGAGAAGAAAAATATGACACGATGTAAAAAAGGAGACTGTTTAGGGCTCTGTCACATTAAATTAAAGTCCCAATTTATAACTATTGGCATGCAACTATACAGAGGAACTGCCGTGTGTGCTACATACACCATTTCGAAAGGGAGTGCAACATTACCTAACACGACATCTGAACGTAAGAGATTGTTGATGAGACATCGACGCGCAAACTGAAACTTCGTATTCAGCTCATGATTCAAGACCTCCAAGCGTTAAAATTTTTCGTCGGTATAAAAAAAAATGCTGTTCCATACATTTTGACCATGTAGGTATGTATTGCTTTACAATGAAACAGCGGATTTTTTTTTTTCATGTCAGCGTATCGCAATCCACTGCTGGACATAGTCCTCTCCTAGACTACGCCACAACACCCTGTCCTCCCCCTTCCGCATCCAGTCTACCCCAGCCACCTTCTTTAGGTCGTCCGTCCATCTAGCTGGGGAGCATCTTACACTACGCTTGCCGATACACTGTCTCCACTCCAGGACTCGTCTGTTCAACCGGCCATCGGTCCTTCGACAGACATGGCCAGCCGTTTGCCACTTCAGTTTGCTTACTCTGTAAGCTATGTCGGTAACTCCGGTTCTTTTTCGGATAATTTCATTCCTGATTCTATCCTTTATAGAGACTCCAAGCATAGCTCGCTCCATAGCGCGCTAAACGACCTTGAATTTGTGGACCAGCTCGACCGCCAGTGTCCACGTTTCAGCACCGTATGTCATGACGGGCAGGACGCACTGGTTGAAGAGCTTTGTCTTCAAACACTGCGGGATAGGCGACGAGAAGACTTGACGATGTTTTCCAAATGCTACCCAACCCAACTGGATCCTTCTGTCGGCCTCTTTCTCAAAGTTGTGTCTACCGAGCTGGATAACTTGCCCTAGGTAGACATAATCCTTCACAACTTCGAAAAGCGACCCTTCGATGTGGATTGGACTCGGCAAGACGTGCGATTTATTTATTTTTTTATGACCGGCGAAAAATTTTTGCGCCCCCCTGCGTAAAATGTCCAGAATCATGGGTTATTCCACAAATTTCTATTGAGAATCCCCATCAATGGGGATTTGTATACTTCTTGTTCAAAATCCCCATTGAAGTCTCATAGAGTCTGGGAATGGGGATTTGTGGAAAAAAGTTCACAAATCCACATTGGTTTAAAATTAAAATACAAACAACATATATTATAATTATTATAACGATGATTGGTATTATTTCTCTTGCAGATAACCTATGTGTGAATGCACGCAACTGTGTATTGGTGATAGATTTACAAAATGAATGCAGTGAAGGTAAGACGACAATCTCTTCAATATTCAATGTTTGGATTTCTTACAAAAAATGAAATGAACTTTAGTACTTTTAATCTCGCCTGCAGGTGCGGTGGTCGAACCCGCGATACAGGAAAAAGGTGCTGAGCATAACCAGTCTATAATATCCCCACCGGTGGGACACAGGCCTCCTCTCGATGATAGTGGGCCACGAGGGCCCAGTGCGGGTTGGTATATGTCACATGTCTTCGAATTTTTGGTTCTAAGACGTGCCGGTTTCCTCACGATGTTTTCCTTCACCGGTTTAAGAGCAGTGGCGATGAAATTATTTACACAAAGTAAAGCGCCTGCCTTGGTTCGAACCCATGACCTCCAACTCGTAAGTCAGTGCCGATACCACCTGGAGACCACTGCTGTAAAAAGCTGTAACTGCTATGTTCACAAAACGCAATAAAAAGTATGGACGTATTTCCCAAAAAGGGCGACTATACAGACCCTGCCCATTACCGTCCAATCGCCATTACCTCCATTCTGTGCAAGGTTATGGAAAGGGTACTGAACAGTAAGTTGCTGACCTACCAAGTCAATATGGCTTTCGCCGGGGACGGTCAACTGGCGATCTTCTTGTGTATGTCACGCACTGTTGGGACGAAGCCATCGAGAAACACGTGAAGCACTTACTTGATCTCTTGATATCTCGAAGGCCTTTGACAGGGTGTGGCACGCCGGTCTACTCAGCAAGCTTCCTGCTTATGGCATCCCAGCTGATTTTTATAGCTGGATATCAGACTTCCTTAGAGAGCGGTCGATCAGAGTAGTCGTTGACGGCTGCTCCTCTGACCTTATGGCTATTGATGCCGGAGTTCCTCAGGGGTCTGTTCTCTCTGTAACTCTTTTCCTGCTGCACATCAATGACCTACTACAGCCTGGTATTGTTGGGTACGCAGATGACAGTATTGTTTCAGAGAGATGCTTGTCCAGCACAAAAGCCGGCGGAGCCGAAGTTCGGTTCTTGAGAGAGGCCATGGTAGAGCGGACAGATTTGACCTTAAGCCTTGTCTCCCAGATGACAATTTAGTTTCTTTTAACGCCACCAAAACACAGGCGTGTCTTTTTACCGCCAATAGGTGTCGTTTGGACCAGACTCCTACTTTTCGGGGGTACATCTGTTCCTGTAACAGATCGGCTCGAGCTCCTAGTCATGGAGTTGACATCTAGTCTCAATTTCGGCGCCACCAGTGAGTACAAAGCCCAAACTGCGGCCAAGAAACTGGGCATCTTAATAGGGTGAAGCGATACTTTACGCCTGGACAGCTTTTAACCATTTACAAAGCGCAAGTCCGATCTTGCATGGAGTATTGCAGCCACCTTTGGGATGGCTCAGCGAAATACCAACTTGCCGCGCTTGACTCGGTGGAACGCAGAGCTAAGAGGTTCATTGGATGCCAAGCTTCTCAGCTTGGGTCATCGCCGCAAGGTTGCCTGCTTATCGGTCTTCTACAGATTGAACTTCGGTGAGTGTGCCCAAGAACTCTACGACCTCATTCCACCGGCCCCTTCTACCTTCGGATATCCAGACGCACTGCAAGTTACCATCCCTGCCTAGTTGCTATTCCACCAATTCGCACTAAGCGTTTTCAAATGTCCTTTATAATGCGCACAGCAAAAGAGTGGAACTCTCTACTTGCGTCTGTGTCTTTCCGAGCGCATACAACCCGAATCTCTTCAAAGTAAGAGTGAACAGGCCTTCTGAGTAAGCTCACTCCGTCGTGGACTTTGTCTCTGTCACCTCTGACCTAGACTAGAGTCAAGAGCAAACCCATTTTAAATAAAAAAATTGAACAGCTGATTTTTTTCGCCATTTGTGTTTGTCCTAAAGTGCCTTCCCATCACTATTGCTCTCAAAACGGTGAAGCAAAACATCGTGAGGCAACCGGCATGTCCTAGAACCAAAAATTCGAAGACATGTGACATCTATCAACCCGCGTGGTAGATTACAGCCCACTTCCTCAATGTAGCAGCTTCCTCCAGCAGTGGAAACATAGGCTGATTATTTTATGCTATGTGAACATGAATTTATGAAACAGTGTCAGTTTAGTGTAAGTCCCGTCCCGCAGTAAGAGTTTCAATATAATTCAAACTCAAACTCAAAGTATTTATTTCAATTAAACCATTAATGACAGGCACTTTTGAATTGCCAAGAAGTCGGTCAGTCAGAAAATATGAAGCTAGTTGCCTATTCCAAACCGTAGGAACTTTTTAGACCTTTGTATCCTGCTTATGTGTATGAAGTTTCATTAAAATCGGTTCATTCATTTCGAAAAACAAGGGCTTGAAAGTTTGTATGAAATGCCGTACGTTGTAAACACTCTTAATTTTGACAGTTCGACAACGTTATGTTGTCGAGCAGACGAATTTTTCAAACTGTCTGTGCTGGACTTGAGTGGACGTAAGGCTATTTCTGTTTTTTATTTATTTACTAGCTTCTGCCCGCGCCACGGGGCGCCCTCGCCACTCATACAGACTCGTACAGAAAAAAAATCATGGCTGTTTCTTCAAGTGGATAGACGACGGTAGATTACAAAACTTGTTTCGTAACTTTAGGAGACATTGCTTTTTTTAAATAATTGTTTATTTTTAATGTTTATTTACATTACGAGAATTAAAAATTAAAATAATATTATTAAATAATAACAATAACATCACGCGAATATCGAATTGCGCATGCGTCATTGCGGCCATTTATTTTTTTAATGATTTTCAGCTACAGATAACTTATTTCGTAATGCCGATATAACCACTCGACCTTTGGCACAAATGTACTACATCTAACCACTCGACTAAATAGCCTAGAACGCAAGCAATATGGGAGTATTGCTTGCGTTCAAGTGCGTCTGGACATTCTGCTGTGGTTTCTGTCGATTTTGGGAGGCCGGACAGATTAGGACTTTCGGGAGCTGTCTATTTTCGGCAATGTACGCGTGAGTGGATGAATTTCTTTCAAAGTCAAAGTCAAATCATTTATTTCAAATAGGCACATTAAAGGCACTTTTGAACGTCAAAACTTACAGTAAAATTGAATTGATTCTAGTCGCCCCTTCCAAAAGGTAGTTTTCGTATGGAGAAGAATGGGCAAGAAACTCCACCGTTACTCTTTTAAAATGTTTTACAAGGTTTTGTATACATAAATATAATTATATGTGATTTCAAAGTCCTTTCCATTGTGAAAGAAAGTGTGTTGCATAATTGGAGTGCAGATGGGACGCCTTCGGAGATAGGTGGAGCGACGACGATCTTCGAAGGAAGGCTGGCAGCACCTGGTTGATGTGAGGAGGCTATTGTGTAGCACTGCATTTTTGGATGATGACGATAATTTGATTGACTCTTCACGTGACCTGCTTTCCTGACAAAGGTTTTTTTTTTCAGACAATACCAGCCATCTGTCCTCGTCGCCGTCAACGTTGACATATATTCAAAACAATATCTATATATACGCGATATCATCCGTTGTGGTGTTGTGCGGTTCAATTTTGGTAATTTATTTAAGTGTCAAAAAATGTCGGAAAAGAAGTTCGGGCCCAGAAGACACATTGGAATTGAATACTTATGTAAGAATGTTTTTGTTTGCCTCAAATCAGCGCGAACCGGTGCCGATAAGCGCCGACAAGATAGCTTCTGCTAAATAAAGTTAAACGCACATAATAGTCGTATCATGCCGCAGCACAACACATACACAAAAATACGCGGTGCGGCCCGCCTGTAGCGTGCGCTGGTTCATACAAATGTACAGTGCGTGCCACGTAAGAAGACACTTGACCCCGCCTCCCGCGCCTCTTTCCGCCGCCCCTATGACGTCCGGTCCCGTCCCGCACTCAGACCTCATACCGCTAAAGATACCTAAAATCGTGTTCTGCGCATGTCAGACCACGTGGTGTGTCAAGTCTCTTCTTACGTGGCACGCACTGTACGAAAGTGATATAGGTACTTAGGAGGGTTTTTGCATTGCTGGCTTCCTGTCTTATATTCAAAGCAAGTTGGGGTGGCAACACATTGCAAAAGTCCTCCTACATCACTATTGCACATTTTCCATGAAAATCAAAATAGTGCGGTGCGCTTTCCTTTTAAAAGTGCAATACCAAGATGAAAATAATATGTAGGTAAGGTAATTTTTTTTGCAAAAGGCTTTCAATCTCATGCCTACTGTCACGCCATTTTGAAAATGGCGGCCACGAATGAGACCTATATAAATCGTTAGCTCTGATATTAAAATGTAAAAAAAAAACATAATAAGACCAAACCCCTTAAAGTGTCACATTTCCGAGACATTAACATTCAAAGTTGATGATTGAGTCACCTGATTAACTGTTAAGGTTTGCGTGGCCGCCATTTTCAAAATGGCGCGACTGTAGGTCTGTATGCCAGGCCAAAATGTCCGTCATTCTTTTTCGTGAAAATTTACGACACCAGTTGGCAGCACTGTGACAAGAGGTCTCCCAATACAAAATATACGATGACGTTCATCATTCGATTCATTCATTCGTTCATCATTCCGTCATGACTAAAGAAAATATAGGCTCTTTGACAGATGTCTGGACCTGACGTGCCTGTGCTGCCACCTAGCGAACGTCATTTCAGAAAACCCTCATTTGATAAACAACAATTTTCCCTGACTATAGGTAGGTAGGTACTAATGTTTTCTTTATTTTTGCCAGGCCACCAGGAACGAAGTTTTATACGCGGATCTCAGCTTCGTGCAAGGAAACAATCAACCACAAAGACATGAGGAAGAATCTCCATATGCCCAAATAGTGGGGGTGCTGCGGCCTCGCAAATAACTGTATTTTGAGCTAGCTTTTTCCCGCGGCTCTGCCCGCGTGGAGGGCAGGAATTCACTGGAGCGTTCTATCGGGATAATCCTATGTCCTAACACACCTGGGTTTCGATGTTTGGCACACGGACAGCCAGCCACGCCAACACATCAAGCTACTACACTCTGTCAAACTTTAATCAACTTTATCGCTAAAGTATAAGGTTCAAAGTTGATTTGGAAAATTTGACAGTTTCGGGTAGCTTGATGTGCTGGCGTGTGTACCATGGTCTATCCGTGTACCTACCAAATTTCATTTGTGTTAGGTGTTAATACGTGGAAAGTGGACAGACACACAGACAAAGTCACTTTAGCATTTATGATATAATTAGTAATTATTTATTCATTTAAAGTACCTAAGTATAGATAGATAGTAATCAACTAGAATATTTTATTAAACAATTTATTTATTATTCACATTTAAGATTAATCATAATTCCAACCAGTATAATATACGTATCTACAAACATAGTGATTATTATTATACTCGTTGACAAGTAGGACCTTTTCATGATTGAAGACACAATGAAAATAATATTCATAAAAAACTGTTTTTTTCCTCAGCATCTGGAACAAAATAATTACTAACATTAGAAGTTTTTAAATTAGGATCTTTGGGTCGGTTGTTTCAAACGGTTACGTACGTCAAATAATAACGATCTTGTTATTATTTGACGTACCTACATCAAGGCCATGCTTTTGTAATTGTAATTTGAAACAACGCTTTTTCTTTGGTTTCACGATAGTTAGCGCCATTTTTGACGTATACGCGTGCGTCAAGTGGACGGGAAACAACCCGGTTAGAACTATGTAACTTGGCTTGAAGAAATCTTAGTAAGTTTGACGCCTTAAGAGCCTACTCAGTACCTATTCCTTTGTTTTCATATACAGCGGTGCTATTCTGTAAAAATCTCACCGTGAAAACTTAGGTGAAGTGAGCGTGGAGTGAGCTGTCAGTAGTGTCAAATCCTAGCAAAAACAAACTCACTTCACCTAAGTTTCACGGTGAGATTTTTACAGAATCGACCGGCAGGTTGTAAGATTAAGACCACAAAGCCGTCATCTATGCATTCTATTCATCAAAATAAGTAACTTGTAAAATAATTGCTAGGAAACGACTTATATTTTTGGTATGAAAATTCACGGTTTACGGGGCGCAATGTAACGCACGCAAAACATTGTGCCGATAGGTGCATGCTACGGGGATCGTGGGAATACTTACAGGGGTGCTATTCTGTAAAAATCTCACCGTGAAAACTTAGGTGAAGTGAGCGTGGAGTGAGCTGTCAATAGTGTCAATTCCTAGCAAAAACAAACTCACTTCACCTAAGTTTTCACGGTGAGATTTTTACAGAATAGCACCGCAGTTAAGTTATAACATTTAAAACTTAAAAAAAAAGTTGAAATTTTGACTTTCACTAACTCCGTAACCAGAAGGTTCCTAAATTTGGGCCAAAACAAAAAAAAAATTGGAATAACAAGGGGCTGTCGGCTTCGTTATGGGTAATTTTACATTCATCATATTATGTTATTTTATTAGGTAGTTTCTTATTTATAAATAGTTAATTATATATACCTACATAGTTAACTTAGAGCTGATTTTTCCATCGCCAGATAACTTTTATTCGAGGAATAATATTGACGTTTGAAAATTTTTGTATGAAATAGCTGTCAATATTTCAAAATTATTCCCCGAATAAAGTTATCAGATGATTGAAAAATCAACCCTTAATGTACAGACGCCAGCACATCAAGCTACCCGAAACTGTCAAATTTTTCCAATCAACTTTGAACCGTATACTTTAGCGATAAAGTAGAAAATCTATTAAAGAAATTTGACAGATTGTAGTAGCTTGATGTGCTGGCGTCTGTACCTACTTAAAACCAAAAAAAAATCGGTTGTCTGTAAAGTCGGTTTACTGACGATAGTTGAACGTGACAACGTCATAAGAAAATACTGATGGAATAGTTGCATTGCATTTGTTAATATTCGCTTGCACTTCAAGCCGCCATGGAACGCTACAGAGCAAGGCCGCGAGGTAACGCTACATGAGTCATGTTTCTTCGTGAGTGCAGCCAGCTTCATCGATTTATTAGTCGTTGTCACGTCAAAATTGTGTGCTCCTCGATAAAATTATACTTTAATTTATTAAACAGAAAAAACAGAATGTTTGGCATCACATAGTTTTAACATAAACCAGCAACGCTCAAACTCAGTGTGTTTCCAAAATGTACCTATAGGCAGGGAAATTAATTGTTAAGCAATTTGACAACCAACGTCAATTTTCCGTGTTATAGCCATTACATAGAACTGTCAATCCTTGACAGTTGTGATTAGAATCATCTGCCTAGCCTTTTCCCAAATATGTTAGGGTCAGCTTCCAGTCTAACTGGATGCAGCTGAATATCAATATTTTACATGGAGCGACTGCCTATCTGACCTCCACAACCCAGTTACTGGGTAATACGATACCCCTTGGTAAGACTGGTTGTCAGATTTCGGGCTTCTGACGACCCGTAACGACGGTCAAAGATCCACGAATGACAGCCGGGACCAACGGCTTAACGTGCTTTCCGAAGCACGAAGGGGTCTCGGTATGTAAAGATAGTCACCCATCCACAGAACAACCGCGGCAAGCGTACCTTTTTTTTTTTTTTGATCCGGGGTGGAAAATCCTCATGGATGTCCGCCGCCCTGGGGCGGGCGGCGGGGTCTGTCAGACTCTTACTGACTAAAAACCACCCCGGTGTTCCATCTCACACCTACGCCGGGGGTCGCGGGTAATACGATCCTTCCGCAACCCCCGGCTGGTGCCGGCCCGCCTCGGCGGGCCCCGTCTGGTCAGGGGGGGAGTGAGGTGTTTGACTCCCCCCGTGACGTCTAAGAGGGGCGCGCGTGGAACACTACGCGCCGCCACCTCGGGTCCTGATGTGTGGGGGGCGACGGACGTTTCCGAGTCCGTCGCCCCTGGACCCGTTTAGGGGGGCTGGAAGAGGGCGTTGTCCGCCCTCCGCCGACGCCCGGTGCGCCTGCTGCGGGCAGGGTGAGTGGACGAGATCTCCCTCTCCCTTTTCACGCCACAGTTAATTACTTAAAACATACCTAATAGGTACCTGACGGTTTTTTCAAACTTGAACTCGGCTGGGAGGGGTGGTTAAGCATCAACCGCACGGCTGTTAAGGCTACGCCGACCGCACAGTGGCGCCCTCATCGTTTGTTTGGTTATTTCTTTTATTTTAGAATGAAAATTCGAAAATAAGCACGTTAAGTTGTGCTCCACAAGATTATACGTTAATATTATTATAAACGGTGGTTTTACATTGTTTAGTTTTATTATAATCACTAAAATGGAAAATAGTGGCCACTATTATAACGACGAGGGCGCCACTGCGCGGTCGGCGTTTGGTCGGCGCCCTCTTAATGGCCTAAAAGCTGCTTCGATCCGTGATGATTGGCGAGAACCGATACTGCGGTGCTATTCTGTAAAAATCTCACCGTGAAAACTTAGGTGAAGTGAGCGTGGAGTGAGCTGTCAATAGTATCGATTCCTAGCAAAAACAAAC
This sequence comes from Luperina testacea, assembly GCA_927399505.1. Classification (NCBI taxonomy): domain Eukaryota; kingdom Metazoa; phylum Arthropoda; class Insecta; order Lepidoptera; family Noctuidae; genus Luperina; species Luperina testacea. The sequence continues at coordinate 2,529,315 of OV656783.1, forward strand.
TCTCACCACCTAAGTTTTCACGGTGAGATTTTTACAGAATCGACCGGTAGGTCTGCTCAGTAGGTTTACTGAACTCGCATGTGTTGCGAGACCGATGAGCATACTGCGCAGGGGTAGACGGTGTCTAGTTTCTTCTTTTTTTAATTTTTAATGACTAACATTAGTTATAAGCAAAATTCTAAGCTACTATGGACTTTTTTGTCTGAAATAAATGTTTTTTGAAGTAAAAACTTCTTCAGGCGCATTGGGAATTTTTTGAGATTGGGGAAAAAACCATTGAACTCGCGACACTTACGACAACTTACCAACACCTCTGTTTTAAGTTTTGGCTATTATACATTTTCTTTGGGAAGCATGATCTTCAAACATATGTATTTATAAAATTACTATGCTTTTTCAGGTTTTCACTTCTGTCGGCACTCCTGGGGTGCCACTGTTTTTTTTTTAGTGTTATTGGGGTTTTTCGTCAGGAATTTCTCAATGGCAGTCCGAAGTCTGGATTTGCGACCGGTTGATAGTAATAGGTTAGCCCTTACATGGGAAATGAAAGAAAGAAAGAAAGAAAAAAATACATATATTTAGCACAGACTAAGAGAGACACACAATACACCCAGATAGTTAGATAATAGTCGTGCGTCAATGCTGGTGTAGTCTACTGGTACATCTCTGTCCAACCTTGCAGGAGAAACAGGCGTGAACTTATTAAATGTTTATAGGATTCCGTACCAAAATGGTAAAAAGGAACCCTTATGGTGCGACTCAGTCTGTCTGTCCGTCTGTCACAGCTGGTTATCTCAAGAACTAGTAATGCTAACTTGAAATTTGAATAGTTTAGATAACGTTTGCCCAACAATTTTACAAATAAGATTTTTTTTTATTTCAACATTAATGCTTAAAGCGAGTCTTAAAAATTCGAAGTGGGCCTTATATAATAAATAAAATAGCACACTTTTCAGAAATCATGAACAAAAATTACATTTGTTCCACTATCGGTCAAGAGATGGCGCTGAGCTAAATCTGCAATATTCTACACAGCAGTGTTAAAATTCTCTGACGAATATAGGCATCGCCAATGAAAATTTAAACCGTACGGAACCCTCGGTGCGCGAGTCCGACTCGCTCTTGACCGTTTTTTTTTTTAAACAAAATGGAAGCCTATTTATGAAATTAAAAACGCCCAGTAATCATTTGATTCTTTATATTTTTATTATTTTCCTTGGTATTGGTACAATGCATCGCATACATCTACGTGGGGATTGTTGGAAGTAACCGGTTATATACACGAATAAGCTTCAAAATTATATAACAATAATTTATTGCTTAAAAGTTTAAAACTTAAAAAATGTAGAATCTATACTTTGACATTTTATACTAAGAATGTTGCACTTAACTAAAAACCGCTATGTACCGAAAAACCGTAAATCACCGAAAACCGTAAATTTTCTTCCAAAATGTTTCGATTTTCGGTCATTTTAATTACCGGTTTTCACGGAAATACCGGTATTTTCTCTATGTATTAGTTATTTATCGGTCAATCTCTCCAAACACGACGTCCAGAGTTCCTATGATGGCTACGATGTCAGCTAACATGGAGTTCTTGCCGATCTTCTCTAGCGCGGCCAGGTGAGCGAAGCCGGGCGCCTTGATCTTGCATCTGTGGGAACAAATTGTTATTTAACATCGAAACGCTATTAGCCAGTTGCAAGTGCATCCAGGTACACACGTATCAAACCGGAAAGGGATCGCCACCGTATCAACTCGAGCCGTTCAGTATTCTTTCATATTGTCGATCGGGAATCGAACATCGATCGGTATACATTTCTAAGCGGACTACAGGGTTTCGTCGATTTTACTCGAATATACCATGGATCGACCAACTGATGCCAACTAAAAATAAAAACCAGCGGGGTAATTACTAGTGATCGGAGTAGGTAGAGCTGTTTGGGGTGAATGACCGCAAACATAGATGTTAACATGGATATGCCTCTGAAATCCCGGGATTTTGAAATTGTCGATTGATTTAAGTGAGTTAATATGGATAAGTGGGCAGTTATGAGCAGGTAGTAGGTGAGCACCCAAACAGTATATATACTTACTTATATACACACACAGGGATCCTGGAATGTTGTTAGAGGTAGCTACGTGAAATATGAATTAATTAAGTAAAACTGTTAGAAACAATACTAAATATACTTTACAGAACAAGGAAATATTAAACGCCTACACAATACAGAATAAAAAAGGATGTAAAGAGTCTTATAATTTTTTTTTATTTAAACAGAGAAAAAAATTTTATTGATCACTTTTTTTAATTACCTATTCATACTATTTTTCTTATGTGTGGATATAGTTTATAATGTTTACAATAAAACTGTTTACATAAAAAACTATCTTTACATTAATACTTGTTTACATCGCTGAAATCTCAATTTAAGATGCTGAATGAGCTATAAATATAGAAAATGTTTTCTGTCTTTCTCTAACAAAGTCATTTATCTCTCTACCTACTCCTATAAAAACTACTTAAACAAGGTTTTTTTAATTCCGAGAATTCCCGGGAGTCTGGGAAATATTTGGCATATCCATGTTATGTCCGCATGTCGCAAGTAGCAAAAACAGCTCTACCTACTCCGATCACTGGTAATTACGTAACACACTAACAGTAGCAATGGCGTTCGTTTTGACAGTTCAACAACATTCATTGCGTTATTTCCATTGTTGAGCAGACAAAAATGTAGAACATATGATGCAATGGATTAGCGATATCCTTCAAAATGATTCAGATTAACTGGCTGCACCTCAACGTCGAAAGTATTCATGCTAGCGCTACTAAATAATGGGTGTCTCAGTAAGAGTGCACTTTTTAAATTTAGAATAATTTTATTTTTTTTTCGTTCAAGTGGCATCTCTGAAATTCGACAGCCGTCACCTATGTTTATTCCGATTATTAAAAAAGGAGCGCTTTTCGAAAGAACAACGCGTTATAATATTGTGAAAACTCTTTACAAAAATGGAAAAGTTACGCTGAAACCGCTCGAAAACTCTTTTCAGCCGAGAAAGTGCACCTAAGGGGGCGTTCAAGTATTACGTAACGCAATTTTTGAAGATTTTTGACTCTCCCTCCCCCCTATGTAACGCGCCGTAACGTTTTTCTGTACCCCCCCTCCCCCTCCCTAAAGATTACGTAACACCCAAGTGGCCATTTTTACCTAAAAGTCACGATTTAGTTGCGCAAAGTATCTACCAGAAAGTCGCTAAAATACCTTTATTATTGTTTTAATCGCGTTTACGGTAATAATAAATGAAATAAGAGATTTCTAAATCAGAATGCATGCGTATATTGTTTATTTTACTTTACTTTAATTCCCTAGTTTTTTATTTAAATAAATAAAAAAATGTTACATAACGCGTTGTTCGAACCCCCCTCCCGCCCTTGTAACGCATCGTAACGTTTTACAAGACCCCCCTCCCCCCAAATTGCGTTACGTAATACTTGAACGCCCCCTAATGTGTCAACCAGATCGTGCGATTTAACGCCTTGCGATTTTTTTCTTTGGAGTTTTATGAAATCTCGGGTTTATACGAAATAACCAGAAACAATTCCTGAGCTCAAATCAGAGATCCAACGCGTCATCGGTGAGATACAGCCACAACTCTGTGTAAAAGTCATGGATAATTTCATGAAAAGAGTGATGGCCTGTCATCAGAGCCATGGGGGCCATTTGCTGGATATTTTATTCCATACTTAATCGGAACATGTCTTCTTTACAATCCAATAAAAATATCACAACTCTCTCATAAAATACAGTCATGCTTTTATTTTAAAATGAAAAAGTGCACTCTTATTGAGACACCCTATACATACCTGTAAGGCTTGGAGCCTCCATCAGAGACGAGGTAGATACCAAACTCTCCCTTGGGCGCTTCCACTGCCGTGTAGGTGGCGCCGGGAGGCACCTGGTACCCTTGTGTGAACAGCTTGAAGTGGTGGATCAGGGCTTCCATTGAGGTCTGTAACACAAGGGGAAGAATTGATTAGATAGATATTTATTTTTTATTTTATTATTTGCTATTATTTACATACTATTTATTTATTTCTGTAACTGCCCGTGACATCACAGCGGGCCCTATCAGAATACCAGCGCTGCAACATTTATTTTTTTAAATGTCGTAGCATCATGCTGAGATAGGAGCCTTTTGGCCTCGTATAGGACTTTCTGTTTCATTTTCCTTTTGTTACTTTTTTATATATAACTTGGTTTTTTATTTTGCTGTATTTAGTTTAGTTTGTGATCTTCCTGTACGAGTCGCAATAAATACTTTTTCTTTCTTTCTTTCTATTGGTCGTAAGTTCGACGGAGACGGGTCAAGTGATATTGGTTCGTTTGACGAGAAAATGATGAAGAAAATTCGGTTATTTATGTGATGTGACGCATAAAAAAATATAAAATTAATACAAATCACGGCTGCACGGAGAGGTGTACTTAATATATATAATACTAACAGTGCCCCGCGGTTTCGCCCGCATATGTTTCGATCCCGTAGGAATATCGGGGTAGAAACTATTCTATGTCCTTTCCCGGGACTCAAACTATCTCTATACCAGCAAGTACATATACTAAAATTGGAACGATACAGAGAAGATTAGCATGGCCCCTGCGCAAGGATGACACGCAAAATCGTGAAGCGTTCCACATTTTTCACGGCGTTTACTTTAAAGTATAGAGAATAGTCCGATTGTAGGAAAAAGCCTAGGAACCAGCAGTGGTGTATATACAGTCCCCTACATCGAACATCTAAATCGGTTCAGCGGTTTAAGCGTGAAGAGGTAACAGACAGACAGACATATTTTTGCATTTATAATATTAGTATGGGTGTGTCATCATATCCGGGCAATAAGGGTCTTTACTGCCATTTTTTCACGATAGGTGGCGCATCGTCGACATGGCCATTGAAAGCTGTCACTTACACAGATTTTGTAACCTATCATTCAGTTATTGTAAATTTTCTCGATAATGCCTCTGTGTGCTGAACCAGGACGTACTAACCCCGGTGTACAGACGCCAGCACATCAAGCTACTACAATCTGTCAAAATTATTTAATAAATTTTCATCTTTATCGCTAAAGCCTAAAGGCTCCTACACACTATGCCAGCGGCACAGCCGGCGGGTTTTTGCCGCGCGGGTATGCCGTCGGCATAATCAGGCGGCCGCAGAGCATCATTTCAATGGTGCAGCTCGTTTGTGCGGCAAGCCAAGCGGTTCAAATACCCGCCGGGAATGCCACCGGGCTAGTTGGCGGCATGTCCGCCGGCTGGGCCGCCGGCATAGTGTGTGCCTTGAGGCTCAAAGTACAGACGCCAGCACATCAAGCTACCCGAAACTGTCAAATTTTCCCAATCAACTTTGAACCTTGTGCTTTAGCGATATAGTTGAAAATCTATTAAAGAAATTTGACAGATTGTAGTAGCTTGATGTGCTGGCGTTTCGTCTGTACAATACATGTTATCGATAGCGATGGTGGACCAGTTTCAACACAAAAAATAATATAATATAATAGACAGCAGCCATTGCGCCGCTAGCGACATCTGTGTTGAGCTTTGAGTGCGGATCCCCATTGAAACGCAACGATACGTCTTTTAGCTAGGTGTGTAGTATTATTGTATAACAATAAAGTAAATTATCTTTACAATCCAAAATCATTCATTACAATGAGGGTTTTCGTGAAAATTTACGACACCAGTTTTGTCACCACTGTGACAAGAGGTCTTCCAATATAAAATATATAATGACGTTCATCATTCGATTCATTCATTCGTTCATCATTCAGTCATGACTAAAGAAAATATAGGCTCTTTGACGGATGCCTGGACCTGACGTGTCAGTGCTGCCACCTAGCGAACGTCATTTCAGAAAACCCTCATTGCTTCAGAAAATGGTAGACAATTTGACGTATGTTGGTATAACTGTGTCCAGTTATGAACAACAAGGTTACCCATACCTTCATCTCCTCTCTGGAGGGCGGTGTGAGTTTGGCGTCGTCCGTCTTGACCTCTCCGGGAGGCATCTTGTTGAGGCACTGGTCGATGATGCGCAGAGACTGCCGCATCTCTTCCACGCGGCAGAGGTACCTGCCACAAGAAAATTGGTCAGAAAGAGACGAAAGCATAAAGGTTCGTTTCCACGAGGAGAGTTTCTAATACAGTTGAAAGGCGAGACTCGCCAGGTGATTACCGATGCAGGATTTTGCGTGACGTCAGTTCAGTGTGAACCGTAGTTCGCAAGTGGCGTTGTAGATGGCGCCAGTTCTATCATAGTTATTTTAACTCTGATTTTACATGACGGTGATCTTTATTCTCATTGCTATAAGGTTGGTTGCTGTTAAAATAACTGTAACCACATTTGTGATCAAAATGCGGGTGTACTAACACCTCTGTGAACACCTTCCGGGATACAGGCGTGATGTTAGAGCAAATATTACCTGTCGTAGCAGTCCCCGTTGGTGCCGATGGGTACGTCAAACTCGACGTGTTCATAAGCATCGTACGGCTGCGTCTTGCGCAGGTCCCACTTGATGCCCGAGCCGCGCAGCATCACGCCGCTGGGGACAAACAAAAACTGGTTCCATACAATATGAATAGATACAATATTTGATCCGATCCAGCCTGTCCGTTGCTTCTCCGGAGACGCCCTAAGCCGAGGTCCGTACTCCACAGGAGGTGCCCGTAGCGTGTAGTCACTGAGTTTAAATCTTATTGTCCCTGGCTGGAGGCCTTAAATCATTAAGAAATCCACAGGATAGCCCAGTTAAGCAGACGACAGCCTCCTAGATGCCATTCATAAAAATAGAAAAAAACGGGCACTCCGGGAATGCCGACAGAAGTGAAAACAAAACACAATCAGAATACTTTGCCATCACTCACTGACATATCGGATATACATTAAAACCGAGTACATCCCGAGGACAGCCGAACACATCCGAAGCGGGTATTACATATTTAAATCGTCTTATAAACAAAACTAGACTTGCAACGAATAGTATATTCGGCAGTATACCGAATACCGAATATTCGGCGAGGCCCCTGACCGAATAGCCGAATATTAGGCAAAAGTATTCGGCTGGATTTTAGCGCCAAAAACTTGTACAGACGTGATTGTTTCGCGCTCCTTTGTTTTGTTCTAATGTACTCATCGCCTGCGCGCCCGCTGTTGTTCTGCGCGGTATATTGCTAACGCACTCTCTTAGTTTTGATCTGTTTGTAAGTGTGATAGTGTCCCCACGCACAACGGACCAAATGGGAGTCTAAGTGCGGAAAAGGGAGTCCCATCATCATCAAGTGTGATAGTGTGAAATATAGGTAACAAATAAACAATTAAATAATTACGAACGTACTTTAATAATAAAAAAATCGATTAATAATCGACAAAAAAATATATTATTTAAGTAAACGGTATTCGGCCGAATAATATGTAGATATTCGGTATTCGGCCGAATATAATAAAAGCAGCCGAATACCGAATAGTAACCGAATATTCGTTGCAAGTCTAAACAAAACACGCGCGGTGTCGCTTACGGTAAGTGGCGCGAGTCCAATCGTTTTTCCCCATCTCAAAAAATGCCCAACGCGCATAGAGAAGTTTTCGCTTCAAAAATACAATATGGCCCGATCGTATCAGATAAATACTAGTTCCTTGTGGATCCAGGGTCCAGTGACGCCGGTCTCACCTGAACCCGTAGTTGAGCGCGTCCTGCGCGGTGACCACGCCAATGTCCTTGGTCCTCTGCACCCAAATCCTGTTGGTCGTGAGCACATCCTCCACCTCGTCCAGGCGCTCCGCGAACTTCGCGCTGAACTCGTAGATATCGTCCATCAAACCTATAGGCATGTCCTGGAAGAAATGAGGTCAAGTTTTTATATTACACTAGCTTCCGCCCGTGTCTTTGCCAGTGTAGATTTTTTAACTAATATTTTTGTAAAATATAATTTAAAAAGAGTGTCCATGGAGTTTCTTGCCCGTTCTTCTCCATAGGTACCTACGCTTTGGAATGGGCAACTAGCTTCATATTTTCTGACTGACCGACTTCTTGACAATTCAAAAGTGCCTGTAAATGGTTTAATTGAAATAAATGCTTTGAGTTTGAGTTTTTTTTTAACACAATTTAATAATGTTATTCAAACAATAATTGCTGGAAAAGTGAGATACAAAGTTGAAACCTTCTAAAAACAGATGAATGTTTGTTTCTAATGGGGGTTTTCGTGAAAATTTACGACACCAGTTGGCACCACTTTGACAAGAGGTATTCCATTTCGACAATGAATATAAAATATATAATGATGTTCATCATTCAATTCATTCATTCGTTCATCATTCAGTCATGACTAAAGAAAATATAGGCTCTTTGACAGATGCCTGGACCTGACGTGTCAGTGCTGCCACCTAGCGAACGTCATTTCAGAATACCCTCATTGCCTTTAGTGATTGCATGTGAAATTAACCTGAAAAGGTTTGTTTACACTGCCATTAACAAGTTTCGAAACAGGGTGTAACGGGTGTTATAATACCCTTAACGATGCCGAGAGTCCTTTTTGTTCTTCCCGTTATTATGACATTTTTTTGTCCTGGACCATACCCAGGAAACTTTCTGGTTGCAAAGATATTGAATGTCAAAGTTTAATTTTTTTTGTTTACGAAAACCAGTTTTAAGCGATATAAACATGGAACGTTTTCGTCTTTATAATGTTTCAAACTTACCTTTAAATACTCCCACGATTCATGTAGCGTCACAGGCACCATTATTTGCCTGCGTTACGTTGCGCACTAGCGGAAACAGCGAATTTTGTCACCAAAAATAAAAGTCGTTTTCCAGCAATTATTTTGGCACAAAGTTACTTACAGTACCCGGCGATAAATATTGCACATCGACCTATTCGATCCTATCGATTTTATACAAAGAATAAAAATAATTATCAAAGGAAGCAAATCATAATTGTTTTAACAGCTCCTAATAGATACCGGACTGTTTGTATTTCGTGCGACAGAGATAACGCCTACGAAGCCGAAATTAGCCGATTGTCTCTTTACAAAGGTCGATGTGCAATATTTATCGCCGGGTACTGTAGTATGATGTATAGAGTGCGTAGATGACGGCTTCGTAATGGGTCATTTTACAACCTGTGAGTAGCAGGACTTACCAGTGAAACTCCTCCGGGTCTAATATAAGCGGCGTGCATGCGCGCGCCGCTCACTCTCTCGTAGAACTCCATCATCTTCTCTCGCTCCTCGAACAGCCAGAAGAAGGGTGTCAGGGCTCCGACGTCCAGGGCATGGGTGCCTACAGCCATGATGTGGTTCAGGATACGGGTGATCTCGGCGAATAAAGCTGTGGCAAAGAAACGTTATTATTACTATGAAGAAGAAAGAGCACTCAGGCGCAGATATACAGGGTATGAGACGTGATAACACGACAAAATAAAAATAAACAAGATTTGACAAAAAAAAATTAGGGTCAACAAGCGCTGGTAAATGATGATAAATGATTTTATGTCTGTTATATTTGTACAAACACTTTTACACGTCAATGATATTTTTTTTTTAAACGAGATATAGACGAGATCGATTAATATACAATAAAATTCCTAATTCCCTTAAGATATTGAATATTAATTCATTCAAGAGAGAACTAAAAAAAATGCTTATTATTAAGGGTCATTAATATAATTTGTCATTTAAAAACTCCGTAACATTATAGTATTTATAATGTTACGGAGTTTTTAAATGACAAATTTTGAATTGATATAATTTAATATGTAATTTAAGTTTTATTTAATGTTATTGTTTAATTATTCTTTTTTTTTTACATTATTTTTGCATTGACTGTAATTATGTATTTGAATTAATTGAATTTTGACTATTGTAATTTTTTTGACTAATGTAATTTGACTAATGTAATTTAATTATTTTATTAATTTGTAGTTTCTATAAACTATTTTGTACGCCGAATATGGCAAAACATGTTGAGCCAGCAATCTTCCAAACTCGTTTTCCATCCATATGTGCATATCTATGTATCATGTCACACATGTTTATACAAATAAATGCATCTTTATCTTTATCGACGTTTCCTATCTGACGTATACGGCTGTCCCATTTCAAAACCTAGTAAGGGACACTTTTTACAAAAATCGTTTTATTGCATAATCTTGCTAACCTAGAAGGTCTCTACCAAATACAAAAACACCAGCGTTTTAAACTTACATAAAAGGAGATATATTTAAGCATCGATACCTAGTAAGTGCACCTTTCACTCCCTAGTGACCCTTTTAAAACCTAGTAAGTCACTTTTTTAACCAATTCAAAAAATACATTCCATAGGCTGACCAATATTACGTTTATGCGCTCTCCTGTAAAATTTCATTCTAAGTCCTTACTAGGTTTTGAAATGGGGCAGCCGTGTAGTGTAGTTACTTGAAGTAGGAGATGAAAAAAACTGTTTTTATTTGTTCTATCGTGTTTAGATATCGATACTTACCCCTCACGTCTATAAAGTTAACAAAAAAAACTGATATTTCAAGTGACTACACTAACAGCGGTTGATGACCCCAAAAAAAAATCATAAAATTAATTTAATAATTTACCATAGCGGAGTTTTGTTAGCTAATTTAATTTGACCTTGTAGAGCAAACTTTGACAACAAACGCTGCATACGAAAATGAACCTTATTCTTAGAAAAACAATGTTTATATTAAACACTTGATCACAGTTGGTTATAGGAATATGCTCAGCGGTGGACCTCGACACCAGGATGTAGGCAATCCAAGGAAGCTATGCCATCCCTGGATACAAAGCTGACCAGGCGCCTTCTGCGCCTGGACAGAGACAGCCTGCGCCTGGTGGCGGGGACCATCACTGGACACTGTTCACTAAATAAACACTTCCATACCCTGGGAATCACTGACAGTCCCCTGTGCAGAGCATGCATGGAGGCGGAGGAAACGGTGGCGCATGTGCTTCTTGAGTGCACAGGCGTTACCAAGATTCGCGAGGAGACCCTGGGAACACCAACATCCCTTGCGGATGCCCTGAGGAGACCGGGAAGTCTAATCTGCTTCTGGAGGGAGGTGGGCTGGTTGGAGTAATCGGCCACCATGGCTCACGCACAATGGTCCACTTCAAGGACTAAGTGCGGAAACCTAAACCCCATGATAGATGCTCAGCGGTGCGAGCGGCGGCAGGAATAGATATTCACTATATTATATGCTCTTGACCGATTTCGGTCACGGTGGCCAATCTCAACGAAGATTAGCCAGGTGCGCAGGAGATATTTTAATGCACAAGTGTGTGTGTAAACACATGAGCACTCTCCATTCCTTAACTCTCATAGTCCGATGGGACGGCAATCCGACACGAGCGGAGAGAGATCAGTGCAGGACCAACGGCTTTACGTGCTTTCCGAGCCACGGGGGTATCACACCGCCAACTTACTCCGGGCTGTTACTGAGACATTCCTAATGGAGGAACCCAATAAAACTTTGTTCGAGCCGGGATTCGAACCCAGGACCCAACGCTCAGCAGTTGCACTTGCGACCACGAGACCAGCGGGGCAGTAGTTGTGAACTATATGAATACTGTTGAAAACATTTTTGTCCTGATTATCTTGGAAAATTACTTAATTTTCACCAGTACAGATGTTCTATGTCACGAAGTCCGTTTGTCTCAAACTCAAACTCAAAGCATTTATTTCAATTAAACCATTTACAGGCACTTTTGAATTGTCAAGAAGTCGGTCAGTCAGAAAATATGAAGCTAGTTGCCCATTCCAAAGCGTAGGTACCTATGGAGAAGAACGCGCAACAAACTCCATGGACACTCTTTTTAAATGATATTTTACAAAAATATTAGTTACATCATTACTTTTGATTTTAAAATTCTATAATGTGAGAACGATGTAAAAAAAATTAAGAAAAACGTAAGTGTTAAAAGCGTCCAGAGTACAACAAATAGTACTTAACAAACTACAATCCAAAAATAAATTAATTAAAAATAAGCCGAGGCAGCTAAGTGATGACCAGCCCCAACTGACGGCGCCCGTTCACGGCTATGAATGTTGTCATGCGTGCACATGCACATTGTGATCAACAGAGACTCAACAATGGGTGAAGTAAAACGGTACACATTCGCGGAAATAGCCTCATGCGACGGCAGCAAGGGGCAGCCGCTGTGGGAGCGCGCTTGTCGGGATACGTCACTACTACAATCAAAGCCGAACGGACTTCGTGAAATAGAATATCTGTAACAGTGCAGGTGTCTAGTTTTAATGATTGACTAGTAATGCAACGATAACTTACTTCTAATATACTTTGCTCTGATCGGAATATCGATGTTGAGCAGTTTCTCAACCGCAAGACTGTAACATTGTTCATTACACATCATGGACACGTAGTCCAGGCGGTCAAAGTAAGGTAACGCCTGGGTGTAAGTCTTGTATTCAATGAGTTTCTCTGTGCCTCGGTGCAGGAGACCGATGTGAGGGTCGGCGGCGCGGACAGTCTGAAAGAAGTGGAAGGTACAGTACCCGGCGATAAATATTGCACATCGACCTTTGGAAGGAGACAATCGGCTAATTTCGGCTTCGTAGAGCGTTATCTCTGTCGCACGAAATACAAACAGTCCGGTATCTATTAGGAGCTGTTAAAACAATTGAAGGGTTAAGTGGACAAAGGTGTTATCTGACAATGTCAAAAAATCCGACTTTTTTGCATGAACATAGGTTTTAACTGATGATAAATCGATTCATGGACTTAAAACACACCACTTATAATTATTCGATTGCTTATGGTTGAAAAACCCATGTGGAGTTTTTTTAGCCCATTTCTTTTCAAATGAAACAATTTGCGATATGCAATTCTCCACATTTTTTAAAACAAATTTGATTACGAATTTTTACTTTCAATATATAGTTGGTGTAAGAAGGTTTTCGATATCGGGAAATCAGTTTTGGAACTCAAATGGAGTTGCGCAGGACACCTGGCAAAGTTCAGTGATGACAGGTGGAGTAAGGTAGTGACCGCGTGGCGTTTAAACACTGGAAGACGAAATGTCAGTCGTCCGGCGGCGAGATAGGCGGACGACATTGTTACCGTCGCAGGTAAAACCTAGATGAGGTTAGCACAGGAGTGTAGGCACTTGAAAATAGAAGCCTATGCTCAATGCTGATGATGATGATAAATAGTCTAATTCAAATAAATCCTACCTCTCCGTCAAGTTCGAGCACTAGACGCAGCACTCCGTGGGCCGCAGGATGCTGAGGTCCAAAGTTGAGCACCATGTTGCGGACTTGCTTCTCTCCGGGGGCGATCACACCTGCGGAATGGAAGGCAATTTAAGTATAATATCATGAGGTAGGCAGAGGTGGTAAGGTACAGACGCCAGCACATCAAGCTACCCGAAACTGTAAAATTTTCCCAATAAACTTTGAGTCTTGTGCTCTAGCGATAAAGTTGAAAATTTATTAAAGAAATTTGACAGATTGTAGTAGCTTGATGTGCTGGCGTCTGTACATCCATAGTTTGCCAGTTATGTATAAGATCGATTAATAGAAGCTCTCTCTCTCAACCTCTTGCTATTGGTACCGGTATAGCTACCGCAGTACAATAGTGCCATCCACGAAGACGCACCCCGCTCTTTTGTTCCTTCCTAATCGTAATATCGCCAGTTAATTATTTTTATTGTTTATTAATTAAGGAACTAAACATTAAACATCACAAAAGCCTCAATAGGTTTATCCGGATGTTACACTTTAAGCAATCTTAAAAAACTTAGTTATCAATTCCGCTATTGTTTTGTTTTTTTTGATACATGCTAATTTCCACAACCACAACTCAAACTCGACTTCGATTACTCTCAGTTTCGATTTTAAGTTGCCACCTAAGTACTCATTGTGGTATGCAATAAATGGTTGCGTATTGACTATTGAGCCGACTCTAAATTGCCATCATCATGCTAAAACAGTGGAAAGAAAGTTTTAAATACAACTTACTGTGATATGGTGGATGTTTCAACAGAGAAGTGACCTCATCAGGGTACATGACGGCCCCATCGAACTGCTTCACATATTCTATATCTGGCATCCATCTGTGTGCATTACGCTGGCTGCTGTGGGTTATAAATAAAAACAATTATGAATTAACTGACTATGAACCCTCCAAAACCCTGTACTTAAAAAAACTATAGCGCTGGAGACCTTTTGCCGGGGTCAAGGATCACAACATTGCTATATGAAAGTAAATAACGTCAATTGAAGTAAAAAGAGAGCCCTATGTTGGTGAGCAGCACAGACAGAAGTTTTCAAATTACGAATTATTATGCGTTGTTATGATTTTCATGATTACTGCACATTGCACACTATATTATTATAATAGACTGGTGTCTGCAACTGTAAGCACACGTTATGAACAAATCAGCACTTTTTGAATCTCTAAACTTACAAAAGACAGCCCCCGACACCAACCCTTCACCACTTCCTAGTATTTTACCTAGGGAGAATGACTGGTGCAAAAAACTGCCCAACAACACATCAGTTTCAACCCCAAGTCTGGTAATTTAAAGAACTTTTGAATCAATATGCATTACAGTATCTCTTCTGTAACTCTGTAAGATACAATATTTTGAATCTTTGATGTTTGCTTTGCAATTGCAGTTAATTTAGTGGTGGGTTCGATTATGAAGATTAACAGTGTTTGCGAATTTTTTGAGGAAAGTATGGTATAGAATTGATTAGAATCATTGGTATTAGAATCATGGGAGTTCAAGTGGACGTAGTTAAGCAGAAAGGACTCAATCCACAATATGTCACTTTTGAGTTATGAGCGTTTGAAGTTTTAGCTGTAATTTCTCTAACAAAAAGTTATTTTTTTTAAATGTTTCCCTTACATTATTAAGAAGATAGTTTATATTTTATTTTTCCATCAAAATAATGATGTATTTTGTAATAGATTTCGAGATATTAAGTGAAATGTGGGTTGAGTCCTTACAATGAAACTCAAGTTTGTAAAGACAGGTATTTTTTATTACTTTCTCAGAATGGACTCAAAACTACCCATCGACTAGAAAATATGTTATTAAAAAAAATTAGACAAGTATTATTATAAAAAACGTTATATAATTATTGACCTTAATCATAAAGTTAACAAAATCACGTAAAAACGCCATAATTCAAATTTAAAGAATAGAAAAAACAGCGCAAAGATAAGTGCTCATATCAATTTCCCTCATCTTCCAAATCAAAGTCGAGAGTTGGCCCGTATCCATCAACACCCTCGTTAATACAGCTGTTTCCTTTAAGGTTATTATAAAATGCGTGACAATCTTCGGGTATTAAAGTAAACATAGATCTTCGAGCTTTGCTTGAGGATTGGCTTTTCCCTGGGGCCAAAGAACTTCAAAATCTTCTTCTGAAAATTGGATTGTAACCCCTTTGTTTCTTTTTGACAAATCTTTTGAATATCTCCACTCTCTGACGTCATAGTAATTAAGTACCTATGGATCTTCTTTTTCAACAAAATTTGTTTAGTTGTTAGCCAGTTTACTTTTTCTTTATTTGTACATATTTTGCGTTTAACTATTTTTTTTTTTCAATTTTATTTGTACTTAAAAAATCTTCTTCATTCTAGTAACTTTAAGGGGTTTTTTCTTTTTACAGATTTCTTTGATTTTTATGATATTCATATATTCTTCTATGGTGTAAATATGCTCGTGATGCTTAAGCTCACATTCAATATTGCTGAAATCAGTGTCGTTAGGCAAAAAGGAATGGCCGTTTTTTTTTCAAGTATAAGATTTATTAAGTACATATAGTTAACCGCAAAATATGTACAAATAAAGAAAAAGTAAACTGGCTAAAAACTAATCAAATTTTGTTGAAAAAAGAAGATCCTTACTTAATTACTATGACGTCAGATAGTGGAGATATTCAAAAGATAGGTTTGTCAAAAAAAAAAAACAAAGGGGTTATAATCCAATTTTCAGAAGAAGATTTTGAAGTTCTTTGACCCCAGGAAAAGCCATTTCTCAAGCAAAGCTCGAAGATCTAAGATCTATGTTTACTTTGATGTTGATGGATACGGGCCAACTCTTCGACTTTGATTTGGAAGATGAGGGAAATTGATATGAGCACTTATCTTTGCGCTGTTTTTTTCTATTCTTTAAATTTGAATTATGGCGTTTTTACGTGATTTTGGTAACTTTATGATTAAGGTCAATTTATTATATAACGTTTTTTATAATAATACTTTTTTTTTTTAATACCTAACGCATTTTTTCTAGTCGATGGGTAGTTTTGAGTCCATTCTGAGAAAGTAATAAAAAATACCTGTCTTTACAAACTTAAGTTTAATTGTAAGGACTCAACCCACATTTCACTTAATATTTCAAAATCTATTGCAAAATTTATAGTTATTTTGATGGAAAAATAAAATATAAACTATCTTCTTAATAATATAGGGCAAACATTAAAAAAAATGTAACTTTTGGTCAGAAAAATTACAGCTAAAACTTCAAACGCCCATAAACCAAAAGTGACATAAGTATTGTGGATTGAGTCCTTTCTGATAAACAAAACGAAATATTTTATGTCAGTAAACCTATATCACAGAAACGACCCAACCTGTTTGAATCGATTCAGTTATTTGATAATATGATATTTCCAATCAAAACTAATTCTTAGAAAAGATCCAAACTGTTTGAGTTTATTCTGGTTTATCAACCTTAAGAACATACTCATAGAAATGTCATTACTCAGAAACAATTCAAGCGGACTGAGTTCGTTCAGCAAATACATTTTGTATGCTCTTCATACTGTGGGTTGAGTCAGGGTAGTGAGAAAACTAGTTTTCGTGTTCATTTTCAAAATAGGGTTTTCACTACATGATAGATTCGACCCTCAGGAGTACGATGGCATACTTAACTCAATTTTGACCAAAGTGTGGATTGAGTCCTTTCTGCTTAACTACGTCCAAGTAATGTTATGAACATTTTCATGACTAAAGCCAAGTTGCTATGACTTTAGAACTCATTTCGATCAAAAGGTAGACTTAGATATATATAACGATTCATGCTTAACATTTTGTTACTAGTTATATTTAGTTAACTAACACTTAGAAACTGGAAAAACATATACATAATTCGTTCTTCCACTTTTTGAACTAGTACGAATTGAGTTTCATGTTTTTAAGACTTTTTTCAGCCAGTTCATTTAATCATTCCATTAATTATACTGAAAAAGATATAGTTTGTAAAACAAAATAAAGGATTTTTTCGGTTTTAACCTCAAATGTTACATAATTTTTATTTCACTTTAACACCACAATTTGAGCAATAATTGATATTTTAATGCAAAGGACACTCACTTCACATTGTAAAGTGCTGGTAAATTCTTAGCAAGGGCCGCTGTTTGGCCCAAATTTGGGGATTTTCGCAACAAAACATTGATCAAAGAGGCCATTTTTGACGGGACTACGATCCGTTCGAAAATGAGAGACGTATTGTCATCTGTCATCAATTTGACAGCCAGGAGTTTATATTTTTGACTGTTGATTGGTTGAAGGTGTGGTTGAAGGGTATAATTAATGTTCTGTGGTTGAAGTTACCTTATCGTTATCGGACTCTTGGGCTCTTGTCTGCTTATGATAGGTCCGCTAGGAATCATAGTGTTCCGTGATGATGGGGATTGCGTAGATGCACTGACCTGTGTTACTTGTTTAATTTAATACAGGTCGTTTGCCTGCGCAGGTCAACCGCACGCACAAACTACAATTTAATATAATATAGGGCACAGAACATAATATGTTCTATGGGATATGGGGTCGCACAACGTCGACGTCGCGGTAGCATGTATAGGGAGTGGGGACGTTCCGGTCATAGACTATACACTTATCTCACACTTATAAACTGAGATCCGGTGTACCGATACCGAAGGGGTCTTCAGCATAGAGATAAAATATGTACAAGTCTTCAGTTCTTTTTGCGATTGCATTGATTGAGGACGAAGACGCGCTGGCATAGAATTTTCTTCAAAATTAACACAAGGCCTTTGTGTTAATTTTGATGAAAAAAGAAAAAAAAAACAGTGAAAAAGGAGCGAACAGTTCAAGAAAAATGGAAACTGAAGACTAGGCAGCATGGTCTCAGACCTTAGCCTGTTCCGTTAGGAACTAAAAAAACAAAAAAAAAAAAAAGGAGCGAACAGTGGTTGGTTATTGAAAAGAAAAAATTATGGTCAGGTTAACTTATTGAATGAATTAAAATTCGAACCTGAAGATTTTAAAAACTATCTCAGAATGGACGTGAACATATACTTAAAATTACTTGCAATGGTTACTCTCCTATGATAAAAAAGAACAGTTATGAGAAATAGCATTTCGGCGCACGAAAGATTATTATTTCTGAGGACTTTGTAAATTCCAAGTAATTTCCAACAACCCCGTAGTACAGTCAACCAAACGTCTGATAACAATTGAATTTTTACATCACTTCCAGCTTGTAGTAGCAAGGTCGATTTTGCCCACGCGCAATCCTCTCAAAGCCCAATGCAAGCTACTATCATAAATGCGAAAGTAACTCTTGTGTTATCTTCGCGCAACCACATAACCATTGCTATTGACAGATGGCAGCCTGAATCCAGGAGAAGGATGTAGGATACGGTACGGCCTAACTCTACCGACCCGTTCTACATATCCGTAAAAATGTATGACTTGGCTGTTTCGTAACTTACTTCAGAAACTAAATATTCGCATCACCTCCACGACGCGTCGTGGAGGTATGCTTCGCCGTTTCGCTACCGTCGCGACACCATACTTTTTTACTGATTATGTAGAATTTGTGAAGTTAGGGTCGGTAGAGTTAGGCCGTGTAGATTCAGAAGCTTGGCTCTACATGAGATCTGATATCTTTTTCACAGGGCACACCTTATGTGGTCGTCTTGGCAACATTTTACATGAAATGTTTTTGGTGGGATAGTCATTCAGTAGAATTACTTGGTCTTAGAGAGTTGTGTTGATGACTTTAATGATTATAATTCTGTAAATACATGTGTTACGGCCGCGAATCATATATTAATCAACGTACAACTTAATACTGACCAGGAAATTGCAAAAAAACGTAAAAACTTGAATTTCGCGGGCTACCCTGGCGCTTTCGCCTATAACGGAATTTAAAGGCTTAGGGTGGATTCTCGGACATGCGTTTTCGCGTATCCACCTTACGGTTACTAATTATTTGTATACTTAGAATAGCTGTAGCGTGGGCCCTTTTTCGGCGCTCATGGTGGTCCTGCTGAAAGGAACGTGACTACCGCAGGACCACCTTCAAAGTCGATTTTCTCGAAAACTACTAAGGTACCAATTCTGTTGTTCGAGTACTAATTAGTACCAATTGAGCACTAATTATTTACTAAATATGGAAGCGATTGGCGTTGGTGGTCCTGCGGTAGTCACGGACATCCTTACGGTGTATAAACGGAATAACCGCAGTCGCGGACAAAAGCTATTTCGAAATAAAACACCAAACTTTTCGCATTGGGTCATTTATTTATTTAAAAAAATGTTCATTTAAAAAAAATCCATACGTAATACATAATATGCTTAAAGCTACGTGAACAGTACATAGTCTATTTGACTCGTTTCTGCTGCCGCTGTCGGTAGATGTCGTTGGCTGGCGGAGCAACTCCTAGCTCGTCGTCATCAGAGTCTTCGCCCGCTTTCCGTCTGCGAGCCTTTACAGATACAAGTCAAGTTAATATTGCACCAAGAATACTAGGAAACTGTCAGTAATGCAGAAACACATATCATCGCCTTAGAGTGAAAACCTCGGGAATGTAAGTAGCATTTTATGCATTTCGAATCTTACGAACAGTTCTGGATATAAAAGCGGGTTAAATTTCCATATTAATTATTAAGAATACAGAACCTCCTTTTTTGAAGTCGGTAAAAAAAACATAGAAGACGCCGTACAAAAATTTTACAGCACGCAGTTCTTTCTTCCTCTACTTCTTTTACACTTACGAGGTTTTCACTCTGGCGTCGATATACAAAAGTATATGCACGTATTTTTTTTTAAATAAAATCCTATCATCATCATCACCCTTCTGCCATCGGCCAAAGGAGATTGAAGATTTTCATATGGAACCTGGCATTCCTACAGTCGCGCCATTTTGTTTTTTTTGTCAAAATGGCGACCACGCATGAAACCTATGGATATTAAATGATCAACTTTGAACATTAATATCTCGGAAACGTGACATTTTACAGGGTTTGGTCCTGTTATATTTTCTGTTTGTATTGATGTCTGATATCGATTTATAGGTAAAATGCGTGGCCGCCTTTTTGAAAAACAAACAAAAATGGCGCGAAAGTAGATATGCCGCAAATGTTCCAGGCCTTTTATTTTAGATCTGATCAACATATATGAGGAGTAACTAATCAAAAACCGTTAAATCCATTTTGTATTTTTTTTTTTTTAGAAAATGATAAGAACTTTATAGCATAGTGTTTCAACGTGATGTATTTTTTGGATTATGATCAAACCATCGACTTTTTACTTTTTTTTTTCTGGCGGTTTCGCCTTAAGAAATCAATATTGCCAACATGAAAAAGACTTGGAGAACTTTAAAACCTCATCGTAATAAACCCATACCTTGCTAGCCACAGTGGTAATTCCCTCGTCATCCACAATCCAGTGCACTGAGCGCGCCAAGTCGAAAAGTTTGGTGTCGCAGCCATTCTCCTGAGTCGGTGCCGGCGCTGTGAATATAACAAGTAGAATAGAATAGATTTTTTCTTTATTGGAGTAACCAAGACTCAAACAAGACTGTTAGTAAAACTTATGACTATGTTAGTAATTACACTAAACAAAAAAACACAAGAAATAAAGGTTGGCCACCGTTGCGACATCCCATGAGAGACGGCACAACAGTGATCCACGTAAACACAGTTCAGGGGGACTAAAAAGGCCACTTTGGCAGAATCATAAAAGGATAACATTATGAATCATAATATGGCAAAGACAGTCCGTGTTTTTCTTTTTCGCTGCACTACGTAGGTATAATCAAAGAGATTGGATTTGGATTGGATTGATTGGTATTTTAGCACAGACAAAAAAAACCCTTCACCAATGGGATTTGATACGATTAACTTAACAGTTCACTGTCCATTATGATTCATTTTTAGGCCACCTGGTGGCGACTCGCAAGCATGTCTAAGACACTGTTGGAGCCGCCCCACACCCTACGCACCAGGGAAGCGCATTTTTACGCGTTGTTGCGTAAAATCAATCTACAAGCGCATCAGCGAACACCCACAAGTCATTCAAATTCAACATGTAGAGATAAACTACGATAACATGGCGCGCCCCTCCAAATTACTGTTTCGATGTGTTTAGCCATATCCTTACGAAAGTTTTTGTATGTAGTTGTAAGTGTTCGTCTTCATTAGCAGGCATTACACACACATGCGTTGTGAGTGTTGGTGGTGCTTTGTAAATACTTACACAAATAGTTTCAAACGTTTTGAATTTTGGAGGGGCGGGCCATGTTATCGTAGTTAATCTCTATCACATAAACCTACATGGGCACTTTTGAAACGTCAAAAGTTAGGATTAGAAAAGTTAGGTTCCAAGTTGGTCGCTTTCTATAGATAAGAGCCTGCAAGAAGCTCAATAATTACTCTTTTTAGGGTTCCGTACCCAAAGAGAAAAAACGGGTCCCTATTACTAAGACTTCACTGTCCATCTGCCTGTCTGTCTGTCACCAGGCTGTATCTCATGAACCGTGATAGCTAGACAGTTGAAATTTTCACAGATTATGTATTTCTGTTGCCGCTATAACAACCAATACTAAAAACAGAATAAGGCGTTTTTGCCTTGTGGTACGGAACCCTTCGTGTCTTGTCTTCTGTCTCCAGTTTTCTAAAAGTTGATATTACAATGCTTAATATTACAATGTCTAAATACTCTGTTCGTTTCATTATGCCGGGGCCGGGAAAAGATTGGTGAAACGCAATATGAAATGTAACACACGTTGAAACAAATTCGCCTAGTTGTTTGTTGCAATTCGTGTTACATTGCATAAATTAGGCTGGCCAATTTGTGTTGCGTGTTGCGTAGATGTGACGCATACTTTCTCCCAAATTGTTATTTTGTTTTTTTTGTTTGTGTTTTTTATTTTTAAGCGTCATGTTTGCCACTAATAAACGTATTTTCTTTCTGTTAAATTTCATGTTATATAATTATGTCATCAATTTGTACTCGGCATAAGATTGATAATATTATCTTGACGGCCCCGAGTCGTAGGGCTAATGGTAGCATCGCAAGCTGCTGAACATTACTTCCTGGGTTTAACAGTGCATTATTGTGCAATAAATAAATAAAATATAAATAAAAAAAAACTTTGAAAATTTAAAGAAAAAAAATAATTTTGATTGGTTTTTGTATAAAATGTGAATCATGTGAATTGTTTTTAGACTTTATGTATAATTTTTCATCCTCCATTACTCTTTCACACGCTGCGCTGTTTACATCTCTCTATTTATTGTCCTATCGCAGGTATGATGGAACATATTTCTTATGAAATAAGCATTACCTTTGTACTTATTTTTCTGTTCTGTTTTTTTTCTTAATAATATTAATAATTTATTTATGTGTTACAAAGGTGTTACACGTAATATGATGTCCTGTCTTGTCTGTTTATATATGTGTGTACATGAATGGTAAAATAAATAAATAAAAACTACAGGCATTCTGGGATTTTTAAGGGTGGCGGTGGATAACAGTGCTAATTAGATTGCCGACACAAAGAAAAAAACAGATATATTTGAAAAATTGTGGTTATGGTAGTTAAAAATATCATAAGGAGTGTCAATTTTCGAAGGAATTTTATGTATTTTTTGTAATTTCCAAAAAAAAGTAGGTAATTTATTTTTCAATAGTTTTGCTCGAATAGTCGTAAGCAGGTTGACATTATATCATGACTTCTTAAAAAACTTTAAAACCCAAATTTTAAGGCCCTAAAGCACGCAACCCACACAATCTAAAGATTCGTTGTATTAGTATGTAGGTTTTTCTTGCAACCTCTGTATCCTATAACTTATATCATTTTATATTTTTGTTTACATAGTCAGATTTTTAGTTAGTTTTTTCACTTCATTTTTATTCATTTCGTTTTTGCCTTAGGTTATCACTGTATTTGAGAATGTTGGTTCACCTGTTATTGGCAACTGTATAAGCACATAACTGTTACCTACTGTTATTTGATATTTTGTATACAGAAGCTGTTGGTGTACCTTTATAAATAAATAAATAAGCAGGTCGACCCTCTGCTGCCCGCTTATCGTTGAATTTTGGGACACGTATATAAGTACACTCACGTTTGTCCGGCAGTGAGATCCGGTTGAACAGCTGCATCAGTCTGTCTACCGCCACGAAGGGGCCGCGGTAGCTGGACGGCGGAGGCATCATTGTGCACAGGTGGGCGGCGGCCGGGGGCATCGGGAATGTTCCGCCTGTGAATAAAAACAAAATCTATGTTAATAAAATGTATTTAGAACAACTTTTAAAGACCACTTGGAGTTTCTTAACCGTCGAAAGTCGAAAATCTCCATACGAGATTCGTAAGGATGCATCCAGACAGCGGCCGATCGAAATACGACATCAAAAGACCCAAATATTTCACTATGCCGCCGATAGACCAAGGTTTTGGTTGCACCCTTATGGCGAAAGCGCCAGGGTAGCCCGCGAAATTCAATCTTTTTTTGCAATTTGCTGGTCAGTATTAAGCTGTACGTGGATTAATATATGATTCACGGCCGTAACAAATATGTATTTACAGAATTATAATCATTAAAGTCATCAACACAACTCTCTAAGACCAAGTAATCCCACAGAATGACTATTTCATTTTGGGATTATACTAATTTAACAAGTTGTGTTACTGATTCTAATGATTATGATTCTGTAAATACATATTTGTTACGGCCGCGAATCATATTTTGATCGACGTAAAACTTAATACTGACCAGCAAATTGCAAAAAACGTAAGAAAATTTGAATTACGCGGTCTACCTTAGCGCTTCCCCCTTAGTCGTTTGTCTCGGCAGCCGATTTTATCGCACCCAAGTGTTTATACTCAAGCGAGAAACAAAAACGTAATTATTAAGATACAAGATCTTAATATGTAATTACGTTTATTTACACGCACGTGAGATATCCATACTAATATTATAAATTCGAAAGTAACTGTTTGTGTTACCTTTTCACGCCTAAACCACTGAACGGATTTCGATAAAATTTGGCAGAGAGATAGATTTCATCCCGGGGATGGACATAGGATAGTTTTATCCCAATATTCCTACAAGATAGACACTTATGCGGGTGAAACCGCGAGGCGCTGCTAGTATGCAATAAAGATCTGAATTGAATCGATTCGAAAACTCAAATACGATTATGTCATGTGAGATAATTGGCTAATTATCTCGATCTGTGATTTGATTACTTAAAATAAGATTTGACACTGTATGAAAGGTGAGACGATTCTCGCATTCAAACGGGAATACGGCGACACTGCTTGGCGTCAGAAATAGGTATGGTGGTGTACTTGTCCACACGAGTTATGAGCTCTAAAACAAAAATGATTATGATAATAATTAACTTTACCTGATATAGGATGTTCTCCAGGCAATGGATTGACCTTAGGCTTGTATGGTATCATCTGACTCGTGTCGGGGCGAGCTATGTCCTTGTTGGGGTCGTTATCTCTGTGAAAAACGGTTTAGTTTACAATATTATATTATGTACAGTACGAAGGCGTTAATATGACACATCGAGCTTTGGTAAGAGACTGTCACACAGATATGAGTGGCAGCCGATTTTATCGCACCCAAGTGTTTATGCTCAAGCGAGAAACAAAAACGTAATTATTAAGATATATGATCTTAATTACGTTTATTTACACACACATGAGATATCCATGCTAATATAATCTATGTTATTTTAATATGAATCTGAATTAAATAATTTATATTTTAATGTTCTATTGTTCTGTTTTGTAGTAAGTAAAACCGTAAATAGTGCATGTTGTGTTAGCCTATAAGTAATAATTGTTGCACTTGTGGGGTACTTCCACACGACTTGTTCCGGTATTCTTGGTAAATAAAACAAATGATGGAGATTCAAGATGGGAATATTTATTATCAAAATTCTAACTATTATATTTACAAAATGGGTTGCCGATGGAGTGGTGGTTGTAAACAAAACCCAAAATTGATCAGCCAATCAGACGTGAGGTTCCTGGTCTCCTGGAGTTCAGAGTGCGCCGACTATAAATTCGTTTGGCGCCCCCGTGCGGTTAGCAGTCTATCATGAGCATTGATCGGAGTAGGTAGATTGAACTGGGGTCATTGATCCGAAACGTATATATTACTATGGACATTCCTCCGGAATTGGTGGTAGTCAGAATTTCATTAGTTAGCCGAAATGTATATCTATCTATAAAAGATCTAGCCATAAAACGCTAAAAATAAAAAATAAATATTAAAGCTTCGATCGGAATTCGATTGTTTTTATTATTCAACAGATAAATAATGAATTAATTTAGTTTTGATACCTTCCTTTAAATTTTGAATTGAGTAGTAATAATATCACTACCAACATTAACAATATTTAATTGAATCCGGAAATACCGGAATTACTTTCCGGAAAAATGGCTTATCCATGTTATTCTTTCTGTGTGCATTTGTGATACAAGTACCAAAAATCAATCTACCTAGTCCGATCACTGATCATGAGCTTTGATGCGAGCGAGTCGTGTCCGCCCGCATTCCATTTGCTGAGGCGCCGCGTCGTACCACACAGTGTGAGCCCCGCGCTCGACGCGCGCGGTCGTTTGATGCTTGTAGGATGGCGGTAAGCAGGTCGCTGAGTTCTCACTAGTCCCACATCACTCCCCCCTAAGCGAAGCGGACGACGGGTCTTACAGTTCTTCCAGATCTTGTTATGTATGGCTGGTTTGCTTGTTCAGGGGTGCGATGATCCACATCTTCAGACTCATTGAATATGTAGGCTGGCTTGAGCCTATCCATTGACACTACCGACGTGCGTAGCGGCAACTTTATTTTGTAGCACTTGTCGTAGCGCTTAACGACTTCATAGGGACCTTCGTACGGCGGTGTTAATGGGGAACGAACAGTGTCGTTGCGCACGAAAACATGTGTGCACGTAGCGAGATCGTGATGTATGAATGGCTCTGTTCGACTGTTGCTTGATCGAGGCGCACTTTTTAAGGACGCCATGGTTTCTGTAAGGCGGCGTATGTAGTCGTTCTCATCAAT
Source organism: Luperina testacea (assembly GCA_927399505.1). Lineage (NCBI taxonomy): Eukaryota > Metazoa > Arthropoda > Insecta > Lepidoptera > Noctuidae > Luperina > Luperina testacea. The sequence goes on from OV656783.1 coordinate 2,555,687, forward strand.
GTTTGACTTTGTTGGCACGATGAAATCCGATGGTAAGCGAAGCGTAGTGCCATACGTCATCATTGCTGGGCTTAAACCGTTGTTGATTCGCAACGCCGTACGTAATCCTAACAGTACAGTAGGAAGCTCTTCTGTCCACTGTGTAGTGCCTCGTGCCATGAGTGCTGCCTTCAACGTTCTGTGCCACCGCTCAATCATACCATTGGATTGGGGATGATACGCCGTGGTCCGTATTCGTGAAATCCCAAACTTTTTCATTAGTGACCGGAACAATGATGATTCAAATTGCCGTCCTTGATCGGTTGATATTCTTAGTGGGCAACCAAACCTGGCAATCCAGTTTTCATAGATGGCCTTTGCGACTTCCTCAGCGGTGATCTCTGATACAGGAACGGCTTCTGGCCAACGTGTGCAACGATCGATAATAGTCACACAGTATCGTCGGTCATTAGATAATCGCAGTGGTCCCACTATATCCACGTGAATATGTTCAAAACGCGCTGAAGGTGGGAACTCACTGAGTGGTGTTACGACATGACGGTGAATCTTCGCTCGCTGACAGCTGATGCATGCTCTGGTCCAGGTGCTGATTTCTTTATTCATGCTGGGCCAGAAAAACTTTGAGCACATCTGTTCCCTGGTAGATTTCACGCCGGGATGACACAAATCGTGTTGAGCTTTGAATGCCTCAAAACGATACGCAGTCGGTAAGTACGGTCGGGGTGTGCCGGTAGATGTCTCGCACGTGATTGGCTGACTCATCCCAGGCATTGTGACGTCAGTGAACTTTAGATTTTGTTGATTTTTGAGCTGTTTCAATACAGGATCTTTTTCTTGTTCGCTGGCTAAAGTTGCGTAGTCGATGATGGAAGGGCATTGTATGTCTTCTATGCGTGATAATGCGTCTGCCACTGAGTTATCTTCGCCTTGCACGTACTTGATGCTGGTACAAAACTGGCTGATAAAATGTAATTGACGTTCTCGACGCGGAGTGTCGCTGCTGCTCGGTGGACGTGTTAGTGCATTCACTAGTGGCTTATGGTCTGTATACACTGTGACGTCACCTCCTTCTATAAGATTCCTGAAGTGTTTGACAGCCGTATAAATCGCTAACAACTCGCGGTCGTATACGCTGTAGCGTTGCTGAGTCATACTCATCGCTTTTGAGTAATAAGCGAGTGGTTTCCATTCGTTGTTTATTCTCTGTTGTAAAACAGCGCCAACGCTGTAATCTGAAGCGTCTGTCATCAAGGCAAGGGGGCTTCCTGGTAATGGGTGGATCAGCTGTGTGGCTTTCAAAATGCTTTGGCGGCACGTTTCAAAAGCCAACTCTGCCTGAGGTGTCCACTCGATGGGCGTCTTATCGTTCCGTTTCTGATTGTGTAGATATTTATTTAGCTCGTTCTGTTGTTCGGCTTGACGGGGTAAACAGCTTCGATAAAAATTTATCATGCCCAGGAAACGTCGTAATTCCGCTATTGTCTTAGGTTTAGGGTAACTTGATATTGCTTTTGTTCTCTCTTCAGTGGGTCTGATCCCGTTGCCTGATACTTCATAGCCGAGGAAATCAATCTTGTCCTTGCCGAATTCACATTTTTCAATCTTTAGCATTACGCCGTACTTCTTTAGGCGTTCTAGTACTTGTTGTAGGAGTTGTCTGTGGCTCTCTTCGTTGTTTGAATACAGCAGTATGTCGTCGACGTAACAGAAGCAGCTGTCTATGCCACGCAGTACTTCATGCATAAATCTCTGAAACGTCTGACTAGCGTTGCGTAAACCGAATGTCATGCACTTGAATTCAAACAGCCCAAATGGTGTGATAATTGCAGTTTTCTGGGCGTCATCCTCTGTAATTGGAATCCAGTAATAGGCCATTTTGAGGTCAAGCTTCGAGAATATTTTCTTATTGTGCAGCTGGTACGTGAAGTCTTGTATTCGTGGTATAGGATAGCGGTCTGGTAGTGTAACTGAATTCAGTCGTCTGTAGTCACCGCATACCCTTAGGCCTCCATCCTTCTTCTTGACAACATGCAGCGGGCTTGCCCACGGGCTCTTTGATGGTTTGCAGATTCCCATTTCTAACATTCGGTCAAACTCCTCTTTGGCTGCCTTGTACTTGTCCGGAGGCAGCGGGCGGGCGCGAGCATAGAGTGGGGGGCCGGTGGTTTCAATGTGGTGGACGACGTCATGTTTCGGTGGCTGTTTCAATGACATTGGACGTAGCACATCTGGATACTGCTTCAAAATATCGTAATATAGTTGATTGTTGTTTATGATGTGAACTGATTCTGTGTTTGTAGAAACTTCTAATGCGTCGATAGATAGTTCGGTCAATTTGTCAACTAACTTTTTCTTGTCCAGGTCCACCAGCAGCTTAAAGTGACGGAGAAAATCAGCTCCCAGTATTGAGGTTTTGACGTCTGCAACGATGAATGACCACTCAAAGGTTCTTCGTAAACCAAGATTTAGCTTTATATTTCTCTGTCCGTAAGTCTTGATTGGCGTATTGTTTGCCGCGTATAAGCTGTAGTCACTTGGAGTTTTTTTATTCTTGTGATTAGCGGCCAAAACTGAGATGTCTGCGCCTGTGTCCACGAGGAAACGTTCGTGAGTGTTACGATCGTGTACACAAAGGCGATTACTGGTGTACGGGACACCGACGTCCGCCACAGTCGGTGTCGTCTTTAGTTTTCCGACGGCTTCTTCCTTCTGCAGCATGGCGATTCACAGCGCTTCGCTTTGTCTCCGAAGCGGTAGTGGTACCGACATTCCCAATTAGCGTCTCCAGGTTTCGGTGCCGATCCACGTTGCGTTGACTGCGAACGTGAACGGGAACGCGAACGAGGATTGAACGTGCGGCGACGGTACTTGTGGTGTGGCCGTCCTCGACGTAGCTCGGCGATCTCCAGCGTGAGCTTCTCAACCTGCTTTGCCAGCGTTTCTAACTGTGTCATGGGTACAGTAGATGATGAAGATGATGCTGGTGCTGTGACTGCTGCGATGCTGGGACTCTCTGCGTACTCCACCATCTTGTCTGCCATCGCAGCCAAGGTATCCAACGATGACTCCTTGTTTATGGATAGGACGACTCGAACTTGTGCGGGTAGGTGGTTTAACCATTCGATTTTTAAACCTTCTTCTGTAATCATACCGCTTGCGAGTTCTCTCATCTTCCTTAACAGTTGGGAGGGCTTTTGGTCTCCCAGCTCCATGCCGCTGATAAGCTTTTGGAAATTTTTGACATCCGATTTGTCATAGGCTTCAAGTAGGCGCTGCTTAACTTTTTCATATTTCCCAGTCGCAGGCGGATTATACAGTATGTCGGTTAAGTGTTGCAAGTCGGCTGTTTGCAGCTGTTGCAGTAGGTAACGGAACTTCTGGTCATCTGAGGTCTTCAATGGATCAATCACGGCTTCGAATTGGATGAACCAGGCGCGGGGTATTTCTCTCCAAAAAGGTAATAGCCTTGACTGCACGGATACTGCATGCACGTCGTAATTCGTCTCGGACTGGATCTTATTTTGTTGCTCCTCCGACATGGTCACTTGAATTAATTATTTTAAACTCGGGGTCACCAATTGTGGGGTACTTCCACACGACTTGTTCCGGTATTCTTGGTAAATAAAACAAATGATGGAGATTCAAGATGGGAATATTTATTATCAAAATTCTAACTATTATATTTACAAAATGGGTTGCCGATGGAGTGGTGGTTGTAAACAAAACCCAAAATTGATCAGCCAATCAGACGTGAGGTTCCTGGTCTCCTGGAGTTCAGAGTGCGCCGACTATAAATTCGTTTGGCGCCCCCGTGCGGTTAGCAGTCTATCATGAGCTTTGATGCGAGCGAGTCGTGTCCGCCCGCATTCCATTTGCTGAGGCGCCGCGTCGTACCACACAGTGTGAGCCCCGCGCTCGACGCGCGCGGTCGTTTGATGCTTGTAGGATGGCGGTAAGCAGGTCGCTGAGTTCTCACTAGTCCCACACACTTATAAATGTATTATTTAGGAAAAAAACATTTGTAAAATGTATTGTGTAAACAATTGTTGGCTAACCCCAAAATAAATAAATAAAAAAATTAATAAATATTATAAATTCGAAAGTAACTCTGTCTGTCTGTATGTAACCTTTTTACGGCTAAACCACTGAACGGATTTCGATAAAATCTGGCGAGGAAGGAAGGACATGGGATAGTTTTTATCCCGATATTCCCACGGGATGGACACTTAGGTATGCGACTGAAACCGCGGGGCTCTGCTAGCAATATATATTTCTGTCTTGCTCTTCGAGAAAAATAGGTGTGATGAAAGTTGTCTAACTTACTTCTGGCCAAGGATAACAGCTGCTAGTTCGGGTGATATTCCCGCCAACGGTCCGCCAAGCGCCCATGATTTGTTTGACATAGATGCCACCTGTAGAGGAAACCTTTTTTACTGGGTGGAATTCGAGAATTGACATAACGATGGTCTAGAAGACAAACATGCTAAGTGCAAAATTTTACGCACACAATTTTAGCACGTTTGTCTTCTACACCAAGTGCTAAAATTGTGTTCGTAAAATTTTGCACTTAGCACGTTTGTCTTCTAGACCATCGATAACTGAGATAATTATTTGTGAAAGAGAGGCGTGTGGCTAAGGAATAACAGCCGCACGGCTCGATTGATCAGGTTAAGCTACGCTTGCCGCGGTTAAAAAGCTAAATAAAAAAAAAATTAAAAATAAAATAAAAGAAAGAAAGAAAAGAAAAGAAAGAAAGAAAATTGCGTTTATAAAAAAAAAAAAATAAAAAAAAAAAAATAAAAAAAAAGTAAAAAAAAGTAAAGTAAATAAATTTGAAATTAGTAATTTATGACATTGAGTCAATTGTTCGAAAGCATGATAAAGTTCTGAGATTCTTAATTGAAGGTTACTTGCTATGAGAATTATAACATCGTCAATTTAAGTGATAAGAATTAAACACATTGCAGTAAAAATACGGCCCATTTACAATGCGTGCCACGAAAGATGAGACTTGACACACCACGTGGTTTGACATGCGCAGAACACGATTTTAGGTATCTTTAGCGGTATGAAGTCTGAGTGCGGGACGGGACCGGACGTCATAGGGGCGGCGGAAAGAGCGGGGGAGGCGGGGTCAAGTCTCTTCTTTCGTGGCACGCATTGTACAAGGACAACTTTCGTAGCAGTACAAATACGACAACACATAATAATACAAAAGGCATTAGGGACTAAAATTCTTTACCTCTGTGTATCCAATAGACTTCAACTCGGCGATGCTGCACGGGTACAGATCGAGGAACTTGTATCGGTCCACCAGCTGAGCAGTCTCCTTGCCTTCGAACTCTTTGATCTGTTCAACAAAACGTATAGAATAGGTTGTATGACAATTTAGAAAAATACATGGATATTTTAGCGAGGTTTCACCAGTAGCACGAAAAACGGTGGACATGTGAATAGAATACTGACAAAATATTCGTCCATATCTGCAAACAGCACATTATATTATGTTGGATTTGAATCCAAGTCATCAAGAGACAGCCTTATAGAGGTACGAGGAACAAGGTGTAAAGTTCACTCATACTCTGTAGAAAAGGGAGGATCCTCCGGCCAGACGGGTGTCGTGTCTGGCGGGCAACTGCCCGATGATTCATGTCGGGCCGTTGTATCTATGCCAGTTGCGCGGTAAACTCTGCTTGCGAGATGCAGGACTCTGCGTGACGTCAGTATGACGCGTTGATCGCATGTGGCGTTGTAGATACTGCTACAGCCTCATTAGAAGGCTGAAAGCCACCCAAAGGGCAATGGAGTGGGCCATGTGATCGAATCAGAAATGAAGAGATCCGTATGAGAACCAAGGTAACCGCCATAGTCCGAAGAATTGCCAAACTTAAATAGCAGTGGGCAGGACACATTGCACAAATTCCTTTGCTTATAGAAAGGTACATTATTCCTGAGTGACATAGAATTCTTTTTATGCCAGAAAAATGTGTGAATAACCCTCAAGTCCTACCTTCTCCAGCACAGCTTGCCTCCGTTTCTCCACTTTCACGATACTGACGAGGTCGCCAATGTTGGACTCAAACTCCAGGAAGCGGTTCCAGATGTCCACCTGGCTCTCAGGCTTGAGGCTGCCTGAGGATAGGACCCGCTCGAAGAGCACACGGGTGTTGTTGTCCTCTACGGATGAAAATGGGGATAATAATATATAAATTCACTGTACGGTGCACATACATGGGTTTTAAAATCTATTTATTACAATAAGTTATCTGTAGTAAGTAATAGTGTATCTGTGGAGAACGTTGTTGGTTGCACATTTATATAACTCCTTATGTTCTATTTACTTATAATATATAATGTGTAATTGTTTGTTCTTCCGAATAAATAAATAAATAAAGTTAGCCAATAGGCTCGCGTATTTGCACTTTGGACGCGACCTATATTTGGCAGTGCATTGATACTGACATATTGCATTGTGTTCTATGCATTTTATGTATATATTACAGTTTTAGTGTTCAATTAGATGTGAGTCGGACAACTTGCATTTTTATTTAGATTCATCCCATTGAGCATTCCCTGACATTTTCTGCATTTAAGTTTAAATTTGACATCTGCATTGACATTACTTGTGTTAGGGAAGCACCCTACATTCACGACAGGATGAATTATTTAAATGGATTTGGTACTCTTAGGCCTGGGTGCTTACTCTTCAATTTAATTCCGATAGATCGACATTGGAATTGTGACGTTTCGTACTCTTGAGTTCGATGCTAGCGCCAAATGATTTTTAGATTGGGTGTCCATTTTGGAGAACTAAGTGGAATTGGGTTCGGGCTTGGCGTGGGGTAATTGTTGACAATATTGTTTTCAAGAGTACCGAATCACGTGGCTGTAAAATTAACATTGGAATCATATTGGCATCTCATTGGAATTAAAATTAGTTTGGAGAGTAAGCCCCCTGGTTGCATTGAGAAACAAAAATTGTTTAATTGCCACGGAAATACTAAAAGGATACATTAGATTGCATTTAAATGTGATTACTTTTTCGACGAATATATAAAATTGTCCTATTGGTAACAATTAGTTGTTTGAAGTTCACAGAGAAAAAATTATGTTAGGTTTAAGTTAATGTATTTGGTGATTGTTGGTGCAGGTGACTAACTCGACGCAGAATAAAACATTGAACATTGTAACAAGCTTTATTTCTAGTGAACGACAATGCGTCAGTGTTGTCGTTCACCGATTTCAGTATGCGCTGTTAATATGGCACATGAACTATTAGAAAAAAGACCAGGTTTAAAGAACGCCATCTCTATGTCCATGGAGTTTCTTGTCCGTTCTTCTCCATAGGTACCTACGCTTTGGAATGGGCAACTAGCTTCATATTTTCTGACTGACCGACTTTTTGACAATTCAAAAGTGCCTGTAAATGGTTTAATTGAAATAAATGCTTTGAGTTTGAGTTTATCCCTTCTAAAACTCGACGTGGCATATTTACACCCGGATAGCACAATCAGCTTATGATGTACCCACTCCTGGGACACAGGTAGGGTTGCCAACTCTCGAATGGACCAACCCGGGAGAATTTAAAAAAATCGAGTATTGCGTTGAAAGAAAATCTCAATATTTTATTATTGATGGTTTTTTACCACAAAATCATAAAAGTAGTACATATTTGTATCTCTGCTTTTACTAAAGAAATATTCATTCAGTTTCTTTTCTTGTTCCATCATAATGACTGAATACGCGCTCGCAAGAATTGTTAGAGACAGGAATGGAAAGAACAAACGCGACGAGTAACGTGCGAGCGACGGATGCATATACTTTAAAAAAACCGGTGAAATTATTGCACTCCGGGAGGTCGGGAGATTAACCATTATTACCGGAGTCTCCCGGGCAATCCGGGAGGGTTGGGAACCCTAGACACAGGCCTTCTCCCGGTGACAGGGAGTGGGCTATACTCCACCACGTGGGCCCAGCGAGGATTGATAGATGTCACATGTCTTCGATTTATTGGTTTTAGGACATGTCGTTTTCTCACGATGTTTTCCTTCACCTCTTTGAGAGCAACAGTGATGAAATAATTTACACAAAGTAAAGCGTCTGGGTTCGAACTAGGGGTGTTACGGAGCTTCGGTTCCGATTCCGAAAAGTCGGAACTTCCGATTAATTTTACACCTCCAATTCCGATTTCGGTTCCGATAATTTTGAATCGGAGTTAGACTGAAGTTCAAAACGCAGCGATACACGTGACTAGAGCGCCTACAAATAAGTTTTAACTTGTCGCCAGGGGTAATGTTTGTTTATTTTATACACACTCGTGCTCGAAATCTCAGTTTATTGTTTTGTTTGTGGATGTTAGAAGAAAGTAGAAGAAACATGTTTTAAGGGACGGCCCCTTAACACATCTTTCTTCTACTTCCGCCCCGGTTCCGATTCCGGTTACGATTCCGATCAATCAAATTTAAAACCTCCAGTTCCGGTAAAACGACTTCCGTAACATCTCTAGTTCGAACCTACGACCTACAACTCGTAAATAGCGTCCGTTACCACTGGGCCACCACTGCTCATGCACATGACTTACCGTTAAGATGTGACAAATAATCGATATAGCATAGCACATACTCCGGAATGTGCGAGAATTTCTTCAGTCCCAGCTCGAAGATTCTGAACGCTATGTTCTTGTCTTTGGAACAGTAGTATTCCATCAGCGCTGCGGCCACGAAAACGTGGTAGCGGGACCTGGTAGAAAGAAAGAAAGAAAAAGTATTTATTGCGACTCGTACAGGAAGATCACAAACTGAACTAAACACATCAAAATAAAAAAAAGTAACAAAAGGAAAATGAAACAGAAAGTCCTATACGAGGCCAAAAGGCTCCTATCCCAGCATGATGCTACGACATTTAAAAAATAAATGTTGCAGCGCTGGTATTCTGATAGGGCCTTCTGTTACGGAAATAAATAAATAATATGTAAAATAATAGCAAATAATAAAATAAATATTTTTTCAATCTGCGCCAGACGTAACCTCATTGCTTGTCTATGCCTGGAGTGTCAGAGGCACTCTGGTGTGTCTCGTGTGGTAGAGATATAATTATGATATTTTAAAATGATGATGAATACTTTTTACTTTTCTCTTTCTTTTGTATGTCTTTAGCACTCCTAACCTTTAGTTAAAACGTGGACAATGGTGTGGGTTACATGTTTGTTATTCTTATTTTAGTATTTTTCTGTATTTTGTATCATGTAACTGTTTTTTGTCCCTAATAAATAAATAAATAAAGATGTGCTGGCGTCTGTACTAATAGTACTGTTATCGTTACCTGGGGTCCTCCCGGGCTCGTTTGAACACAGTCCGGGCAGACTTGATGCCCTCGGCGCGGCGCGCGAACTTCATGTACTGTACGTAGGCTAGCGTCGGGTCAATGTCCTCCATGTCCAAGTACCGGGTGTATACTTGGTGTACCTGGTCGAAATTATAAAGTTACTAGCTGACCCGGCCACGCGTTACTGTGGTAGACAAATAATTTGCAATAAAATAATATTGCGATTATAAATGGAGATGTGAGCTATCCTATCTTTCAAGTTGGATCAAACTGCACACAGTGTACAAATTTGATTTAAATCGGTTAAGTAGTTTAGGAGTCCATCGCGGACAAACATCGTGACACGTAATTTATATATTATATTAAGATAAGCAGGGACTTGAAACGTTACTCAAAATAACGTTACGCATAGTTCCAGTACCGATAATTTGTAATGTTCCACCAGGATCGTAACAATAGCTATTTATTCACCAAGGGGAGTAAGGCACAGATTACTAATCGAGTGTGCATTTGAGGCCCGACGCGAAGCGGAGGGCCGTAAACCACACGAGTTTAGTAATCTGTACTTACCCTCGAGTGATATATACTGCTTTATACTACACTTGTTGTACTACATTAATAAATTGCTATCATTGTCACTGGAATCACTCATTTTAACTTGTGATTTACACCGCCAAACCTTAAACTTTACCAAGAAAATTGTTTCTACAAAATACGTCAACACTCAAAAGCACTCAAAACACTCAAAAACACTCAAAACACTCAAAAACACTTAATAACACTCAAAAACACTTAAAACACTCAAGAACACTCAAAAACACGCAAAAACACTCAATAACACGCAAAAACACTCAATGACACTCAATAACACTCAATACACTCAAAAACACTGTATAATGCTTTCTGTCTCATTTTCTCCCACGTTAAATCTTATAAATGTCTCTTTTTACTGTCGCTTTTTCGTTTCATAAAATTTCAAGCCGCAACAATGCCAAAGAAGTTTTCACTTCAAAAACAAAACGCGTTAGTAATGAACGCATTATTAGCCTGATTTTCAGGGCAGTAATGAAATTCCATACAATATAACTGCCTAGATTTTTGAGAAGGTTTAATGAACAGCTTTCAAGCCTTTTAGTGGGGTAGTATTGGTACACTTACTAAGCAAGTGTAGTATAAAATTAATTCCTTGGCTGTAACGATACTGACAAACGGAATGAAGTATGAGTTAAATAAGATGACGAAAAAGACGAAAAACCTGTAACGTTATTACAAGCAGATAAGCTTAATGTTACTGATACTAATAACGTTACTTATAATATTGTTCTACGAAAATGATATTCTATAACGTTTTTTTTTTGTAAAGTTATTGATATTTTTAGGTTTTAGTATCGTTGCACACGATAACATTAGTGGTAACGGAACAAAATTCATTTCGTTTTTAAATCCCTGGTTACAAGACTGTAGTATCTATACATAAAGGATTACTTTTCAAAGACCAGCCAAATTGAAGGGTGTGATACAGATCATGAAACTGAACAATTTTGTCCATGGTACCAACATCGTAATCAAACAACTTCTTTTTCAATAGTACTAGTCACTCTGAAATCAACTTAATTTCCACTACAATAAAGTTGAGATTTGTTTAACTTGAAAAAACGTGAATTTGAATAACCTTACATGGGGTGGTTCTTTTTTTTTTCTGGATGGGAAATCATCAAATCACCCCCTCCCACTCTGGGTGGAGCGGAAGGGAGTGTCAGACTCTTACTGACTAAAACCCACCCGTGTTCCTTCCTTAGCCCTTTATGTTCCGGGCCAGCGGTAACCCTTACGGACAATCCCGCTGATGGGGTGGTGTTCTTACCTTGTTATAGATTTGTTTAACTTGAAATAACATCAATTGGAAACGTGAATTTGAATAGGCCTTACATGGGATGGTGTTGTTACCTTATTATAATGCAGTCGGCTCTCCTCATAGTCAGCATGCGCGAAGTGCAGTAACGTTGATTGCTTCAAAGGACCGCTTGTAGCACGTTCGTATACCGCTGCAGCTTCGTCCGAGAATAAGCGGGCGGCGTTCGAGTCCTGAGTGACGAATTATTGTGATAAGTCGTTTTTGTACAGTGCGTGCCACGTAAAAAGAGACTTGACCCCGCCTCCCCCGCCTCTTTCCGCCGCCCCTATGACGACCGGTCCCGTCCCGCACTCAGACCTCATACCGCTAAAGATACCTAAAATCGTGTTCTGCGCATGTCAGACCACGTGGTGTGTCAAGTCTCTTCTTACGTGGCACGCACTGTAAATAGCAAACACTGTTATTTTTTCTATTGTTTCAATGTCGTTAGAAAAAAGTACGTGCGAGTTTAGCCTAAAGCAAAATGTTGTTAAAAATGGAACATTGTTTCAGCAAAATATTTTTTCAACACACTTGCTCGTAAAGCGGCTCTTAATGTACCGCTTTTAGGTCCATAATGCACAAGAGAGGAGTGTATTAAACACGGGTGCTCTTTACTTTATGTTACCGCACTAGTGCGGTAACGCCACTCGGCTTCCTTATCCGCCTTGGGTGCAATGATCAACATAGCACATGTAACATAATGTACTTTTGTGTTGCTTGAAACATGTTGCTATGGTGCTGGCAACATGTGATGTTCCGTATTCGCAGTATTAACAATAATACTCAATGTCTGCGCCACATCTACGCCTGACGCCTTTTCAATAGCATCAAGTTGCACAAGCGAGTGGTGCCATTAGATTTTCTGTGTTGTTCGTGATTTTTTACTCACACCCGCACTCTTTGATTATTTTTGCTTTTTTCTACTACTTTATGTTGAGTACACGGCTGCGTGGATTTCTATGTTATAAAACGCAATTTTATTGTAACCTTCAAGAAAATCCAAGATTAAAGCTGTTTGTGAAGAAACTGAGGTTTTAATTATTGTAAAACTTCCAAATGTCCACTACTGGACATAAACATTCAACAATCAATCAACTCAGAATATCGTAATCCACAGCTGGACATAGGCCTCTCCCAGGCTGCGCCACAACACCAACATATTCAACATAGTTTCCAATGAATTTGGGCCTTTAATCCTGTAGGTGGATATGACATTGATTTTTACAATATGTGACTACAGTAACTCACACACTTGTTAAAATTCTAGAAAAATCATCTACTTTTCTAATATTTGTAAATATGTGAGCACCATGTATCTATCACATAATTGATTTACTTGTCATTGCTTCATTTTTAATTCTTTTTACTTTTTGTGGTAGACTTATTTTATTGTAGGTGCATCCGTCTTCACATATAATTATATTATGTATACAAAACCTTGTAAAACATTTAAAAAAAGTAACGGTGGAGTTTCTTGCCCATTCTTCTCCATACGAAAACTACCTTTCGGAAGGGGCGACTAGAATCAATTAATTTTACTGTAAGTTTTGACGTTCAAAAGTGACTTTAATGTGCCTATTTGAAATAAATTATTTGACTTTGACTTTGGATTGGTGACTGTACTCACCCCTTTCTCCTGCAGCAGCTTGGCCGAGTGGTCCAGGAACTGCGCGGCTTGGTGCCACACATCCGGATGATGTGCCAGGCACAGTAAACACTGTTCTATCGCGAACATGACGCGTCTGGCTACTAGAGCTGTGTCTTCCGAGCGCAGGGGGTTTGAACGCTCCCAGGTAATGTATTTTTTCCAGAGTTCCACCTGAAAACAAAAATATTATAAAGACTAATTTTCGTTGGGCATAGATAGTTTCAAAATGCAACTAGATTGAGGTACAGTACCCAACGATAAATATTGCACATCGACCTTTGAAAAGAGACAATCGGCTAATTCCGGCTTCGTGGAGCGTTATCTCTGTCGCACGAAATACAAACAGTCCGGTATCTATTAGGAGCTGTTAAAACAATTATGATTTGCTTCTTTTGATAATTATTTTTATTCTTTGTATAAAATCGATAGGATCGAATAGGTCGATGTGCAATATTTATCGCCGGGTACTGTAGATGGACGTCGCCCATTCTATAGTTTCAAAACATATCGATGGTCGATCGATGAAAGTAATTTGAGGGGTAATTGCGTTACACACGATCAGTAGCAATGGGTTTCATTTTGACAGTACAACAACATACATTGCGTTATTTGCGTTGTTGAGCAGACACATTTTTTGAACATATGAAGCAATGGATTAGCAATATACTTTAAAATGATTCAGATTGAAATCGATAGTGTGTTTCGCAATGAGGGTTTTCGTGAAAATTTACGACACCAGTTGGCACTACTGTGACAAGAGGTCTTCTAATATAAAATATATGATGACGTTCATCATTCGATTCATTCATTCGTTCATCATTCAGTCATGACTAAAGAAAATATAGGCTCTTTGACAGATGCCTGGACCTGACGTGTCAGTGCTGCCACCTAGCGAACGTCATTTCAGAAAACCCTCATTAGGGTGATGGCTGCCATGCCTCACATGATGTTGTTGATGCGTGCACGCATCCGGTAAGACCGATCTGGCGCAGATAACCACCGTGTGTGTGTGTATTCGTTTTATCTGCTTTTAAATCTATATCTTGTCATCGATCGCCGCCAATTAACCACAATTTAGTTGCACCCTACACTGTTCTTGGCAACAACCAAATAGAATTAAAAAAAATATATCTATACTAATATTATAAAGAGGTAAAATTTGTTTTTATGTAGAGGGTTATCTCTGGAACTACCATTCGGATTTGAAAAATTATTTTTGTATTTGATGGCCCAATTCTTGAGGAAGGCTATTGAAAAAAATGTCTTCTGATCCTTAGGAAAGGGAGGATACTCTGACCAGATGGGTGATGTGTCTGGTGGGCAACTGTCTGATGATTCACGTTGAGTTGTTGTATATATTTAATGCTAGCCGCGCGGTAAACTCTGCTTGCGCGATGCAGGATTGTGCACGACGTCAGTAAGAAAAATGTCCACATGATGTTTATCATGCTCTTCCACCTAAAATGACTTCTGATCCTTACCTGTTTCATCTCCTCTCTATCTGCAGTAGGTGGCGTGGCAGGCATGTTCCTATTGAGTCCTCGGGTCACAGTCTCCAACTCCTTAGCGACGCGACGAGCGTTCATGTAGTCGCGGGAACGTTCCATTGCCATGCGTTCGGCTGTCAAAGGAAAATTATAGTACTTGCTGGGTTAGTTTTCCTTAAGTCTTGAGTTGAGCTGCACGATTTCTGACAAATACGTGCACTGACTGGACAGGTCCTCTCAATCTGTGTGGTTCTTTCCTCAAAAGACCATCTCAGACATCGACCTACATGGTCTTCATATAACCTGACCAAGATTATGTCTGGACTTTAAAAGAGAATATGACCACTGAGTTTGTTTCGGCCTTTCTTCTCAGAGTAGTCAGATAGGAAACGCCGACCTCATCTAGTTTAAAAAATATATGATTGACGTGTTAAAAGTGATTGTGCAAACCTACTTACAAAAATAAAATCATTTATCATTTAAACTGATACCACTAAGACATAAAATCAGCAAATAACATAATCAGTCCGTAATGTTCCACTGCTGGGACACAGACCTCCTCTCTGAGAGAGGGGTGGGCCGCAATCCGGCTCAGTATGGGTTTATAGAGGTATGAGGATCAGGGTGTAAAGTTCACTCATGCTCCATAGAAAAGGGAGGATCCTCTGACCAGACGGGTGATGTGTCTGGTGGGCAACTGCCCGATGATTCATGTCGGGCTGTGGTATATATGCTAGCCGCGCGGTAAACTCTGCTTGCGAGATGCAGGATTTTGCGTGACGTCAGTAGCGTAGTTCGCATGTGGCGTTGTAGATGCCGCTACAGGTTGGTGAATAACACATGTCTTTGAATTTTTATTCTAGAACCTGCCTCATTCCTCGCAATGTTTTCCTTGGTCGGTTTAAGAGCAGCGGAATAAAATAATTATAGTCCAGTATCTTAAAACATAGGAAAGAATTGGGGTATCTATAGTAAGTGCGCAGTGCTGCACACCCCTATTACAACTTAAACAAATATCAACTTTATTTCAATGACCATTAAGTTGATTTTAGAGTGACTAGGACTATTGAAAAATTTTTTAAATTTTTTGTAAAATAAACTGCACTTTATTGTGTAGGAATTAAAGTTATTTTTCCATTAATTCATTTTTGTTTACATTTTTGGAAAACAAATCGCGAACGCAGATTATACTTTTGCATATCAAAAACAAAGAGTCAATAAATATGGTTTACCTATAATAGTGTTGATGCTCTGTTCAAAAGCTATGTAGTCCTTCCATAATGTTTCTATGCCTATTATGGGGGTGATAACTGCCCTTTGATAAACCTGCAAAAATAACGAAATGTTACTTTATGGTTTCTCATTTATAAGAAAAGAAAACCACAAGGATGATATAAGGGTAGGGGAAAACCAAATAAACGTTGGATGGAATATGTGAAAGATAATAAGGCAATGAGGTCTTTTCAAAAGCATGATTAAAAAAAAAAGTTTTCAAAAGCTCCCATAGATGGCTCTAGTAATTTGTACAGTATTGTACACAGCACGGGCTAGCCATGTCAGATCAACGTAGTAGATGTAGGAAGTTAAAAAAAATATATTTAATGTTGCTTGAACTTTTTTCACGGCTGATTGAATTGAAACTCAGATTTGAAAACAACTTTGACATTTTAGTTTTAAGCTATGCCATCTATCGGGGATATAGAAAACTTATTTTTTTTTTCTTATGTCAATTTGAAAAGAGCTCATTCTATTAAATCCTTATTTCCAATTGATGTTATATACTACATAAACAAATCGCCTCTTTGCTTCAATAACGTGATAAGTCCGACAATTTTATTTTTTAAGGTAACACATTATTGAAGCAAAGAGGCGAAATATAAACTTCATATGAGTGTAGCATTAAATTGATTTTAGAACGACTGCTCAGTACTGCTGAAAAATTCATAAAATACTTGCAGTTGTAGCGCAAACTGAACTTTATGTGTATGTATTAAAGTAATTTTTCCAAAAACTCATATTTGTTTACATGTTAGGAAAAGGAATTGAGAACGTAGCTTAAAAATTGGGTGACTACTGACTACGTAACTGCAATGACGGCTGATAGGAGATACGGGAAACATGCTGCGCTATTCCCAAATAAATTGGGATAAGTGTAAGAGAAGGATGATGACATTGATGTCTCATTTATTCCCTTTTCATTAGCTTAGAGAGCGAATCTAAAAGCAAGATTCATAGACCGCTCTTTGACTTTTCTTTGCCAAGTCATCGTTCATACGAATATGAACTTTATTCTTATAATAGTAATGTTCATATTTCTGTGAAACGTTGCTAACATTTACTTCCACGAACGTTGAACATTACACCGAAAAAATTAGGTTCAAATTCATATGAATCGGTCTGTGAATCTCGGTATAAGGGGCCGTCTCCACGAGCGAGAGAATCGCAGCGATATTATCGTCGCGCCACGTATTTCTATACACTCTCTTAGAACGTGTCTTCACACGGCGAAATCATCGCGGCGATGCACGGCGATACTATCGCCGCGATTGTCTTGCTCGTGGAGAGGGCCCCTAAAAGATAGCTAGATTTATTTAAAAGTGGTTTTTCCTTACCTTCCTAACAGCTGAAATCTTCTGATTTTCAGCATAAGATCCCACGGCATCTACGCTCTTCAAAAACGTTATGTAGTCGTTCCATATCGGGTAGGCGTGGATGTCCAGACCAATTTTATCCAGGGCGAAATCGTAAGCCTGAGCCATTTTTTCTCTGAAAATTAATATAAGGTTGTTATAAGATGAAAGCTGCAATATTAATATTACTAAATTTAACTTTAGGTGTTAAAAAAGCATTTTACCTAAACAAATATTATAAAGTGAAAAGACTTGATTTTTTGTATGTTTGTTTGTTTGTTACGCTTTCACGCAAAAACGGCTGAACGGATTTGGATGAAATTCTGCACATGAGTAGACCATAACCTGGAGAACATAGGCAACTTTTCATCCTGGTTCACAGACGCAGTCGCGGGCAACAGCTAGTAATCAATATTTTGGTGCACAATCTATACTAATATTATAAAGTTGAAGAGTTTGTTTGTTTGTTTGGTTGAACGCGCTAATCTCTGGAACTACCAGTCGGATTTGAAAAATTCTTTTTGCATTTGATAGCCCAATTCTTGAGGAAGGCTATAGGCTATTTAACATCACGCTATGACTTTTAGGAGCCGAGCAAAAAGAAGTCTGAAAGAACGCTAAGAAAAAACGAAGTAATAGCGCGGGCAGGCGATGCGATGCGACGGGGTGGGTCGGAGTAACAAGAAATTTCACGCGGACGAAGACGCGGGCAGAAGCTAGTAGTCCATAATTTCAGTTATACTAACAAATGAATCTAAACAAGCTGTATATTCGACTTTCTGAATGCAACCTCTTAAGGTCATGGTCAGTCCTATCTTCAGATTTGTCTTACTAATCCGTAGATACCGTGTGCGTTACAGCTACAATAGCGATCGCCTACGACAGTCCGAATGATTACTATTAGAAGCTAATGGTTGAAACTGAAGAATCTGATTGTTTTGTGTATGTGGACGTATCCGGTATGAATCAATAAAGAAACCAAAAAACTGCCACCCACTATCTACCCCAAGGTCGTTCTCTGACTGCTCCCGCGCAGTTGGATATAATCAGCTCGAAGGTTACCGCTTCGTTTAAAATTAGAAAACATTCTATAAGTATATATTTTTTTAATTTGAAATGGGTTTGCTCTTGACTCTTAGTCTAGGTCAGAGGTGACAGAGACAAAGTCTACGATGGAGTGAGCTTACCCAGAAGGAGCCTATTCTATATTGCAATATTCATGTCAAAGTTAACGTCCGGTTCTTCCAACTGAGTTTCATACTTACTTGTACGTCGGCAGCATACACTTGGTCTCCTTCACATAGTTCAGGTACAGCCTCCACAACTCTATGTTGAGGATCTTCATCAGGCACCTCTGGAACAACTGCCCGGCCAAAATGTTATCATGTCATTTGTTGTCGTTGAAGGGGTTAAAACTACTGCTGAATATAAGCTTTATTAAAATGTGACATTGTGAGTCTGTATGCTTGGCTATCGGATTGGACAAACATAGCCAGAATGGAAAGAAAGAAAGAAAGAAAACGTATTTATTGAGACTCTTACAGGAAGATCACAAACTAAACTAAACACAGCAAAATAAAAATCCAAGTTATATATAAAAAAAAAAGTAACAAAAGGAAAATGAAACAGAAAGTCCTATACGAGGCCAAAAGGCTCCTATCTCAGCATAATGCTACGACATTTAAAAAATAAATGTTGCAGCGCTGGTATTCTGATAGGGCCCGCTGTGATGTCACGGGCAGTTACAGAAATAAATAAATAATATGTAAAATAATAGCAAATAATAAAAAAAAAATTCAATCTGCGCCAGACGTAACCTCATTACTTGTCTATGCCTTGAATGGGATATTGATATTTAAACAAGGGATTCTGAGGAGCCTAGGGCTTGCGATTTGAAACCTAGGTTTAACAAATTGTTATGCCATGACTCTAGATTTGTACCGAGTTGATGGCAACAAATAAAATCAGGAATGAAGTTATCCGGAAAAGAACTGGAGTAACCGACATAGATTGCAGAGTAAGCAAACTGAAGTGGCAGTGGGCTGGTCATGTTTGTCGAGAGGTCTATGGCCAGCAGTGGACTGTGATAGGCTATTTTGATTGATGGCAATTTAATAGACTTGCCCCCTATTGCATGAAACTGCTTAGTATTATGTTTCTAAAAAGCGTTTTTTATGATTTATACGCTAGAAATTAGCGAAATGCCACAAAACGCAACTACCCACACTAATATTATAAATTCGAAAGTAACTCTGTCTGTCTGTATGTTGCCTTTTCACGCCTAAACTACTGAACGGATTTCGATAAAATTTGGCAGAGACAGATTGCATCCCGGGAAAGGACATAGGATAGTTTTTATCGACATACCTGGCGGGTCGCCCGCGAGGCGGAAGCTAGTTTTATAGTATTTTTGACAGTTAAGTAACAAATTGGAAAAGATCATGGGACGAGGCTTTTGTCTAGCAGTGGGATGCTGCAGTAATAGAGATCAGACTGCAGAGGTACAACCGCCAGCACATCAACCTACAACAATCTGTCAAATTTCTTTAATAGATTTTCAACTTTATCGCTAAAGTATAAGGTTCAAAATTGATTGAGAAAATTTGACAGTTTCGGGTAGCTTGATGTTCTGGCGTCTGTACATACGCCGCCAGCACATCAAGCTACTAAAATTTGTCAAATTCTTTAATAGATTTTCAACTTTATCCCTATAGCATAAGGTTCAAAGTTGATTAGGAAAATTTGTCAGTTTCGTGGAGCTTGATGTGCTGGCATCTGTACATAATTATTGTAAAGATACTATGCAGCCTTCTAAAGAAAAGTATACGCTTCGGTAATCTTCGTATTTCCGAATTAGCGAACGTCGCGTCCCAGGGTAACCTCACACAGAGGCAATGCTTATTAGGTACTAGTAGCGCCACGCGGTTTCACCCGCATAAGTTTCGATCCTGTGGGAAAATGGGGATAAAAAGCATCCTATGTGTAAATCCTGGTTATTAACTATCTGTGTGCCAAATTTCATTCAAATCCGTGCAGGAGTTTGTGCGTGAAGACGTAACAAACATACAGTTTGCGTCAAATAACTTTGCCGCTCTGAAGCTAGGCTTTTCGCTAGCCGCGCATGCGCACGTTTTATTCATACGATTAGGTGCAACGCAGACGACAGACTTTTTGTGCGATCGAGTCTGTGGCGCACAAAAAGTCTGCATGGCGCGCAAAAAGTCTGTCGCGGATTTTTCACAGACTCAACGCACACGACGCACATCTTCGATCATTCTGTCGGCAGAGCTGTAGGGACGTAGACGCTATGGAAATCGTACAGAGATCGAGAAGTATTATTTTGTACATGAAGTACAGAAAAAGAAGAAGAAATAGACAATTTTGGGTACATCCTATACTTTTGGAAAGATTACTGAAGGGACAGTTCCATACTAAACATTCAATTCTGAAACAACATCCGGAATTTTTTTTCAAATTTTATAAAATGTCTGTTACTACATTTGATGAGTTGCTATTTATTTTAAGACCTGCTTTGACTCATTCAGAAACAACAATGAGGAGGTGTATTGGTCTTCTCTTCTTGAATTAACATCGTTACATCGACCTCTGGCGCCATGATAATAGATCGCGTGCGTTACGTCCACCCCTAGCAAATGCAGATTGCCGACTAAAGTGTGCGCCGTCTGCGTTAGCGCGCGTTGAAGCAAACGTTCAATTTTTTTCACAGACTTTTTGTGCGGAGCGGCGCGGCCCGGCGCACAGTGGGTCGAAACGATGATTTTAGTGACTTAGGGATCAACTTTGTTTTTTTACTTTTTTCTTTATGCGGATCGATAGAGCTCATTAACCTCAATAATAATTGTTCTGATGCTTTTTTTCCTAAACTAGCTCCTTTCGGTAGAAAAATGGATTTTGTATTTTTTTTGTATGGAGCGGATCAAATTTAATTAAATTCCTGCTAAGTGGCGAGTGATCCCGCTTTGAAACTATATTTTTCTTAAAGCTTGCCCAGTCTACTATCATTTGATGCTATGAACATTTGCATAAAGTTGCAACATTGCCAAATAAATGGATTGAAAAAAAATGAAAAAATACATTGAATAATTTTTATTTTCTTAAGTTCTTATAAGTTAAAATTGATGTGGAATAGTAAGTAAAAGCACTTAATAATTCACATAATTACTTAACAACTAACGACAATATATTAAGGTTCGTTATTAGCTTAAATTTACTAATTACGTATTACTTAAAAATGTGGTTATCATTTATCTATAAATTTCTATTTGTGCTTAATGACTGTAATTAGCTTAACTAAGTGGCAATATATAAGCCTAAGAGAAGCAGCAAGTGAAAATGGGTCTGATTTATACCCTTCTTATTATAAAATTAAGCAAGCAAAGTCAAAATGTTATCCAGAGAAAGAAGACATAACCATAACTGAAGAAGGAGCTGCTATTAAACTGCAAGCATTACTCAACTTGACGGTTTCTAGGCTTTTAGATGTAATTGCTTTGGATTTGGACTCGGCAACAGAGTTACTGCTTATAAGCAAATGGGACTTTGATGGAGCCTCAGGTCAAAGCAATTACAAACAAAAGACTGAGACAGAGTTTGATGACTCTACTATTTTGACTTCAACAATCTGATGGAACGATTGTTTGGGAAAACGACCGACCATCATCGACTTTCTATTGTCGTCCGATAATGTTTAAATTTACCAAAGAAACCCAGACAACAGTGGCAACTATAAAGGGTAACATAACAGAAGAAATAGAAAGACGTCAGCTAACAAGAATCCACCAAGTAGAAGTTAAGCATGAATTGTACCTGACGATGATAGACGGCAAAATAACATCATATTTGTCGGATACATCTGCAGCTGTCTGTGATATTTGCAAGGCAAAACCGTCAGAGATGAACAATTTAGAGGCACTTTCTCAAAGAGAAAAAAACGAGGAAATGTACCAGTATGGTATGTCATCCTTACATGCCTGGATAAGATGCATGGAGTGCTTACTTCATATCGGTAAATATAATTTTATTACTTCATATTTTTTCATGTTTGTAGTTTCCTGTGAGATTATTTTTAAGTGACATTTCTTTTTGTTTGCAGCTTATCGTTTGGACTTCAAAAAATGCAGTTGCAGAGGCGACAACAAAGAAAAACTGTCCCTCAGAAAGAGTGCTATACAGCAAGCATTTAAGAGTGAATGCGGTTTACTCATCGATATAGTCAAACAAGGAGTAGGCACAACCAATGATGGCAATACTGCCAGAAGATTTTTCAGGGATGCAGCAACAACAGCCCGCATAACAGGGATTCGTGAATATTTGATAGAAAGGTTTCACGTGATTCTTCAAACTGTTGCATCTGGAGAGCGCGTGGACCTTTCTAAATTTTCCGAATTTTGTAAAGACACGGCAGAATTGTATGTTACCTTGTATCCCTGGTATTATATGCCTTCCAGTGTACATAAATTGTTGGTACATGGGAGTGATATAATAAAGAACTTTGGTGTCATACCTATAGGGAAACTGTCGGAAGACGCAGCGGAAGCTCGTAATAAAGATTTTAGGAAATATAGAGAGAGTCATTCTAGAAAGGTAAGTAGAACGGCGACAAATGAGGATATTTTACACAATCTTCTTTTGTCGTCTGATCCAAAGATCACAAGTCTGCGGCCTCGATTGGCGAAACAAAATAGAATGGTTCTCTCTCCAAAGGTCAAAGAGCTTCTGCTGAATTTTCCTTCAGAATCGGATTTAGATTTTATTGATGTAGACAATTTACAAGATAGTCATAGCGATAGTGAATAAGATTATTGGTAGATTGTAAGTTTCTTGTTTTTTTTTTATTAGTTTGTATGTTATGACTGAAAGGAAATAGTTTTGTTGTTGTAGGTATATTTAAGTTATTAGTTTTAAGTTTTTACCTTTATTAAATTTGTATTTGCATGTATCTTTACTTACTGTTCAGTATTAATTCTAATTTAAAAGATTTTATAAGTTCATTAAATAAACAAATAGAAATAAATAGATCCACATTTTTAAATAATACGTACTTAGTAAATTCAAGCAAATTAGGGACCTTTAAATGTATTGTCGTTAGTCTTTAAGTAAGTATGTGAATTATTAAGTGCTTTTACTTACTATTCCACATCAATTTTAACTTATAAGAACTTAAGAAAATAAAAATTATTCAATGTATTTTTTCATTTTTTTCAATCCATTTATTTGGCAATGTTGCAACTTTATGCAAATGTTCATAGCATCAAATGATAGTAGACTGGGCAAGCTTTAAGAAAAATATAGTTTCAAAGCGGGATCACTCGCCACTTAGCAGGAATTTAATTAAATTTGATCCGCTCCATACAAAAAAAATACAAAATCCATTTTTCTACCGAAAGGAGCTAGTTTAGGAAAAAAAGCATCAGAACAATTATTATTGAGGTTAATGAGCTCTATCGATCCGCATAAAGAAAAAAGTAAAAAAACAAAGTTGATCCCTAAGTCACTAAAATCATCGTTTCGACCCACTGTGCGGCGCGGTGCGGTCTGCCCGAATTACACGGATTTTTTGTGCGCCGGACTTTTTGCGCGTCGTGTGCGTTACTGCATATAATTGCATAGGTTCTATTTTCACAGACTAAAAAGTCCGTCACGGATAGTCTGTCGTCTGCGCTGCACCTTAACTACTGCGCAGTGATTTGTTGCCTACTTCAGAGCGAATTAAGAATATGTTTGATTTACAAATTATTTTGGTATTATGTTTGTACGAACTACGCATGCTCCGCCGGCTCCATAAGGGGACTACAGGATCTAAACGCAAGTTTTATAATGCCTAAAAGTATATGATCGACTACAGTAAAAAAAATCAGAAAAATATATGATATTCTTCAGGATATATGCTAGTTAGATAGTGTGTTGAAAACATAATACAACTAATTTGATACGATAGAAAAAAATCATGAAGATACCTCTAAAAACTTTCTTTTTACAATAAAAGCCATATTAATATACATACAATCATACTGATTTTTTGTCAGATTATTCTACTAGCAACATACTAAAGCACTAGTGTTTCAATTTTGTAGTCCAAACAATAGATTGTAAATAGATAATTTGCTACATATTTTGCAATAAATTACCAGCGTTGTGTCATCGCGCTTCTCTTTATTTTCTATGCAGTCCGACAGTGACCGCGCTTTAGGTCATGTAGTCCTCTTAATCTTAAATTTTGTAAACATGGTATTACGAAATAAGCAACTACTTTCATGGTTGTAACAGCTCTATATTAGATCGTATTTCCGAAGACATACAATGATTCCCGAAGCGCATACTTTTCTTTGGAAAGCTGTACATACCTCTAATGTTCGCCAAGCCTGTTGCTTAATGTTTTGATAAGCATTTTTACTTGTGAGGTCCTTAAATTCAGCAGTAGATTCAGACAGAGGTTGATAGATTTAGAAGAGTTTAAAACATACTTACCTTTACCGTTCATTTTAATAAGTTACCCGCAAGAACTTACTAATTAGTGACAAGAAAATGTTCACGCAAAGTTACGGTAAATAGTTTTTAAATACAGGTCTTTAATTTAGGTCGAAAATGTAAACACGACGAATTTCGCACGTGTCCGGTGTCTATAAGTATGTGCTCAAACACACGAGCCGCACGTTGCAGGGACAAATGCAGCCGTCGACGCATCTACGACTGTCGCCGACGAGCGCCGATGGCTACAGTTGCACTAAGGGGGGCGTGCTGCGGGTCGCCCGAGCTGTGTTCGTGTACAATGCGTGCCACGAAAGATGAGACTTGACACACCACGTGGTTTGACATGCGCAGTACACGATTTTAGGTATCATTAGCGGTATGAGGTCTGAGTGCGGGACTGGACCGGACGTCATAGGGGCGGCGGAAAGAGCGGGGGAGGCGGGGTCAAGTCTCATCTTTCGTGGCACGCATTGTACAGCCAGGAAAATGTATTGTTCAACTTCAACAAATTGACACATTACGTAAGTCTACGACTGATAAAGAACTGTAGATTAGAATTTAAGGCTCTTTTAGTAGTAGTTAAGTTGCTAAACAATCGGTTTCTCTGACTGTACATCAGAGCAAGCTCCGGAACACTGGACGCCAGGACTGCCCGGAGCACGGCAAATGTTCTAACAAGTTCATACATTCTCCCTCCCTGGTATGTGTGAATCGGCTCGTGTGTGGCCTTAGTGAAAATTTTAAGAAAAGGCTTCACTAAAACACAAGACTCACTTGCACCACAAATTATTAAATACATTTAGCGCTAAGCGAATTTAAGAACCGCTTGCACCACAAATAACTGGATGCGTTTAGCGCTAAACGTATTTAAAACATCATTATGTCTCAGATTTAACGATGTTTTAAATTCGTTTAGCACCAAACGTATTTAGCAATTTGTGGTGCAAGCGAGCCTGAGAATTAATTATATTTCCGTCAATAGCAAACAGAAATAATGGTGTTTAAAATATATATTTAACGCTGTAGTATGAGATTTGTGTGCAAAATTGTAGGAAAGCCAAAGATTGTGTAATAGTTTTGTGTTGTTTAAAATAAAACCTCGTATTCATAGTAGAAAAAAGTTGCGTAACATTGTTGCAGCAACATGTTTGTGTTGCGAGAAGCAGGTTGGCAACATGGAACGTGGCAGTGTTGCTAGCAGGTTGTATTGCTGGCAACACTGCCACATTTCATGTTGTCTTATTACAAAAGAATTCCAACTTTAGTTCAAGCTTAAACCCTCCGACATTTTGGCCCATTGTTCATTGTCAATTTGACTCGAGCCTAAAGTAATTTTTTGTGTTACGAACTTAACGTTCCTCGGCATAAAGTTCAAAATACAATAACTGGCTCTAAGATTTAGGTTTGAACTAAAGTAACAACTCATTTTATAATGAGACGAAACATGTTACCGACGATAATTATTTTACGCAACTATTTTTCACCATGAATAATTGAATACGGGACTATTTAGTAAAAACCCTAGCTGGCTTCCGAAGGTGCGCGATTTTCCGCTTCAACTAGTTGGCACGCTCATTTCAAAGCGAATTTACACCGTACTGGCAACATCGTAAAGATCAAAATGGCAGGTCGAAATCTTAAGAGCCTTTCTAATATTTGTGTCGTAAGCAATACGGTCTAAAACAGCTTGTGATGAAAATGCTTGTCTTTTAAATCGTTCGATAATTGTGTACGTTACCCCAGCAAGAAAGTGTCTCCTAGAGTTATAGGAGTAGAACGTATAATATGTGCCCTATCTGCTGTAAATGTGCCCCCAAATAAAAAATGTGTGCCCCCTGTCGTTTTGGAAAAAAACGGAAAAAACGATTCCTGCTGGGGTAACGTTTTTCTAGCAGGAAAATTCTAAACGAATGATCGGAGAGAGAAAAATTGTGCATGGCCAGAGAGCTTATATGTGTGCCCTAATGTGCCCCCAAAAAAAAAATCTGTGCCCCTTCAGGTTTTCGAGATATTGCATTTCCTGCTGGAGTAACGTTTTGATGAATCGTATATCTCTACAACCATTGAATGTGCCCCTGTAGAGTAAACATACACGAGTAGCTCTTAATGTGTGCCCCTTAGTGCCCCAATTAGTTTTAAGAAAATATTTATAGTTTTCAAGTTATAGCGGTTTTATGAAAACCCGAAAAAACATCGCAGCGCCTAAATTAGACAAGAAACAAGTTCGCTGAAAACTGTATTCGGTCCTTCTTGACGCTAATAATAACCATACAAAGTTTCAAAACTATTCATGCATGCGTTTTTGCTAAAAGTCAAAACGATGGTGTCCTGACTTTGACGGCAAAATACAAGGAACCGGCTCAATCCGAAATGTGTAGGTGTAAACCAAAATCATGTGCCTTTAGTCAAAAATATATGGTGAAAATATTCAGCTTGGAATGTTTCGCATTAAGTAAATATTAACAAATAACCAAAATATGTAAGCAACGGCTGGTTATCCGACCAAATTTGAATGACTACTAAAAAGCGACGGATTCATACATATCGATGACCTTCTTTATTGGACGTATTATACCTAAGCTGTTGTCCGTACAGTCGCGTTCAAAAGTTTTGGGGGCTAATTAAAAAATATATTAAATGCACCTTGTGACTATAATAAATGAAACCGCTTGTTGATGTGGAAATTATTATTTTTATTCCCTTAATTTTAATTCTTAAAGTAATTATTGCTTCAAATCACAGATCAAAGAAATTATTTGCACGTTGTGTAGTCATTATTATTTAAATCACAGATCAGTTATTCATCTAAGTCTCTCACTTTCTCCAAGCTAGACAAAGCGACTCCTTGCGACACGACGTCAGCGGATGCCGCGGGGCCAGAGATATATGCAGCGGTGTGGGGAGGCGAAAAAAGGGAATCTTCTATTAAGTAAGGTGAATGCTCCAACCAGCCCGCAAAATTCAAATTTTTTCTGTTTTTTTTGTTCCTACGCCTTTATGAACTTGGAGGGTTGTATTGGTGATTTTGATGATTATAATTCTGTAACT
Organism: Luperina testacea; assembly: GCA_927399505.1. Lineage (NCBI taxonomy): Eukaryota > Metazoa > Arthropoda > Insecta > Lepidoptera > Noctuidae > Luperina > Luperina testacea. The sequence goes on from OV656783.1 coordinate 2,583,212, forward strand.
ACATACGTCTTACAACCGCGAATAATATTTTAATCAACATACAACCTAGCACTGGCCTGCAAATTGCAAAAAACGCAAGAAATTTTGAATTCCGCGGGCTAGTTGGAGCATTCCCCTTAATGATGAAAAACTTACAATGCGTGCCACGAAAGATGAGACTTGACACACCACGTGGTTTGACATGCGCAGTACACGATTTTAGGTATCTTTAGCGATATCTAATCTCTTTCAATAAATATATATGTACCTAATATAAAAAGACAAATACGGGCTTTTTATTTATTTACAAAAAAGAACTACCTCTTTTTAGTAGTATATAAATTACTGGATGTATTTTAATGAAATTTAGAATCGAGAAGATAGCTTACCTTGGAATAGCACTTAGGCTACTATTTATAATGTACTTAATCATGTGTAACGTCATAGAAACAGCTAGTAGAATATAATCCAATAACAACTTTATTTAATTACTTATTACTTTTGTAAGTCAGTGTACTCAGGCACAACACGTGTGAACCGGTTAGTGAGTAAAGTAAAGAAGGTCATCGATATGTATGTATCCGTCGCTTTTTAGTAGTCATTCAAATTTGGTCGGATAACCAGCCGTTGCTTACATATTTTGGTTATTTGTTAATATTTACTTAATGCGAAACATTCCAAGCTGAATATTTTCACCATATATTTTTGACTAAAGGTACATGATTTTGGTTTACACCTACACATTTCGGATTGAGCCGGTTCCTTGTATTTTGCCGTCAAAGTTAGGACACCATCGTTTTGACTTTTAGCAAAAACGCATGCATGAATAGTTTTGAAACTTTGTATGGTTATTATTAGCGTCAAGAAGGACCGAATACAGTTTTCAGCGAACTTGTTTCTTGTCTAATTTAGGCGCTGCGATGTTTTTTCGGGTTTTCATAAAACCGCTATAACTTGAAAACTATAAATATTTTCTTAAAACTAATTGGGGCACAAAGGGGCACACATTAAGAGCTACTCGTGTATGTTTACTCTACAGGGGCACATGCAATGGTTGTAGAGATATACGATTCATCAAAACGTTACTCCAGCAGGAAATGCAATATCTCGAAAACCTGAAGGGGCACAGATTTTTTTTTTGGGGGCACATTAGGGCACACATATAAGCTCTCTGGCCATGCACAATTTTTCTCTCTCCGATCATTCGTTTAGAATTTTCCTGCTAGAAAAACGTTACCCCAGCTGGAATCGTTTTTTCCGTTTTTTTCCAAAACGACAGGGGGCACACATTTTTTATTTGGGGGCACATTTACAGCAGATAGGGCACATATTATACGTTCTACTCCTATAACTCTAGGAGACACTTTCTTGCTGGGGTAACGTACACTCGATAATTTGGTACATTGAGTTTTAGAGACTGTCACACGGATATGAGTGACAGAGACAATGCTCTATAAAGACATACTTTTTTTCTTGAACTAGCCATACTACTGTCGCAGTGTCGCATATGTTTACATTCATATTACTTTAGTAAGGAATTCATGAAATAGGGTTTATTACATTTCAAAAGTGAGCTTTCTTTGCAAATGTTCAAGTTCCTTTGTCTCTTTTAAGGGTTTCGTCGTGCTACGTTGATCAAGTTTATAGAAGCTATCATAAAATAATTAAATATAATAACAGCATTAGTCATCATTACAAAGAATCTAAATGGAAAAATGTGGGTTAAGACATCTGCCTTACCCTTCGAGAAATACAGGCATGATGCCGACTTATTTAGCTTCTCAGTCAAAAACGAAAATCAAGTAACATTTGCATCAAAAACTCGCCTCCAATATGTCTGAACACATTAGCCCTAGCCGAAAAAAAAGATATAATTTAATTCTTCTGTTTTATTTCAATTATTTGCTAGCTTACTTACTAAATCACTTTATATGACCTTTTTAAGATCACATTGATCGCAGATATATTCTTAATTGATCTTCAAAATTCTTATATTTGTTTATTACTGCACACAACTGTACAGAGGCAGGCTGAATTCCTCAGGCAACTTTTTATTTTTATCACAGTTATTGCATATTTTTATTATAAACTAACTTACACTGTTACAATACTAACCTTTTCCACTTTCTCGAAATTCCTCGCCTTCATCTGTAACGGATGACAAAATAAAATATACATCACAAAAAAACAACATTGTTATTATAAATATCTTGGTATGATTCAATACATCTACAAGTTCTAGTTTTAAATAATAAATTGCATTAAACAGCAATGAAAGTTGCATACAGGTTGCCAATCAATAAATTAATTTTCTAAAATTAAACAACCTACATTCATTTTATTTTAAGGGCAGATTTCCTTTAACCCAATAATTGTAACATGAATCAGCACTTTTTTATAAGAAAAATACACTCAAAATGACAATAAATCTAATTTTGAAAACCGTTGAGCACTTACATGCAAATTGCTTTTATTAGACGATCATTTGACGGGTTAACCAAGGAATAAAACTTTACTTTTGAGAGAATTTTTTAACATAAATATACAAAAATTTGTTACAAGTTCTGTTAACAAACTGTTACTAATTACTCATGAAGAAAACTTACCTCCTGTTCAATAAAAATCTTCCAATAGCGACCCGTTGTTGGAAACGCATTGATCAGCTTCTCGTACATTGAACGTACTTCAGTGATGGGCCTCGTTTGAGCTTCACGGATGAGGAGGGACCAGGAGTCCACATCGTAAGTGTTTGCTTCTACTGCGCGTTGAGCTCGGCTCAGACGCTCGTTTCCCCAGTCCTGTGATTAAGTGTAATTTTTACAGCTTTTATAAGCAGGCAGACAAAAGTAGGAACTAGGGCAAATGAAAAAGGTTTCTTCATAAAACTAGCACCTTTTTAGTGTGGCATCCAGTTCAAAACAAGGTATAACTAATTAAACAAGGGGTTTTTTATAGAATCACCACATTCCAAGATATTTGTGTTTTTTTGTACTCATGTTGGACACATTCAAACCTTATAGACTAAGTTAAACAAATTAGATTAGATTATGTTAGGTACGGAAATAATCAACTTACAATTTCAGCATTTTCTTCGGTGGTCGTCATTTTTTTTTGTATGTAATTTATAGGTTATGTCTGAAACTTAATAAAATTATTTGTTATATAATATGTATTCCTAAGAATAATGCAAGATTATAGGATTAAGCTAAAAGGAAATACTGCTTTTGCTGTTACAATGAAAAATAAACTAAAATTGTTTGATGACTACGAATACGAAACACAAACCAAAGAGTATAATAATAAGACACAAACTGACTGACGCAGTGACGCCTGACGCCATTGGTTGGTTTTGGTTTGGTTTTGGTCATAAATTATGTATAATGTACTCTATGGTTTTGGTTGGTTGGGTCTGTTGGGTCTTGACTCTTGGGTTGGCAGCGAATGCGCGTGCGTTCAAAAATCAAAGACTACAAAACGCCCGCGCCATTTCAATCTGTATAATAAATTATTATTTGCATAAAATTTGCACATTTTTTGATAAGTATTATAATATTGTTTAGTTTTAATCATACTAATATAAATTAGCAATTTTAGGGTTTAAATTTCTATTTAGTCTTATGTTTAGTAATTTTACATCATTAGGTCTCTAAAGGCGCAGCCCCACCTAGGGCCGAGTGGCCACAAAGCCTCGCGAGGCTTTTGCTGTCTTTTGCAACGTGTCCCCCGCATTTAATAAGAACTCACGAGGCTTGGCTTCACGGAGCTGCGTGGCCTTAGTGGGGTATTAGATAATATGGACTGGTGTCCGCAACTCTAAATCAGTGCAAGTATTTTGCATACGGGGCCCTAGTGGGGACGAGCCTTAATAGAAACTACTGACTAATAAAAAATACAAACTAAAAGTCTTTGGCCGAACAACAAACTAAAACTTTTATAATTGTGATCTAAGGGATAAAAAAAATACTTATTACTGGCATCAGTAAAAGAAAACATCGGTGAAGAAACCTGGACTTTGTATTTAATATAAGTCAATCGCCAACCCGCCTTGAGTAAGTGTGGTGAATAGGCTGGTATTATTATTAAAATTAAAATAAACAATTTTACTCCGATTACCGAACGGTGACCACACGTTATAACCACGGGTTTCAATGTAATATTGGAACTTGGAATTCCACATCAGTTTGCAAGACAGTCTGCATTATATTGTGGTCTGTGAAGACAGTCAACGTTGCGCTTTGCAGTCTCTCTGCACTGTCGTTTATTTACTTTACAAGACAACCATCACAACCATGCGACATCCATCAGTCTACAATGTGGTCCAATCCGTTACTAGGAAGAATTTTATAATCTGTCTCTTTGAGTTTGACATAATGTCGGAATTAATGACACTGACGCCTAACTGTCATTTTGACATTGGTTTGTAAAGCAAGCAAGCTAACCGGAGGCGGGTGAAGTTTTCTTACAATAATAAACAAAAATGTTATTCTATTCTTTCTTTAAATCGCTAGTGGGGAAAGATGTGGTTGTGGAACTAAAGAACGACCTTAGTATATGCGGCACCTTGCATTCTGTTGACCAATATTTGAATATAAAGCTGTCGGACATAAGCGTCATTGATCCCGAGAAATATCCTCACATGTTATCGGTGAAAAACTGCTTTATCCGTGGGTCTGTGGTCCGCTATGTGCAACTACCGGCAGACGAGGTGGATACCCAGTTATTGCAAGATGCAGCGCGTAAGGAGGCCACAGTTTCTACAAGATAATTATTATAACCTCTTTCGTTGGTTAATGTGTGTTTCTGGACTACAAAGTATGTGTATATACTAATTTAAGTATAAATTTCGCAATAAAGTCGTAATGTGAGCATTTGACTTTGGTTTTCATTTACTGTACTAATTATTTTCCAATGTGAATTAGCTTGACACTTTTATTTTCCCTCCAACTGTATTACACAAACTACAGTTGCATTGGAATAGCTATCATATTGAATAAGTTTAAAAATGCGACTGTTCATTAGAAAAGCTATAACTAAAATATCAGAAGTTGTAGCCACTGAAAACTACTTCATTATAAAATGTGTTTTAAAACGAGGATTTATTTTATTCAAACTTACTTAAAAGCATTGAAGTAAACATCAGCCTTTAACAACCTTTGACAAAAATTAATTCAAGTCTTTTATTGTAGCAGTCACCAAGTAGGTACAGACGCCAGCACATCAAGCTACTACAATCTGTCAAATTTCTTTAATAGATTTTTAACTTAATCGCTATAACATAAGGTTCAAAGTTGATTGGGGAAATTTGACAGTTTCGGGTAGCTTGATGTGCTGGCGTCTGTACCTAGAATTATGTTGTTTTTTGGTAGCTGTATTATTCTTACATAAATTTGATCATCTATGTCTACATACCTCTATCCAATATTATTATTATTTATTAAAAACTTTTTTATACACCACACAAAACTTAAAGGACATATTTAAAACTATACATTAAAGTGTACAATGGGCCGTCTCATCAGACAAGGCAATCTTACAGACAACCTTTGAATGGACTGAAAGAAAAAACAGACATACCACTGTTTTAAAGCTTAGAAAACTGTTTATTAAATTGTTGATCATATCTCACTCTGAAAATGGTAAATGCCTAGTTTGGGGCTCATCGTCCAATCTATTCTTGTACAGTATATTAATAAATAAATAAAAGTTTTGACCTGGTGTTTTTCATCTTGCAGATAGGTAGTTTCATTTTGTTACCAATAAAGTTGCCCAAAATATAAGCCCATTAGACAAAATAATATGCTGAATGGTTTCTAAACAGAAATAAGAATTAATCCTGACAGCATTCATACCCCAGTCCTAACAGAAATAGGTATAAATAATAATTATTTATTTTTCCAACAGCTATGGATAAGCAAAAACTGCAGTGCAATACAGTACTTACTTATCTTTAGTGGTAAAGATCACGGAGGTTTTATTTAATAGTACTATTAAAATTTGAGTTCTTTGCCTACTTTTACTACTAAAATTTGGGTTCTTTCACACCTTTTCCCAAGTAGTAACCCAGTAGAAACTACAGAACATCATCTGTTTCGATCCTGCTTCTGCAGGTGCCATCGAGATATAAGTACTACGTACTAGAGAAGACACCGTAAATTCCTACTTTGTCTCGTTCAACTGCGGCGATCGCGCCGCACCTCACTCAGTCGCTCTCTAGCTCTTTCGCGCCTAGTACTTCCGACAATAATAAATTAATTCATAGAAAAAATCGACGAAAAATGCCTCGGTGTGTGTTGAGATATTGTACTAATATTCAAGGAACACGGCAAAGTGCAAAGGAATTACGTTTCATCGGTAAGTAAACTAATTTCCTTGTTTTACAAATTAAATAATTACCACGCGCCATATTGTATTGTTTGTCATAGACTAATCAAACAGAGTGCAATGTAGGTAGATTAGACTGACATTACGGTGAAAATATCGTATGTTGTGTTTTTAATGTTGATATTAATATTTAGTTTTTTAAACTATCGCACTTTAAACAGATAACTATTAGTCTTAACGGGACTTAGCACGAACCTTTCATTTATATATTTTTTTCTAGTCTTGCGCAACCACAGTGGATGTAACTACATCGAAACGTCAGCAGATATAAATAAATGAAATGTTCGTGCTAAGTCCTGTTAAAACTAATAATTATATATATTTAGGTAGAAAAAGATTTAATAAATTTTCCTATAGTATATATCATAATTAACCAGACAGTTTTTACATTAATGTTTAATTAGTATTGGATGTAATTAATTATTTTAAATTCTTATCCAGATTTCCATGTCCAAGTCATAAAAATAGAGAACAATGGATCCGATTTGTTCAAAACAATCGCTGTGAAGAGACCTGGCCACCATCCGATCATAGTTACAGTACGATTCACGAAAGATGACCACAAATGGCGGCCGTCTGCGCACGTAAACTCATGAAGAAAAGAAAAATAATATTTAAATGATAGTTAAATAATTTGTGTAATGTTGTAAATGCTGGTTATGCAAATAAATCAAACGTAAGTAATTTAAAATGCATCTTGTATCCTTTTTTATGCCTTCTGCGCCGTGGTCATCTTTCGTGAATCGTACTGTACATAATGTTCGTTGCGTTTTCGTGAGGATGATAAGTATGTTACGAAAGGGGGAAGGCATTTTCTAAAGAAGTCTGCTGTTCCCTATGATGATGTGAGTATCAATATAATTTTTTTTAGCTATTCGTTTAAAACATGAAGCAAAAACAGATCAAAGCGTTGATTATTCCACAAAAAGACAAAAGATGACTAAACTCATATTATTTAAGGGTAACTAAATAAAACATATCAAAAAAATAAATTGTCTATTATTTATGAAATAAACCCTGTAGGCAAAATACCTACGTTGTCCATTCTGTAGTACTCCTGTCATAGTCTATAGGGAAGACATGTTGTTGCACTTTGTCGAAGAAAACGCGTAAGTGCCGTGATTTACATGGCGCTTAAGACCTTTTTGCCGAGAATAAATACACTTCTGCAGCAAATCTAGCGCTGTGGTAAATTAGTTACGGTTTAGACGAATTGTTATTATTTTAGCGCTGCAGCGAACTAAAGATTCAAATTACGAAGAATAGGACAATTCAGTTATTTGACGTAGCTTCTCTAGTACGTTAGTACTTATATCTCGATGGCAGGTGCTGCTTTTGTTTCCACGTTCATGAATTTGGTCATAAACGCGCGCCAGTTGCGAGCGAGCATTTGTTTTATTGAATTAATTAATTATTTATTCATTAGAAATGAATTAGCAGTATAAAAATGTAATAAATACATCGAGATATAAGTATGTACTAACGTACTAGAGAAGCTACGTCAAATAACTGAATTGTCCTATTCTTCGTAATTTGAATCTTTAGTTCGCTGCAGCGCTAAAATAATAACAATTCGTCTAAACCGTAACTAATTTACCACAGCGCTAGATTTGCTGCAGAAGTGTATTTATTCTCGGCAAAAAAGTCTTAAGCGCCATGTAAATCACGGCACTTACGCGTTTTCTTCGACAAAGTGCAACAACATGTCTTCCCTATAGACTATGACAGGAGTACTACAGAATGGACAACGTAGGTATTTTGCCTACAGGGTTTATTTCATAAATAATAGACAATTTATTTTTTTGATATAAGTATTTTATTTAGTTACCCTTAAATAATATGAGTTTAGTCATCTTTTGCCTTTTCGTGGAATAATCAACGCTTTGATCTGTTTTTGCTTCATGTTTTAAACGAATAGCTAAAAAAAATTATATTGATACTCACATTATCTGTTTAAAGTGCGATAGTTTAAAAAACTAAATATTAATATCAACATTAAAAACACAACATACGATATTTTCACCGTAATGTCAGTCTAATCTACCTACATTGCACTCTGTTTGATTAGTCTATGACAAACAATACAATATGGCGCGTGGTAATTATTTAATTTGTAAAACAAGGAAATTAGTTTACTTACCGATGAAACTTAATTCCTTTGCACTTTGCCGTGTTCCTTGAATTATTAGTACAATATCTCAACACACACCAAGGCATTTTTCGTCGATTTTTTCTATGAATTAATTTATTATTGTCGGAAGTACTAGGCGCGAAAGAGCAAGAGAGCGACTGAGTGAGGTGCGGCACGATCACCGCAGTTGAACGAGACAAAGTAGGAATTTACGGTGTCTTCTCTAGTACGTTAGTACTTATATCTCGATGAATAAATATGAACTTAACGATATCATCTGCTTGAAACGGAACGCATAAAGCTTCTTTTTTTGAAGTTTTTTTGTTTTGCTACAGCAGCGCCATTTTTATTGCCCAGACAAAAATATTTCTACCAAATTGGTACAAACTATTAAAAAGGTAAGGAGTCAGCAATTTATTTGCATTGCATACTAATAATTTTGTTAAAAATACAATAAATGAAAAATCTATTGAACCTCAAATATGACAACCAACAAGAATGGCCTGCACCACTCACCAGTTAAAACTAGTAGCAAAAAATTGTATTGTTGTTATCATAAAGAAAAAAAAACAAAGAACCAGACTTGCTGTGCAGAGTGCAGCAATGACAAGAGAAATCATTTACCATTTTTGTTTCTATTTTCATTTATTTCTTAATAAATTAAAATAGAAACAAAAATGGTTATTATATTAATTTTAAATGTTTTATTGAAATGAATTGAATGTTTAAATTTGCTTTATTTTGTTGTTTTCTGGAATGTATTTTAACCATTTTTACCCAAGGGTTCCGAAAATATATTTATTGTTTTTTATTTACGTAATTTCCACCTTTTGTTACTTTGGTTTTAGTTTCAAGAAGAAATATTATTCTTTTATTTCGATTTCTGTTAATTACTGCTGAATACTAGAACTATCCTGTTAAATTATGATTTTTATGTAAATTTAGAGCTTTTATAGAAAAAATTAGTTCTTCTCTATTTTTTTCCCTGTTTTTGAACCTGATCATGCAAAATAAAAAGCGATTTAAAGTGGTTAAAATATGTAATCAGGGCGAGCGAAGCGAGCCCTGCTATATCCCACAACCTGAGCATTTTGCGGTACACTTTACGGAAAAACTATTACGCCTATTGATTTGTGCTTTAACATAATAATTTCTATTTATATGTAGATGTATTATCAGTAAAAAAAATAATAATTTAAATTACGAAAAAAATATTAATTATTACCACGCAGAAAAACGACGCGAGCCCTCACAAAGCTCTGCTTTTAGCTAGTAGTAAATTATCTGGTATATACGCCACATCCTTTATAAGCTACCTTGTAGGATTTATTATGTAGTAGAAACTAAAGTGAGTAGAAATATTATGAAGAATCTGGCAACCCCAATCTCATTTCATTCAACTTTTCTAAGCTTTTCGCCCTTCGCGTTTTGGTATTCGCCACTTTGCCCGCTGCATTTTGTAATATTCTCGTTATTTGTGTTCAGTTCGCTGTATCAATAGAAAATATTATATTTTCTCGTTGATTCACGTCGCGAGTTATGCATAGTGCCCGTTTGATTTTATCTCGGAAACAAAAATATACTTGTGTAAATCCAGTGTTTTCTAACATGTGATTACAAATGTAAATAATTAATTAAAATTATCGCACAAAATGGACGTGAAAGGTTGTAATCGTGGGTGTAATGTATGATTACTTTATTTGTCTTGTGTTCGTTAAGATTTGTGAGTGTGAAAGCGTATCTTTTTGAAGGATTTTGTGGGTGTCTCGTCTGCTTGTAGCCTGGCGGAAGATACAAGTAAGTTTGTGTGCACTATGTTTACGTTTAACGGCTTATTATAATCTTGTCGGAACTTACATCTGTCTGCAACATGCCAAGTGACTCACTCCACTCGAGCCACGCTCGTAACAGAAGAAACGCTTTTTTTGTTTATTTATGTGGGAGCCAATTTTGTTGCCATTCGCGTTCAATTACCGTCAATTAACACGATTCAGTGGCCGCAAATGCATTGACATCGTTTTATTTTTAACTGAAACGATGTTTTGTCTTTGAACCGTGGAGAGGGTTTATTTCTTGTATGTTAATCTGGGGAATTAGCACTTTTAGCAGATCTTTTTCGATGTTATTATTCAGAATATTCGTATAAAAATAAATTAACATTAGGGTTTGTGTTCATTAGACACTTGCCCACAACAGATTTTTTTATTTATACTATGTTTTCTCCAATAAATTGACACACGTTTTATGTTCTATAAACAATGGAATATTATGATAATACATACTTCCACTGAGTAGCACTGCATATTGAAGGGTATTGTGTTACCCAGTAACTGGGTTGCAGAGGTCAGATAAGCAGTCCCTCCATGTAAAATACTGGTATTCAGCTGCATCTGTTTAGACTGGAAGCTGACCCCAACATAGTTGGGAAAAGGCTAGGCAGATGATGATGACTTCCACTGAGTATAATTTGTGGGACCACTTTTGTATATTACTTATTTTTTAGATAATCCCATGTTTAGTAATACCAGCCGGTCAATTCTGTAAAAATCTCACCGTGAAAACTTAGGTGAAGTGAGTTTGTTTTTGCTATTGACACTATTGACAGCTCATTCCACGCTCACTTCACCTAAGTTTTCACAGTAAGATTTTTACAGAATACCACCCCTGAATTCTATTGAATAAGTACCTATTTGACCATTATAAGTATAATGAGATTCTAAGTATAATTTAAAAGGGTGTCCATGGAGTTTCTTGCCCGTTCTTCTCCATAGGTACCTATGCTTTCGAATGGGCAACTAGCTTCATATTTTCTAACTGACCGACTTTTTGACAATTCAAAAGTGCCGGTAGATGGTTTGATTGAAATAAATGCTTTGAGTTTTGAGTTTGAATGCACTAAACTAAAATATTATATAATACTTGCTGTGCCCTAACAGGATCATGTACAATCACGAGCATAAGTATGTATTCTTCACTTGGCTTAATTCAAAGACAATTTTCTCCTTTAGTTCTGAATGAAATTTCATGTTATTACGAACAAAGTATTTTCGAACCCATAGGTTTGTGTAAAGTGTCGTATTTCAACATTGCATTCGTTATTTCACAAAAAAAACTCAATTGAAAGTTGCCAAGTGTTGACATATTAATTCTCGTGACTGTACCTACTCATAAGAGTAGCCTAGCGTTACGAGTAAACCACAAATGTTTACCCCCACCTCATCCGCTAAAAGTAAAACTGATCACGGATTACCAAAAAATAAAAAAATATATAAAAATAAATATCCTGATGATAGCCTGTAACTGTGTGCACAATTGTTGTGTAATAAATCTATCTACACAAACAAATAAAACACAACACAACACAACAACTATTTACTAAATGCATATGAGAGTATATGACAGTAGTTATAACAAAAAAATCTATTATTAAAAATTTTGTCTGTCTGTCTGTTTGTTCCGGCTAATCTCCGAAATAGCTAGACCGATTTTAAGCAGCAGATAGCTAAAGAAATAACGAGTAACTTTCTTTTACTCTAGAAAAAATATTTAATGTTGAGTGTAAAAAAAATTAAGCTTAAAAGAGAAAAAGGATTCTTCCTTTTCAAACGAGGATTGGTACAGTACACTGAGAGTCATGACATGTTTGGTACTCGACCAACATGCACGCGAACAAAGTCGCAGGCACAGCTGTAAGTAATATATCTATTATCTTGTTACACAACTTCCTACACCTTCCCTAAGGACCGTCTTCACGAACGAGAGAATCGCGGCGATAGTCTCGCCGTGCCATCAAATTTTCGCCGCGATGATATCGCCGTGTATAGACACGTTCTAAGAGAGTGTATAGAAACTTGCGCCGATAGTCTCGCCGTGCCAGCCCCGGATCTAAGGGGGGCAAACCGGGGCACGTGCCCCGGGCGGCAGTTTCATGGGGGCGCCAAATCCTTGAGACAAGAATTCGAAATATCGAACAAATGAAGCCTCTTTTCCTACAATCTCATAGGTTTTTAACAAGTAATCGAATCTTAATATAATATGTTTGAAAAACAAACTTTTCTAGTTCCATACGCCCAGTTAGTTTTTGAACACATACTAAGTGATTTATGAACGCATCTTAACAGATCAAGTAAATTTTTGAACGCGTGCGTAGTGTCCGTGATCTTTCTGCCAAGGGGAATCCCCAGTCATATATCTACATACGAGCCGAGCCGAACAAATTCAAACAGTTGAACGTCAAGTGACAACACTGTATGTTTATGTGGTTGATTGCATTTGCGAGTAGGTAATCAGCGTTAATATAATAAGTAATTTATTAGTGAAATCATATATTATCGTAGTGGAAATCAACAATTTGCAAGTTTTTCTCAAACACTGAAGAGAGGGGGCGCCACTATCAAGGTTTTGCCCCGGTTCGAAAAAATCGTAGATCCGGGGCTGCGCCGTGCCATCAAATTTTCGCCGCGATGATATCGCCGTGTGTAGACACGTTCTAAGAGAGTGTATAGAAACTTACGCCGATAGTCTCGCCGTGCCATCAAATTTTCGCCGCGATGATATCGCTGTGTGTAGACACGTTCTAAGAGAGTGTATAGAAACTTGCGCCGATAGTCTCGCCGTGCCATCAAATTTTCGCCGCGATGATATCGCCGTGTGTAGACACGTTCTAAGAGAGTGTATAGAAACTCGCGCCGATAGTCTCGCCGTGCCATCAAATTTTCGCCGCGATGATATCGCCGTGTGTAGACACGTTCTAAGAGAGTGTATAGAAACTCGCGCCGATAGTCTCGCCGTGCCATCAAATTTTCGCCGCGATGATATCGCCGTGTGTAGACACGTTTTAAGAGAGTGTATAGAAACTTGCGCCGATAGTCTCGCCGTGCCATCAAATTTTCGCCGCGATGATATCGCCGTGTGTAGACACGTTCTAAGAGAGTGTATAGAAACTCGCGCCGATAGTCTCGCCGTGCCATCAAATTTTCGCCGCGATGATATCGCCGTGTGTAGACACGTTCTAAGAGAGTGTATAGAAACTCGCGCCGATAGTCTCGCCGTGCCATCAAATTTTCGCCGCGATGATATCGCCGTGTTTAGTCTATAGAAATACGTGGCCGCGACGATAATATCGCCGCGATCCTCTCACTCGTGAAGACGGCCCCTGATTAGACACATTATTGATACCCCCCACATCCACTTGAATAAAGTCGTAGGCACAGTATCTTCTTATAAAACTTCTCCAAAGAAGTTCTGCATCTGGTTTTGATCACACAGAGATCTTATCTCTGTTCCATAATTGCATAAGAAAATATTTGAAGAGACCTAAAGTATGTAATGATGTCCCTCTTTATATATTTTAATAGCAATTATCCTCATAATGAATTTAGAATTTTTCCGATTAGCCATGTATGTATGTCTGTCTGTCATTAAAATGTCCTTTGAAAATGCAGTGGAGATACTGCATGATATTATGTTACAGGTCTGATATTATCAAGAAATGTATGACAAAGTACATGTTATTTTACTTTTATTTTGTTAATGAAGTACATCACTGCACTTTTGGGACTCAGGCTTCAGTGGGTTGTGTTTGTCGTTGACTTTATTCAAAACTAGCTTCTGCCTGTGACTTGGTCTGTGTGAAATTTCCTGTTCCTCTTACCCACCCAGTTGCATCATATCGCCTGCCCACATTATTACTTTGTTTTCACTTAGCATTCGTTCTTACTTTTTTGTTTTTGGCTGGTTCCTTAGAGTCATATCGTGGTAGTAAGTCGCCAATAACCTTCCTCAAGAATTAGGCTATCAAATGCAAAAACTATTTTTCAAATTGAGCAAACTCTTTAACTTCATTATTAGATTAAATTAAAAATCATTAATTCAAATTAAGGTAACCAACATAGCCCAAAGAATTGCCAAACTTAAGTGGCAGTGGGCGGGGCACATTGCTCGCAGAACAGATGGCCGATGGACCCGAAAGGTTCTGGAGTGGCGACGATGTACCGGAAGACGTAGCGTTGGAAGGCCTCCCACAAGGTGGACCGACGACCTTGTGAAGGCCGCAGGAACTCGTTGGATGCGAGAAGCACAGAACCGGCCGAAGTGAAGGTGCTTGGGGGAGGCCTATATCCAGCAGTGGATGTCTTTCGGCTGAAATGACGATGATGATGAATTCAAATTAGGCTGAGAATCAGCAGTTTTTTAATGTCGATGTTAAATAACACAGTCCTCCAAAATGCCTGCTCTTCACCAATTCCTAGTGTTGCAATAAACTCCCAAGTAACACATCTATGTGTTATGTTAGAAGAATAAAAATATTGAATGTACCATAATCGCCATTTCCACAAAAGAAGAAAAGCATTCTAATTCCTTTAAAACCCAAGGGTTTACAAGGGTAGCTACTCAAAGAGTAGCTTAATCAATTACGTAATAAAATTATATTCCACTAGTAATATTACTACTGTGCACTCTATAATGTAAACATTGGAATGTTGTCATTGAATACACTATTGTTTGTACTATTGCTATCCAACTGGTATTGTAAATTATGCTAACTTGCTAGTCACATGGTTTGGCTTAATAATGCATTGCTTGGTATGAAGTTATATTTCTAACGTAATTGTAATTCATGCTTGTTAAAAAATGTAGCAAACAGTCACTTCTGCAATGCCTCTAGTTATGCAGATTTCCATAGGTGACAGTGACTGCATAACAACAGATGGGCGTCTGGTTTCTTCGCCATGTAATAAAATCCATACTAATATTATTATTATACCTAAATGCGAAAGTGTGTCTGTCTGTCTGTTACCTCTTCACGCTTAAACCGCTGAACCAATTTAGATGAAATTTGGTATAGAGATAGTTTGAGTCCCAGGAAAGGACATAGGATAGTTTCATCCCGATATTCCCACGCGATCGACACTTATGCGGGTAAAACCGCGGGGCGCTGCTGGTAAATAATAAAAGTAAACATCAGGAGGAAAATGACATGTCCTAGAACCAAAAATTAGAAGACATGTGACATCTAGCAACCCGCACTGGGTCTGCATGGTGGATTAAAGCCCACTCCCTCACACCAAGAGGAGGCTTGTGTACCTGCAGTTGGAACTTTATGCTGTCCAGAAAATAACAGTGTGAAACTGAATAAAATGTGTATGTTAAACAAATAAGGTTAAATACTTTTTACCATTGTTTTATTTTCACATAAAAACTTCACGGTGTTATTTCTATCTAAGTTCTTCATAATACAAATATGTATATGTTCATGCTGAAGCCAACCTTTTCTCATAATTCATCTGCACTGTCATAATATCTGTTAGATGTTGCATAACAGTTAATTGTTTAAACTAAGATTACATCTAACAAGTGAAAGTGTTTACAAACTAAATAGGAAATTATCTCAGCTTTATCAAGATGTCTTGGTAAAAGTGTAAGAGAATGTTTGTAGGCATAATACCACGCTTGTTTGTCTTGAAGGCGTAGGCAGGGGGCTTTAGTTCACCCGCATTTTTCTACCAATATAAAAGGAACCTACTGCCATCATTATTTTATCTGAAAGACTTCCACTGCTGGACATAGACTTCCAAGCATCCACATCCGTCCATCCTGTGCTTCTCGCATCCATCGGATTCCCGCGACCTTCACCAGGTCATTGGTCCTATTGTGGGAGAGCTACCAGGGATCAAGTGGGCACAGATCCAGAGTTGGGCTGGCGGTGAGAAAATTCCTCATAAAAAAAATCGATAACACGCCTCGACCAAGCGGTCGAATCCCACGAACGGAGCGGTCTTACAAAGAAATTACATTCCATGATCATGTAAATAAATACTTTACTATCATTGTAAATAATTAAAAACAAACGAGCTGTTTATTAACGATTACTACTAGTAATTATAATGTTTGCGTTGATAATACTAATGTGAGAGTTATCACTAGAAAGTTATCACACAGTTTCACGGCGGTTTGGACGTGACCTCCACCACGTGTCTACCTACGTGCTTGATAATATGATAAATACAAACTTATATTATGTATACTAGCTTCTGCCCGCGACTTCGTCCGCGTGCAATTTCTTGTTACTCCGACCCACCCCGTCGCATCGCATCGCCTGCCCGCGCTATTACTTCTTTTTGCTTAGCGTTCTTTATGACTATTTTTCTTTTTGCTCGGCTCCTAAAGGTCATAGCGTTATGTTACCCTATAGCCTTCTTCAAGAATTGGGCTATCAAATGCAAATAGAATTTTTCAAATCCGACTGGTAGTTCCAGAGATTAGCGCGTTCAACCAAACAAACAAACTCTTCAGCTTTATAATATTAGTATAGATTAAACTAACCATATATTAAGGGGCTTACAGGACCTAAACACAAAAAACGCAAGTTTTAGAAACAATAAAAGTATATGATCGACTGTAGTAAACAACATCAGAAATATATATGATATTCTGAAGGGTATATGCTAGGTAGATAGTGTGCACGCACACGCGCACGCGTGACGCGTGTGTGTCTATGCACGACGCAACCTAAGTAATCAGCCCTGCTAGAACCTTGTTAACTGTCTAATATTTTAGCGCGAAATGAGCTGTTCTACTGTGTTAAACGTGAGAAGAAAGCCGGAGAAGCTCTCCGGCTTCAGCCTACTTAAGCCCCGACGGCCATCAGTTCTCCGGGAGAACTGATAGTCGTTAGAGCACACACAGAACACCTTTAGGCTGGGAAAAAAGGCCAAATGTTACAAAAGACAGCCCCCGAAACTCACACCCTTCGCCACTTCGAAGTGACGCAGCAAACTCCCCAACAAGACGTCTCTGTCTTTGTCATTTTTCGTAGTTCACAAAATGAGAATGGTTACGTATTAAATTCAGTCTTACGTCACACTTGCGTATCCCCAAAGGGATAAACCTGCGTGGTAAGATCCCAAAGCACAAACTTTCAAAGGTCAAGTGGCGCTCTGACACCAATTAGTGCGCACCTTTCGTCGTTAACTACTCTCTAACCTACGCAACGGAGGCGTCCATTTACCTGATTGTCGGTTTGCGGTGTTTAACTATACCCAAGAGACGATATGACGTGGCCGGTCTAGGGGCCCGTGACACGAAATCTGCGTAGCCTGTTTTAAATTAAGTTGGGGTCGGTTTCCAGTCTAAAGCTCTAAGGCTCCTTCACACAGGCGCGACACAACACGTGACACAAAGGCACCGCCAGTCGCGCAACGAGCGGGGCCTTTGTGTCGCGCGCGATTTTATCGCGTGTCGCGCCTGTTTGTAGGAGCCTTTAGTTTCATAGGACAGCATAATCAGCCTATTACGTTCCCATTGCTGGGACAAAGGCCTCCTCTCTTCGAGAGGGAAGAGACTAATCTACCACGAGGGCCCAATGATGGTTAGTAGCTATGTCACATGTCGTCGAAATTTTTGAGAAAAAATTTTGAGACCGTTTTGAGAGCAGTGGCGATGAAATAATTGACATAAAGTAAAGCGTCTGTCAGGGTTAGAACCTGCTGGCGGAGAGTAATGGGTAGCTCACCGTCCGATCAGGACTAGGCCCGTGCCGGACGGCGCGTACGTGTTCAACGCGCGCCTGAAAGAGATGTCAGCATCAAATGAAGGGGCCCGTCGGGGCCGAAGCCTGCCGGGTCAGCGGGATTGTCCGAAAGGGTTACCGCTGGCCCGGAACATAAAGGGCTAAGGAAGGAACACGGGTGGGTTTTAGTCAGTAAGAGTCTGACACTCCCTTCCGCTCCACCCAGAGCGGGAGCGGTCATTAGATGATTTCTCATCCTGAAAAAAAAACCCTGCTTAAAGGATGCTCTACATCTGATATTTACATGCTCCATCCGTTATTACTTCCTAGTACAAAGAATTGGTGGCAATGACCCCTTATCACATGTTGCCGTGACAGTAGTTTATCAGTCGCATATCGTAAATATTGCGAGCGATTACACTGAATACAGACCTTGACGATGTTTGTGATTATTTAAAAGATCTATCGAGACTATAAATCTTGAAACGGAAGTTTGTTTTTGATGTTTTGGTAGTCCGAAAGTCTGGCAAGTAGCTCTTGCCTAGGGGTATAAAAATAGCCGCACGGGTCGATTTTCAAGGTTTACCAAGATTGCCGAGGTCTCTCCGTGGATGTGTCACCATACATTACGTACGATTATCAAGACCCGTCCGTCCCTCGGATAGCACGTTAAGACGTTGGTCCCAGCTGTCATTCGTGGATCTTTGACACCTTTAGATTCTTTGATATCTGATTTAGGTATCGTATTACCCAGTAATTGGGTTGTGGGATCACATAGGCAGTCGTTCCATGTAAAATACTGGTATTCAGCTGCATCCGGTTGGACTGGAAGCCGATCCCGACATAGTTGGGAAAAGGTTATTCAGATAATAATAAAATTGTAACCAGAAGTTTTATTGGTCGCGAATTAAGGTCATAGTAAAATAAGCACGCTTATGTTTTCGTTACATTCTTATAAAAGATAAGAATAAAAACAAATGTTGAAACTGGTTCAGTAGTTTAATTGATAAGGAACAATTCTCTTAAAAAAACTGGCCAAGTGCGAATTGGACTCGCACACGAAGGGTTCCGTACCACAAGGCAAAAACGCCGAAAAAAATACGTTTGTTCTATGAGAGCCCCCCTTAAGTATTTATTTTATTCTGTTTTTAGTATTTGTTGTTATAGCGTGCACCCCATCGCATCGCATCGCCTGCCAGCGTTGTAACGGTCAATCAAGGTTTAAACTGAAAATCTGCTTCAAGAGATGGTTTAATTTAATAAAGTTCTAGAGCAAGAGAACACACGAGACTGATCGTCAGCGACACTTCCGTTTATAAATGTGTTTTAAAAATAAACAGCTAAAAATATACGGTCAGTATACCTATCTGAGTGTAAACATCTACTTTACAACCGTAAATGGCTCGCAGCCGTCTCTGCCCGTAAATCGTGAGCTTCTGCGTTTCGCTTGCAACAGCGTGTTTCAGATACTAAAACACGCTTCAGCAGCTTACAATGCGTGCCACGAAAGATGAGACTTGACACACCACGTGGTTTGACTTGCGCAGTACATGATTTTAGTTATCTTTAGCGGTATGAGGTCTGAGGGCGGGACGGGATCGGACGTCATAGGGGCGGCGGAAAGAGCGGGGGAGGCGGGGTCAAGTCTCATCTTTCGTGGCGCGCATTGTACATCTCCATTATCTCCAAGACTTGTATGACACCAGCTCGCACTGGGATCAAGTTACGCGTCATGTTGCGCTGTTCGTCCTCTAGTGAATCCAAGGCTCTACGCCCCGCTCTGTCACAGAGAGGAGGCCTGAGCCGGAGCTGGGTCCCAGTAGTGGGAGCATTATAGATGTAATACTTTACTATTCCTGCTGGAGGTAGTGTTAATGATGATTTTCACCAAACGGCTCGTATTGCATCGGATACGTACGGATGCGGCGACAGCCGATCGCGTCCGGCTGGATGTCGACGCATACGATCGGCTCCGTACGTCGCGAACGTATCCGTTTCTGCACCTAGTCAAATAGTTTTATTCCTACCGTGTTGACGTGTTCTATTTTTTTTAAATGGTTGAAGTTGACGTAGTATTGCATTAGAAGAAGAAGGAAATAATCATAAAGATAAAACACAGAAGAGGAAAAGAAAAATTTAATATAATATTTTGTGGCGGGGGTTTTTAAAATTTCTAATTTTTTTTTATCCAGTTACATAACGGCACAATTATTTTTTATTGATAGCGTCATCTACATGTAACATTAATATGCGTCATATTATCATTAGTAATGATAATGAAACGCGAGCCATAACCATGTTTTTACCTGTCGCCATGTCGCATGTCGGTAACTTATAAAAGCCAGTATATCAGTGCATACAATGTAGGTATTGTATTAGGTCATGTTACATCCAAGTTCCGAAGCAATGACGTCTTTAATTTCGATTTCATACCTAATGTGGACCATGTCTCGGAAAGCACGTTAAGCCGTTGGTCCCGGCTGTCGTTCGTGGATCTTTGACAGTCGTTACGGGTAGTCAGAAGCCCGAAAGTCTGACCAGTCTTACCAAGGGGTATCGTATTAAGGCTCGTACACACAGGCGCGACGCGACACGCGACACAAAGGCACCCCAAGTCGCGCAACGAGCGGTGCCTTTGCGGTCATTATCAACCACTGGGCTATTGGCGCCCATCATCATAACATATGATGATGGGCGCCAATAGCCCAGTGGTTAGGGCGACAGTCTGGCGAACGAGAGTTCGTGACTTATGAGCTCGCACCTCACCCGTTGAACTATTGACCTGAACCCACGTCTGGCACAAACATATAATAGGTTATTTATACAGTTGCTGAGGGTACATGATATTATAAAATCAGCATTTAGTTCACCTTTGTTCAAACATTCTTCAATCTATACAGGGTCCCATTAAAATAGATGGACAAATTTTAACACAGCGCTCAGTACGTCTAACTAAAGATATCCAAGCAAAAAAAAAAACACTGATTAAAGTGATTTTATTTTGACCTAAAATAATAAATTGCCGGCACATTAGTGTATTTTCGTTGGCTGATTATTTATCTTGTAAGTATCTATGCGTTATATAGGTATTTTTTTTACCATCGTCCTTATTTTGGTGATTTGAATGATTTCTAAAAGTTTTTCCATCTATTTTACTGGGACCTTATATAAATAAAATTAAAAGGACTGACTTTATTAACACACAGCCTAAAGGCTCCTTCAAACAGGCGCGACACGACACGCGACACAAAGGCACCGCAAGTCGCGCAACGAGCGGTGCCTTTGTGTCGCGCGCCATTCGCGTCGCGCGTCGCGCCTGTTTGCAGGAGCCGTTTGTAGGAATTTCATTTCTCTAGGAAGAGAAATGAAATTTGTAAATTTGAAAATTCGAAAATTGAGGGTATGTTCTTTGTGAAGAGTAGGTATCCACTAAGAAAGGGTTTTTCGAAATTCCACCCCTAAGAGGGTGGAATTTCACGCGGGCGAACTCGCGGGCAGAACCTAGTTATTACTATTTGCGCGGTAGCAGACTGTTGGTAATAATGAATTAACTACCTACAATCGATATTCATAAAGCTATTAAAAATCCACAAAAATTACTGAAAAATCTCCCTTACATCACACAAACCATACAATCTTCAGGTCAACAACATCAAACATTTTCCAACAACCATGAAAAACACAAAAAGGATTTTTGACAGCGGTGGGATTCGAACCCACGCCCTTTCGGACTGGTGCCTAAAACCAGCGCCTTAGACCGCTCGGCCACGCTGCCTTACAGCAAACTCCCTGAAATAAGCATTGGCATGTGAAAACTGAAAACCATAATCAAAATGTTTTTCATGGAAAAAAAATCTTTTACTTGGTATTTACACAGTAATTATTGTTGTTTGATCAGTAAGAAAAATGCAAAAAAAAAAAGGTTTTTTTTTTGTTAAAAACATTTTCATCAGTATGGATAACCTTGTTTTTTTTCTGTTAATATAGCATTGTTATTTGACACTATCGTGTATTATTTGTCTATGGGGTTAACGAACTATTTGCATTGTAGATTTGTAGGTCATCGTCAATCGACATAAAGGCCTTTTGCGTCTTGTCTGCCAGGGGTCGCGGGTTGTTCGAAAGAGATACCGTGGCCCCTGGCACAGGCAACTGAAGGGGATTATAGGACTTAACGAAAAAAACGCAAGTTTCAGAAACAATAAAATGAGGTAACAGCGCGAGCGATTTCACGTGGACGAAGTCATCGGCAGAAGCAAGTACCTATGTAAACATACAGGATGTGCTGGAAGTTAGAAAAACAATAACTACTTATTGTAGTTTTTATGTACAGACGCCAGCACATCAAGCTACCCGAAACTGTCAAATTTTCCTAATCAACCTTGAACCTTATGCTTTAGCTTTAAAGTTGAAAATCTATTAAAGAAATTTGACAGTTTGTAGTAGCGTCTGTACCACAACCTATAACAGGCTCTGATATCAATAAAATAAAATGTTATATTACTTATTTAATTTTTAAATTGCATATTGTTCGATTGTATCCTAAATTTATTTTTTTATTTTAAGAATTAATTTTGTACGTTTTTCTGTACAGGGTCCATAATTTTACCTTAGCTTTAAGCCATTGTAACACCATTATGGAATGCAAGTAAATATATGAATATTTTACTCTAGAAAGCCGATACTTCGATAACCGGTAACTCTAAAAGCCACATGAAATTATCAAATAAAATATGCAATTTCCTTGCTATATTACAGTACAGCAGAAAGAATCTACTCAATAAAAAATCCATAGGGTTTTACCATTTCATAAATTTCACTTAAGCTAGGGGCTTAAAATGACGAACTTCTAATCGAATCGCAGTATTCCTGACGCTAAATAATTGTTCATGACGCAGAAATATTACATTTTAATGCCATAATTCACATCGAGAGGGTGGGTGGTATGACGAGGCTGTCGGAATACTGGATGTGGTTAGAGCTTTTACTTACTTAGTTTTCTAATCACTTTCCTGGCAGAAAATGCCTACGTGCTTAAATTTATGCTTGTAGTATATATCTGCCTATTGTCCCATTGCAGGGCTTTCTACCTCTTCTCAGGTACGAGCATAAAGCATCACATTAATATTGTTACGAGCTTGGGGTTCGTGACAATAAAAACTACCGATTTAATAACCAAAAAACTGACACTTTACTCACCAACACTAATTACAGCTCAAACACACTAATTGAGAAACACAATGTCACTTACTGATCACTTCTAGTCGCACTCGAATATCGCTTTCGATGTTATCGCATGTATAGCTTACTCAAAACTATATGTCTCGCGGCTCGCGCCCGCCTTATATAGTCCCACAGAGTTACTCGATAAACATCTAGTATGTTCGAGTACATAGCGGTCCCGACTGTCTCGACGTCGATAGTTCTCGGAATTACTAGTACATGAAGGGTCAATGTCCTAGCTAGTACCAAGGTACTAGTTCTGCTACCCGATACAAGATGGCGCTAGTGGTAACTAATGGCGATACATGGCGATGTATCAAGCATTATTTGTGGCGCGCAACACTGCCCCCTCCTAAGACATGCTCGTCCCGAGCATTATTGGCTCCATAATAACGCGCCAGTTGATCCACATGGACGATCTTAGGAGTACCTCTTGCACCTTTCTGTATCCGATAGGTTACGTCATTGATCTTCGTCACAATCCGGTACGGTCCGTCCCATTTAGCTTGAAGCTTAGGAGATTTCCCTTTGCTGCGGACTGGATTGTGCAGCCACACGAGTGAACCTTCGTCGAACTCTTTATTGTTCATTTTGCGATCATAACGGGTTTTCATCTTTTCAGACATTTGCTGGCCCGATTGTCTGACATGCTCATATATGTCATTCATCTTGCTCCGCAAGTCATTCGCATAATCGGTTACACTTCGTGGGGCATCAGGTGGTATTCCGGTGATCAGGTCAGCAGGCAGCCGTAATTCTCTTCCAAAGTTCGCGAGAGCTGGTGTCACCGATGTACTTTCGTGAACAGCGCTTCGATATGACAACAAAAACGGTTGTATGTGCTTGTCCCAATCTCGTTGCCGATTTTCCACAACTTTTGCTAGGTACCTCTCCAGTGTCTGGTTAAATCGTTCCACCATTCCATCCGATTGTGGGTGGTAAGAAGTAGTTCTTGTTTTATGAGTACCCATAACTCGACAAGTTTCCTGGAATATTTGTGACTCAAAATTCCTTCCTTGATCACTGTGAATCTCCAAAGGTACTCCAAAACGACAGAAGACTTCATGAACTAATTTATCTGCAACTGTCGAAGCTTCTTGATTTGGAATGGCGAAGACTTCCGGCCACTTCGTGAAGTAATCCATCACAACCATGAAATACTTGTTACCACTTGCACTTTCCGGAAACGGCCCCGCAACGTCAAGGGCTATCCTTTCCCATGGTGCACCAACATTGTACAATTTCAATGCACCCCTACTACGAGTCTGGGGTCCTTTTACAGCTGCACAACTTGTACATTTGCGACACCAATCCTCGACATCGTCCCGACAGTGGACCCAGTAAAACCGTTCTCGTATCTTCAGTAGAGTCCGTTTTACTCCCAGATGACCTCCTGAACAACCATTATGGTACAGCTGTAGAACATCCGGTACTTGAGCTTTAGGGACAACCATTTGCAAATGACAGCTGTCTCCCCGAGCATTTTCCCATTTACGGCACAGGACTCCATCCTGAACCACCAAGCTGTCCCATTGAGCCCAATAGCTTTTTGTGACCGAACTCATCGCTGAGACGTCACTCCACCTGGGTTTAGGAGCTCTGGCCTTCATCCACTCCAGAATTGGCTTGATGTCCGAATCTTCCTGCTGTGCACGTTGTAGGCTCTCCTTCCACTCGTTGCTGAGGTCTGTCCTGAGCATCCTTACAGGTACCACTTCCTTACTTTCCTGCCTAGTACAGTGCTTGCACTCTTCAGGACAAGGTCTTCTTGACGATGCATCTGTGTTGCCCAGAGACTTCCCGCTGCGGTGTTTAACCACAAAGCCGTCCTGCTGCTGCTGGGCGGTGCTGTTAGCCGTACTACCCTCTCGAGTCCAGCCACTTTCCCTTTCTGCAGTCCGCTTAGGGCAACTGGATCGAAGGTGGCCCCTTTCCCCACAGCCGTAGCACCTAGGGCTGTATCCTTTCTCGCGGTTGCGAACTGTAGCCGCTGCAACCTCCCTGACGCGATGAGAACGATGATCCTGCCGCACCGCTTCCACCTCCAGTGCATGGGCCAAGGCATCCTTCAGCGTCCCGTGGTGACCGAGCCTCACAGCAGCTCTAACTTTAAGGTCGCGGATGCCGTCGATGAATGCCTGCACCAGGTTCACATCAATAAGCGCAGGTACGGACTGGTAAGCTTTACGAACCAGCTTCTCCACTTCAAGGGCCCACTGCTGCAGGTTTTCGTTACTGCGTTGCACGCGATCCTTGAGCTGCGCACGGAACACGTGTTCCAGGTGAGCGTCGCCATACCGAGCCTCCAATGCCTCAAGGAGCTGCTCGTAAGTCACTTCCTTACCGAGAGCTTCCAGGACAGTTAAGGCCTGGTCACGCAGGCCCAGGGTGAGGGCAGTCATGGCCTGACTTTTATTCCACCCGTTCGCCTTCATGACAGCCTCAAACTGGATTTTGTAGGCCGACCAGGAAGAAGTTCCGTCGAACGGTGGCACTTTGAATCCACGTAGCGAAGGTGTTGTAGCTACGGGGGCTGCGATTCCATCACCAAGTTTAAGGTTATCCAGCGTTTTCTGCACGTCAGCCATCACGTTGTCAACCCGATTATTCACTTGGTCGATTCGGGTTTCAGCTTCCGACAGACGGTTGTCATGTTGGGCAACCTTCTCCTTCACCTCCTTCATGTCTTTCCCCAAGGTTGCGTGAAGGTCCTTCATGAGGAGCATCTGCTCTTCCTGGCGGCGCAACTGCTCCTCCTTATCCCGCTGGAGCTGTTCCTCCAACCGACGAGCCTGTTCCTCCTGTCGGCGAGCCTGTTCCTCCTGTCGGCGGGTCTGTTCCTCCTGTCGACGAGCCTGTTCCTCCCTGTCACGCAGCAGCTGTTCTTCCAACCGACGGGCCTGTTCCTCCTTGTCCCGCTGGAGCTGTTCCTCCAACCGACGAGCCTGTTCCTCCTGTCGGCGAGTCTGTTCCTCCTGCCGGCGGGCCTGCTCCTGCAGCATCATCATCAGAGCAGCAAAATCTGGTGCTGATGATGCTGGAGCAGCTGTGGACGGGCCGGCCTCCGTGGTCGGTATCTGGCCTTCCGACCTCTGTGGTGTTACTCCACCGAATCGCCTCTGGTCCGTCTCTTGCTGACGTTGACTCCGGGTACGGATACCCTCAATGTCGTCTTTGGGTAAAATCGGCATTTTAAACCTCGCTTCTGACACCAATTGTTACGAGCTTGGGGTTCGTGACAATAAAAACTACCGATTTAATAACCAAAAAACTGACACTTTACTCACCAACACTAATTACAGCTCAAACACACTAATTGAGAAACACAATGTCACTTACTGATCACTTCTAGTCGCACTCGAATATCGCTTTCGATGTTATCGCATGTATAGCTTACTCAAAACTATATGTCTCGCGGCTCGCGCCCGCCTTATATAGTCCCACAGAGTTACTCGATAAACATCTAGTATGTTCGAGTACATAGCGGTCCCGACTGTCTCGACGTCGATAGTTCTCGGAATTACTAGTACATGAAGGGTCAATGTCCTAGCTAGTACCAAGGTACTAGTTCTGCTACCCGATACAAGATGGCGCTAGTGGTAACTAATGGCGATACATGGCGATGTATCAAGCATTATTTGTGGCTCGCAACAATATTATACAGGAGAAAGTTTGTGAGTGCATGTGTGTGTATGTTTGTTACTTCTTCACGCTCAAACGGCTGGATCAATTTTGAAATAAATTGTATGGAGGTAGCTGACACCCTGGATTAACATAGGCTACTTTATATTCCAATATTCCCACGGGATCGACACTTATGCGGGTGAAACCGCGGGGCACAGCTAGTAAATCATATAATAAGCTAAAATATAAAAATTAATAAAAACAGGCGAACTCTGTCTGTCTTGCTAATTGGCTAAAATATTTATCACGCATGATACTTACCTACTAGATTTTATTCCCTGCGTTTAGGTACAGTACATATTTATTGCCTTGACTGCATCTATAGGCAACCCAATTAATAAATAACAGTCACCCTAACTGCCCTAACGCATCCAGACACCCTACAACCAAACCAGGGGTACACACAGGGGTGGTAGGGCTTCATTCAGCGGGTCGTCGACATGGCAGTCTGCCTGAGGGGAGCGCGCCTGGCATGCTAATCAATACACGTGACGTAACAGTCTGGCGGGCAGGTTTTATTTAGAGGGTGGCTTTTAAGGAGTTCAAGGTCAGAAGATTAGTTTAATATTGTTAAAATGAATCATATTTGTTTTATGACATTCTAATTAGAATGACGAAAACCGCCCTTACTGCTACTAATTGAAAGCTCTGTGAATGTCAATCAGTTACTATGTACAGACGCCAGCACATCAAGCTACCCGAAACTGTCAAATTTTCCCAATCAACTTTATTAAAGAAAATTGGCAGATTGTAGTAGCTTGATGTGCTGGCGTCTGTACATCAGCTGATAACAATCGAGCCGGGTGCCTGATGAGTCAAATGTAGGAAGTCCTTGTTACTGTAAGTAATACAATTAGGTACTATAGAGTACGTCCCGTTTCAACAGATGTCTCATGAATTACGCAACGCGGCGCGGGCGGCGGTGGCCTTTAAACACAGTGGGAAGTGAAGTGGAAATAACGTGTTCCGTTTTTCTGGAAGTGCAAGTGGAAATAACGTGTTCCGTTTTTCTGGAATGAGGGTTTTCGTGAAAATTTACGACACCAGTTGGCACCACTGTGACAAGAGGTCTTCCAATATAAAATATATGATGACGTTCATCATTCGGATCATTCATTCGTTCATCATTCAGTCATGACTAAAGAAAATATAGGCTCTTTGACAGATGCCTGGACCTGACGTGTCAGTGCTGCCACCTAGCGAACGTCATTTCAGAAAACCCTCATTGCAATGTGGAAAAAACGTGTTCCGTTTTTCTGGAAGTGCAATGTGAAAAAATCGTACTGAAATAGGGTGCATCAATGACATAATTCACACTATCTTGCATTCTAAAAATAATACGGTAACGCTGTCAGTCTGTTACCTTTTAACGTCTAATGGCCGATTCCTATAATTTACGGACTGCTATTGGTTAAAATTTGTACTCTTGTCATCATCATCTGCCCAGCCTTTTCCCAACTACGTTGGGTCGGCTTCCAGTCTAACCAGATACAGCTGAATACCAGTATTTTACATGGAGCGACTGCCTATCTGACTTCCACAACCCAGTTACTGGGTAATACGATACCTCGTGGTAAGACTAGTTGTCAGACTTTCGAGCTTCTGACTACCCGTAACGACTTTCAAAGATCCACGAATGACAGCCGGGACCAACGGCTCAACGTGCTTTCCGAGGCACAGAGGGGTCACGATAATTATGTAAAAATGGTCATCCATCCACAGACCAACCGCGGCAAGCGTAGCTTAACCTGATCGATCGACCTGTGCGGCTGTTATTATTTATGAAATGAAATGAAATTTATTTGCCAGAATATAGGTGCTTACATGATATGGTAAAATAATTTTAGATTCACTATATTCGACTTATCAGTCGTGCAAATATTTGTAGGGTACATGCATAATAATATCATTTAATGACATTAGTCATACACAATATACACATCATTGTCATACATAATAGAATTTACAGTCTTGCTTCGATTAATATTAGTTAGGAACATTAATTACATTATTAAAATAATTATTAAAATAAATTAAAATAATTATTAAAATAATTATCCACGGGTCTCGGTAAAGATACAAGAGTTTCTTCTCTTCATCTTTACCAATAATGAAGCAAAGACCTCATCGATTTCCATAGTAAACCCTGGGAGGGTTTGGAAGTAGTTGTGGTGGTGTGGAAGTAGCTATCATAGGTAAAATTTGCTTAATCGAATAGAAATCGAATCTTCGAAATCGATTAGAATTTGCGAATCTGTGTTCAGCCTACATTGTCACATACATATTATAAATCTGACATTAGATTAGTCTGTTCGAAAGGTGTTAAGGCTCCGATAATCTGGCATGTCAAATAGAAAGTTTAATAATAGCTATTTATTCACCAAGGGGAGTAAGGCACAGATTACTAATCGAGTGTGCATTTGAGGCCCGACGCGAAGCGGAGGGCCGTAAACCACACGAGTTTAGTAATCTGTACTTACCCTCGAGTGATATATACTGCTTTATACTACACTTGTTGTACTACATTAATAAATTGCTACCATTGTCACTGGAATCACTCATTTTAACTTGTGATTTACACCGCCAAACTTTAAACTTTACCAAGAAAATTGTTTCTACAAAATACGTCAACACTCAAAAACACTCAAAACACTCAAAAACACTCAAAACACCCAAAAACACTCAAAAACACTCAATAACACTCAAAAACACTTAAAACACTCAAAAACACTCAAGAACACTCAAAAACACGCAAAAACACTCAATAACACTCAATAACACGCAAAAACACTCAATAACACTCAACAACACTCAAAAACACTCAAAACACTCAAAAAAACTCAATAAAACACAAAAACACTCAAGAACACTCAAAACACTCAAAAACACTCAATAACACTCAATAACACTCAAAAACACTCAATAACACTCAACAACACTCAACAACACTCAAAAACACTCAAAACACTCAATAACACTCAATAACACTCAAAAACACTCAATAACACGCAAAAACACTCAATAACACTCAACAACACTCAAAAACACTCAAAACACTCAAAAACACTCAATAAAACACAAAAACTCTCAAGAACACTCAAAAACACGCAAAAACACTCAATAACACTCAACAACACTCAAAAACACTCAAAACACTCAAAAACACTCAATAAAACACAAAAACACTCAAGAACACTTAAAACACGCAAAATCACTCAAAAACACGCAAAAACACGCAATAACACTCAAAGACACTCAATAACACTCAAAAACACTCAATAACACTCAATACACTCAAAAACACTCTATAATGCTTTCTGTCTCATTTTCTCCCACGTTTAATCTTATAAATGTCTCTTTTTACTGTCGCTTTTTCGTTTCATAAAATTTCAAGCCGCAACAATGCCAAAGAAGTTTTCACTTCAAAAACTAAACGCGTTAGTAATGAACGCATTATTAGCCTGATTTTCAGGGCAGTAATGAAATTCCATACAATATAACTGCCTGGATTTTTGAGAAGGTTTAATGAACAGCTTTCAAGCCTTTTAGTGGGGTAGTATTGGTACACTTACTAAGCAAGTGTAGTATAAAATAAAATTATGTATACTGGAGATGTCAGCTCACTTTTTAGTATCGTGAATTCGTGATCAAAAAAATAAATAAATCAAATCAAATTATTTATTTGCTAGAATGCAGAATGAATGATGTCTAGACCTTCACTTAAAAAATCTCTAGCCATAGAGGATTGATGGTAATGTCCTTGCGAATGAGAGGGTTAAGGCTCCTTCAAACAGGCGCGACACGCGATAAAATCGCGCCCGACACTATGGCACCGCAAGTCGCGCAACGAGCAGTGCCTTTGTGTCGCGCGCGATTATATCGCGTGTCGCGCCTGTTTGTAGGAGCCTTTAAGGGTCCGACAATCTGGCATGTCAAATAGAAAGTTTAATGTGTACTGGAGATGTCAGCTCGCTTTTTAATATCGTGAATCGTGAATTCGTGATGTCTAGACCTTCACTTAAAAAATGTCAAGCCATAGAGGATTGATGGTAATATCCTTGCGAATGAAAGGGTAACGAAATAGCGTTTATTAGAAACGAGGAGGGTCGATTTGACTGCTTTGTGGATCTACAAGCGCCACCGCCGACCGTGGGTTCGGTTTCCAGGAAAATGTTGTTGGGTTTTCCAGTTAGAAATTTTCAGTAACAGCCCTGAGGTTATATTTGTGCTCTGTTAATTGCAGTAGGTTCGCCCCCTAATAGCGAATTGTGAGTGAAGATATACTAATACATACATACAATGCGTGCCACGAAAGATGAGACTTGACCCCGCCTCCCCCGCTCTTTCCGCCGCCCCTATGACGTCCGGTCCCGTCCCGCACTCAGACCTCATACAAAATACATACTATACATACTAAAGATACCTAAAATCGTGTTCTGCGCAAAACAAACCACGTGGTGTGTCAAGTCTCATCTTTCGTGGCACGCATTGTACACCTGTACGAAACACGCAGGCGTGATGTTACGTTATATAAAACAAATTAAATGCGGGACTCTGTCCTGAATGATACTAACTTCATAGTTACTTGTGAGTTGGAACATACCTCAAAGAACGTCTGTGGTTGGAACACCGGCGTCGTCGCATCGTACAAAGACTAGGAAGTAGTTCCGAGTTCCGAGATTGACTACTGTAGTGGCAACCCAAAGACGTGTCTTTAGAGACATGTGCCTTGATTAGGCCACGTACATACCTACGGAAAGTGAATTATTTAAAGACTTACCTATATAGATATTATGAATATTATGCTTCGGTGTAGGTAGGAGCCTTTATTGCTTTGACCACTTTTTCCAACAATTTTTCAATCTTTGAACGGTAATGCTATTAGGTCGACTGTACACTGAAATTTTAATAGAGCTTAATTATTATTATAAATAATCGTACAAAAAAGTTGTCTGCTATCCGTTACTTAATCCTATATTTTTTGTTACAGATATCCCGAGGGAGAGCGGTAAGGAAAATATACCTAACCTATCAATGAGACAGGCGTGCGATTCTCCATACAAATGTTTCCCCTTTTTTCTTTCTGAATAATGCCTCTAGACTATTTTTTTTTCTCAATATCAAAGTCTGCTGTAAACACGTCCCTGTTTCACGTCCATTTTCTTTTTTAGCAAGTAATTAGTAAACAAAATATGACCCTCTAAAAATTACAAAAAATGCCCTGTTTCACCGCTGTGATTAGATGACTACCAGACAAATTAGAAATTTTTTTATATAAAAAAAAATATATACCTAAGGAACCTAAACATACTCTTTCTTAAAATTTTAATGTAAAAAATAATTGAATCGGCTGAGTTTTCGAGGAGAAAAAAGGGGAATACGAAAAGTCGACCTCATCAAAATTTTTGTGATAATTTCGGTCTGAGCTGCAGCTGTCCCTGTCACACACTACGGGGGCAGACTTGAGGTAAGGCGACGGCAATAGTTTCTTAAAATACCTATTTTTCTAATTCCTCGCAGGCCCCGTCCCCTCTTAATAATCCATTTTAATTTTAACGTTGCTCCCGGAAGGCAAACGCTCACCAACAAGATATCAGTGCTACCTGTTTTTAACATAACCATACGTTACTCTAACTTTAACCTGCTTCCCGCGATAAGAGGGTACAATTAGGGTTGCCAACCCTACTAATCTGCGTTAGCGATTTACTTGCCAAACATGTAAACAAATATGAGTTTATGGAAAAATAACTTTAATTCCTACACAATAAAGTTCAATTTACGCTACATCTTCAAACATTTTTATAACTTTATCAACAGTAATAGTCACTCTGAAATCAATTTAATTACTACTAAAATAAAGTTGATATTTGTTTAACTTGAAATAAAATCAATTGAAAACATACATTTGGATAAACCTTATTATATAGTATCCTGCTATATTAGAGGCCTAAATACTATATATTTCTTAGAATGAAATAATATAGGCGAAACTACAATATTTTCATTTCAATAAAAAATGGCGAAATGACCGCAAAAGGGCCAGTAATCTATACATCATATATGTATTACATAGCAGTATTTTATAATCTTAATTTAGAGTGTAATCATTAATATTAAAAAAAAAAACCTGTTATTAAAGGCTCAAAGAAGCAAAAAGTATGCATTATAAAATAATATATTTTTGAAACATTTTTTCGCCTTACTGTGTACTATATTTTTACAGGCAATGGCTTCGAAAATATTATATTCGATAAAGTATAGTCAGTTGTAGCAATTAGCTGACACACCTCACAATATAAAAGCATGTTGAAATTCTATCGATTCGTATTCTAGAAAATCTCAATCATTTATGCAAAGGCCGGTCAGCTAATTGTTATAACTGACTGTACAAAAATTTGGAAACCCTAGGTACAATAACCATGTATGAGTTAAACGTAACAGTTTTAGTTAAAAGTTGTTGTTCGTTGCATGTTTTATCCTGCTATTCAAAGCTCGGCTCGCTCCTAGATAGGACTATGCGAAACTTTGGTGAACTCGCCTGCAGGAAAAATGGTTGAAGCTTGTTTTCATATTGCTTTGAACGGAGGCGAATGCGCGAACACATAATAGTTGCGTATTTTTTTGTGGTAAGACAAAACTTAACTACAATAAAAATTGTATGAGATTGTTGCCCTTGACTGCTGCACCTTCTTGTCAACCTAATTCTGTGACATAATACAGGCGGCAAAGCTTCTCAGATTATGACATTGACAGCTGTCATTCTGGTCATGAACCCATAGACGTGCTGAGACTCCAGACTTTATTTATGACCCATTGAGGGCGTTCTGAAGGAGGTCTGGGCTCTGACCTGAAATTCAGTCGGATTGCGGGCATTAGCGGGCAAAGCTCTAATGACCCGTCGCGAACTTATTATGTTCTAATGTCACTTGAGTAAGCTTATTTGATTCAGATTGTGGGTTAAATAAATGTTGAATCTTTTGACGTGACAACGTCTAATAAATCGATGAAGCTGGCTGCACACACGAAAAAACATGACTCATGTAGCGTTACCTCGCGGCCTTGCTCTGTAGCGTTCCGTGGCGGCTTGAAGTGCAAGCGAGAGCGCGGAACGAGCGATGAGAGACAGATGATCTCGAACGCTGCCGAATCGGCCTCCGCGTTCGGCAATTTCATTAATGTTTTGTTATGACGTTGTCACGTTAAACTATCGTCCGTAAACCGACTTTACAGACAACCGATTTTTAATAGGGTTAGTTAGTTTTGGTTTGATTATGTGAGTTCTTTGCGATTTCTAAAGCGTGTTTCTCAAAACAGCGGTGGCGTCATATTCATACAGGGTGTAAAGACACTGACGTCTGTCTGTTGAAAGAGAGTAGTATTTAGGGTTCCGTACCCAAAGGGTAAAAACGGGACGCTATTACTAAGACTCCACTGTCCGTCTGTCTGTCTGTCACCAGGCTGTATCTCTTGAACCGTGATAGCCAGACAGTTGAAATTTTGCACAG
Organism: Luperina testacea; assembly: GCA_927399505.1. NCBI lineage: Eukaryota > Metazoa > Arthropoda > Insecta > Lepidoptera > Noctuidae > Luperina > Luperina testacea. The sequence continues at coordinate 2,617,626 of OV656783.1, forward strand.
AATGTATTTCTCTTGCCGCTATAATAAGTATAACAAATACTAAAAACAAATGTTTAACAATGGATTAGCAATACGCTTCAAAATAATTCAGATTAAGATCGATAGTGTGTTTCGCAATTTGGGCCCTGGTCATTGTCCTATCGAAACTTAAGGGGCTTACAGGACCTAAACGCAAAAAACGCAAGTTTTAGAAACAATAAAGTATATGATCTAATACAGTAAACAAAATCAGAAAACTATATGATATTCTTCAGGATATATGCTAAGTACTTAGATAGTGTGTTGAAAATATAATACAACTAATTTGATACGATAGAAAAAAACAACACATGAAGTTTCAAACAATTATACATTTTCTTTCTTTTCTATGCAGTCCGACAGTGACCGCGCTTTAGGTCATGTACAGCCTACATGACACAAAGCTGGTAATTTATTGCAAAATATGAAGCAATTACATATTTAATTTCAAAAAATCTATTATTTGGACTAAAAAATTAAAACAGTAGTGTTGTAGTATGTTGTTTGTAGAATAATCTAATAAAAAATCTGAATGATTGTATGTATATTAATGTACTTTTTACTGTAAAAAGAAAAGGGGTATCTTCATGATTTTTTCTAACGTATCAATTTAGTTGTATTATGTTTTCAACACACTATCTACATAATATCCTGAAGAATATCATATATTTTTCTGATTTTGTTTACTGTAGTCGATCATATACTTTCATTGTTTCTAAAACTTGCGTTTTTTTGCGTTTAGGTCCTGTAAGCCCCTTAAACACATGGCTAATACTGCACCTACACGGTCACGTACCTATTTCCATATACATAGCGCATATAATAGGAAGCACGTATAAGGCGTTGATGCAGGAAAGACCCTGATAACACCCGGCTTGAAATACTAATGATCTTGACATTAGGCTGGCTATAGAGTAGCGCTTGCGACTAGGTGAATTTGTAAGGTGAACGACTTTCGAATATATTATTTTTAAGAACAGTTTTCTTTTTAAATATGTTTCGTTGGTTCTAGATAGAGGTCGTATTCGGACTGCTGAGCTCGATGTCCAGCCGGTCGATTCTGTTAAAATCTCACCGTGAAAACTTAGGTGAAGTGAGTTTGTTAGGAATTGACACTATTGACAGCTCACTCCCTGCTTACTTCACCTAAGTTTCCACGGTGAAATTTTTACAGAATAGCACCGCTGGTTTAGATTTATTAGTGAGTCCTGGGTCCGATCCCCAGGTCAGACAGGAATTCAGATTCGAATCTACGGCTTTGTGCCTGGTTGATGGCAGTAGACTCGTCCGCTCGTTGCACGACTTGCGGTGCCTTTGTGTCGCGCGCGATTTTATCGCGTGTCGCGCCTGTTTGTAGGAGCCATTATTATCAGTATAGATTAGTATACTATGGATACATACAATTTGTTCTAAATCGGGAGATGTATCAATACAGATTTTGTACCTAATCCTATTGGAAAATTACATCGAGATCCTCAATATGAGCGGTGCGTGACTAATATGGAAATAACAAGATTATGTCGTTCAAGAGTACTTAATCTAGAAAGAAAGAAAAATTGTTTATTCTGCACAAACAAAAACGCACATTCCAAATAAAAATTAAAAAAGACATAAAATATACACACACAAAATAGTCAAAAGACTCTTATTCAAACCTTAAAAATGTTGACAATTTTGTCTATTGCTTGATTTCAGGGCCGGGCACCAAAGATAACACACATTATTATGAAGGATATCGTGAGGAAATCAGTATACATCCTAGAACAAAACATTCGAAGACATGTGACATCCACCGACAACCCGCAATGTGCCCGCATGATGTATTAAGGCCTGCTCCTTATCAAAGAGACGGGGCCTGTCTCGGCAGTGGGTGCGTTATAGCCAGATTAGGAACACACCCACATTTCGGCAGTTATGTTTAAGTGCAATAGGGGGCGAACCGAGCACCAAATTAAGGGCACGAATGGGCACGAACCAGAATGATACTGAGAAAATTTAAGGGGACTACAGGACCTAAACTCAAAAAACGCAAGTTTTATAATGCCTAAAAGTATATGATCGACTTTAGTAAACAAAAACAAAATAAATATATGATATTCTTTATATTATATCCTAGAACAAAAAATTCGAAGACATGTGACATCCACCAACAACCCGCAATGTGCCCGCATGGTGTATTTAAGGCCTGCTCCTTATCAAAGAGACGAGGCCTGTCTCGGCAGTGGGTGCGTTATAGCCAGATTAAGAACACACCCACATTTCGGCAGTTGTGTTTAAGTGCAATAGGGGGGAACCGAGCACCAAATTAAGGGCACGAATGGGCACGAACCTGATACTGAGAAAATTTAAGGGGACTACAGGACCTAAACGCAAAAAACGCAAGTTTTATAATGCCTAAAAGTATATGATCGACTTTAGTAAACAAAAACAAAAAAAATATATGATATTCTTCAGGATATATGCTAGTTAGATAGTGTGTTGAAAACATAATGTAACTAATTTGATACGATAGAAAAACATCATGAAGACACCTCTAAAAAATTTCTTTTTACAATAAAAACCATACTAATGTGCATACAATCATTCAGATTTTTTGTCAGATTATTCTACAAACAACATACTAAAGCAATAGCATTTTAATTTTTTTAGTCCAAACAGTAGATTTTTTGTAAATAGATAATTGCTTCATATTTTGCAAGAAATTACCAGCGTTGTGTCATCGCGCTTCTCTTTCTTTTCTATACAGTCCGACAGTGAGCGCGCTTTAGGTCATGTAGTCCCCTTAATATAAAATTAATATGAATTAGGAACAGCAAAACTAACACTGCCCAATCTGATGATCGAACTCTGGACCCTACGCTCAGAAGATGCGCTTTGATGAACATTTATGAAAAGGAAATATGGGAAAGGCTTGAAACTTCTTTCTTTAAAAAAAAAACGTTGCCCCACACTAGGAATTATACCTGTATCGTGGGTGCGTTTACAAACATTTAAATTCACATACACAAACAGAACTTTGAAACTTTGTACAGTTAGGTAGATTATTTTTTTAATCAAATTGACACATTATGCTAATTTGAAATGTTACAGCCATTTCATGAAACTGCCAAGGAATGGCAGTCGTGATATGAATCAATTTGGTAAACAATTAATTTCAATGAATACGTATTCCAAAGTGTTTTGTTTGACCAGCAGACTATTGAACCAGTATGAATGAGCGCTCATGAACCCAATACACAAGTTGTAGATTGCAGTATTGAGTAATAAACACTATTTCTGGGACGCCACATTACATTTCGGATTACTGCATCGACAAATATTCAGAGCAGACGTGCTATAACAGGTGCCAAGTATTTTCTTTATTAATTCAATAGGTCATTGGTATTTTCAGTATTGAGAAATATGCTACTCAAATTCGTATAAAATCTAATCTAGGCTTGAAGCGATAAGTTCTTAAATGTTTTGATGAAAGTATAAACAAACCTGTTCAGTCAGGTACACATTCGTCTGTATTTACAGGGCCTCCTTTTGCCTTGGCCACTCTGGGCCTCCTTTTCCGTTGGCCACTGTGGGCCTCCTTTTCCATTGGCCACTCTGGGCCTCCTTTTCCACTGGCCACTGTTGGCCTCCTTTTCCACTAGCTACTGTTGGCGTCCTTTTCCGTTGGCCACTCTGGGCCTCCTTTTCCGTTGGCCACTGTGGGCCTCCTTTTCCGTTGGCCACTGTGGGTCTCCTTTTCCATTGGCCACTCTGGGTCTCCTTTTCCACTGGCCACTGTTGGCCTCCTTTTCCACTGGCTACTGTTGGCCTCCTTTTCCGTTGGCCACTCTGGGCCTCCTTTTCCGTTGGCCACTCTGGGCCTCCTTTTCCATTAGCCACTCTGGGCCTCCTTTTTTCATGCCGGCGTCGTAGCTAAGGGCTATCAGAGGCAGGGTGCTACAAATTTTGAGCTCATTTTGCTTGCTCTTGCATCCTAGATTCTGCATAGGCGCCCCAGTACCCTAAAGTGCTTAGGGTCTGGAATATTTTAAAACGGCCCCGTGTATTTAGGTTTCAACTTCATATCTTACCTCTTTTACGATAATAATAACCTCCCAGTGCTCTCACTCACTGGATGCCTGAGGGAGGACATCGCCGTCGAGGTAAACCGCGGCGAAGGTGGCTGTGACGATCTGACAACGTTTGCAGGGCCAAAATGGCCAGAGATCGCATAATCAATCGCAAGACAGGGAGGTTTGGAAGGAAAAAGGGGACGCCTTTGCCCAGCGGTTGGACACGAAATAGGCTCACAAAAAAAAAAACAATATGTTGCCTGTGCACTGTCCTAGTTTTCCCAGGAGGCCATTCATTTTCCAAGACAAAAGCCACGACCAATATTCCAGATACTCGCTCGTCTGCTAAAAGCTTCACGTGTCGCGTCCTATTTGTCACTGTTTCCAACTTTGGCGCAATCGAAGGATCGATAGCTAGTGTCTCTGCTGATACACGTGGCCGATATACAGGTTTGATTTTTGAGATGGAGCAGTATGAGAAAAGATTTTTGTGATTTGTGACTTTCTAGTACTTTTAACTTATACCGCTCTGCTCGTACCTTTTTTTTTGGTGAGAAATTAGTCAGTTATTGCTGACTTCTCTTTTCATTGATTCATATTTGTTTACATTTTTGGCAAATAAATCGCGAACGCAGATTAGTAGTGTTATATATTATTTTTAAGGGAAGTGCAAGGCTAAACAGTTTGAAAGATCTTCTTTTTAGCGTATCGATGGCAAAAAGTTCAAACATCTTTGGCCCAAAATTCAGCTACGCGAATTCCGCTCACGCAGCCAAAAGATCATCAAATACACAGGTGAAAGATGATATTATTATTATGGTTATAGAAAGGGGGGCAAATAGAGATGTATGGAAGGAAAAAGAAGAAACTCGTCAGGAAAATGAACAGTTGGAAAAGATTATCACAGAGAGAAGACGCTCTACATCCCAAGACGTTTTCAAAATTTAGATGTGCCTTTTTTACGACCGAGTATTAAACCAATTTTATCTGTGATCAAAGATACTATCAGTGCAGAAGTTTGAGTTTATAAACAGTTTAATTATTCACTATTCGTAGAAGCTACTCTGCCTAAAGCACATGTCCTAGTTTTCTATATTCGGACTTTTAATTAGCTGCAGTAAAATGACAGCTTATGTGTTACTGGCTGAAATTGGCGTCTTTTTGCTTTTTCGCGGCCATCAACCAAATCTTGTTTTTCTACAAACGAAACTTATTTGACATGCATATCTCTAAACTCAGTCCGAAATGAGTTATTATGAAGTGTCATTTTACTTAAAAATTGGGCCATTTATGTCCGTATTTCTAACTTTAGCGTATTCCGAGAATCTATGGACTCACTCGCTTAGAGCGGCTGGATGCAAACTGGTATTTAAATGGTGACATATTCTGACACGAGTGTTGTATGTATTGAGAATATTGAGATATCGATTTAAGGGATACAGTTTCAGACTCAAACTCAAAACTCAAAGCATTTATTTCAATTAAACCAAATTTACAAGCACTTTTGAATTGTCAAAAAGTCGTCGGTCAGTCAGAAAATATGAAGCTAGTTGCCCATTCCAAAGCGTAGGTACCTATGGAGAAGAACGGGTTTTTTTTTTTCAGGATGGGAAATCATCAAATGAAGGGGTCATTTGATGATTTCCCATCCTGACTTTTTGACATCTTGATGTCAAATACAGGTGAAAATGACAGATTTTCTTGACGGCCCTTATGATATGACGGAACCGCTTTTCTGGGAAGCCAAAACTTTAGATCCGCATCCTCAATACCCTGGCTCCCGTTGCGCATACCATAATATCCTTTTTTTTTTGAGGATGGGAAATCATCAAATGACTCCTCCCGCTCTGGGTGGAGCGGAAGGGAGTGTCAGACTCTTACTGACTAAAACCCACCCGTGTTCCTTCCTTAGACCTTTATGTTCCGGGCCAGCGATAACCCTTTCGGACAATCCCGCTGAAAGAAGAACGGGTTTAGAAGCATACATACCTAAACACACGCCTTCGTCCCATGGGGGTAGGCAGAAACTACAGAACGCCATCTGCTTCGATCTCTACATACTTTTTTGTTTCGTTTACATCCATAAATCTGGTCATACACGCACTCTGGTTGCCAGTACTCCTGACCTGACCTTCCTGAAAAACATTCATTTTAGAAGCATATAAAGGTGATTTTGATGTTCATACAGTCGGCTTGTACAGACGCCAGTACATCAAGCTACCCGAAACTGTAAAATTTTCCCAATCAATCTTGAACCTAATGCTTTAGCGATAAATTTGAAAATCTATTAAAGAAATTTGACAGATTGTAGTAGCTTGATGTGCTGGCGTCTGCACATATGCAGCTCGAAGGACCAAAGTCCCAAACGGTGTCGTATTGATTCTTATTAAAAGGTTTTGCACGGTATTGTAAAATATTAATCACATTAAGAATCCTCATACAATACCTACTTATTTTTTTTTGTTTTATTAGATACAGTATCTGAAATCCTACTATACTAATATTATAAATGTGAAAGTTTGTGAAGATGTTTGGATGTTTATTACTCAATCACGAACCGTTGAACATAATAGAATAGAATACTCTTTATTATGTACACCATAATTATAAATTACAGAAATAAATATACAGTATGTTAACTAACAGAGGGCGTTCCCGTTAACCCGCAATAGTATAGCATCCATACATGCAAAAAAAAATATTACCATTCGAAAATAAAATGTTTTTTTTTTTTAATTAAAATATTCACTAAAAATCGTAAATTGATACTCTATTTATTTAATTAATTCTAATTTATTTAATTAAATAAATTCCGACATTGCTGTCCTTCAAGTACGCGTGTACAGAGTGTTTCTTTAACGTATCAATTTACGATTTTTAGTGAATATTTTAATTAAAAAAAAAAAAACATTTTATTTTCGAATGGTAATATTTTTTTTTGCATGTATGGATGCTATACTATTGCGGGTTAACGGGAACGCCCTCTGTTAGTTAACATACTGTATAAACTGTACAAAGGGTGACACAATGGGCGGTCTTATCGCTAAGAGCGATCTTTTAAAGACAACCTTAGGATGGATTTAAGAAGGGGAAGGACAGACTAATACTGTAGGTAGTCCGTGGTGAAGAGACGAAAGTGGAGGAGGAGGAGGAGTGGAAGTGGAGTGGTGGGTGGAGTGAAGGTGGTCCGAGATGAAAGGTATAGAGATACAAACTATCTCTATACCAAATTTCATCTTAATCTGTTCCGGGACAGGACATAGGATAGTTTTTATCCCGATGTTCCCACGAGATCGACACTTACGCGGGTGAAACCACGGGGCGCTGCTAGTCTGTCAATATATAAATACCTATAGTAAAACAAGCAACACAGAACAAAGTCATTACCATCTCAACTCAAATAGGATAACATAAATTAATTAATGCTGGCAGAATATTTACCCAAATGAGGAGTTAGGCCTTGCCAATAATATTTCTCAGGGGTGTCATTAAAAAGGGACTAAGTGGCATTCCAGGACCAATTTGTATTTTAATTTAATAACCAAAATAAATGGAATACTTCATATAATCATAACTGTGGGGTAATTGCGTAACACACCTTCAATGACAATGCCATTCATTTCATTGCGTTACTTACTTTTTCGAGCAGATGATTTTTTTTAAACATAATGGAGCAATGGATTGGGAATTTCTTTCTAAATCCTTCGGATTTTGTTTGCAAGTGTACTCTAGTGTGTACTCAAGTGTAGGGTACACTTACTCAATTCCCTTTTTTTTTTTTTTGAGTATGGAAATCATCAAATGACTCCTCCCGCTCTGGGTGGAGCGGTAGGGAGTGTCAGACTCTTACTGACTAAAACCCACCCGTGTTCCTTCCTTAGCCCTTTATGTTCCGGGCCAGCGGTAACCCTTTCGGACTATCCCGCTGATACTCAATTCCCTTGTCTGAATGGCGGATTGAAAGACCATAAATGAATTACTGTTGTTTGATGGATTTAGACGTTTCTAGAAGCATTTTTCTCTCTTGCGATGCGAAAACCCGAAACAAAATTACTCTAATAATGTAGCTAACACATTTTTGATGTCTTCCGATTGCCTACAATCGGACGAGAAAATCGGAAATATATTCCCGGCCTAAATCCATTCTCCGCAACCGTTCGAGCTCGTAAATATTTATGGTTCCCAGAAATGCTAATTCGTACTTACTTGGCAAGAGATTACTTATTTAACGAATCAAAACGTGAGGGAATTAGCTGCGAAATGGCGTCTTCATTTAGCGAGTACAGCATCGCTTTTGGCATCATCATGGTCGTTAATTTGCAATTAGGACAAACTAAATAACCTCATGACAGCAGTGGTGGCCCAGAGGTATCGGCCGCGACTTACGAGTTGTAGGTCGTAGGTTCGAACCCAGAAAGGCGTTTTACTTTGTGTAAATTATTTCATCACCACTGCTCTCAAAACGGTGAAAGAAAACATCGTGAGGAAACCGGCATGTCCTAGAACCAAAAATTCGAAGACATGTGACATCTACCAACCTGCACTGGGCTCGCGTGTTAGATTATAGCCCACTTCCTCTCGAAAAGATACAGATTTTTAACTTAAGATACAGATCAAAAAAAGAAATTAAAACCGCATTAGCATTTTGCAGATATGTAAAATTCTGTGTTTGACCGACAAAGAACAATTAGGACTAATAAACCGAATTTTAACCGGAAAAGTACAAAACAAAAATTAATTTAGAGCTGTATTAGCAGTTTGTAAATGTTTATAGTTCGGTATTTCAAAGGTAAGGAACATGTACAACAAAAAAACCGAAATAAATCGGTAAAATCCAAAACCGGTTTAACTTAAGTGGTTGTAACAGCTCCATATTATGTCCCGCTGCAAACTTTAGGTATTTTCACACACCCAATTCCGATCTCTGCTTATGAGGGATGTTTTTTATTTAATGTGATATCCTTTGTTCTTTTCTGACTTGGATTGCTTTATAGACTCATGCCATCTCTGCACGTGTTATATTGAACTCAATCAATCGTCAATCATTGTCCTGTATTACAGTTAATGATTAGACAATTTGGCTGATTTGGTTCGGACAGGAGTCAAAATATAGCAAGTCTCTTTTCCATCAGTACGATCTGTAATATCAGAATAGCTCATGCCGGAGTAAAATATAATAGCCTGACATCGAGCTGGTAACAGGTTGATTGTACAGTGTTCTTCAGACGTACATTTAAGTATCATCACATTCACCATTCCTGGAGGCAAACATTACAGGCGCATTGACGAAGATGCGAAGTTCGCTTTAATTGATCCCCCTTTGAGCCTATCAGCCCCTAAAATCAGGAAGTTTTCCAACAATAACCTTTTCTGATTGAATTTCTTTTCTGCGGCAAAAATATGTAGCAGAAAGTGACTTTGCTTGTCCGGCTTACCTTAGTAAACAGCCAGTGAAGGTCAGGGTATTGATTGCTTGTTTGTATCGAGCTCTGTGCCCTTAGGGATGATAAGTTTGAACCTTCTTGGAGTTCGGAAAGAACATTTATGGCTATTGGTTAGGGACGATTGGTTTCATTCGTTTAGGTAAGTTAGTTTGTCGATTCGCTGTATTCTGTAAGATACAACTTGGGAATTTGTCACTCACTCATATTTTTATCCGATGCAATTAACCGGCTGTTTCTCATATATGTTCTTGTCATAGTTTCTCAGTTGTTTTGTAGGTAGAATGAAAGATTCGGAACTGGGTATTTGTAACAGACTAGGGCAACAATCTATTGGTTTGTAATGTGCGCTATAGCAGGTTTAAATAGACTAGTCTCGAAGGAGGTATACGCATTAATCAATCAGAACAGCGGTGCCCAAGTGGTAACGCAGTGACTTACGAGCGAATGAAGCAATCAGAGCAGCAGTGGCCAAGTTGTAACGCAGTGACTTACGAGCGCAAGAATCAATCAGCAGCGGTGCCCAAGTGGTAACGCAGTGACTTACGAGCGCATGAATCAATCAGCAGCGCTGCCCAAGTAGTAACGCAGTGACTTACGAGCGCATGAATCAATCAGCAGCGGTGCCGAAGTGGTAACGCAGTGACTTACGAGCGCATGAATCAATCAGCAGCGGTGCCCAAGTGGTAACGCAATGACTTACGAGCGCATGAATCAATCAGCAGCGGTGCCCAAGTGGTAACGCAGTGACTTACGAGCGCATGAATCAATCAGCAGCGGTGCCCAAGTGGTAACGCAGTGACTTACGAGCGCATGAATCAATCGGCAGCGGTGCCCAAGTGGTAACGCAGTGACTTGCGAGCGTATGAATCAATCAGCGGCGGTGCCCAAATCTTGATTGTTGCGATGTTAGTGAAACCTTGTCTGTCGCAGAACAAATCCCAAGTTTCTAAACGCCCTTTTACAGATGCCCGTAATATGATCGCGAAACGATAGTTCGGGATTGACGATAACCCCCAAATCCCTCACCTCAGAGACTCGTTGCATAGGCGCGGCGCCCACGACTTTAGAGGAGCACGCGCGTGCGTAAAACATTTTGTTTCATTTTCCTTTTGTTACTTTTTTTTATACAACTTGGATTATTATTTTACTATGTTTAGTTTGTGATCTTCCCGTATGAGTCGCAATAAACACGTTTTCTTTCTTTCTTTCTAAAACTCTTCTAATCCAATCTAACTGTACGTATTGTTATGTTTAGGACTAGTTCGAATAACAGTTCCTCCTCTTGACATACTCATCATTAGAATTGCAGAATTGTATTCAATTCACGTCCATTCGATTGAGATCCCTGTTTATTACTGATATGCCGGGTGCATACGTAAATTGGGACAATTAGGCCATGTATGAGAGCTTTAACCTCTTTTCAGCATTATTTTATTCGAGTACGTACACGTACGTTCACGTACTTAGCAATCAGGTCAGACTTTACATACGATGACATAAATTAGGAATACTTTGTTAGATGATTGGTAATATGTAGAAGAAAGTAAGTGAAGACAAAAAAATCTATTGCTAGAAAAGGGATGCATATTAAAATGACGTCTGATAGAAGAAGAAGAAGAGAGAGAGTCGTATGGAAGATGTTGACATGATACATCGACTCCAAATAAATGAAGGCATGAGATCAGGAGGATAATGATTATGACTATGTGGTGTCTACATCTACACAGACTGCAGCCATTGTTTTTAGATTTCAGTATGTTAAGAGGTGCTATTACTTTGGTAAGGAATTGGATTTTTAAGGAGGATTGGTAAGGAAGGAACTACTGAATAGGACATGGCTAAATTAAGTTTTGGCGACTGCCCTTAGCATTTCTGTACGAGCTGGCAGTAGTTTAGCTATGTCCTTTCCTTAAAGGAAAAAACACTGCATTACCTGGGGATCGAAAGACCACAACTTCAAAAATCGTGTTTTTAACCACACAATCAATAAGTCAGTACCAAAACAGTTACACAATCGCGTTTATTCCTAATCCCGTTAAACAAAGACCGCTATCCAATTTAAAAACTTAGCACAAAGATCCTATGGGGGCCACGTCACGTGCGCAACTTTGTTTTCTTTAGCAGACATTGAAAAAACTTAATACTTTTTCGTTTTTGCCAACACTTGAAGATAATCTTGGTACGTGGGTACAAGATTGTTCACTACGTGACTTGGATAAGTACTTACCATGTAACTTTGAAGGCTGCAGTACTCTGTTCAGCTGGAAGGCGAAATTGGGAGCTGGAAATTGTCCTGCATTTGACGTTTTAAATCAACCATGTATGCAAATTTTGCTGTCATGAATTTTGTTTTGAGAATTCTATAAACATAAGATCTTTGCATCCATATTGCGCTAGTTATCTTTAGGTTTTATGTAACAGGAGGAGAGCCTACTTCCGGCCATTAATCGTGCACAAATCCAAACAGGATGCTACTGGGAATTCCTAATGGAGAAGCCTTAAGAATCCTGTAAAATCTTCATTTATCGGGGAACGTGTTTTCCGGGAACTCGGCAGTCTTAACGCCGACAAGGAAAATGTGAATGTGGGTCAAGGTCAAGGACACAAAGAATGTAGAAATGAGAAAAGTGTAGTATCACATTAAAGGAGTTTTATTTGAATCTACTTGGCGTAGTCATACAATGTTTTTTTTTAATATTTTTGAATCGGTGTGGAGGAATTCAAAGCTGGATGGATGGTTTATGTGAATGATTATAGGCTGGGAAGGATGTGAATTTTGAGATGATTGTTCACAGAAATGTATGGAAAAAGACGACATGCTTGCTGCACCCATCACAAATAAATTGGGATAAGGACAATAAGTTATGGTGAGAGTTTTTATTTGATCTGAGGTCTGAAATAAAAGATTCATTATTATTATTGTACTTCTCTCTAGAAGGGATAGCTCTACAGGAAATACTGGTGACATTTTGTCATGATAAGTGTTTTTTTCAGGTTTGGCCATTAAGGGTCTAAATAGACAAACGGACTGCACATAACTAGGTTTCGAAGCAGTTAAGTCAACTGCATCCAAAGTGCGATGTTGCAGATGAAATGCAGTCTAAGTTTCAAGATCTAAGCTTTAGTAGAGGTTTTCGGTAATCTTAATCCAATTAGACCTTCTCACAGTCTTCGTTGAATGTTGAATCGGAGACTTTATGGCCCAGAGTCACGTAACCAGTAACTTTTTGCCATCGAAATTGAGTGTTAACTTTTTTGCTGTTCGATTTCAGAACTGAATTTTTTGTCCTTCGAGTTTTCGAACTAAGGCTTAGTATTTTCATTGGCGATACGGACAATATTTTTTTGTTGATTCTAGGAAGATAGATTACTTGCTAATACTATGTTATTTATGTCTTAGAGCTCGGTGTTGATCATTTAGGAGTCGTCTCCACGAGCGAGAGAATCGCGGCGATATTATCGTCGTGCCACGTACAATGCGTGCCACGAAAGATGAGACTTGACACACTACGTGGTTTGACTTGCGCAGTACACGATTTTAGGTATCTTTAGCGGTATGAGGTCTGAGTGCAGGACGGGACCGGACGTCATAGGGGCGGCGGAAAGAGCGGGGGAGGCGGGGTCAAGTCTCATCTTTCGTGGCGCGCAATGTGTTTCTATACACTCTCTTAGAACGTGTCTCTACACGGCGATATCATCGCGGCTAAAATTTGATGGCACGGCGAGTCTCTCGCTCGTACAGACAGCCCCTTAGGGTAGTTTACTGGTCATCATCAAATAAATTGGGATAAGGGTAGCAGAATAAAATAACAGAGGAGCAATTTCTCGTAAATTTAAGAACGTTCACAGTCTGGGTGCTTACTCTTCAATTTAATTCCGCTAGATCGACATTGGAATTGTGACGTTTCGTACTCTTGAGTTCGATGCTAGCGCCAAACGATTTTTAGATTGGGTGTCCATTTTGGAGAACTAAGTGGAATTGGGTTCGGGCTTGGCGTGGGGTTATTGTTGACAGTATTGTTTTCAAGAGTACCGAATCACGTGACTATAAAATTAACATTGGAATCATATTGGCATCTCATTGGAATTAAAATTAGTTTGGAGAGTAAGCCCCCCAGGGTTGTTGCGCACATCAGCATCCGCATTGATCGATGCTGATTAATTAAGGCTGAAGTTCGAGTCGTGACATGACCGCAGAGGGGGCGGGGCGTATAGCACGTGTTGTTTACCAAGAATATGTAGTGGTACCAGTGGCGATGGTAAGCCCCCTGATCTGTCTCAATCTGTCAAAAATACATCTAAAATCCCTACATTTTTGACAAGTTTCTGACATTGATTGTCGCTGAGATGAGATTGCGACTAGTTTTTGAACAGTTTTAATTACGGGAATTATTCTACTGATCATCATTATGATGGTAAAACTATGGGAGTGAGCCGTTGTTTATTGAAAGAATGATGGGCATTTTTGTATGGAGCCTGGCCTGATTACCAACAGAGTTAGGGAGTAACGATCAAAGATCCACGAATGACAGCCCGGACCAATGGCATAACGTGCTTTTCGAGGCACGGCGGGGTCTTGGTATGTAAAAATGGTCACCCATCCAGGGACCAACCGCGGAAAGCGCAGCTTAACCTGATCGATTGACCCCTGCGGCTGTTATTACTTAGCCATAAGCCCCCTCAATGTTATGAGTCAATAACTAATATTATTAAGCACTGCAGTGAACATTAGCTTCATAAACTAATACGTTTACATGGTACTTGCAGGTCTGATATCTCTTTAACCCGGATTTCACAACCTTCTGCTCATAATGAAAATTAATGCTTATGAAATAAACTTTCATTTGATGTTTATGTGGTTTTTATTGGACATACCGGCCAAAACGCCCATCATTCTTTAAAAAAAAAAGTACTTCAATAAACGGTGGCGCAAGGATATGAGAACCACCAAAATAAGTCCTACAACGACATAGCACCTCCCTGGATAACACAATCTACCAAAAGCCCAATAAACCATCCATTACGAAGTACTACATTGTAAATCAGGAAGTCATAGCATCCACAAGACGGATGGCTTCCGGCGGGAGCTATGAATTTATCATTGTTCCCGGAATATGGACGTTTGTGGGTCGCGTGTTCACAAATAGAAGGGACTATAAATATCTACGCTGATATGCTGTTACATAACTTTAACCTTTATGACCGCCACACGTCAAAAAATCAAAAACGTGCCCTCGTCGTCAAAGTCTGTCATGTAGTCGAACCGTGGCGTGCTGGCATGGCCTGATTTACCCACAGGCTAACTAGTGTACGTTACCCCAGCAAGAAAGTGTCTCCTAGAGTTATAGGAGTAGAACGTATAATATGTGCCCTATCTGCTGTAAATGTGCCCCCAAATAAAAAATGTGTGCCCCTTGTCGTTTTGGAAAAAAACGGAAAAAACGATTCCTGCTGGGGTAACGTTTTTCTAGCAGGAAAATTCTAAACGAATGATCGGAGAGAGAAAAATTGTGCATGGCCAGAGAGCTTATATGTGTGCCCTAATGTGCCCCCAAAAAAAAAATCTGTGCCCCTTCAGGTTTTCGAGATATTGCATTTCCTGCTGGAGTAACGTTTTGATGAATCGTATATCTCTACAACCATTGCATGTGCCCCTGTAGAGTAAACATACACGAGTAGCTCTTAATGTGTGCCCCTTAGTGCCCCAATTAGTTTTAAGAAAATATTTATAGTTTTCAAGTTATAGCGGTTTTATGAAAACCCGAAAAAACATCGCAGCGCCTAAATTAGACAAGAAACAAGTTCGCTGAAAACTGTATTCGGTCCTTCTTGACGCTAATAATAACCATACAAAGTTTCAAAACTATTCATGCATGCGTTTTTGCTAAAAGTCAAAACGATGGTGTCCTAACTTTGACGGCAAAATACAAGGAACCGGCTCAATCCGAAATGTGTAGGTGTAAACCAAAATCATGTGCCTTTAGTCAAAAATATATGGTGAAAATATTCAGCTTGGAATGTTTCGCATTAAGTAAATATTAACAAATAACCAAAATATGTAAGCAACGGCTGGTTATCCGACCAAATTTGAATGACTACTAAAAAGCGACGGATTCATACATATCGATGACCTTCTTTATTGGACGTATTATACCTAAGCTGTTGTCCGTACAGTCGCGTTCAAAAGTTTTGGGGGCTAATTAAAAAATATATTAAATGCACCTTGTGACTATAATAAATGAAACCGCTTGTTGATGTGGAAATTATTATTTTTATTCCCTTAATTTTAATTCTTAAAGTAATTATTGCTTCAAATCACAGATCAAATAAATTATTTGCACGTTGTGTAGTCATTATTATTTAAATCACAGATCAGTTATTCATCTAAGTCTAACATATAATTAGTAAATTCGCATCACAAAAAATCACAGATCAGTATTAAGTATAATATTGTGTAAAAAAATATTAAATTTTAAATCGCAGATAAATAATTTTCTTACGAGTAATTTGCTTATACATAGATTCAGATAAAGTGTGTTAGTATAGTAAACCGCATAAAGATATAACTGTAAACATCGAATATGCACAAATTATCTGATGGTATTTGGCTATAAATAAACATATTTATCCCATATACCTACGTAACAACATTATCACCTGACTGTGGAATGACACTTATATATCTAAAACGCCATCAAATCAAAATTATGTGACACTACATAATCAGCTTTAATATAATCGTTAATAATTATAAATTCCTCATAGATATGTGTCGTCTTCCGGTTTTTCATCAAAAACCCAATTTTATGAAAAACCTGCGACATATACACTAAATAAAACTCTCAAAACTGTAGGTACCAAAATTTATTTGGTTAAGGTGAATGCTCCAACCAACCCGCGAAATTCAAATTTTCTTACGTTTTTTGCAATTTGCACGCCAGTGCTAGGTAGTATGTTGATTAAAATATTATTAAGAAGTATAATCATCAAATTCATCAATACAACCCTCCAAGTTCATAAAGGTGTAGTAGGGCTGAATTTTTCTCTTTTTTTTGGTTCCTACACCTTTATGAACTTGGAAGGTTGTATTGATGATTATAATTCTGTAACTACATACGTCTTACAGCCGCGAATAATATTCTAATCATCATACAACCTAGCACTGGCTTGGAAATTGCAAAAAACGCAAGAAATTTTGAATTCCGCGGGCTAGTTGGAGCATTCCCCTTAATGATGAAAAACTTACAATGCGTGCCACGAAAGATGAGACTTGACACACCACGTGGTTTGACATGCGCAGTACACGATTTTAGGTATCTTTAGCGATATCTAATCTCTTTCAATAAATATATATGTACCTAATATAAAAAGACAAATACGGGCTTTTTATTTATATACAAAAAAGAGCTACCTCTTTTTAGTAGTATATAAATTACTGGATGTATTTTAATGAAATTTAGAATCGAGAAGATAGCTTACCTTGGAATAGCACTTAGGCTACTATTTATAATGTACTTAATCATGTGTAACGTCATAGAAACAGCTAGTAGAATATAATCCAATAACAACTTTATTTAATTACTTATTACTTTTGTAAGTCAGTGTACTCAGGCACAACACGTGTGAACCGGTTAGTGAGTAAAGTAAAGAAGGTCATCGATATGTATGAATCCGTCGCTTTTTAGTAGTCATTCAAATTTGGTCGGATAACCAGCCGTTGCTTACATATTTTGGTTATTTGTTAATATTTACTTAATGCGAAACATTCCAAGCTGAATATTTTCACCATATATTTTTGACTAAAGGCACATGATTTTGGTTTACACCTACACATTTCGGATTGAGCCGGTTCCTTGTATTTTGCCGTCAAAGTTAGGACACCATCGTTTTGACTTTTAGCAAAAACGCATGCATGAATAGTTTTGAAACTTTGTATGGTTATTATTAGCGTCAAGAAGGACCGAATACAGTTTTCAGCGAACTTGTTTCTTGTCTAATTTAGGCGCTGCGATGTTTTTTCGGGTTTTCATAAAACCGCTATAACTTGAAAACTATAAATATTTTCTTAAAACTAATTGGGGCACTAAGGGGCACACATTAAGAGCTACTCGTGTATGTTTACTCTACAGGGGCACATGCAATGGTTGTAGAGATATACGATTCATCAAAACGTTACTCCAGCAGGAAATGCAATATCTCGAAAACCTGAAGGGGCACAGATTTTTTTTTTGGGGGCACATTAGGGCACACATATAAGCTCTCTGGCCATGCACAATTTTTCTCTCCGATCATTCGTTTAGAATTTTCCTGCTAGAAAAACGTTACCCCAGCAGGAATCGTTTTTTCCGTTTTTTTCCAAAACGACAGGGGGCACACATTTTTTATTTGGGGGCACATTTACAGCAGATAGGGCACATATTATACGTTCTACTCCTATAACTCTAGGAGACACTTTCTTGCTGGGGTAACGTACACGGCTAACTAGGCTCAAGCCTAGAGCGCAAGGACCGAGGGGGCGCTGAGCCACTTATTCACAGAATAAAATTTGGTACTTAATTTAAAATATGCGCCTAAATACTAGTAGAAGAACCGCGGTTGGTAAATCTAGTAAAATATAAAAATTTAGTAAGTATATTCATGGGCTAGGCAGGACAGGCCTGGGGGAGGGGGGCGCATATTCATAGTTAGCCTAGGGCTGTCCGAACTCTAAATCAGGCACTGTCTGGGCACATTTTGGATTGTCATCTATAAATGACTGTGGCGGTCAAAAGGTTAAGCTTGTCCTCCCTAAAGTGGTAGTGGCAGATGTGTAGTACGCCTTTATTTATTACTAGATTCTGCCAGCGACCTCGTGCGTGCGAATTTTTAGATTCCCGACCCACCTCGTCGCTTCGCATGCGCTGTTACTTCGTTTTTGCATTGCGTTGTTTCTGACTTATTTTGCTTTTGCTTGGCTTCTAAGGGTCATAGCCTCCCGACCGATTTCGGTGACGGTGGCCAATCTCAACGGAGATTAGCCAGGTACGCAGGAGATATTTTAGTGCACAAGACGTGTGTGCGTAAACACAGATGCACTCTCTGTTCCTTTACTCTCGTACAGTACCCGGCGATAAATATTGCACATCGACCTTTGGAAAGAGACAATCGGCTAATTTCGGCTTCGTAGAGCGTTATCTCTGTCGCACGAAATACAAACAGTCCGGTATCTATTAGGAGCTGTTAAAACAATTATGATTTGCTTCTTTTGATAATTATTTTTATTCTTTGTATAAAATACAAAAAAAGGTAAAGGTCGATGTGCAATATTTATCGCCGGGTACTGTAATCCGATGGGACGGCAATCCGACACGACCGGGGAGAGAACAGCTGCGCAGGACCAACGGCTTTACGTGCTTTCCGAGGCACGGGGTGTCACATGTCTTCGAATTTTTGGTTCTAGGACATGCCGGACTTTCCTCGCGTTATTTTCCTTCACCGTTTTGAGAGCAGTGGTGATGAAATAATTTACACAAAGTAAAGCGCCTGTGTGAGTTCGAACCTACGACCTTTAAAGGCTCCTGTAAACAGGCGCGACGCGCGACACGAATCGCGCGCGACACAAAGGCACCGCTCGTTGCGCGACTTGCGGTGCCTTTGTGTCGCGTGTCGTGTCGCGCCTGTTTGAAGGAGCCTTAACTCGTGAGTCGCGGCCGTTACTGCTGGGCTTCCACTGCTCCCCTGACAGACAACACACGTCCTCAACTGTTGGGTCTATAAGCATGACAAGTTGCTCAAGAGTTCCTTTTATAATGAAGGCGAGCACTAAAGAAGGAACTTTGAAAAATTCTTGCCCTAAATGGCCAATAATGTTGAAAATAGATCGCTCTAAATACTGAAGGTATACAACATTTCTTCAAGATTCTGTCGGGACAGGATATGATAGTGAGTGCAATAAACGGACAGTTTACGTAATAAATCAATCAGAAATGTGACAACTGTCCTCTGAAACGTTCTGTTTATTAACCAGCATAATTTATAAGGGCGTTACTCTTTAGTTTATGCGCCTTTGTGGCAGGGAAGATGAATCGAAGTGCTAGTGGCAATGTCCGTACAATAGAATATTTTATTATTATTATTTATTTATCCATTTATTTCTGGCGTCAAGGCCCATATAAAACACATACAATACAATATTATTATAACTTAAAAATACTATAAATACATACAACATTAAAATTACACTAAAACTAACGCACACGAAGTGTCTGCATCGTGTTTCGCTGACTGGTGTCATGTAGCAGGCCACGAAACCGGCGGTACACAACACCTTTCGGCCAGAAATCTTCCTTGAGAAACTTTTCGAGATGATGTGTCGGAACACGAACCACGAACGACTTGAAGTTCGTGTTGTGACGCGACTCCAACTTCTCGACCCTCAAAGTCCATTTGGTCTTCACACGCATGTACTCCACGATCTCCTCAACCTTCCAACCTTTTGCCAGTTATGTTGCAAATCCTATGTAATAGGTGGCAATCCTATTGCCGTCCTCTAGGCACAAATCTAGACCCTGAGGGGGCTCGTGGCTAAGTAATAACATCCGCACGGATCAATCGATCAGGTTCAAGCTACGCTTGCCGCGGTTGGTCCGTGGATGGGTGACCTTCTTTACATACTGAGACCCCTCCGTGCCTCAGAGAGCAAGTTAAACCGATGGTCCCGGCTGTCATTTGTGGATCTTTGACAGTCGTTACGAGTCGTCAGAAGCTCGAAAATCTGACAACCAGTCTTACCAAGAGGTATCGTATTACCCAGTGACTGGGTTGTGGAGGTCAGATAGGCAGTCGCTCCGTGTAAAATGCTGGTATTCAGCCGCATCCGGTAAGACTGGAAACCGACCCCAACATAGTTGGGAAGAAGCTAGGCAGATGACAATGAAGCACAAATTCAGACTGTCGACTTTAAGGCTCCTTCAAGCAGGCGCGACAAAGGCACCGCAAGTCGCGCAACGAGCGGACTCTTCCACTGCTTCATCTGTTTGAAAAATGTGTCTGCTCCACCACGTAATTAACGCAATGAATGTTGTTGAACTAGAAAGGAAGAAAGATAGGTTTATTTGTCACAGAAACACGTGCGTACAAAAATATACTTAATTAATTCTATCAAGGGCCTGTGCACATCATGTTTTTTAAACGCGCCGTTGACGCGTGTTTGTAGAGATACAATACAGACGCGATACTCACGCGAGTCAGATACTGGTAGTAGGCACTGCTCTGCAGGATAAAGGCGCGCCGTCGACGCCCATTTCTAAAGGCTCCTTCAAACAGGCGCGACACGACACGCGACACAAAGGCACCGCAAGTCGCGCAACGAGCGGTGCCTTTGTGTCGCGCGCGATTCGCGTCGCGCGGCGCGCCTGTTTGCAGGAGCCTTAAAACGCGCTTCAACGACGTGTTCAAAAAACGTGGTGTGCACAGGCCGTAACAGGAAAAATAAAAACAAAATATATCTATATGACCAGTCAAAATGAAAACCATTGCTGCTGTAAATGTGTTACGCAATTACCCCACTGGGTCAAATTCCAGAGTAAAGGTTATTATTGATCTCCTTCAGCCTTTCGTGAGCTATAAAACTGTATTTTATTGTGGTTTTTAGTTTCAAGGACATCCGATAAGTTACACGGCATTTTGGTAGTTTGATTGCCATGAATATTTTATCGTAAAACCATAAATCCTTAGCCTTACTACGTAGTATAAAACAAATTCGCCGAAATGTCTGTACGCGCATAACTTCCGAATGACTGCACCAAATTTGATAATTCTTTTTTTGTTTTGTTCGGTATTGCCAGGACAAGGTTTGTATGAACGAAAGTTTTGGAAATTCGAAAAAATTGCACTCGTGCGAAGCTGGGGTGCACCGCTAGTTCAGTAATGAAGATAGAAAGCAGTTCTCTGTCAACAAAAGTTAGGGTGAGACTCTACATAAACTGGGTTATTTTAAATTGTCTAGCTAAACTCCGTAGACGGGATGGGTATCTGTATAGCATAAGATAATCTCAAGAACACGTCTGTGAAGTTTACACAAAAAAAAATCAATGGATATTTTATATGACAACAATAATACGGTCTGCGACCCCACAAAAAAAATCGTATTTATTTATTTTTTGTTTTATCATGTTTAGAAATTGGTACACGTCACGTCTGCGGAGTTTAGCTAACCAATTTAAAATAACCCTGTATAATTGGTGCAAAACTAAGCTAGATTTTGTGAAGGGGCTCGTTCGGGGAAGTACAGAGTAGACGCCAGCACATCAAGTTACTACAATCTGT
Source organism: Luperina testacea (assembly GCA_927399505.1). Classification (NCBI taxonomy): domain Eukaryota; kingdom Metazoa; phylum Arthropoda; class Insecta; order Lepidoptera; family Noctuidae; genus Luperina; species Luperina testacea. The sequence goes on from OV656783.1 coordinate 2,639,446, forward strand.
AAATTTTTTTTAAATAGATTTTCAACTGTATCTCTGACGCAAAACGTTCAATGTTGATTGGGAAAATTTGACAGTTTCGGGTAGCTTGATGTGCTGGCGTCTGTACTACCACCATACCTCCCTTTTTCGCCTACACATCTGCGATGTCTCTGGTATGTGCAGATAGGTCTATAGGAGGCGGTGACCACTTACCATCAGGTAGGTCTTCCGCTTGTTTGCCATACCCTTCACACCGCAACATAGCAACGTTCCATCATCATCATCATGAGCCTACAGCACTAAGTGCTTGGCCAGACTGGCAGCGCGGGCGCGGGGCGGGCGCGGCGCGGCGTACTCAAACATGAGAAGAGAACTTCATTTGAGTGTTCATAGTGGGCACGCGGGCGTGGGTGGTGATCGGCGCGGGGAGCGTGCGGGCAACTCACCCCATAGCTCGTTCATACAAGTGGCCGCAGTGGATGCGCGGGCGTTCCGCGCGCGGATCGGCGTTCTCAAACTAGTTCGAGCTTTTTTCTAGTAAAAATAAGTCTTCTTCATCCATATTATACTTTGACAAACACTGGACACGACAACACTCAGAACGAAGCCGCGCTCCACTGCGGACAGGCAGATCGCTCGGGTTACCGCACCCGCGTCGCTCCCCGCCCCGCGCTGCCAGCCTGGCCAAGCACATAGGCCTCTCCAATTGCACGCCATTTAGCTCGATTCTTGGTAACTCTCATCCAGCTGCTACGAACCACCCTGCGAGGATCGTTGTACATAGCAAGGTTGCTTGGTGGCAAAATATTATTGCTGGCATATCGTTTTCTCATCGCATGTTTTCAAAATGGTACTGTTTTAACTTTAACGGCTGTAACGGGAATCAGATCATCCTGAAACGACATAAGTATGCCTGTTTTAAACATAGCCCATAAAGCGGTGACAGGTTGCTAACCCATATTATATTTTTCCCACAGTCTGTTGAACTCCGCATGCTAACCATAGAATCTATTTTTGAATACACACCATGTGTTGTTTACAAGAAAATTTATTTTATACTCTAACGGTCTTATTCATAATAAGTTATGGAACATCTAAAGGCTTGCTAAAGTCTCGTAGTCAAAAATTGGTATTCATAAACGCATTTTAGCACTAAAACGTTCTTTAAACCTACTATAAAGTTATGAAACCCAGAACCCTACTTTAACAGTATTTTAAGGAAAAAATGGCCGACTTTACATCAGCTGATGACATTTGACGTACAATGTAACATGTGCAAAAAGTCAGTTTCGTAAACAATCGTACTTCGAGGTTCGAGGAGCTGCAGTTGTATTTCATTTATTTTGCACTTCTGTTTAACCAATTTAGTTTTTTTATTATTATATACCTACAATGCAAAATAGAAGCGAGGAATAATATAACGCAACAAGAAATACTGTGGGACGCTGCTGCTTTGGACTGTGGAAATTACGCTTTCAATGTTTTTTACATGGCATACATGCAAACTAGGAAATGTGAAAACAACCATAGTGGCTAGAGCAGTACTTTACAATATTGCAGTTGACCGTGGAGACATGCAGTTAGCAGGTAGCAATATCATGAATATCATACAAAGTCACCCAAAGAAGTTGCAAGGGGAAATGCAAATGCTATTTTACAAACTATCAAGGAAACATTCCGCCGAGGTAGCCCCACTTTACCAGGTTGGAGGTACACCTTCCCACTTGTGTCCGGAGACGGTTCAGGGATTTCCGTGAGGATCACAAAGTTTACACCCTGCAGGAAGATGCTCCAGTAGGATGCAGCAGTAGGGTGTGGTTGTGAAGCTGTGTCGCAAACCATACTCCACCCCCTATCCTACCCTATGTGTCCCAAAACATGCAGTCAAAGTAACCTCTGCGCTACCACTGACGACGTTGTGGAAGTGGCAAAGTTTTGGGCCAAGATCTAAAATACAGTCGTCCCCGCGACACGAAGAATATAAAGAGGAGACATTTTAGCGAGTAGTTCATTAATAAAAAGCTTATGTACAAATATCTGTTTAATTTATTTATTTTTATAATACTCTAAACTTTAATTCGGCTTCTAGAACTTGTGCTAGCAGAACAACATTTTTTAAATGTTTCTTTTCATTTGCCATCTATGCCATCTCTTCTGTAGGCCGTTTCAGTTTCTGCTATTTGTAGTGAAGCACCATCCTTACTAGTTCTACTGTCCTGAAACACAAAATTAATGTTATAATTCTTTCTCTTCATTATCTTCTAAGTACTAAAATAATTAAAGAAGTGGTGGCATAAAAATAACTAATATTACTAATACTAGTAATTATTAGTTATTGTTATGGCGGCGGTTTTTTTTTTCTTACAAAATAAAGAGTTTTGTACAGGTAAACGAAGTTCTTGACATGCTTACTCAGGAACTTTGTAAGTTTTAGTAAATTGGATAGGCACCTAATTCGTAAATCATGCCAGGCCGCCCCTTTTTCGCGTTGGTTTCGGTCAGTATCAGTGTTTTTATTTTCTATCTTCTTCTTAGTGCGCCCAGAATTTGGCTACTTGTTTGGCGCCATCATCAGCGTCCACCTTCATTTTCCATTATGGAGACCCTCTCCCTGACCAATTCTTCCAAAAAGATCTAAGGAAAAGCAATGTTTAAGAAATTATGAATGTTTACAAAACAAAACTTACTTTGAACACTTTTTAGCTGTAACAGTACACACCTCATCGTCCTCCAACCAATATTCACTTCTTTGCCCTTTATTGGAACTAGTCTCCGGTCTTAATTCCATTTCTTATAGATACAAAAAAAATATTCAAAAGTTTTCGCTCGCGCCTGTTGTATCAAATTCATTGACATAAAAAACCATGTTATGACATTAACGCGTCAAAACTGACGAAACTGTAGACAATAAATTAGTTTTCCATACGTCTTATTGTCTATGGTCACAATTATTCAGTGCGTAGACAGATATTCTCGTTTGATGATTCAATATATTGACAAATTTGTTGGACGATTTCATTATAATGGCAACATATTGAAGTTAAAGGACATTTTAGTTATAGAACGTTTATGAAGCGATTATGAATACAAAATTTTATCGAACGTTTTAAAGGCTTAATGAGCATTTTAACTAAAGTATGTTTTAAACCTTCTATAAGCTTTTTTTATGAATAAGACCGTTACTTGTTTAGTATTAAGTCTAAAATTTATAAATGTAAAACGTCTGTTGTAAAATACACACCATATTTAAATATGACAATCTATTTTAAAACTTATGTTAATTTGGCTAGAGTCGACTATTTGTTGTAAGGTTTCTTATGCAGATGGTGTAGAATTTACTGTGGCATTGTTTTTACGCAAGACTATAGTGCGATGCGTTGAGTATTATGGCAGGCCAGATTCGGCCATGCATGATGTCAGGAGTCGGGTTATTCTGATCCGTAATCGATGTGTTAGTACTCTTTCATCATCATCGTATTAAACCAGGGATGGGCAACCAATGGCATTCCTATTACAGGTGGCTTGCGAAAAATTTAGGCTTGGCATTGATGGAAGTATGACAATTGAAATAATTAACAAACATAACATCACCGCCTGTTTGCCTAATCATTTCGGTAATTAACAATTGCGTAACAGTCATAACTTAGGGTCACCAACGAGGCAGTGTGACGAAACAAAATGCATTTATGTATTTAGTAGAGAGTAAAAGACAAAAAGACACCCAAAGGCCAATGGAGAGGGCTATGCTTGGAGTTTCCCTGCGTGATCGAATCACGAATGAGGAGTTCCGCAGGAGAACCAAGGTAACTGACACAGCCCGAAGAATTGCCAAACTTAAGTGGCAGTGGGCAGGGCACATTGCTCGCAGAACAGATGGCCGATGGGGCCGAATGGTTCTGGAGTGGCGACCGCGTACCGGAAGACGTAGTGTTGGAAGGCCTCCCACAAGGTGGTCCGACGACCTTGTTGGATGCGAGAAGCACAAAAACCGGTCGAAGTGGAGGTGCTTGGGGGAGGCCTATATCCAGCAGTGGACGCATTTCGCCTGAAATGATGATGATGACGATGAAAAGACTCGCAATACACCAGATACATCAGATAAAAACAAAATAAATAAAAAGTGTAAAGTCCGATGTAAGAAATTAGCAGGAAAGTATGCCTCAAGGCAGCGCCAAAAAGGCCCAGTTCTAGTACTAGTGCTTGACGACGCTGGTTTTCAACTGGACCTGACCATGGATGTACAGACGCCAGCACATCAAGCCACTACAATCTGTCAAATTTCCTTAATAGATTTTCAACTTTGTCACTAAAGCATAAGGTTCAAAATTGATTGGGAAAATTTTACAGTTTCGGGTAGCTTGATGTGCTTGGCGTCTGTGCTTATACACTCCTACCGACCCCTTCGGGGAATACAGGCGCGATATTATGTTAGTCTAGCTGTCCGGTCACCTCTTATTTATGCTACAACAGATACTAAGACATGTTATGGCATAAATTGTGTCCGTCCAACCCTTGACCTTGGGGCAGTCCAACGGGCTCCCCCCCGGTGGGTTCCCGCATTGTCGAGGCGGGGGGGCCCAGTAGCCGTGGTTTTGAGCCCCACGGTGAAGCTAAGAGGAACCCGAGGAGGGGCCGCTCGTCAGGGCTTTTGCTACCAAGCCGACGACGTAGCGGCCAAAAGTAGGTTGCGGTGCCGCTTGAGCGGCATCGCAACTGAGGCGGGCCGCGATGTCGTAACGGGGGCGTCGCGGCTGAGGGTTGAGGGCCGCGGCGGGAGAGGAGTGCCGGTATTACGGTGCGCCGCTCTCCCTACCTTCCGCGGCCTTGACGGGGTCGCCACCGTAAGATGGCGGACGCGGTGGGGCTGCAGGGGAAGAGGAGTGCCGGTATTGCGTTGGCCGCTCTCCCTATCCTCTGCAGCCGAAAATTGGCAGGCGGCGGGGCCAATGTTCTGACCCGTCACAGGGGGACCAAGGGTGTCCAGACACGGGGTCGTCTGGCGCCCATGTGCTGGTTTGGTCACGGCGTGCTATGTGTTCTGGTGCGCCGGTGATGGGGAGTACTCCCCAGAGGAGGGTCCGGTAACGGACGGCCGCGGCGGGTTCACGGATGAGTGCTAACGCGTGCCCGTGTTCCCGCCGTAAGCGGCAGAGGAGGACACCGTGGAGTTTTAGTGGGTTAGAGTCCCACATAACTGCACTATCTCCCCGTGGTAGTGTAGTATGCATGAGCATTTCTCCACGTGAAAAAAAAAAAAAAAAGTCCAACGGGCTGATGGCTTTGCGTAGTGCACCATAACTCTGCGAAAAACACTTTTAACCGCAATTTGAATCATTTTGAAGGATATCCCTAATCCGTTACTTCATATGTATGAAAAATTGGTCTATTCAACAACGTAAATAACGCAATGAATGTTCTTGAACTGTCAAAATGAAAGCCATTGCTACTGTTAGTGTGTTACGCAATTACAATGCGTGCCACGAAAGATGAGACTTGACCTCGCCTCCCCCGCTCTTTCCGCCGCCTCTATGACGTCCGGTCCCGTCCCGCACTCAGACCTCATACCGCTAAAGATACCTAAAATCGTGTACTGCGCATGTCAAACCACGTGGTGTGTCAAGTCTCTTCTTTCGTGGCACGCATTGTACCCCACAGGATCGAATTCCGGGGTTCTTAAATTAGCACCAAGATTTGGAAGGTTATATAAATGGTTGTAGGTATGTACAAACGCGCACAATAGCGGTGGACTACTTTTCAACCTTATGCCCTAAGCAATAAGGTTGAAAAGTTGTCAATCACTGACAGAGATAAACCGAAATTCTTCTAAAATTCGATGTGCCCTAGGAACACGTACTTACTATAATCCTTTTATTTCGTTCACGTAAATAAAAAGAAAGGCTTTTGTCCAAACAATTCGCCATTTCTACTTTAAGAGTCATACCTCACCGGGACGCCATGGCGACGTCGCCGAGTCGCCACGTCGCGCTGCCAACTTAAGGGGCTTACAGGACCTAAACACAAAAAACGAAAGTTTTAGAAACAATAAAAGTATAATTATGATCGACTACAGTAAACATAATCAGAAAAATATATGATATATTCTTCAGGATATATGCTAGTAGATAGCGTGTTTTTGTAAAACACACTACTACTATGTGTGTTTGTGTATTTGTGTTGTGTGTGTGTGTGTTTGTGTGCGTAGTGTGTTTGTGTGATAGTGTGTTTGTGTTGAAAACATAATACTAATTAGATACGATTGAAAAAAATCATGAAGATACCTCTAAAAACTTTCTTTTTACAATAAAAACCATACTAATATACGTATGTATATTAGAATGATTGTATAATCATTTTGATTTGTTGTCAGATTATTCTACAGGCAACATACTAAAATACTAGTGTTTTAATTTATTAGTCCATACAATAGATTTCTTGTAATTAAATAATTGCTTCATATTTTGCAATAAATTACCAGCGTTGTGTCATCGCGCTTCTCTTTCTTTTCTATGCAGTCCGACAGTGACCGCGATTTAGGTCATGTAAGCCCCTTAATGTAAACAGCTATATAGTGGGTGACTCGTGGCTCATCTGGCGTCCGCTTGGTTACGCAGCCAACCATAGATTTTATTGGCGACGCGACTTGGCTGCGCCGCCATGGCGATGGCGTCTCGGTCAGGTATGGCTCTAATATACTACTAAATGTTGTTGTTTTGGGCTGAGACCTTGTTATTTCCAAATAACCAGTGTCTATGCTTTTCTCGTTTCACGAATTATCAAATATTTCGGCCACGTGATTCGTAACGAACACTCCATGGATCGACTCGTTGTCAAGGGACAGGTGGAGGGCAAGCGGTCACGCGGTCGGTCACCTACGCGTTGGTCAGACCTTATCAAAGCGTCAACACAAACTATCCATAGTTCAGAATTTCCGAGACGCTGAAGGCCGGAATGAGTGGAGGAGCATCGCGAGGGCTGCTTTGCCCAAAGAAAATGCAGAGTCATCAACCACGACCACTTTGTCAAGAGTGAGTGACTAAGGAGGAGGACGGAGTTTCTTACCGTTCTTCTCCATAGGAATCTACTACGCTTTGGAATGGGCCAATAGCTTCATATTTCTTAACTCACCGTAAATGGTTTGTAGCGGTATCTTCAAGGCCACATGCGAACAACGCATCGTACTGACGTCACGCAAAATCCTGCATCTCGCAAGCACAGTTTACCGAGCAACTAGCATAAATACAACGGCCCGAAATGAATCATCAGGCAGTTGCCCGCCAGACACAACACCCATCTGGTCGGAGGATCCTCTCTTTTCTATGGAAGATGGCGGAACTTTACACCCTGCTCCTCATACCTCTATAGGTTTATGTAATTTAAAGAAATGCATTAAACGTTGAGTTTAAAGACTTCCGTGAGTCCATGCCGCTCCACTTAGAGATAACATAGTTTTAATTTTCGCATCACCAAGCCTTCCGTGTCCTAAGCATCGCTTTCCTTTTCACTACCAAGTGACTGAATAAAGCTCAGAAATCCCTTTTAAACTACACTCATAGAATTACAAGACAATGCAGTTCACTGACAATGGTGGCTGGTACAAAGCTTTCAGTGATATCTCACTTACTATTGTTAGGGGGCTCATTTCCCGTCTTGCCTGGTGGCTCATAGCCTGTGGCTATTTTCCATTAACCCCCTTTTAATTTGCTGCGTGGACTGGATTTGTATGAAGTGTCATTTGGAATGATAAGTCGTGAATTTTCTGAAAGGCTTTACTTTGGACTGTAGCCTAAAATGGCAAAAAGTAGACTGTTTTGAAAGAAGGAATTTATTTAGTATTTCAAACTTTCTTTTTACAAAAAAAAACCATACTAATAAACATACAATCATTCTGATTTTTTGTCAGATTATTCTACAAACAACGTACAAAATATTGTTTTAATTTTTTTGTCCAAACAATAGATTTTTTGTAACTAATTAATTGCTTCATATTTTGCAATAAATTACCAGCGTTGTGTCATCGCGCTTCTCTTTCTTTTCTATGCAGTCTGACAGTGACCGCGCTTTAGGTCATGCACGGATCAGCGGGATTGTCCGAAAGGGTTACCGCTACCCCAGAAGATAAAGGGCTAAGGAAGGAACACGGGTGGGTTTTAGTCAGTAAGAGTCTGACACTCCCTTCCGCTCCACCCAGAGCGGGAGGAGCCATTTGATGATTTCCCACCCACAAAAAAAAACCCATCAATTTTCCAAGTAAATCTATGAAATCGCCAAATCACGTTCTATTTAACTAACTAATTAGCACACGAACTATGAACACGGATAAAGTAGAACGTTTTCAAGTAAGTAAATGAACCAATCAATCAATCAACGCCAATCTGCTGTCATAATCAGTCTTCTGAACTAACAGAATCAGCAGGGGGTTGACTCATTGTGTGTAGTAGTTGTAGTACCAGTTTGAACTGGTACAGTAAGACGGTGAATACGGAAAATTGTTGCTGATCCAAAAGGTAAACTTGAGCATAATACTTGTAACGGAACATCGAGCATTCGCCGTTTTTAAATTTAATCGAACCGCGCACTTCGAACACGACACTTAATGTTTTGTTACAAGCTGATTTTAAAAACCAACGAGCGTATTGGTGTAGCATTTTATCGAGCAAAGCCACGAGCGGTAGCTGTAGGTACGACATTTCAACAATGGACGTAAGGTAGAAAGAAATGTTACAGGTAAATGCTCTCTCGCCGCGAGCATTACGTCGAACGCAGCGTCGAGCATTCGCAGAAACGTTACATTACATAGAAATGCTTTTGGAAACAAAGCTTTTGCCTGTATTGTACCATTCGTAAGAACGTTACGTTACATGGAAATGCTCGAGAAAATGCTCTATACACACTCGCCTTAAGAGATACACTCGCCTAGACGTCATATTGCCTGAAGTATTACACAAACACAAACCAGTCGATACATTACCTAGATCGATTGCCCCTTGGCCTACGAACAACACAAAAGTCACTGTTTTTTGATCCCTGAAGAAATCTAATGCCTAAAAAGCAACGATTAGTCCGAAACATTCCTCCACATCTGTTAGGAGGACCATACATGAATAGTAAATTACCAAAATCCGTTTTTTGTGGGTCGAAAGATCAATCGCCTCGATTCGTTTACCGGAACGATAAAAAGCAAATTTTTGAAACTGTCTGTGCAAATTGATCTCCATGTTTAGGAATAATACATAGTAAGGAAGAACACCAAATAATCTGATAATTCAAGTACAATCAGCAAAACAAACACTCCCGCTGCGTGGGGTCGAGCGAGCGCCCATTACGTTATATATTTATAACATTTTGTCGAAGCAACGTGTTTATTTGCTTATTTGCGAACCGTACCACTTGAAACAGGGCTGTCACATTGTCAGATACATAATAATTGGCTCACAGATCTGACTAGAAATGAGTAGGAGAACGGGAATCTATGTGTACTTAAATCGAGTGACATGGTATGAACCAGGGTTGTTGCGAATATCAGCAACCCCATTGATCGATGCTGATTATTAAAGGCTGCTTCATATACATATATGGAAATTGAACAAATTGCATCTATTAATGAAAAAAGTGATGATGAAATAGCGAAAATGAGTGGGTACTTTATAAATGTACTAGATGAAAATTTAAATAATTTTCATTTTTTAATTAATATAATTTTAGTTAATATTCAAGTTTTCACTTCAGCCGACACTCCCGCAGTGCAACCCGTCGTTTTTTTTTTGAGGATGGGAAATCATCAAATGACCCCTCCCGCTACCTACATGGGCACTTAAGAAACATCAGAAGCTAGATGCACGGTTCCAATTTGGTCGTTTCCTATGGATAAGAGCCGGCAAGAAACTCCACGGTTTAAAAAAAAACACTGGCACTCCGGTAGTGCCGACAGAAGTGAAAACTTGAACAATTACGAGTGTATTTTGTGAATCGTCTTATAAACAAAACACGCGTGTTAAGGTGTGTTCCTTATTTTATAGGGTTTTTTGCAAATCAGGTATGATGACCAAAGTGACTGGTTTATTCTTCTCGTGAAAGGAATTTATTCAGATTTACAAATAAGCACACAGGATAGACTTCAGTTCGTGGTGTTGGTCGCGGCAGTGGTAAGAGAAGCAAGCCGCTCGCATGGAGCTCGTCGTCAGTTATATATCCGTGGTTCAGCGCCATCTCGTCGTTGTTGGATGAACTACGTAGTTAGTACGCGAGGCCCTCGTAGTTCTTCCCGATGTGCATAGATGGCGCTGTCCTCAACAACGCGCGTCTTACGTTTTACGTCTTACGAATTTTCGATCAGGGTCACGTGACCTGACGCGAGTTTAGAAGTTTTTACCCATTCCAAAAAAAGTACACAGCGCCGCTAAAGAAGTTTTCACTTCAATAATTGGCCTTTACAATGTTTTCAAATTAAAGTGTTAATCGGCATGGGAGGACAGTATATTAATTATTATTTTAAGTCAACAATATACAAAAGTTTACACGTAAAAAGTTTCGGAGAACCCTAAAAAATTATGAATGGCGTAGGCGCGCCACACACTCATAATTTTGAGCTTAATATCTGCATGCAAACGAGGATATGGTATTCGCACACGCGAGCGACGCTATTCAGGAAGCGGAACTTTCGCTAGGCTTTACTATTGAGGTGTTTGTTTTGGGGCTGTTTTCGGATTTTATGGACCTAGGCAGAACCGATTCAAAGAACTATACGGCTGGTGAGAGGTAACGCAGGTACATTAGTGGTGGCGAGTGGTAGGTAACTGCCCCGATTTAAGGCTCCTTCAAACAGGCGCGACACGTGAAAAAATCGCGCGCGTCGCGCCTGTTTGCAGGAGCCTTTACCGAAGAACTTGAACTTTTTGCATAACCACTACTTTTGAACTGCGAAGGAAAACATCGTGAGGAAACTGACATGTCGTAGAACGTAATATTTGAATGATGACGTCCACTAACCCGCGCCGCCCGGGCCCGAGGCAGATCACAGATGGGAGGCCTGTGTCCCAGCAGTGGGAAAATTACAGACTGATTGTGTTCGGCTGCCCTATTTCAAAACCTACTAAGGACTTAAAATGAAATTTTACTGGAGAGCGCATAAACGTAATATTGGTCAGCCTATTGGAATGTATTTTTTGAATTGGTTAAAGTGACTTACTAGGTTATAAATGGTCACTAGGGAGTGAAATGTGCACTTACTAGGTATCGATGCTTAAATATATCTCCTTTTATGTAAGTTTAAAACACTTTGACGTGACAACGTCTAATAAATCGATGAAGCTGGCTGCACTCACGAAAAAACATGACTCATGTAGCGTTACCTCGTGGCCTTGCTCTGTAGCGTTCCATGGCGGCTTGAAGTGCAAGCGAATATTAACAAATGCAACTATTCCATCAGTATTTTCTTATGACGTTGTCACGTTCAACTATCGTCAGTAAACCGACTTTACAGACAACCGATTTTTTTTTATTTGGTAGAGACCTTCTAGGTTAGCAAGATTATGCAATAAAACGATTTTTGTAAAAAGTGTCCCTTACTAGGTTTTGAAATGGGACAGTCGTGTTGTAATCAAGTATGAGATTCTTGACCTCCAATGGTTTATCGTCTGTTTGACTGATGTGTTGTTGTAATTCATTTAGCGGTGGTTCAGCTCTTGATATTGAATTGGGGTGAAGTGGTCCTATTATCCTATCGATCACTTAATGGAACCTATTACCCGCATGGAGCTATTAATTACATTATTTTGAACAAGTACATGCGGGGGATGCTAACCTATACATATATTGTATTATTGGGATAAAATTACCAATTGTTCCCTTTTACACGACTGCCCAAAAAATGGAGTGAATACGGAGCAGTTATTTTCTTACCCTGTATTATCCGGTTGCTGGACGAATCTTCCCCACGGCCACCCACAGGCTCTCAGAACAGAACAGAAAGGGAGGATCCCTTTCTGTTGCCTTTTGTGGCCAATCATGAAGGTTTCCAAGTCGCCGCTATTAACGACTGTCGATGTAAATTCAACTTTCCTGACTTCATAGTTCTGTCGTTCTTGTCACAAATTATAATAAACTAACTGACCCGACTGACGTTGTCCTGTTTTTGATTCGAAAGTCACGTGGCGCCATCTATTATCATAACAACGTTATTGTTGTTTTCCTCGGGAACAGCATTTTTTTTTCGGTATGATAGGTACCCTATGTCCGTTTCTGTACACCTGACGAGGTATATGCAAAATTTAAGGATAATCGGTTCAGTGGTTTAGGCGTGAAAAGGTAACAAACAAACAAATAAAATTACTTTCGCATTTATAATATTATGTTATATAATTAGGATATCTGTAAGTACTACAAGACTAATTTTAACCACGCATTATTTATGAGAGCGTGGGAAGGATTAAGGCCATTCGTTAAGCTTTGATCATATGTTATGTATGTAAAAATATGCGAATTCACTCTCTGTACATCAAAGACTTAGGGTTTGGGTGAGTTAACTGATATTATAATTCTATCTGGGTGACAGGCATTCATTAAAAGCATTCATTCTAAGGTTGTCTTTAAAAGATCGCTCTTAGCGATAAGACCGCCCATTGTGTCACCCTTTGTACAGTTTCTATATTTATGCCTGTAATTTATATGGTGTACATAATAAAGAGTATTCTATTCTTGATTCTGTTATCAATTCAATATGTAACACTTATAATTCTGTAACTTTTATGTAAGTAGGTGTTTTTAAGTTTATGGCCACAAAGTATGAAAAATTGTAACAGTTAATTATTTCTGACGAATTTTTCGTCATTTCGTCTGTAGTGCTTAGGTCCGATTCTGTGGACATATCATTCAGTTGATTTGCTTGACACGTAACTTTGCATACGTGTGGGATGGACCTTGCTCTTTTATAATGGTCGGCAGGAACTGGTTTCTGGAAGTATATCTGTTCACCAGTATTGTTTACGATAAGATTACGATGGTGGGTGTACACTGTACACACTTTTGAAAAATTTGCCGTAAGGAATAACTATCTCTAATATCTTTAAAAATGCTGGCTGGTTACCTAACCTGTAATTGGCGACTGTGTAAGTCTGAGGTAAATTATTACCTATTCTTAAGATGAATACATTGTATACAGAATCTGTTGGTATACTTTTTATAAATTAAACTAGCAGCGCCCCGCGGTTTTATCCGCATAAGTGTCGATCCCGTGGGAATATTGCGATAAAAAGTATCCTATGTGTTATTCTGATGTATAAGCAATATTACTGTAAAGTTTAATCAGAATCCGTTTAGTAGTTTTTGCGTGAAAGAGTAACAAACATCCATCCATCCATCAACAATATTAGTACAGTATCCCGTCATAAACATTGCACATCGATCTTTACCTTTTTTTTGTATTTCATACAAAGAATAAAAATAATTATCAAAAGAAGCAAATCATAATTGTTGTAACAGCTCCTAATAGATACCGGACTGTTTGTATTTCGTGCGACAGAGATAACGCTCTACGAAGCCGAAATTAGCCGATTGTCTCTTTCCAAAGGTCGATGTGCAATATTTATCGCCGGGTACTGTAGGATAATAGTAGATAAATAAGTAGAATGGCTAACAAACAAACTATTCATAATCAGCATATAATTTTCCCACCGCTGGGTCACAGGCCTGCTCTCTGTGAGAGGAAGTGGGCCGTAATCCACCACTCGGGCCCAGTGTGGGTTGGGAGATGTAACATGTCTACGAATGTTTGGTTCTAGGACATGCCGGTTTCCTTACAACAATGTACAATGCGTGCCACGAAAGATGAGACTTGACCCCGCCTCCCCCGCTCTTTACGCCGCCCCTATGACGTCCAGTCCCGTCCCGCACTCAGACCTCATACCGCTAAAGATACCTAAAATCGTGTTCTGCGCAAGTCCAAACCACGTGGTGTGTCAAGTCTCATCTTTCGTGGCACGCATTGTAACAACTATGGATACATGCTCCAATCAAAATAAAAAAAAAAGTCAACATTGCGATTATTTTCTTGCGTATTTCAAGTTATGTCTAAAACATCAACAACATTACAGCAAAATCGTATCGTATACGTAGACTGAACAGGTCAGGTCCAGGCATCTGTCAAAGAGCCTATATTTTCTTTAGTCATGACTGAATGATGAACGAATGAATGAATCGAATGATGAACGTCATCATATATTTTATATTGGAAGACCTCTTGTCACAGTGGTGCCAACTGGTGTCTTAAATTTTCACGAAAACCCTCATTGTCAGCAAGTCGGTCAGTCAGAGAATAGGAAGCTAGTTGCCCAATGATTTGTGAATGAAAATGAATTAGTTGTTTAATTACGAGAATTGGTCTTCTGGATGCCTGAACATGGGAAGAACAAGGAAATAACGGATGGATGGTGTGAAAGGTGATACGGCAAGAAAGGAAGTAAACGCAGTAGACACCGGCCTGGGGCTTCCTCTCCAAACTAATTTTAATTCCAATGAGATGTCAATATGATTCCAATGTTAATTTTACAGTCACGTGATTCGGTACTCTTGAAAACAATATTGTCAACAATTACCCCACGCCAAGCCCGAACCCAATTCCACTTAGTTCTCCAAAATGGACACCCAATCTAAAAATCATTTGGCGCTAGCATCGAACTCAAGAGTACGAAACGTCACAATTCCAATGTCGATCTATCGGAATTAAATTGAAGAGTAAGCACCCTGATAGAGATAACATGTATGGAATTTTTATGACCGAATGACAAGCAGATGAAACATTCTTTGTATTACGGCTTATAAAAACTGACAAGACCTAGGTCATCTAATTATGATAATTGAATGTCAGATATCCTGCGTGACTCCATGACTAACAATCTAACGACATATTTTTTATGTTAGTAATAAAAACGTCTGCGGTAAATTGAGTCACCATAAATTTATATAAATAAAAATCAATGTTTGTATGTTTGTCGTCTATGCATTCCGAAACCATTGGTCAGATTGTGATGAAACTTTGGTAATGTGCTCTGGGGACGCCCTTGAGGGTTCCTAATTATTAAAACATGGGAAAAAATAATCTATATAAATAAAAATCAATGTTTGTCCTCTATGCGTTCCGAAATCATTGGTCAGGTTGTGATGAAACTTTGTGATGAAAATTATTATTAAAACAAGGGAAAAAAATAACAGAAAATCTGAGGCGGTTTTCACCATCATTTATAGAATTTATTCCGGAAAGTATGTCTAAACACGTTATTTAAAACTTACATAATTGTCATAAAGATCTAGAGAATCTAGGTATTTTGTTAAAACCACGGTTTTTAG
Organism: Luperina testacea; assembly: GCA_927399505.1. Taxonomy (NCBI): domain Eukaryota; kingdom Metazoa; phylum Arthropoda; class Insecta; order Lepidoptera; family Noctuidae; genus Luperina; species Luperina testacea. The sequence continues at coordinate 2,654,764 of OV656783.1, forward strand.
CCAGTCCATACTAATATTATAAATTCGAAAGAAACTCTGTCTGTGTCTGTATATTACCTTTTCACGCCTAAACCACTGAATGGATTTCGATAAAATTCGGCAGAGAGATAGATTGCATCCCGGGGAAGGACATAGGATAGTTTTTATCCTGATATTCCCACGGGATGGACACTTATGCTGGTGAAACCGAGGGACGCTGCTAGTATTTTATAATTCGTAAAATACTCACATTCATCAAAGTCCGTTTCATTTATAAACTTCGAACTAAAATTGTATATTTTTCTCATTTTAACCCAAAAATGTCGACGGTACGATAACACGAGTGTTTGCTGACACAGCCAATGTGAATCTGCTGAATATTTCAGTGCAGTCAGCTGCGCAGCGGGGAAAATAGAGCTGCAGCACCTGGATAGTTTTTGTTACGTTATTCTGAACAGAACGTAACTTGTTTTAGAATCATGTGGAGTGGTATTTTGAATACATACTTTGATATGGTTCTGAAACCGGTTATTTGGGGTTCCGTACCTCAAAAGGAAAAACGGAACCCTTATCATAAGATCACTTCATTATTCGTCTGTCTGTCCGTCGGTCAAAACCCTTTTTCTCAGGAACGCGATATCAAATAAAAAGAAAAAAAAAGTATTTATTGCGAATTTGCGACTAGTACAGGAAGATCACAAACTAAACTAAATACAGCAAAATAACAATCCAAATTAATAGGTACTCAGGACCGCAATCCCTTAAAGCAGTGAAAAAATCAAACTTCTAAGTCAACGCAACCAAGAGATACGGGCGTTTAAGTTCCGGAATCAAAACCTATAGGGTACTTCCCGTTGACCTAGAATCATGAAATTTGGCAAGAAGCAATGTCATGTAGCACAAGCAAAGGAAAAAATACGAAAACTGTAAATTTGTAGGTAGTTACTTCACAAAATGAAAAAAATTTCGCGCGGTAAACTATTTACATACCTACAAAATACGGAATTCTCGGTGCGTGAGTCCGGCTCGCATTTGACCGGTTTTTTTTCCACAATACTACCAATACTGGCCATCTAATCAGGGATCGAATCCGGAAGGCGGTGTTCCGGCAGAGAACTAAAGTTGTCGACATAACTCACAGAATAAGCAAGCTAAACACGCAATGGGTCGGCCATATTAGCCGTAGAACCGATGATCGTTGGGGTGGACGTGTTCTTGAGTGGAGAACGCGAATCGGCAAACGTAGGGTAGTATGCCAGGCTAGGTGGAGTGACAATCTTCGCAGTGGCTGGTAGCTGCTGAATGTGAGTTGCCGAGAATCCAGCTGAATTGCGTGCAATTCGAGACACCTATGTCCAGTCCAGCCGTGGACTGTTATAGGGTGATGATGATGATGGACAGCTGCACCCGGTTGCAAGCCTTTTTTTTTTTTTTTTTTTTTTGTTGGTGTGTGGAAAATCCTCATGGATGTCCGCCGCCCTGGGGCGGGCGGCGGGGTCTGTCAGACTCTTACTGACTAAAAACTACCCCGGTGTTCCATCTCACACCTACGCCGGGGGTCGTGGGAACCCGGTTGCAAGCCTGCCACAACTTACTTAGTAAAAGGCTCGACACCATTATTTTCCTCAATTTTTACTCAGATACCATCGTGGTTGCTAACATCAAATCAACAATAACAGAAGACAATGCTTTTAAAAGTATTGATTACTACGAAAAGTATTTAAAAGTGAATGAAATAATGATCACAAGAATCAAGCGGCCCTTATATTCTTAAATTGGTCTGATCGAACCAAACAAGCTATTCAAAACTCTAATTTTGTCACAATACAGTTCAAATTCCCTAACCGCATCTATAAAAGGTTAAAGGGCATTTCCTTCTTAAATTATCAATTGCAGGAAACCCTTAAATGTGTGCTCAATTTTAATAACAATGCTCAAGAGGAAAATACACTCTATTTGCTTTATGTGAAAGTGTATTTTCTCTTGAAGTTAAATTTTGACTTTTTAAAACAAAAGGAACTGAATGAATTTATTTTTCGCCGGATTTTAGAGTGGTGCTTAATTAGAATATGAATTACGGAGGTAGTTTTTTTTTCAGTAACGTATTTTTATGGTAGGCAGGTTTGATTGCCTACTGCAGTGCGATTCTGTAACCATCTCACCGTGAAAACTTAGGTGAAGTGAGCATGGAGTGAGCTGTCAATAGTGTCAATTCCTAGTAAAAACAAACTCACACCACCTAAGTTTTCAGGAGGGTCACGGTATGTAAAGATGGTCACCCATCCACAGACCAACCGCGGCAAGCGTAGCTTAACCTGATCTATCGACCTATGTGGCTATAATTACTTAACCACGGGCCCCTCCAACTCAAACTATTTGTTTCAATTAAACCATTTACAGGCACTTGAATTGTAAGTCGGTCATTCGAAAAAGATGAAGCTAGTTGCCCATTACAAAGCGTACTTAGTAGCTTCCTGTGGAGAAGAACGGGCAAGAAACTCCATGGACTGTCTTTTAAATGACATTGTTACAATATTAGTCCAGTCAAATTAGACTTTGAAGGTTACAATAATTCCCATAGAGCTAAAAATTGGTATGAATGTTCAGAATAGTATTATAAATGAATTGTGAAAAGTCCCCATGAATCCCCCTTGTGCAAAATTTTTTATTGATGGTGAAAGTTTGCAAAAATAGGTTTTTCGCGTTTTTCAGCTAAACGGTGAGTTTTACAGCAAAAATAGTTCAGAAAAAAATTGTAGATCATCCGATTCTCTACAAAAAATGTATCCACACTTTTTTTCATAATTATTGCCATTTCCGTGATATAGCGGTTGAAAGAATTGAAAAAATATTTTATTCGTAATATGCACGTTAATGTACTTTTATATACATTTTTGAACCGTTATACGAGTAAACATATGAGTCCCTGTCTTTTTTTTTTTTTGTTTAGCCTGCGTCCCACTCATGGGCAAAGGCCTCCATCCACTCCTTCCATCATTCGCGAGCCCGCGCGTCCTCCTTCCAGTTTTGATGGAACCTATCCAGCTCGTCCCGCCATCTCCTACGTGGTCTGCCGCGACCCCGCCTCACTGTCTTATACATACAAAATACCAGACATCTGTAAAAATTCATGTGCACGGTATCAATGCTACTTTTTCGAGTATAATTTTTTCGACACTGCACATGAATTTTTACAGATTTCTGGTATTTTGTATGTATAAGACAGTGAGGCGGGGATAGAAGGAGGACGCGCGGGCTCGCGAAAGATGGAAGGAGTGGAGGGAGGCCTTTGCCCATGAGTGGGACAGCGCAGGCTAAACAAAAAAAAAAAAAAAAGACAGGGACTCATATGTTAACTCGTATAACGGTTCAAAAATGTATATAAAAGTACATACATTAACGTGCATATTACGAATAAAATATTTTTTTCAATTCTTTCAACCGCTATATCACGGAAATGGCAATAAATATGAAAAAAAGTGTGGATACATTTTTTGTAGAAAATCGGATGATTTACAATTTTTGTCTGAACTATTTTTGCTGTAAAACTCACCGTTTAGCTGAAAAACGCGAAAAACCAATTTTTGCAAACTTTCATCATCAATAAAAAAATTTGCACAAGGGGGATTGATGGGGACTTTTCACAATTCATTTATAATAGTATTCTGAACATTCATACCAATTTTTAGCTCTATGGGAATTATTGTAACCTTACCTCTATTTTAAGGACTAATTTGACTGGGCTATATATTAGTGACATCGTTTCTAAATATTATTTCCACGAACTCTTCATCATCGTTCCTTATAAAATTGACGATCCATTTTTAGGTTTAACCCTTAAATGCCTCATAGGGAGGTTTCAAAAGGTTTTAATCCCTCGCTTGAAAGCGTAAACCACGCTCGTTAGGAGCACGTCATCAACGCACTTTTGTTTTAGCTTTTCAAAGAATTTCATATATGTGGGTAGAGTGGTATTTTAAATGGTACGTCGGAGGGTAGTTGGGAATCATTTGTGTGAATATTGTAGGGTAGGAATTTGTGTGATTGTGCTGAATGTGTGTTACGTGATTTCATGCATCAAGCATGAAATCACCTAACACATCGTATTATCATTTCTACGTCTAAACAACACTTTTGACTTAAAAAATAATCAAGTATCTAAAAGTAAAAGTATAGTAGTAAGTAAAAGTATCTAAATATAAAAATAATCAATTGGGGTTAAGTAATTTGGGAGTACCTGATATTTTATTTTTATTTTAAATCATAATGTGGCATCACAGCTAAAGTGGGAAAATGTCAAATATTTTTAGAGGCCACTGTTATAAGTCGGACCTTAAAGCTGTCTCCATTTATCTGAAGTTAAACCAGCGGCATTGATTGTTTTATAGCGCTAGTGACAGCTTACAAATAATAAAAATACAGCTTATCCATTTGATAAACTATAGTTTCAACGATACGTCATTATGGGCTTGTACACAAAACTGCGAATCGGTGCGATGCTAATTCGCAACGCAGAAAACTGCAACACGATTTGCTGCGATGCGACGTCGCATCGCAGTTTTGTGTACCAGCCCTATTGCGTCCTGTACAACAATTTAGTATGGCTGTTTCCTCACATTTAGCAGTCAATACAAGTCAAGCCATCACACAGTGCCGCCATTGTAGTTCAATTAAGTGCCTATGTTTTGTACGAATGCGTTCAGCTAAGTAGTTCATGAGGTCGCGGTCGGATAATCGTACAGCTGACCTCAACACTTCGCATTACATCGGAACTCGATTATAACGTTGAACGACCGCAGTTTCTCTCGTTTGACCTTTCCGACACTATGTCCGCAAAACTAATGGACTTTTTCTTTGTTGCAGATTTTCTCATCGAACGAAATGGCGCAGCTGAAATTCAATCGAGTCAAGTGCAAAAATTAAAGGGGAGAATGAAAAGGTCAAAACCCAGAATGACCTGAATGTTAGAGATATTTGTGATAACAAACAGCCAATCAAATATAGGCCTATTTTACTATTTAGAAAACTATTAAAATCCCGCGTTCCTGTAGTTATAGAGTCAATTAGGAGAAACCAAAGTAACTCATTAGATCCTACCTCTAGTAGAAAAATTGTCAAAATCTATATTTTCGAACCAAAGCTAGTCTTTTAAGCATGTCGAATCAGATACCCATATACAGCCAGGTTGTCCCAAAATCACAATACCGGGCGAAAAATTCTAAAGTCAATAAGACCCAGAATGCTCAGAGGAATGATTTCGATCCTCTGAATTTTAACAACGGAGGGAATTTTGCTATGAGTACTCCTGTTGAGGCTAATAAGGATAAGGATAAAAAAGAAGAGAAACCTAGGAGGGTTAAAGAGGACTCTGGGAGGACGAGAAGAGTCCGAAATGAGGCGAGCGAAGGGAAGGTGGAGGCGTATTTGAGGCAGTACCAGGTTAGCATGAGGCAGCAGCAGCACCGGCATTCTGTTGTTAGGCAGGCTGAGCATCGGGTCAACCTCAGGTAAATATACCATTGTTTTAGTTATCATCATCAGTTTCTTGGGATGCATGAAGAGGCATCCTCGTGTAGCGCAGTTTGTACCGTCAGTTACTCAACTGAACCGAGCGCTCGGCGCATCCTGGACAGTCATACCCAACACCTTATTTGACTGGCCAGTTCAAACTCAAACTCAAAGCATTTATTTAAATCAAACCATTAACAGGCACTTATGAATTGTCAAGAAGTCGGTCAGTCAGGAAATATGAAGCTAGTTGCCCATTCCAAAGCGTTGTAGGTACCAATTCTTCCCTTGCGGTAGTAGGGCTAACGCCTGCCTTTTTTGCGACCACCAGAGTCCGGCGTCAAGCAGCCTGCTGTGTTTCGTCGATGCGCGGGATGGGAGTTCCTATGCTAAAGCATGTTCTGGGCACGCTCGTTCCATCATAGACCTCATCCATCGCTTTCCATCAGGCGTGATCGAGGTCAAGAGCGGGCCCATTCAGCAAAAAAAAAAAAACATTTTCGTTCATTCAAAGTCAAAGTCAAATCATTTTGACTTTGACTTTGACATTGGTTTTCAGAATAGGTATGCAGGCACTAGGCTGGGTCTAGTCACAAACATAATTACATATTTTCTTACACACTATGTGTGCCGTCTACGAACTTTAACTGCAAAAAATCTTCGTCAGTCGGACGGAAGGAAACTATTTTTAGGATTCCGTAGGTACCCAACGGGTAAAAACGTGACCCTATTACTAAGACTCCACTGTCCGTCTGTCACCAGGCTGTATCTCATGAACCGTGATAGCTATACAGTTGAAATTTTCACAGATTACAGTCATCTACATTCTTACCAAAAACTCTAGATGTACATAATAATTTTTCAGATCACTTCCACTTAACGATGTGGCGACAGCTCGCGGCCACGACCGAACACCAACCGATCGTCACCGAGGCTTCCCCGAGAGAGACAGAGAAGGCTCCAGAGAACATCGGCGAGAGAGAGACAGGGATAGAGAACGGGAGAGGGATCTTTTTGATTTTGATGGTGAGTGGGTCTTTTAGGAATCCATACTAATACATATTATAAATGCGAAAGTGTGTCTGTCTGTCTGTCTGTTACCTCTTCACGCTTACACCGCTGAACCGATTTAGATGAAATTTGGTACAGAGATAGTTTGAGTCCCGGGATAGGACATAGGATAGTTTTTATCTCGATATTCCCACGGGAACGACACTTATGCGGGTGGAAACGCGGGGCTCTGCTAGTGTTCTATATATTGGACGTCCAGGACAATGAGAGGACTAAAATAAGACCTTCCTTCATTCTTACAAAAACTTATTATTGAATATTATTATTATAATTATGATCGAAAAACTACCATCAATATTTCTGGTCTTTTGACACTTGTAAGTCAAATACCGTCCGGCCGTTATATAATTGCTTGACTTTCTTTGGAAACCCTGCAAGCTTCAGTACTTTTAGTTTATGTTGTTAATCTAAATTTATAATTTGACAGACAACATAGTGTGCTACAGGTTGTTTGTCGTTGTGTTAGGTTTATCCGATAAAAAAATTCAAAATCGGTTCAGCCGTTTGAGAGCTACGATGGCACAGACAGACAGATTTTGTCGGGGGTTAAAAACAGACATTTGATGAGGCTTTTAGAAACGGAACAAATCACCAACATCACAGTACGATAGGAATACGACTGGCTGTCCATCACAAAGATAACTGATGCCACTTGAAAAGCTGCTACGCTACAATGGAATTAAGGCTCCTTCAAACAGGCGCGACACGCGATAAAATCGCACGCGACACGCGATAAAATCGCGCGCGACACAAAAGCACCGCAAGTCGCGCAACGAGCGGTGCCTTTGTGTCGCGCGCGATTCGCGTCGCGCGTCGCGCCTGTTTGCAGGAGCCTTTAGGCTGGACACATCTGCCGCGTGTCAGACGATCAATGGGCCAAACTTACGACCCAGTAGGTCCCTCTTAATGGCAAACGATGCTCAAATGCAGATGGCAGGATGAGCTGGACTCCTTCAACGAGAACTGGTCCTTAGCAGCTTTGAACAGAGAGAAGTGGAAAGAGAGTAGGGAGAGACAACACAGGTTTTTACTCAATACTCAATTGCATTCCATAATGTGTACATAATAAATGATAGTTGGTATTTTAAAACATCGAATCAATTATGGACCCTGTCGGGCACAGCAAAGTTAATTTTTTATAGGAGAGAGGATGAAGGCGCTGTTATAAAAAAAAAAAATATTAAATTAAAATTAGGGTTCCGTACCAAAAATATTGCAGAAAAAATAAAACTTTTTTTTTGATGATTGTAATTCTGTAAATACATATTTGTTACGGCCGCGAATCATATTTTAATCAACGTACAACTTAATACTGACCAGCAAATTACAAAAAACGTAAAAAAAAAAAATTGAATTTCATGGGCTACCCTGGCGCATTCGCCTTAAGTTACAATCCGAAGCTCAATAAAGATAATAATATCAAGCAAGTCAGTCCATAGGGAATGCCTCAGTGATGCAGATTTACAGGCAGACATGATAGTGATCACATTAGAAACTTTCTGACTTGAACTCTGAACGAATTGGATGCGCTTTACGATTCCGTTGGGAGGCCGGATTGAGTTAGTTAGGAGTTGTAAGCTACTCGTGACTCCGATGGAGTGAATCTTTAATTGTTTTGTCAATTAGACTGGTGAAGTTAATCCTGTGTTGTGTAGCGTCATATTACTCTGGGTTTTATTTTTTGAGTGAATCTATAATCATTTTGCCAATTATACTGAGGAAGTTAAAGAAAATGGTGGCGCCAAGGGCCAAATTAGTGGACTGTATTTGCGATGCGGAACAATAAGAGTGACAAACGCTTGGTGATAGGTGATTTTCGAGTTGCGGTGGGTGTGGGACAATAGAAAGGGAGCCACGTGCTCGTCGTCGCCGGTGCCGGTTCACTTTCCAGGTTTCAGGGGCGGTTGGGCTTCAAATTAATCACACTAATATTATAAAGGCGAAAGTTTGTGAGTGTGTTTGTATGTTTGTTACTTCTTCACGCACAAACGGCTGGGCCAATTTTGATTAAATTTGGTAGCTGACACCTTGGATCAATACATAGTATACTTTTTATCCCGATATTCCCACGGGATCGACACTTATGCGGTTCAAACCGCGGGGCGAAGCTAGTCCGTGATATAAATTGAGGTTTTCATTAAGTTTGTTGATCGGAGCTGTATGTAGTAGAACCCTAGGAGCTCGTTCGGGGACGTACTATCACTATATCTATATACCTGCCGCCAAACCGTTGCTGTGTACCTAGCTACTTCGCGTGCCCAGCTTACGTACAAAAATCGCAAGCCGCCACTTCCGCGCTCAGTCCTGTAGTACTGCTAGCTGGGTGAGCGTGAGCGCTGGCGCTAGGGGTTGGACGAGGCGGGTGCCGCACGCGGCGGCGTCTGAACCGATTTGATTTTCTCATCACTAAACAGTGCTTGTGACGTCATAGTAGCTAGTCAAGAAATGGCACGCTTTTTTTTTTCAGGATGGGAAATCATCAAATGTCCTGCTCTGGGTGGAGCGGAAGGGAGTGTCAGACTCTTACTGACTAAAACCCACCCGTGTTCCTTCCTTAGCCCTTTAAGTTCCGAGCCAGCGGTAACCCTTTCGGACAATCCCGCTGACCCGGCAGGCTTCGGCCCTGACGGGTCCCTTCTGATGTTGCTGACATCTCTTTGAGGCGCGCGTGGAACACGTACGCGCCGTCCGACACGGGCCTGGTCCTGATCGGACGGTGAGCTACCCATTACACTCCGCCCGCAGGCCCGTGCCTACGGTGGCCGGGAGTCGTCGCGCGGCTCCCGACGCAGAAATGGCACGCTTGGTTTTCATACAGATCGTGGTACTTGCGTTATCTAGGTCTATCCATATCTATGGGCAACACTGCAGGCTGATTATGTATTTGCTTATGTTTTCAGGCACACCACTCAGCCCCATAGCACCCCGGGCCCACGACAAGGACCCCCGTCCAGTCCGCAAGTCCTCTTCAGCCCACAGAGTAACGGAGACCAGCATATCTACAGACAAGAGAAGGTTCTTCTGCCGGGAATGGGCCTTCCAGAAGATTGCTCACTGTCTGGAACAGCGGCCTGTTAGCAAGACTTGCGGGTCGCTGATACTGGGTAAGTCATACTGATAGACAGATAAGGAGATTCTGCCGTGGGGGGGCTTCCAGAAGATAAATAATAAACCAGCCTTTTTCAAGGTCAATTACTTATCCGGTTCAGATCCCGCAACCTCTTACTTTCAAACGTGTGCCTTTGGTTCCTGGTCCATCACGACTTTCAGAATATTTAAGTTACTTTAAAAATATATTCTTCAGTCTTTTTTTCGACGATCCAATCCATTGAAAAAAAAAACCTCCGAAAATTCTTATTATTGCCACAAGGCACTGCTGGATATACACCTCCAGAAAATTACAGCATCATCTGCCTAGCCTTTTCCCAAATATGTTAGGGTCGGCTTCGAGTCTAACTGGATTCAGCTGAATACCAGTATTTTATATGGAGCGACTGCCTATCTGACCTCCACAACCCAGTTACTGGGTAATACCCTTTGTTAAGACTGGTTGTCAGACTTTCGGGCTTCTGACTGGGTAGTCAGAAGCCCGAAAGTCTGACAACCAGTCTACGGGTATAACGACTGTCAAAGATCCACGAATGACAGCCGGGACCAACGGCTTAACGTGCTTTCCGAGGCACGGCGGGGTCTCTGTATATGAAGACGGTCACCCATCCACAGACAAACCGCGGTAAGCGTAGATCGACATGTGCAGCTGTTATTATTTAGCCACAGGCCCCTCTATAAAATTACATGTTTACTAATATTAAATCCATCTGTTTCCAGGTGACGCGGGCAGTGGCAAGACAGCTCTATGCCAGGAGCTAAGTGAGCCCGGTCAGGGTCCACAGGCGAGGCAGCAACGAGCCCTTAACAGGAGACTGCTGGCTAGACATTTTCTGCAGGTCTGTATTTGCTAGTTACGGTGAATAGTGGTAGACCGCGAAATTCAAATTTTCTTACGTTTTTTGCAATTTGCAGGTCAGTGTCAGATTGTATCTTGATCAAAATATGATTCGCGACAATAACAGGTACATATTTAGGGAATTACAATCATTAGAATCATTAATATATCTTTCTAAGATAGATGTCTACCACCAATCTCTTATGGAAAAGTGTTAGTGGTAGAAATCTAACTTAGAAAGATGTATTATTGATTCTAATGATTATATTTCTCTAAATATGTACCTGCTATTGTCGCGAATCATATTTTGATCGAGATACAACTTGACACTGACCTGCAAATTGCAAAAAACATAAGAAAATTTGAATTTCGCGGTCGCAACTACCCATTCTCCATTCCACCTTAAGAACTTTCAAAACCGAAGAGCTGTCGAAGGTCGCGGGAGTGAAAAGCGCAGGGCCGAGAGTTGTGTCTATGTGAAGCTCGGCTGAATTTTGTTTATGATATGTGTGAATAACTTTTAGTTGGTTATAATCAGGAGATTACACAGGGAACGATTTAAAAAAAAAATGCCCAAGTGCGAATCAGACTCGCACACGAAGGGTTCCGTACCACAAGGCAAAAACGCCGAAAAAAAACATGTTTGTTGTATGGGAGCCCCCCTTAAATATTTATTTTATTCTGTTTTTAGTATTGTTGTTATAGCGGCAGCAGAATATACATCATCTGTGAAAATTTCAACTGTCTAGCTATCACGGTTCATGAGATACAACCTGGTGACAGACAGACAAACAGACGGACGGTGGAGTCTTAGTAAAAGGGTCTCGTTTTTACCCTTTGGGTACGGAACCCTAAAAACGGCGAATGCTCGATGTTCCGTTACAAGTGTATGTTCAAGTTTACCTTTTGGATCAGCAACAATTTTCCGTATTCACCGTCTTATTGTACCAGCTGGTCGATTCTGTTAGAGAAGTTAGGTGAAGTGAGCTGTCCTTCCACCTGCAGTGCGATTCTGTAACCATCTCACCGCGAAAACTTAGGTGAAGTGAGCGTGGAGTGAGCTGGCAATAGTGTCATTTCCTAGCAAAAACAAACTCGCATCACTTAAGTTTTCACGGTGAGATTTTTAGAGAATCGACCGGCTGAAGCTTGGGATTGACACTAATGACAGTTCGCAAATATTTGTAAAATGGCGGGGAGGATATCGGAGTACGTAAACTGGTGTTTCCTGCGCCTTATCTCTTCTCGGTCGCGATGTATTGCCAGCCCGTCGCGCGTCGGGCTGTGAGAGTGAGGTAAGGGGGCAGTGCACCTGTGTTTGTGGACTATTCAATCTCCTGCGTTGTTACGGATAGTCTCCGTTAAGACAGCCGTCCTAGGGAATATCGAATTTCGTGGCGAATTTCGATTACAGAATATTCTATTTCACGAAGTCCGTTGGGCTTTGATTGTAGTAGTGACGTATCCCGACAAGCGCGCTCCCACAGCGGCTGCCCCTTGCTGCCGTCGCATGAGGCTATTTCCGCGAATGTGTACCGTTTTACTTCACCCATTGTTGAGTCTCTGCTGATCACAATGTGCATGTGCACGCATGACAACATTCATAGCCAAACGTACTTCGTGACATAGAACATCTGTACCAAATTTCGATCGAAAGGATATTATTATAAACTGGCTGACGCGACGAATTTCGTACCGGCTCAGAATCAATAAGAACGAATGTATGAGAAAATTAATTATCTCCACAATTTTTTTTTTCGTGAATTTTTCCCACCTTTTAATAGATATTCTGCTATTCTGCAGATCATAAAAATCGGTCCAGCTGTTCTTGAGTTATAAATGGTGCAACTACCCGACTTCGTTTTATTTATATAGATTATGTTTTCCTACGTTTTCAGAGTCACACTGAAAGCAGCTTACGTCCCGGCGAGTTTGTGCGCACACTTGCGATGCAGATACTCAGCCACTCGTCAAGGAGGGCTCGCGCTGATACCTGTGATCTGTCGCCGCGGGAGTCTGGTACACACACTCATAGGTAACTATTTATTATTTTTTTTTTTTTTTTAAAGAACGTTGCCCCACACTAGGAATTACTCCTGTGTCGTGGGTGCGTTTACAAACATTTAAATTCACATACACAAACAGCCAGACCCGGAACAACTACCTGTAGGCAATACAAATATTTGTTCCGTGCGGGAATGGAACCCGCGACACGCCGCGCACCAGTCGATCGCTCAGCCACTGCGCCAACCGTGTCGTCAATTAAATTTTATAAATTATAAGTTTACTCTTTTAAGGAGTACTTCTTCCCATTTAATTTCGTTTAGCCAACCTGGACCTACCTGGGAATACCTTGTGATATTTGGCACAAGGCTGGCTATAAGTGAAATAAAGGACACCTTAAAAATAATCAAGGGCTGATTTTTCCAACTCCAGATAACTTTATCGGAGGAATAATTTTGAATTTTTGACAGTTCTTCCATACAAAAACCGTCAGACGTCAATTTTATTCCACGAATAAAAATTATCGGTCGATTGAAAAAATCAGCCAGACCAATATCAAAATAAACGTTAGTCGACCTCGTAATTCCTTCACCAGTTTTAACATTGAACTACCATTGTTCCAGGCGTAACTCTGAAGAGGAGAGGCTGATCAGTCGGTTCCGTGATCTCGCAGACGATGGTGAGGAGAGCTCCAAGCCACTGCTGGCTGATAGTGAAGGTAATAACTAAACTCTCCGCGAAAGAAACGAAAATTTAATGCGATTTCACACCATATGTCGTGCCTGGTAACTGGCACTTTCACTTGCCCTGTACATCACCTACCCTGAAAATGATTTTAGCAGGCTAGAACTCTGTTTAGTGTCGCTAAATCTCATGTCAACTTGTATATAGGTTGGTTCTTCTTTTGTCATCCCATAACTACAATAACGGCATATAAACAGATCAGAGTCCAGAATGGAGTTTCAGAAATAGGCTATTCTAAACTAATATTATAAAGAGAAAAGATTTGATTTTTTTGTATGTTTGTTTGTTACACTTTAACGCTAAAACGGCTAAACGAATGAGGGTATTCTGAAATGACGTTCGCTAGGTGGCAGCACTGACACGTCAGGTCCAGGCATCTGTCAAAGAGACTATATTTTCTTTAGTCATGACTGAATGATGAACGAATGAATGAATCGAATGATGAACGTCATCATATATTTTATATTGGAAGACCTCTTTGTCACAGTGGTGCCAACTTACTGGTGTCGTAAATTTTCACGAAAACCCTCATTTGGATGAAATTTGGCACATGATTAGGACATAGAATTGTATTTATTTTGTATTACACAACAGTCGTTCTGGTATAAAAAGCCTTCATCATCATCAGCCTATAATGTTCCCACTGCTGGGACACAGGCCTCCTCTCAGTGAGAGGGAGTGGGCCGTAATCCACCACGCGGGCCCAGTGCGGGTTGGTAGATGTCACATGTCTTCGAATTTTTGGTTCTAGGACATGTTTCACCGTTTTGTGAGCAGTGGTGATGAAATAATTTACTCAAAGTAAAGCGCCTGTCTGGGTTCGAACCTACGACCTACAACTCGTAAGTCGCGGCCGTTACCACTTGGCCACCACTGCTCTCCTAAAAAAGCCTTAGTATGAATAAATTTTAATAGGTTTGTGTATCAACCATGTTTTTTAAAAATCGTGCGGCATTCAGCATAATTTAAGCACATAAATAACATTAATTAATTAATTATTTATGAGTTAACCGCCAGACGGCTTGGCGACATGCAATAAACAAATACATTGCTTAGGTCAGTAACTGAACAATGGAGATACATTATGTATGAGTTTTGTATGAATATGAAACATGAAATTGAGGAAGTGCCAAGTTTTATATGAACAGTTCGCCGTATGATGTTTTTTTGAAGTGAAAACTTCTTTAGCGGCGTTGTACACTTTTTTTGTAATGGGTAAAAAATGTGAAACTCGCGTCAGGACAGTGACCTGATCGAAAATTTGTAAGACGGATGGCCGTAGCCGGTACCGTGCGTGTTTTGTTTATAAGACGATTCACAAAATACACACGTAATGAGGGTTTTCGTGAAAATTTACGACACCAGTTGGCACCACTGTGACAAGAGGTCTCCCAATACAAAATATACGATGACGTTCATCATTCGATTCATTATTCAGTCATGACTAAAGAAAATATAGGGTCTTTGACAGATGCCTGGACCTGACGTGCCAGTGCTGCCACCTAGCGAACGTCATTTCAGAAAACCCTCATTGTTCAAGTTTTCACTTTTGTCGGCACTCCCGGAGTGCCACTGTTTTTTTTTTTAAACGATGCCCCACACTAGGAATTTTTCCTGTATTGTGAGTGCGTTTACAAACACTTAAACTCACATACACAAACAGCCAGACCCGGAACAACTACTTGTAGGTCATACAAATATTTGTTTCGTGCGGGAATCGAACCCGCGACACGCAGCGCAGCAGTCAATCGCTTAACTACTGCGCCAACCGTGCCGTCTAAATGTTATTGACAGTTGTAATAACGGTTTTATTTAGCATAGTCATGTTACCACTTCTGGGACTCCGCCCTCCTCACTGTGAGAGGCCGTAATATACCACGCAGGCTCAGTGCGGTTTGGTAGATGTCACATGTCTTCGAGTGTTTGGTTCTACTGAGAAATGCTTGATGGATAAACCCAATAACACACTCGATCTGGGAATCGAACCCGAAACCTCGTACAATGCGTACCACGAAAGATGAGACTTGACCCCGCCTCCCCCGCTCTTTCCGCCGCCCCTATGACGTCCGGTCCCGTCCCGCACTCAGACCTCATACCGCTAAAGATACCTAAAATCGTGTTCTGCGCAAGTCAAACCACGTGGTGTGTCAAGTCTCATCTTTCGTGGCACGCATTGTACTCGGTAGCTCTTGCGATAGCTAGACCAAAGTAGCTTTAAACGAACAGGTTTACTAGCAAAAATATTCTTACACCAATGCTATCCTTCCCAGACCAGCGCACAGACGACGAGGACGTGGGCCCCAGCGCCCGGCGCACGCGCACCATCCACCGCATCCACGAGCGCGACGAGTACAAGGACCTACACGCCGACGCGCCGCTCAGCAATGTCGACGATGTAAGTATACTGTACCGACGCCAGCACATCAAGCTACTACAATCTGTCAAATTTCTTTAATAGATTTTCAACTTTATTGCTAAAGCATAAGGCTCAAAGTTGATTGGGAAAATTTGCCAGTTTCGGATAGCTTGATGTGCTGGCGTCTGTACATTATGTAGACAAGTGCACAGACTCTATCCATCATAAACAAAGTATGTTGGAATCTCATTTCCTATGAAATGTATGGGAAAAGTTTTTTTTCGGTTTCTGACTTTTCGCATAGATTTTTTTGATTCTTATAAGAAACAGGATCAATTCGCACTAATAAAGGCTTTTTTAAATGGCCTATTTTATTTTTCTATCTATCTATGATGCGTGGGAGTTCCAGTGCCTTAGACATCTTCTGGGCACGCTCGTTCCATCATAGACCTCATCCATCGCTTTCCATCAGGCGTGATCGAGGTCAAGAGCGAGCCCAATCAGCAATAAAAAAAGAATCTTAACTTTTTTTTTCTTCAAAATCTGTGAATGCCGATCATAATGCCTCAAAAATTTAAAGACAGCCTGCTACGACGGTTTTCCTGTAGCTACACCTGGTAAGGTGTCAGCACTACTGCCCCATCTCAAAAATCCAACCTGCAGTGCGATTCTGTAACCATCTCACCGTGAAAACTTAGGTGAAGTGAGCGTGGAGTGAGCTGTCAATAGTGTCCATTCCTAGCAAAAACAAACTCGCTTCACCTAAATTTTCACAGTGAGATTTTTACAGAATCGACCAGCTGTAAGGAATTCTTGTTCAAAATCTCATGCTGGACCCAGCGGTTAAGGCTGTGCGTTGTCTGACAGTAAATTAATAAAGGGGATTGAAGTTTTTCATATAAAAACTCCAAACTGGACGCAAGTTCAAAAAAAATGGATGTCACGTGATCAACTTTGAACGTTAATATCTCGGAAACGTGACACTTTACGGGGCTTGGTCTTCGTATGTTTTCTGTTTGCATTGATGTCAGTTATCGATTTATATACGATTCATGCGTGGCCGCCATTTTGAAAAAAACAAAATGGTGGACAGGTAGGAATACCACAGACCTTCAAAGCCCTTTAAGATTTTTCCCTCATTACAGTTGCCAATTTGCATTGATGTCAGTTATCGATTTATATACGTTTCATGCGTGGCCACCATTTCGAAAAAAAAAAAAACAAAATGGTGGACAGGTAGGAATGCCTCGGACCTTCAAAGCCCTTTAAGATTTTCCCTCGTTACAGTTGCCAATTTGCATTGATGTCAGTTATCGATTTATATACGTTTCATGCGTGGCCACCATTTCGAAAAAAAAAAAAACAAAATGGTGGACAGGTAGGAATGCCACGGATCTTCAAAGCCCTTTAAGATTTTTCCTTCGTTACAGTTGCCAGAAATCTTGCCAAGATCATCAGTGAAACCTACAAATCCGTTCGTGAACGACGAAAAAGACGACCTTCGTCTTTACGAGAACCACGAGAATCTATTCCTTAGAAACATCTCGCAACGTCAGTCGAAAGAATTGCGGAATTCTCGATTGCTCAGACAATCTTCTGAACCTCTATGCGAGAAGAAAACTAACGTTCTACAGAAGAGTCTGTCGACGGAACAGAAGAATGACAGCTCCGGGGAGGATAGGAGGGTCGAGAATAGTCCGCCTAAGTCTAGGATACCGGTTGCTAATTTCAGGTATGTGTTTTAAGTCAGTAGAAATGTTGTCAAAGTCAAATCATTTATTTCAAATAGGCACATTAAAGGCACTTTTGAACGTCAAAACTTACAGTGAAATTGAATTGATTTTAGTCGCCCCTTCCAAAAGGTAGTTTTCGTATGGAGAAGAATGGGCAAGAAACTCCACCGTTACTCTTTTAAAATGTTTTACAAGGTTTTGTATCATCATATAATTATATGTCTATATGTTTATTTTCTAATTTTTTTTCTAATAAATATCCTAAAATTAAACCTATGTCATATATTATACATTATTATATATTATTATTAATTGATACTCTATTTATTTAATTAATTCTAATTTATTTAATTAAATAAATTCCGACATTGCTGTCATTCAAGTACGCGTGTACAGAGTGTTTCTTTAACGTATCAATTTACGATTTTTAGTGAATATTTTAATATAAAAAAAAATAAAACCATTTTATTTTAGAATGGTAATATTTTTTTTAGCATGTATGGATGCTATACTATTGCGGGTTAACGGGAACGCCCTCTGTTAGTTAACATACTGTATAATTATATGCCTACAACCAAAAAAAAAAAATGAAGCAATTACAGGTAAATCAATTATGTGATAGATACATGGTGCTCATATATTTACAAATTATTTAAAAATATTGGAAAAGTAGATGATTTTTCTAGAATTTTAACAAGTGTGTGAGTTACTGTAGTCACAGATTGTAAAAATCGAATGTCACAAAAATTAAAAAAAAATATAAATTAAATTAGGAACCAGTTTGATTTTGTCTAGACACTAGATTGTCCTATGGAGCAGTATGGAGCAGTTGTAGCATGCATGTTGTTATTGAGAGTGAAGGAAGAGAGAGGGCATCTGTGTCGGTGCACACTCTTGTGCACTATAACATCTCCCGCGCCGTTGGCTGGTCTCGAAGATTGGCCGCCGTGGCCGAAATACGGTCTGGATGGCTATTGTAACATGTGATTAGGCAAAAATATTTGTGCCTATAATTTTTATTCATAATAAAGTCATAGCATTTATTTCAAATATTTACGTAAAAGACACTTTTGAACTTTTGTCAAAAATTGCAAAAAAATACAATTGATTCTAGTCGCCCATTCTAAAAGGTTATAGTTTTCGTATGGAGTAGAATGGGCAAGAAACTCCAGCGTTATTCTTTTAAAATCTTAGATAATTTACTACTTACTCAACTATATCCTTTAGCGTGATGTTGTGTAAGTTAATTTATGAGTGACCATTTGCAATAAAAAATCCTAAAACATTGGTTGCAATGGAATTTGAACCTTGTCGGGTATGACATTAAGTTCGTTTTTCTAAAACTAGATCTCGGATTATGAATTCAAGTTTGGAAGTCGGGCTCTTTGCAAAGGAGGTCGTCCGAAAGAACTACCACCTCGTTTTTAACGCCAAGAAGCTTTGCTGTCTTTGGATTTGAAGAGTATGGTCAAGTATGGTGCCGGAGTTTACGATGGCAATGTCCCTGCGACATCTCTGATATTACTGTAAAGCCGCAATTATACTTAGCCCGCGCCGCGTGTCGCAACGCGTGGGTAAGCTATCGGTTACATACATTTAGTACTGGAGTGATTACATTAGTCCCGTCCCGCGTGTCGCAGAGCCTGCTGACGCCACGCAGACCGAGCGATTTCGATCGGCGTGGGGTCGGTGGTGGGGGTTGTGACGCGTCAGCCCAGTCGGGTCTAGTGTAATCACGCGTGGGCACGCGCAGACAGCCGAGTGGCGACGTAGAACAGTGGACGTGTGTTTAAAAATGTCAGACGAATTAATTGAAGTCGTTAGAAACTATGAAATAATATACAATCAAAAACACAAAGATTTTTGAGTAAGCTTAACATGAGCAGGTATGCTACATTTTCTTCAAAATCCGTATCCGAGTCTGAAGAAAACATTGTAGACGTTTACTCCAAAGGCCTCCACTGTACTGATTGAGACGAATTTTCGTCAGGGCGCGCGGCGACACGACACGCAAATGTAATAACCCGCCGTTGCGTCAGGCAGCGTGGCGACACGCGGCGCGGGCTAAGTATAATTGCGGCTTAAAGATTAGTCTACCAAATGAAAGCCCAAAGTTCACAAGAATTGTTATATTGCAAATATAAGCTACACAATTACAGTTATTTTATTTAGCGACCGCGTGGCGTCCTATCTAGCCGATTTTAAGCGAGCACGCGCGGCCGCCCGCGCCTGCGCCGCTAGCGGCGAGGACAGCCGATGATACCCGATCTCGCTTCGTCGTGTTTCAGCGATGCCGCTGCATTACAAATATCCATAGGCAAAACGGTCAAAAATTCCCAATCAATTTTTTTTTAATATAAAAAAAAATTGATTGGGAATAAAATTATTTTCTTATTTACCCGTCTCATTCGCCCAGTTAATACGCTACAACAGTCAATATAGAATACACACGCTACAACCATTTCAGGTACCCAAACAAAAGTGACTTACGATCAGCAGAAAGCTCACCAGCTAAGACGAAACCAGAACGACCTCCAACCCCCAAGGAAGAACTGCCAGAGTACCAGAACATCTTGAAACCAGAAGTAGAGGATGTGGTGGAGAAGATAGAGAAGAAGAAAGAAGATGATGTACCTCCTCCGATACCTAGTCTACCGATTAGTCCCAGGACTTTGATAGCAAACGCGTATTATGATAAGCTTCTGTCTGAGCCTGAGATTCAACAGGTGAGATTCTTCAACATAAGTAAAAAAAATTTTTTTTTTTTTATTGTTTCTCATACAATTTGTTCTACAGCACAAAATCGAGGCAGCCCCAGTAAGTTATAAGGATACTTGTGATGGGGTTACCTCGCAACTTCCCATTGGTTACCATCTACAATGTTAAGACATAATTAAAATAAAAAAAGAAAAAGTTTAGTTTCTAGGATGTTACAATTTTTTTTTTGTAGCGTATCAGGTATGTGTAGTGTGTGTATGTGTGGGTGTGAGTAGGTGTTTGTGTGTCTGTTAATGATTGATTAACTGATGTATATTATGATTGGGTTCAGGTTATTCATCAGCATATTCTGGTTAATATAAGTTCAATTTCGTCGTACGTTTGTGATTTTAGCCATTCCGTTAGAGTATTTTAGAAAATTTATTGACATAACACTATCGTGTTCCAGGCGCTGCTGCCCCAGAATTTGGAGAAGAATCCAGACGAATGCTTCAAGAAGGCGCTTCTCTTCCCACTGCTGGAGATCGACCCTCCCAAACAATGTCTCTTTCTGCTCGTCGATGCTATCGATGAAGGGATATTGGGCGGTGAGTTTAACCGCTTAAATGTATTCCTTACACAGTCATAAGTAATTTATTTCATAACAAAATACATTGTGTTGAAGATATGACAGTGATGATAAGTAAAAAAATGGGGTGTGGCTGTATCATGGACATGGCCGTGTGTTGTAAGTGAATACGTTTACGTAACGGGGTTGATCCGCTCGGCCGCATTCATTCTTTTACGTTCCCGGCACTGCTTGACTCTGTCATATGGTGTTTTATTGGTATCATTCGATTGCTCTTGAGAAGCCCTTTCCAACCGTATACGATCTCTGTATTTAGATTTGGCTTTTTGACGCGTATAGGCCGACATTATTTAATTTTGTTTTTTATTTTAACTTTATTTACTGTCACTATTTGACCTAATGTTTTGTATACAATAGATAGATTTTGACGGGAGCTGACGATTGAAACTTTAACGAACGTCGTAGCTTTTCCGAGTCAAAAGTTATACTAAGTGGAAATCTCTATACGCAGCCAAATGACCTCAAAATGGCGGCGCTTCCCCAGCCACCGCGCGCGATTCGTCACAGTCCTCATTTGGCGTAATGAATTCTTTGATCCTTCCTTTTTCCTTTGATAATTCTTTGATCGCGAAAAAAAAAAACAGCTGTTCTCTATAACTCGTCAAAATGTAGGGAACAGCTGATTTTTTTTCGCGATTTCGGGTTTGGTCCTATAGTAAAAGTTGTTCATAATGACGAGTACAATGACCTCTTAAGAGGTTGTTAATGTTTTACCAATAACCCTGTATATACTGATGCAGACTTAAATTGACGTATGCTATATCTATTTCCAGGTGTCTGTGAAGATCGCGAAGGTACAGAAGGCTCCACCAGCGTGGCGAGTCTACTCTCGCGCCACCAGCACCTGTTCCCACAGTGGCTGCTCCTAGTCTGCACCGCTCGGAAGCATTGCAGGAATCTCACCAGGATGTTCACAGGTGAGACTGATACGATACAGCCCAGGTGTCGTATTATGACGGTTTAATGACATCATGATTCCAATGTAAGAAAAAGACTGAGCTATACTTACTAGTTGCTAGTTTTAAATAAATGCTTTGAGTGGTCTCTTTTCAGGTTTCCGCAAGATAACTCTGGACGAGTTACAACGTGCGCACGTGTCGGCCGACGTACAACGATACGTGCTCGCGCGGTTGGATACGGAGCCACGGCTTAGGTGAGTTTACTAAAAGCATGGAGAGAACTAAGAATTTAAGAGCAAACTAGTCGCAAGCTCCAACTCACTGGTGGTCATGGCCAAAAAGCACGATGTATCACCTGGCTTCGTGTCCGACAGAGCTAGTATCAGTGATGAGCAGTTAGACGCTAGTCTACACGCACAATGTCTAGTTCTCACGCACAGAAACACCATTCCGAACTGATAGGCGCGTAAAAAAATTCGAAAAGCGCATTCGAAAATCGAGTTTATGAAAAAACCACTGCATAAATAAATTATAAATAAAGTTTTCAGTTACTGGTTCTGGTATTCACCTGCATCCGGTTAGACTGGAAGCTGACCCCAACATAGTTGGGAAAAGGCAGGGAGATGATGATGAAGCTAGTATTAGCATCAAATGTCATGATTTCATGAAATAGTCATTCTATGGGTTATTTGAACTTAGAGAGATGTACAATGCGTGCCACGAAAGATGAGACTTGACACACCACGTGGTTTGAAATGCGCAGTACACGATTTTAGGTATCTTTAGCGGTATGAGGTCTGAGTGCGGGACGGGACCGGACGTCATAGGGGCGGCGGAAAGAGCGGGGGAGGCGGGGTCAAGTCTCATCTTTCGTGGCACGCAATGTATTGATGATGTAAATGTGATTTTTCTCTATCTTCTTAAAATAGTTGTCAACCAGTACCAACAAATTAACTTAGCGTATTTTCTATTTACAGAGCTCGTGTGTCAAGTGACTCGACGGCTGCGGCGGCTGCGGCCGCAGCGCTGGATCATCTGAGGATCAAGAGTGATGGATGTCTTCTGTATTTGGAGAAGGTAACTTCTTAATATAATGTCTATCAAAATTTGTAGCAATTATTTTCAAGAGTGATAGTACTACCTAATATCAGCCAGTTTTTCTACGGGGCCAATGGGGTGAAATAAATTGAACAAAGACGACACCAAAAAAATACACAATAATTGCACGACTGACTAGGTTCGAATTCGAAACCACGACATATATGTTATAAGTTATAAGTCGGACTTTTTGACGTGAATACGTCTCTAAAATTGCGTCCATAATGGGGGGCAAGTCAAAAAAACCAATGATAACAAAATCGGGGGATACAGTTTGGTGTTGCAGTTTCAAAAATCCCTCTAAATTCAATTACACTATTGGATAGGTAAAGGATCAAAGAATTCATTACGCCAAGTGAGGGCTGTAACGCATCGCGCGCGCTAGAGGGGGAAACCCCCCTTTTTGAGGTAATTTTGCTTCGTATCGATATTTTCGCTTAACTTTTAACTCGGAAAAGCTACGACGTTCGTTTAAATTTCAATCGTCAGCTCTCGACAAACTATATCGATTGTATACAAAACTTGTAAAATAGTGACAGTGAATATAATGTGTTTAAATAAAAATAATATCAAAAATATATAATGTGGGCCTATACGCGTCAAAAAGCCAAATTCAAATGCAGAGATCATATACGGTTGCACAGTGCTTTTCAATCGCAATCGGATGGTACCAATAAAACACCATATGACCGAGTCAAGCAGTGCCGGGGACGTAAAAGAATGAATGCGGCCTAGCGGATTAACCCCGTTACGTAAACGTATTCATGTACAACACACGGCCGTGTTCATGACACAGCCACACCCCGTTTTTTTGCC
This sequence comes from Luperina testacea, assembly GCA_927399505.1. Lineage (NCBI taxonomy): Eukaryota > Metazoa > Arthropoda > Insecta > Lepidoptera > Noctuidae > Luperina > Luperina testacea. Next base: position 2,678,264 of record OV656783.1, read on the forward strand.
TGCTTTCCGCCCTAAATGTAAATGATTTCTTCAGAAACTATGTACTGTAGGGGGTGCAGATGGGAGCTTCACGACATAATTGAAAAATACTTCGACTTGAATAAAATATATTCACGACTTTACATTATCACGTTATTTCTAGCACTGCTTCTACTAAACAAGCAAACTATATTAAAATATTTGACAATTGCTTGAACGTTCGAATGGAACACGCCGGCAATTATAACCAGCTTGTACTGCTAAAGGTAGAGCTACAGTCTCTACAGTACCTACATTAAAACACACTACAGAAAACTAGTATTACATAAACTTAAGCATTTATCTAACAATATCTGTCTCCTTTGTAATTCCAGGTGTTGGACGGCGTTGCAGACGGATTTATAGCACTACGAGAGATCCGTGAGATACCGGGCACGCTCAATGGACTGTACCTATGGCTGGCGCAGCGGCTGTTCCACGGCAGGAGATTTACTAAGGTAATATATTGTTACGAGCTCGGAATACGTGACAATAAAAACTGCCGATTTAATTACCAAAAAATGACATTATAATCAACAACACTAATAACAACACAAACACACTAATTATAAAACACAATTGCACTACTGATCGCTCTAAGTCGCACTTGAAGATCGCTTTCGATGTGTTCGCTTGTATCGCTTATCCGACTGTGTCCGGCTCGCGGCCCATACCGACCAGTGCCTCAGATAGTTCTAGAACCTTCTATTGTAGAAACATCTAGAATGTTCGAGTACATACCGGTGCTGACTGACCAGATGTCGATAGTTCTATAAAGTTCTAGCATCGAAATTTCTAGAAGGATCTTGTCTTTACTAAAAACAATAATTAAATTAAATTAAACTAAATTGTGCTATATAACGCATTAGTTCGGAGCCACCTTGAATTTGCCAGCGTGGTGTGAAGCCCGCACTATGCAGTACACTCACAAAGAGTAGAAAGCATCCAAAGGGCCTTCACAAAACACGTGGCATAATTATATGCCTTCGGTGATATATCTCCCCGGTGTCCATACGAACCGCTTACTCAATTTTACAAAATGATTACTATCTTAATATGTATATATAAATTACGTGTCACGATGTTTGTCCGCGATGGACTCCTAAACTACTTAACCGATTTTAATCAAATTTGTACACCGTGTGCAGTTTGATCCAACTTGAAAGATAGGATAGCTCACATCTCCATTTATAATCGCAATATTATTTTATTGAAAATTATTTGTCTACCACAGCAACGCGTGGCCGGGTCAGCTAGTATCTAATAAAACTCTCATCTTGTGGAGCACAATTTAACGTGCTTATTATCTGCATTATCATTCTAAAATAAAAGAAATAAACAAACGAATGATGAGGGCGCCACTACGCGGTCGGCGTTTGGTCGGCGCCCTCTTAATAGATTTTCAACTTTATCGCTAAAGCATAAGGCTCAAAGTTGATTGGGAAAATTTTACAACTTCGGGTAGCTTAATGTACTGTCGTCTGTACATAATATATTATTTCATAACAATAAACATTTTAATTAAAGAATTAAAAGTATCACTTCTGCTAAGTCCATAACCTCGAAATTATTCTTACTAGAGCCACTGAAAAACTAATCAGTCCCCTTCCTTAAAATTTCAGGTCCGTCTCCTCCTGGACGTGCTGCTAGCGGCTCGCTGCGGCGTTACGGAAGAGATGTTGTACAAATGTCTCCTGACAAAAGAGTACAGTGTCACCCGGGAAGACTTCAATCGACGTCTACATCTGTTGAGAAGGTAGCCTCAGAGCCGTGAGCCGTTTCGCACCCTCGAAAACCAGGAAAACCATCTCTCTCTGTCACACATGTAATAAAAAGTCGCATAGAGGGGGCGGGGGGGGGGGGGGGGCATTATGTGCATAAAGTTTTAATAAATAAATAAATAAATAACGCTTTTTCGTTACGTGACGATTGTTGCCAGTTTACTCCTACCGCAAGCTCCGTTCCAAAAATAAGTAACGAAAAAGCGTTATGCCCCTCCATGCGAATTTTTATTGCATGTGTGACAGAAAGAGAGACATAGTTTTCTTGGTTTTCTAGGGTGCTAAAGCCAAGCTTTATACCACCTCCATGCGAATTTTGATTATATGTGTGACAGAGAGAGGGAGAGAGAAAGAGAGAGAGAGGGAGAGCGAGAGAGAGAGGGAGGGAGAGCGAGAGAGTGGGAGAGAGAGAGAGGGAGAGAGAGATAGATAGATAGTTTTCTTGGTTTTTGAGGGTGCTGAAGCCAATAGTGTGGTTATATAAAAATCCCAGAGGGCGGCTGCAAAAATTTTCAAAGTTTTCGTCATGGGTGTCGTTTTCATGTTTTTCGAGGGTGCTGAAGTCAATAGTGTGGTTAAAATAAAAATCCAAGATGGCGGCTGCGAACATTTAAATAATTTCAGCCCTTTTTGAAATTTTCGCAGCCGCCATCTTTGATTTTAATTTTGAACTTCGTTCCTGCCGAGGTTTCCCCGACGCTACACGTACAATGCGTGCCACGAAAGATGAGACTTGACACACCACGTGGTTTGACTTGCGCAGAACACGATTTTAGGTATCTTTAGCGGTATGAGGTCTGAGTGCGGGACGGGACCGGACGTCATAGGGGCGGGAGCGGGGGAGGCGGGGTCAAGTCTCATCTTTCGTGGCACGCATTGTATATTTTTACTAGTTGAGTACGTAAATAAGGGAATCAGCGTTAGTGTCTAACAGAAACCTCCTTTGTTCCCAGGATCTTAGTAATGGAGCGCTCAACGGGCTTCCTGTCAATGTTCCATCATTCGTTCGCCAAATGGCTGGTGGACGTGAAACACTGCACGCGGCGGTATCTCTGCTGTCCCACGGAGGGTCACGCCGCCATAGCTATGTACTACACGCTGGATGCTAAGAGGTAAGTTATACACCTGTCTGCAACTAGACTTTCAGGCTTCCGACTTCTAATTAAATGTCAATTTCAAACATTTGTAACTGTAGCGGTATCTACAACGCCACATGCGAACAACCCGTCATACTGACGTCACGCAAAATCCTGCATCTCGCAAGCAAAGTTTACCGCGCAACTGGCATAGATACAACGGCCCGACATGAATCATCGGGCAGTTGTCTGCCAGACACAACACCCGTCTGGTCAGAGGATCCTCCCTTTTCTATAGAGTATGAGTGAACTTTACCCTGTTCCTATGTAACTGTTTTATGGCCCCGTCCAAGTCCTTCCAGGGACCCTTTTCCCGCGCCATTTTGAACCAACCCTCGCGGTACGCGTCCAGGTCTTCTTACCACCGCTTTCGCTGGAAAATTTGTCTGAATAAAAGATAATTATATTAAGAGCGTTTACGCCGTACGGCATATCATACAAACTTTCAAGGCCTTATTTTTCGAAATGAATGAACCGATTTTAATGAAACTTTATACGCATAAGCAGGATACAAAGGTCTAAAAAGTTAGTTGAGAATATTTTCGAAATGTCTTATTTAAAAAAAAGATAACTGGAAATCTCTGTTTCTATGGAAAATTTAAAATCGGTCTAATTTGGCTGTAACACTATTTTTCGAAAATGTCCTCAACTAACTTTTTAGACCTTTGTATCCTGCTTATGCGTATGAAGTTTCATTAAAATCGGTTCATTCATTTCGAAAAATAAGGGCTTGAAAGTTTGTATGGAATGCCGTACGGCGTAAACGCTTTTAAGTTAAAACAAAATATAGATAGCTGACGTGGCTCAAAAGGCTGACCAACTTAAATGGGACTGGGCAGGACATGTCTGTCTGTGGGCATAAATAGCACAGAACTGGTGCTCGGAGACAGTGAGGCGGCAGACCACGGAGGTGGCGGGACGAGCTGGGGAGGTTCCGGCTCCACCGGGGGAGCATGCGCGGGCTCGCGGGAGGGGCAGGAGTGGAGGGAGACCTGTGCCATGATTAACGAACTAAGAAGGCAAATTAATTCATAAAATACTAGCAGCGCCCCGCGGTTTTGCCCGCATAAGTTTCGTTCCCGTGGCAATATCGGGATAGAAACTATCCTATGTCATTTCCCGGGACTCAAACTATCTCTATACCAAATTTCATCTAAATCGGTTCAGCTGTTTAAGCGTCAAGAGGTAACAGACAGACACACTTTCGTATTTATAATATTAATTACTATGGATTATTGTTACAGGTTAAGCGCTCTGGAAATCCACAACTACGTGTTTCATATGACGAGCTTAGAACAACATATGGCGTCGCAGAAGAAAAATAAAAACACGTGAGTTCCATGAATACAGGGTGAAATTAATTTTTTTTTTTGTCTCTATTTTTCTTACAATCTGTCACTGTGTATTAGGACATTCAGTAATTTTGATGACGTGTTAGATGTCTTGCTTGGTATGCGTCCTATGACACATCCTAGTATTTATAAAGCATCAAGCTAAGTTTGTCCAATGAAGTCCTGTGGAAAATTAAATTAGCTAACGAAACTCCGCAGACGCAAAGATGTTTGATTATTTAAAAAAAATCATAATGGCGGTCATGTAGGTATGCCAGAGTGCCATATAAAAATCTTAAATTCTCTCATCACCAGTGATCGGAGTAGGTAGATTGATTTTTGGTACTTGTATCATAAATGCACACAGAAAGAATAACATGGATAAGCCATTTTTCCGGAAAGTAATTCCGGTATTTCCGGATTCAATTAAATATTGTTAATGTTGGTAGTGATATTATTACTACTCAATTCAAAATTTAAAGGAAGGTATCAAAACTAAATTAATTCATTATTTATCTGTTGAATAATAAAAACAATCTAATTCCGATCGAAGCTTTAATATTTATTTTTTATTTTTAGCCTTTTATGGCTAGATCTTTTATAGATAGATATAAATTTCGGCTAACTAATGAAATTCTGACTACTACCAATTCCGGAGGAATGTCCATAGTAATATATACGTTTCGGATCAATGACCCCAGTTCAATCTACCTACTCCGATCACTGCTCATCACACACAATTTCAACATCAACAAGTTTCATCTCTTAAGTCAAAATCTTGTTTGTTCTAGCGAACAAAAAGAAGATGAACTGGATCTCCACACCCTGATCCTCCTCTGGGTGTTAGATTCCGGTTGTGACGTAGAATCAGCGTTAAGAAGAGAGAGCGATACGCACAAACAGCTGGAAAATGATGAGTCTCTGGTAAGAAACATTTATTTAACCATTTATGTGCAGACGCCAGCACACCAAGCTACCACAATCTGTCAAATTACGATGTATGCTGTGTCGGAGTTTTTATTGTAATGTTAGTTTTAAGATACTTTTTTGTTTTTATCTACGCTTACTGGCAAATAACATTGTTCTAAACCTATTTATGTTTTCTCTATAAGTGAATTGTAATTCTTTTGAGAAAATAAATATCTTTAACCGTAATAGATTTTCAACTTTATCGCTAAAGCATAAGGTTCAAAGTTGATTGGGAAAAAATTCAGTTTCGGGTAGCTTGATGTGCTGACGTCTGTACACACATATAAACAGACAAAAAGAAATGAACAGAAAAATGCGTTCAAAGGTGATGCTTATTTCAAAAGAAATCTCTTCCAGCACACCTTCCATAGGATAGTAACAACCCAACCATACAACCCGAATCTCTTGAAAGTAAGAGTGAACAGGCTTCTTCTGGGTAAGCTCACTCCATCGTAGACTTTATCTGTGTCATCTCTGACCTAGATTAGAGTCAAGAGCAAACCCATTTCGAATAAAGAAAAAAAAAAAAAAACTGGCACTCCGGTAGTGCCGACAGAAGTGAAAACTTGAACAATTACGAGTGTATTTTGTGAATCGTCTTATAAACAAAACACGCGTGTTAAGGTGTGTTCCTTATTTTATAGGGTTTTTTGCAAATCAGGTATGATGACCAAAGTGACTGGTTTATTCTTCTCGTGAAAGGAATTTATTCAGATTTACAAATAAGCACACAGTTATATATCCGTGGTTCAGCGCCATCTCGTCGTTGTTGGATGAACTACGTAGTTAGTACGCGAGGCCCTCGTAGTTCTTCCCGATGTGCATAGATGGCGCTGTCCTCAACAACGCGCGTCTTACGTTTTACGTCTGACGTTTTACGTCTTACGAATTTTCGATCAGGGTCACGTGACCTGACGCGAATTTAGAAGTTTTTACCCATTCCAAAAAAAGTACACAGCGCCGCTAAAGAAGTTTTCACTTCAAAAATATTCCACCCCCACGAGGGTGAAATTTTACGTGGACGAAGTCGCGGGCAAAAGCTAGTTATATGAAATGTGTCCTTTTCCATTCGGCAACCAGTCGTATACTTATGAAAAGCTAAGGAGAACTTTTTTAAATTACGTGAATATGATTTTGTTACAGAAACAAGACGCGAAGCCAGAAGACAAGGATGGCGATCCTGAATCTGAAAGCAAGGATTCTATATCGGGTGAGTGGAATACTCGTATGTTTGTCTTTGAATAATTAATGCCATAGACATTTGCATTATTTTTTTTACTTACTTCTGTAGCACCAAATTACAGACACAAACTTCACTCATACTCCTAGAAAAGGGAGTATGTAGTAATATATCACGTGTATTAATTTTTTCGGCAAACGCGCGATACTGAACCGAAAAGCGGCGTTACGTGTATTTATTTCGGTTTAAAGAAACTTTATTCCCAAAAAAGACATAAGTCACTTACTTGAGAACAATACTAAAAAATATAGATTACAATAATGTTACAATGTTGTTACAGTAATGTTATTTTGTCGTCAAACGCGCACAATATCGAAAGCGGCTTGTAGTGTTACCTTGTGTATTAAAAAATACACGTGATATAGGGGGGGGGGGGGAGTCGTAAACTTTACCATGAATCACCGAGGGGGGGGGGGGGTTAGAAATGCAAAAAAACATCACGTGATTAATGGACGGCCCCCAAGGCCATTAAAACAAGATTCAAGATTCTTTATCTGTGGAAACATGAGTACCTATATACACAGAGCATGCAAGTTATCACAATACATTATAGGATCAGTCATGTTTGGCCTTATTAGTGGCGTACAAATATTTAAATGTCAGTAAATAACATAATAATTGGATAAATTAATAAATTTAAACAAAATAGTTAAATTCAATAGTTAAATTCAAATAGTTAAAGTCAATTTTGAAAAGAAATAGTCATAAATACAATTACAATTATAAAATGTCAATTAAATTATTAGTTATAGCATTAATATGTTGGTGAGGGGCCCATGGCTAAATATTGGGTCCCCACCTATGAAATTGGCGTTTTTTTATCACAAATAAAGAACCTTGTCACTTCTATTATTTAAAATATTCATCAATTGCTTGATATTCTATCGGATTATGAGCATCATAGACAACTACCAATAGTAAAAAAAACCTTAGTACATAATTATTATAGTTTTCTAAACATAAAAAATACCTTAAAAATGACTCCTTTTTTGTTAGTAGAAATGACCATTATGTATTTGTTTTAACTTAGCCAAAACTTATTTTTGTCGCTTAATCTAAGTGGCATACGTTATCTTAGTTTTTAAACATTAGTGCATAAAAGTTTTAAAACATTAGTGTTCATGGTTGTTAAATAAATTAAGAAAATGTTAGTATGAAAAATGCAACTTCTTTAAAATTCTCCATACAAAACGCTGATTTCATAGGTGGGGACCTAATAATAACAGCCGCACAGGTCGATCGATCAGGTTAAGCTACGCTTGCCGCGGTTGGTCTATGGATGGGTGACCATTTTCACATACCGTGACCCCTCCGTGCCTCGGAAAGCACGTTAAGCCGTTGGTCCCGGCTGTCATTCGTGGATCTTTGACAGTCGTTACGGGTAGTCAGAAGCCCGAAAGTCTGACAACCAGTCTTACCAAGGGGTATCGTATTACCCAGTGACTGAGTTGTGGAGGTCAGATAGGCAGTCGCTCCATGTAAAATACTGGTAGTCAGTTGCATCCGGTTAGACTGTAAGCCGACCGAGTTGGGAAAAGACTAGGGAGATGATGAGCATTAATATGTTGCTAACAACGTAATCTATTAACCATGAAACTATTTCATTTCCTGTGACACCATTTCAATTGTACTCTGACCTAGTTTTACAGGAAAAATAGCTTAAAAAAATAAGTGATTAATAAAATAATTGATAAATCATTTTTTTCCCTTTGTTCACGTTTATTTATAGATGACTAGCTTCCGCCCGCGGCTACGCCCGCGACGTATGTCCATAAAAACTATCCTATGTCCTTCCCCGGGATGTAATCTATCTCTCTGCCAAATTTTATCGAAATCCGTTCAGTGGTTTAGGCGTGAAAAGGTAACATACAGACAGACAGACATTTTCGCGTTTATAATGTTAGTATGGATTAATAAAATAAAATAATTAATAAATCATTTTATTCTCTATGTTCACGTTTTATTATAGATGATAAAACAATAATATTGACAGAAGTTTCCTGGTTCGCCTTACTGGGTGTATTCCTATTCCCATAAGTCGTTTCATACGTAGTTTGTATTATTATGTTAGGTACTTTCCGTGCCTCGGAAAGCACGTTAAGCCTTTGGTCCCGGCTGTCATTCGTGGATCTTTGACAGTCGTTACGGGTAGTCAGAAGCCCGAAAGTCTGACAAACAGTCTTACCAAGGGGTATTGTATTACCCAGTCACTGGGTTGTGGAGGTCAGATAGGCAGTCGCTCCATGTAAAATACTGGTATTCAGCTGCATCCGGTTAGACTGGAAGCCGACCCCAACATAGTTGGGAAAGGCTAGGCAGGCAGGCAGGCACTCAAGGTTATGTTTGTTCACTAAAGCAGTAAGTACTCAAGTCTCATTTACACGATGAGGGTTTCTCGAACGCGACGGGGAATGTCGAGAATGTCCTTGCGAGACTTGCTGGTCCAAATCTCATTTCTCACTCAGGTTTCTCAATTGCGACGGCGAAAATGTCCTTGCGAGACTTGCTGTGCGATTACAGCACTTATTATTATAAGCCTGTGACGTCCCACTGCAGAGCAAAAGCCTCCCTATCTCTTTTCACTTCTCTCTGTTCAAAGCTGCTAAAGACCAGTTCATGTTGAAAGAGTCCAGCTTATCCCGCCATCTTCGTCTGGGCCTGCCACGATGTCGTTTGCCATTAAGAGGGACCCATTGGGTCGTAAGTTTGGCCCATTGTTCGTCTGACATGCGGCAGATGTGTCCAGCCCAGTTCCATTTTAGCGTGGCGGCTTTCAAGTGACATCAGTTATCTTTGTGTTGGAACGGATGGTCGTATTCCTAACCCGGTCTCTTAGTTTGATACCTAGGAGTCCATCGCGGACAAACATCGTGACACGTAATTTATATATATTAAGATGTAAAGATTTATACAACATAGGTACTCATAACTTTGTTGCTATATTTTGTGTTTCCCTATACCCTAGATATGTCATTATTATTGCTAATTCTATCGGTCATTCAATATGAGGAAATGAACGTCAAATTAATTGGAAAAAATTCTTCAATTGCGGTTTTGTACCTCAATTAGTCAAATAATGTAGGTGTGAATTACGCACTACAGTTTTATTATATTTTATAGTAAGTAGTTAGTTTGTGGTCATTTTTTAGGGCACTAGTCCCCAATGGACCCCGCCAAAGCCTGGCTTCTGAATTGACATCCGTAAATGTTGTAATCCGTTTCGGCAAGAGAGATACCGTCGCGCTCGCATTTTAGCCCGGTAGGAATTAGTTAAAAACCTTCCGTAGAAGATGGCGGAACGAGCTGGAAAAAACAAATGACCAGTGGTCCACGTTAGCCCTGGATCGAAAGAGCTGCAGCAGCAGTGAGATGATGCAGGCTGACAGGGGGCCTAAAAAGGCCACTTCGGCAGATTCATGAAAGGATAACATTATGAATCACATGGCGAAAACAGTCCGTGTTTTTCTTTTTTTCGCTGCACTATGTAGGTATAATCATTGATTGAAATTGGGATTGCATTTGGGTTGGATTGATTGGTGTTTTAGCACAGACAAAAAAATCATCATCAACACAACTCTCTAAGACCACGTAAGTCCAAAGAATGATGATTTCATGAAACAGTTATTCTTGAGACTTACGTGGTCTTAGAGAGTTGTGTTGATGACTTTAATGATTATAATTTTGTAAATACATATTTATTACGCCCGCGATTCATATATTAATCAACGTACAACTTAATACTGACCAGCAAATTCCAAAAAACCTAAAAAAAATTGAATTTCGCGGGCTACCCTGACGCTTTCGCCTTAACAGTTAACTGTCCATTATGATACATAATGTTATCCTTTTATAATTCTGACAAAGTGGCCTTTTTAGGCCCCCAGGAGTTTGTTGCGCCACTTCTTCTCCCCAGCGAAAGCACTAGGAAGTGGTGAAGGGCGGGCGTTTTGGGGGAATGTCTTATGTAATTTCGACGTTCGAATGCTGATTCTCAGCCTACTTTGAATAAATGACCTTTGATTTTCAACAGTAACAGGGATAAGTTTACTTGCACTGATAACAGTTTACTGTGAAAGTCTGATAACGATACTAGTAGTGTATTTAATATTCATTTGTTTTCCTATAATTTAGTAATAGATACTATGCAGATAAGATAAACAAAGAATCTAATACGCATACTTACTAATTAGTGTACAGGATGAGTTTTAAAAACATACATACACTCGAAAAACATAACCCTCCTTCTGGCGCAGTCGGGTAAAAATAGTTTTAAAGTGGTTTAATCAGCTTAATTGTGATTAAGTTCATGATCAATTAATACGGATATCTTTTATTTTTGTATCAATTTATAATCTATTTTCCGGCTTATTAGTCGATTCGCACGAATTTACTCGCCCGAAACGGGCGAATCGTCATTTTTGAATAATATTATTTTTTCTATAGGAGACTCGAGAATTATAGCTATATAATACAAACAGTTTGCATTGATGCCGCCATTTTCAAAATGTCGCGACAGTATAATAATAATAATAATTTATTTCAGATTTCTCCATATAAATTGTTAGTAACACGAAAATACTTAAGAGCTAATGTTAGTAAACAAAACAAATATAATAAAACATAGACTTTAGGATAATCCGACACCAGAACGCATGTATGCTACTTCACTACGTGCAGCCGCATCCAGCGCTCAAGCATCGGAGAATCCCACCGGTCCGTCAATACGCTCAAGATGCTGTTGGAACTAGCATGCCAGGCTTCATATAAAAATCTTTTTTTTATCACACCTGCTCTGAAAATACATACTAATTATACCAATTAGAGGGAAGAAACGCCTTTATCCCGCCCTTCAAATCCTTTCATCCCAAGGTATGGAAGTTTGTATGAAAATCCTTCCGACCCAAGGGTGGGAAGCAGGGGTTGAAAGCGGTAAAGGTATAAGGGTATGGTACCGGTATAGAATTACGATACAGCTTCGATTTAAAGGTAGAACCATAAAGGTTGAGAATTACGGTTGTGGTACCGTTAAAAAACGAGTTATACATTTATTTTTTTACTGTATCGTTATACCTATATATTACTAATACCTTTACCGAAATAATTTCGGTACCGAAAAAAATGATGCAAAAAAGAGCGAGCTCGACGTGGTGGCAAGGGCGCGGGGTGCCGTCGCCGGCGACGTTGCTTGCCAGCCTAGTCGACTCGATGTCTCTCTCGTTCGTGTCGAGACTTGAACGAACGGAGACGCGTCAGTTGTATTTTATTTGCAATTTTCGTGCACCTTAATCAATTTCCTTTTTTCACTGTTGCTATGACGTGTTAGTTTCATTATACTGTGATATTAAATTATCCACGAGCACTCATAAAACGATGGGAAGAAAATGGAGGAACGCGGTTTACTCTTATCATTTCATTTCTCACCTAACCTCATTTTTCAAAATTCGCTGAGCCATCCCAAAGGTGGCTGCAATAGGTACTCCATGCAGGATCGGACTTGTGCTTTGTAAAGAGTTAAAAGCTTTCCAGGTGTAAAGTATCGCTTCACTCTATTAAGGATACCCAGCTTCTTGGCCGCAGTTTGGGCTTTGTACTCGATGGTGGCGCCGAAGTTGAGACTAGATGTCAACTCCATGCCCAGGAGCTCGAGCCGATCTGTTACAAGAACAGATGTACCCCGAAAAGTAGAAGTCTGGTCGAATCGACTCCTTTTGGCGGTAAAAACATATGCCTGTGTTTTGGTGGCGTTAAAAGAAACCAAATTGTCATCACCCCAATGGGAGACAAGGCTTAAGGTCAAATCTGTCCGCTCCACCATGGCCTCTCTCAAGAAACGAACTTCGGCCCCGCTGGCCCTTGTGCTGGACAAGTATCTCTCTGAAACAGTATTGTCATCTGCGTACCCAACAATACCAGGCTGAAGTAGGTCATTGGTGTGCAGCAGGAAAAGAGTTGCAAAGAGAACAGACCTCTGAGGAACTCCGGCGTCAATAGCCATAAGGTCAGAGGAGCAGCCGTCAACGACTACTCTGATCGACCGCTCACTAAGGAAGTCTGAAATCCAGCTACAAAAATCAGCTGGGATGCCATAAGCAGGAAGCTTCTTGAATAGACCGGCGTGCCAGACCCTGTCAAAGGCCTTCGAGATATCAAGCGATACAGCAAGTGCTTCGCCGTGTTTCTCGATGCCTTCACCCCAACAGTGCGTGACATACACAAGAAGATCGCCAGTTGACCAACCCCGGCGAAAGCCATATTGACGGTCACTGAGGAGATCATTGTCTTCAAGGTAGGTCAGCAACTTAATGTTCAGTACCTTTTCCATAACCTTGCATAGAATGGAGGTAATGACTGTAATGTGCAGGGTCTGCACGGTCGCCCTTTTTGGTCACTGGTTGTACATTTGCAAGCTTCCAGGATTTTGGCACCGTTCTTTTATCAAGAGAGAGGCGAAACAAGCATGTCAACACAGAAGACAGTTCAGGCGCACACTGCCTCAATACTCTCGCTGGAATACCGTCAGGCCCGCTTGCTTTGTTCACGTCTAGACTGCACAAAACTCTTCGGACCTCTTTATTGTGAACTGCGGTCTCCGGCATCGAAGAGTCACAATGAGGTACAGTGGGTGGTTGCTTGGAGCCAGCGTCCAGACGTGAATTGCTTGCAAAGAGAGATGCAAATGAATTCGCTTTCTCATTTGCTGAGCAAGCGACCCATCAGGTTTCATCATTGGAGGTAAGGTGGGACGACGGAAATTCGTTTTAACCGCTTTAGACTGGGACCAGAACTGTTTACTACCCGGAGGATGCGATGCTAGTTTGATCCCAATACGTCCGACATGGTCAAAACGTGCCTTACCCAAAACCCGCTTGCAGAACTTAGCGGCAGAATTAAAAGCTCTTTTCTTCGCGCGAACCCTATGCGCTCTAACTTTGCAGTCGCGGGCTGTGACCCAGGCTTGGTACGCAGACTCTTTTCGGGCCTCAGCGCGGGCGCATTCCGCAATATACCAAGGCCGGGAGTTGTGCCCGAGCGGGATGTCGGAGAATGGAATAAAATACTCCATCCCCTGCTGAATCACATCCGCAACCACGTCAGCACAGCACGAGGGGTCACCCGAGGAGAAGCACACCTGCCGCCATGGATAAGACGCAAAAAAGTGCCGCATCTCATCCCAGTTTGCTGACTCGTATCGCCATACTCGCCTCGTGCCTCTAGGACTCTCATCTGGAGGAGAGCAGGTCAATATGGATTTCACCAGACAGTGATCAGACGTTCCCAGCGGGGCTGAGACCGATACTGAATGACTGTCCGGATCAGTTGCCAGCAGAAGGTCCAAGCTATTGGGAGTATGGCCGTCGACATCCGGTACCCGCGTTGCCACATTCACCATCTGGGTTAGATCTAGCGTTAAAGCAAACTTGCGCGCCTCTAACCCAGCATAGTCGGTTCTCTGGAACGGGAACAACCACTCTTTATGGTGGGCGTTAAAGTCCCCCAGAAAAATGAGCTTCGCTGTTGGGTACCGTTGCTGGGCTACGTCAGTCGATTCCACGAGGAAATTAAAGAGCACCGTTGTCTCCTGGTCACCGCTGTGCGATCGGTAGACGCCAATGTAGACAGATTTCTCCACGCCTGTGTCCACAAGTAGCCATATGGTAGAAAAACCCGATTTCACAAAGCAACGGAGACGACGACAACACATATCATCGCGGACGTACATACAGACCAGCTTGCTTCTTGAACTTGTGGTCAAGAGAGTATCCTGGGTAGTTGAGGTACGCTACATCCGACGGGGTTGCTATCTTCGTCTCCGTCAGGAAAAAAAGGTGCGGCTTCTCGGTCTCAAGGTGGTGATGGACCGGATCGAGATTGGAGTGCAACCCCCTGATATTAGTGAGGTACACTTTTAGTGGGAGGAAGTGCAGCCGTTGTTTAACCTTATTCTTCTTTGCTTTGGTCATTTTGAGTAGAGTTGTTGGGGAAAAAAGTCGACTTGGTCGAGGCGCTGCTCAGTGAACCAAGTGAAACACTAGAGCTAACCTAATCTATGGGGAACTCATTTGGAGACTGCGGGGACGCCCGAACCCCCCCGGATATGACCACTGGGTCCTCCCATCCAGTCGCCGACTGGCACGGTGGTGCATACCGGGATTTTTCGCAAGTTGGCGGGGCAGCCTTTGGCACGCGGCTGGCGTGCTACTTGGACCCCCTACTGACTGCGGTCGGCCAACGGCTGGCACCTAGCTTCGGATCCCGCTACCCTCCAGAATGAGTTACCCGACAAGTTATGCCCAGGGACCAAAACCGGTTCTGAACAGAGCAACTGACAACTCCTTCTCCCCCAAAGGCACTGGCACTCCCACACACCGACGGAACACAGCAAGCTGCTTGGCGCCGGACTCCGGTGGGATGGTGGTCGCGAGCCAGGCGGCTCCAAGCGGAGCCTACCACCGCTAAGTGGGATCTTCAGCCGTACCACAGGCAAGCCTGTAGCGCCGTTGCCTGGGGTGGACCACTAGGAGGTAAATCCCATACCACCCCAAAATAAAATAAATAGGGATGGTGTTTATATGTCTTTAGGTACCTTTATCGTGTTTAGGACGAAGCCAAATGGACGAAATATTTTGAGTTGCGAGTCCGTAAAATGTGTCCCTGTCCCTGCATTCGGTTGCATAGGTACAAAAGTTCTGTTTGTGCCACACGGAGCGCGGCGAAGCAAAAAGAGTTGACTGCTGACTAGGATTCCTGTATGAAACCAAATGCAGCGACTTTACGAACTCACAACTCGAAAAATTACGTTCGTTCGGCCTCACTCTAAAAAGTATAAAGTAATACAAAGTCCATTGATATAAAATTAAAAGGAGGAAGATACGTTACGCACAAACATCGCAATCTGAAAACCTTGACTCGGTGCAAGACTACATGCACCGAAACTCACACGTCTATGATCACTGATCAGTGTCATCACAGTCGCAAACCTGCACGAATATCAGTAAATTTTCGATCAAGTACCTACTCTCTTACCATTGCGGCCGACAGACGCCTCGGCGCGGGCGGCAGGGTACAAAAAAACCTTTATTTTATAATTTAGATACTTGAAAAAGTAACGATACCGCAATATTACAATATCGAAATTATTCAAGTACAGTTATTTTAAGGTATCGAAATTTAAAGGTATGACGTCATACCGCTTACCGTTTTAACCTTAATTTTTCGGATATTCAATCCCTGGTGGGAAGTATGTATGAAATTCCATTACATACCCGGTTTTTATTTTTTTTTAATTTGTCAGCAGTCATACTGCCAAGAGACTTTAACTGTCTACTAATTAAATTTCAAGTAACACAAGTAGTACTGGCCACATACAGTTTTTTTTTTACCAGTTATCAATCTCCTTGGTGCATACAGAAAATTAAAAACGAAATTATTTATAGTAGCTGCACTTTTAATAATTGTACTTTTAACTAAATATAAACATTTCTATGCATTTATGTCCATAATATTCCTCGTAGGTGTAATAAAAAGCACTATACATCCCTCAGGATAAAGTACAGTTCCATATCTCAAATGGTTTGCGCCCCTCGCAAGCTCGTGGCGCAAATGCCATAATCTCGGTATAGTCCAGTCATTTTAGGCATTTTAAACCCCAATCTGCGGAAAAATTCCTAGTGAGCTGAATTTTTGTACACACCTTTATTACGACGTTGTAATGAAGATGTGAAAAATCGACATTAATATCGTGCCGGCTAAAAGAGTTATAAAGGTCAAAAGGTCACGAAAATCAGTTTTTTGCAAATATTTCGCGACCTATTGGTCGGAGGTCAATACAGTCATTATAAAAATTGTTTGTCGTGAAATTATCTACAAAAAATGCCTCTTGCAATTTTCTGTAAAATTAACCGTTTTTGAAGTAGAGCGCTGAGAAAGCGACTAGAATGCACTCATACTCAATACTCAATACTCAAGAAATATTTTTCAACTGAGCTAAACACAGTCCGACAGACAATAGCAGGTATAAAGGGACGGGTCTCGGAACAATAAAATACAGAACATCTGCCATCGGAGGTCGTTTGTATAATATATACATGGTAGATTTTACTAAGTTCCAAACCTCTATAATATAAGTATACTTTCAAAAAACGCCCAAATATCTGATAGAAGTTTTTAAGACACTTAAAAACATAAATAAAAAACAATAGAGTTTACGCCTTGTTATACGGTATACAATACTGTATGTAAGTGCATTCTAGCCGCTTTCTCAGCGCTCTACTCCAAAAACGGTTAATTTTACAGAAAATTGCAAAAGGCATTTTTTGTAGATAATTTCACGACAAACAATTTTTATAACGACTGTATTGACCTCCGACCAATAGGTCGCGAGATATTTGCAAAAAACTGATTTTCGTGACCTTTTGACCTTTATAACTCTTTTAGCCGGCACGATATTAATGTCGATTTTTCACATCTTCATTACAACGCCGTAATAAAGGTGTATACAAAAATTCAGCTCACTAGGAATTTTTCCGCAGATAAAGTCTAAAATGACTGGGCTAGTATGGAACTGTCACTTTCTTCCCTCTGAAGTAATGTACTATTAAGCCCCTTTGTTCTTACATACGCACCCTTTTGTCATATTGTTTTATCAATGTAAATGTAACTGACCTGTCTGACTGACTGTTTTCCTTTGAATAATGATTGCAATAATTAACTTTAATTTTATTATCGTATCCTGCCTGTCCGGTCGGATACACTAGCTACTGTTTGCGGATTTGTCTGCTGTTTAAATTGTATTATTTATGTTACTGCTGTTTTTATTACTGCCTACCACTGGGCCCGCGTGGTGGATTACGGCCCGCTAGGGCTCACCGAGAGGAGGCCTGTGTCCCAGAATTATAGGCTGATTATGCTAAAAAAAAGTCAGCTTTTACCTACATTTTGACGAGTTCGAGTGATTTTTTTTTCGTGATTTCAGGTTTGGTCTCATACTAAAAGTTGTTCGTAATGATGAGTATAATGACCTCTTAAGAGGTTGTTAATGTTTTACCAATAACTCTGTATATTATGTCGTTTTAATTGGGAACTAGCAGCGCCCCGTGGTTTTACCCGCATAAGTGTCGATTCCGTAGGAATATCGTGATAAAAACTGTCATATGTCTTTTCCCGGGACTCAAACTATCTCTATACCAAATTTCATCTAAATCGGTTCAGCGGTTTAAGCGTGAAGAGGTAACAGACAAACAGACACACTTTCGCATTTATAATATTAGTATGGATTTCTCAGTAACAACCCGGAATCTTATGATTAATGTTAATAGGCTTGCTTCCTATCTTTATCCTTAAAAAAAGACTTATTTTTAAAAATAACTTTGCATCCTTAGAAACTTAAAAAGTTTTTAGAGGTCATTCCTTAACATAGCTAGCGGAATTTAGGGCCTATGCACACCACGTTTTTTAAACGCGCCGTTGACGCGCGTTTGTAGCGATACAGACGCGATACGCACGCGAGTCAGACGCAGCCTGTAGACCTTCTGTAGGATAAAAGCGCGCCTTCGACACACGTTTCTAAAATGCGCGTCAACGGCGCGTTTAAAAAACGTGGTGTGCACAGGCCCTTAGGTTTACTTTAGTCTTCCATCTCTTTCTACTCCTTA
The DNA here is from genome assembly GCA_927399505.1 of Luperina testacea. Lineage (NCBI taxonomy): Eukaryota > Metazoa > Arthropoda > Insecta > Lepidoptera > Noctuidae > Luperina > Luperina testacea. The sequence continues at coordinate 2,696,390 of OV656783.1, forward strand.
GAAGAAAACAGGCATGATGTTATAACCAAGAATATATTGATAAGTAATTTACTAATATCTGCAAACAGACACTACAAACATACATAATATTAGTTCCCACTGACTATTAGCATATTGCCCTTATCATTATACACATAAAGTCTAAATTATGACTAATTACTTAATAGGAAAATAAAGCAAAAATGTGTTCAGTAGTTCGTTAAACGTTGCGTAGACTGTACCTATGTGTTTAATTGTCTATACATAATATAAATTATTTTATGTTTTTGATCGAAAGTTTTATTTGACGATTTTTTTTTTTACTGAGTATGATAATGAGAATAACATCGCTTAAAAAAAAACAGAAGCATAGAGAAAATATAAAATTGACTAAATAATTATAAACACAATACGGTCGGAGTATTTTTTTTAAAGGGCGCATTTAGCTAGTTGGTTTACGAAGCTGGCTAGGATATTGACAAAAACGTGATTTTAAAAAGTGTTTTGAAAGTTAATCGTTGTGCTAAATCTATGTGGAGCAATAAACCGTACCTACAATGTGTATTTAATTGCAACTGAAAAAACTAGATAAAACAATTGATATCTTTAAAAAAGTGTGTTAAATCTGTGGGTGTGTCTGTAAACCATTTATGAAGATTTTTCGAGTGCATAGTTGTGTGTAGGAAGCTTATAAAGTGTGCATAGTTCATGTTGAATGAGATTGATATAATGTATGCCCATATTATGTCGAATGTTGAGAATATGGAGTACCTATATCATTCACATTATCATCAGTTAGTTGGTAAGTTTAAAATTTATTACAGACAGATACGGACTTTTTTAGTGTAACGGCCGCGATTTACATTACGATTTTATATTACGAGTAGATACCACAATATAATTTTTGAAGACCTATCCATAGATACCCCACACGTATGGGTTTGATAAAAAACCTTTTTGAGTTCTAAGTACATATAGGGAACCCCTAGAATTTATTGTTGTTTTTTTTCAATTACTGTGTGAAAACCTTAATGCGGTTCACAGAATACATGTACTTACCAAGTTTCAACGTTACTTATAGTTCTTATAGTTTCGGAAAAAAGTGTCTTTGACATACGGACGTACCGACAGACAGACATCACGAATCCATAAGGGTTCCGTTTTTGCCATTCGGCTACGGAACCCTAAAAATTGCCTGTATTAATATAATCATAAATTACCAAGGATTGATTAACGTCTTTCGAATTCGAAGACATGTGACATCCACCAACCCACAGTACAATGCGTGCCACGAAAGATGAGACTTGACACACCACGTGGTTTGACTTGCGCAGTACACGATTTTAAGTATCTTTAGCGGTATGAGGTCTGAGTGCGGGACGGGACCGGACGTCATAGGGGCGGCGGAAAGAGCGGGGGAGGCGGGGTCAAGTCGCATCTTTCGTGGCACGCATTGTACCCACGCGGTAGGTTACGGCTTACGGCCCACTCTCTCTCACAGAGAGAACGCTTGAGTTCTAGCAGTGAGAAAACGATTCCCATTGCCCGGTATTTTGGGAAACCCTGAACTCAAGTTGACTTGTTAATAAGCCTATGAATAACTTAACACAATATAACTTCCCTATATGCAATGAAGGATAGTGACTGCCTCTTTAAATAGCTTGCATTGACGTAATAATAAATTACTAAGGATTGTTTGACGTATTTCATTTGTACAGACACCAGCACATCAACCTACCCGAAACTGTCAACTTTTCCCAATCAACTTTGAACCTTATGCTTTAGCGATAAAGTTGAAAATCTATTAAAGAAATTTGACAGATTGTAGTAACTTGATGTTCTGGCGTCTGTACATACTGAATTATGTAAATTCTATGAGCGGGCTTTCCGTAATAGAAACGTTTTAATTTTCCGTACTTGGTGGCTTATATAATGAATTATGTAAAAAAAAAAAGGTAACGGACTGTCGAGAGATTTTAGGTTAGATTAGATAGATAGATAAAACGTTTATTCAGTGCAACAAAAGACACAATACAGGTATTAAAAACATCAAAAAAGGTGATTTAAAAAAAATAATAACAAAGATTAAAAAGATAAATTGACCCATAGACACCTAGCTCATAAAAATCTATAACGGTCGATCACTACTGGGCGTGTGTCTCATGGTTGCACCAAATGGGAGTCCAGCTCAGCATATGCCAGGTATAATACCTGACGCTGGTATTCTGCTGCATCCCGTTAGTGACAGATGTCGAGAAGACACATCTGAGTTTCAACAAAATGGTACCTACATAGTGCGGCGCGTATATTATATAAAGATTCTTATGATAGTAGCATAAAATATATTTGCAATGGTGATCTAGGAAAAACTTTGCAAGGCTACGTACGCACTGCCAGATGGCTTTAGAACCTAGATTAGGCTCTACGCGCTAAGCAAGCCATTTGTCAGTGCGTACGTAACCAAAGAGATTTCAAGGATAGTGCGTGGCGACCTAAAGTGTCGATTTTGGTCCGGTTAGTGGCAATAGCCTCGCCTTACGTGATACTTAAGCATTATATAACAAAACAAATAATAGAATACAAAGGGCACATTTTTCCAATGCCGAATAATTTTATCGGCGGAATAATTTTGAATTTTTGACAGTTTTTCATACAGAAACTGTCAGACGTCAATTTTATTCGACCAATAAAAATTATCTGTCCATTGAAAAATTAGCCAATAAGGTAATAGCACAAATAAATATATTAAAAATAATAATTGGTAAAATAACTGTTGTTACTTCACTCCTCTGATAACACCTTCTGTGCAACGTGCGCCAAGTTATTTAATTGCGTATCTTTCCTTAGCAGATCCCACACCACTGGAGGCTATAATGCCGGAGCTGATAGCCGGACAGTCCACCACGCATTGGCCGAGAGATCGACGTGTTTTGAGAGCTTTGTTGGAGCTGAGTAGAGCTGACTCCGTGCCTACTGAGGCTGAACGGGATGACATTTTGGTGAGTGTGGGCTCTTAGACTATAACAAGGTGACAGGGAAATCCACGCTGTTTCATAGAGAAATGCAACACCTACGCGTTCAAAATGTATAGATTTTTTTTTAAATAACCGTCTAAGAATTTCAACGCAGGTTCAGGATCATGTACTGAATCCAAGGTAACAGGAGGTTGAGTATCGATGTCCCGTCACCCTGTAGATCATAGATTGGAACATGGCGCCTGGCGGCTGCCCCATTTCAAAACCTAGTAAGGACTTAAAATGAAATTTTACAGGAGAGCGCATAAACGTAATATTGGTCAGCCTATGGAATGTATTTTTTGAATTGGTTAAAGTGACTTACTAGGTTTTAAAATGGTCACTAGGGAGTGAAAGGTGCACTTACTAGGTATCGATGCTTAAATAAATCTCCTTTTATGTAAGTTTTAAACGCTGGAGTTTTTCTATTTGGTAGAGACCTTCTAGGTTAGCAAGATTATGCAACAAAACGATTTTTGTAAAAAGTGTCCCTTACTAGATTTTGAAATGGGACAGTCGATGGGCGACGGCAAGTTTATTTTCAGGAGGGTGCATCTTCAATTCCACGAAGCGAGCTCGATCAATTTTGCACTTTACCTCGAATGGGATATATTTTATTTTGTTCATGCATGCGCGGTCTATACACCGTGTTCCGGACGCACAACTTAACGTGCTTATTTTCTACATTTTCATTCTAAAATAAAAGAAATAACCAAATAAACGATGAGGGCGCCACTGCGCGGTCGGCGCCCTCTTAATATCAGTCTAAACCTTCGTTGAATACAGACAAGCTATTATATTATGGTGTATTTTATTTTGTAGTTATCATCAGACCAGCCCCTAGAGAGCGACGACAACAAGGAAACCGCAGAGGAACTAGAAGACGCGGTGCCTTTGGACCCTAACGCGGTACATGAGCTGGCTACCAAGGGTGATGACGAGGCGCTAGCTGCTTTGTTAAAGGTAAATGGCATTTTTTTTAAACCGTGATCTAACAGATGAAATGGGTAGTGGAGAGGTGTATATACGTCACACTATCACCCCTTAAACTTAGCTAGCTTTTGCCCACGGCTCTGCCCGCGTGGATTGAAAATCTAAACTATATGTGTCCCAAATTTCATCAAAATCCTGTCAGCAGCCGGGTTTGTGCCAATCCGGAACATACATCCAGACAAATAGACAAAAACTCTAACTTACTATTATTTTATTATAAGTATAGATAAGTCTAGTCAGAAAAAAAGGTGTCAACGTCAACTTTTTTCTATTTTCTCCTCTATCCCTAGGAACTCAGTAAAAGAAGTCTGTTGAAAATCCGTCTACTAAATATCTTATAATATTCATAGTGTTTGTTTAATACAATATTTTTACATCTCTTTCATTTAATGCATGTGGAAGAGGTATTTTATTGTAAAATTTTAAAGTTAAACAGAAAATAAGATGAGTCTCTTTTAGCCAGTCTGAAACCAGGTTAGCTAATTGGGCCCTATTTCTTGTGTTATAATGATGTCTTTTACTCGTCTATTTGCCTTATCATATATACAGTATGTTAACTAACAGAGGGCGTTCCCGTTAACCCGCAATAGTATAGCATCTATACATGCTAAAAAAAATATTACCATTCGAAAATAAAATGTTTTTATTTTTTTTATATTAAAATATTCACTAAAAATCGTAAATTGATACGTTAAAGAAACACTCTGTACACGCGTACTTGAAGGACAGCAATGTCGGAATTTATTTAATTAAATAAATTAGAATTAATTAAATAAATAGAGTATCAATTTACGATTTTTAGTGAATATTTTAATAAAAAAAAAATAAAAACATTTTATTTTCGAATGGTAATATTTTTTTTAGCATGTATGGATGCTATACTATTGCGGGTTAACGGGAACGCCCTCTGTTAGTTAACATACTGTATATTATATAGCGCTGCAACATTTATTTTTTAAATGTCGTAGCATCATGCTGAGATAGGAGCCTTTTGGCCTTGTATAGGACTTTCTGTTTCATTTTCCTTTTGTTACTTTTTTTTTATATAACTTGGATTTTTATTTGGCCGTGTTTAGTTTAGTTTGTGATCTTCCTGTACGAGTCGCAATAATTACTTTTTCTTTCTTTCTTTCTTTATGTTTGGCTCTCTAAGACAAGATTAATGATTTTAGCGGAGGGTAACATTAAGCCCCTCCGCACACGAAGCTACTCAAAAATGACGGAACTAATTAGTAATTAGAATTCCAAACCAGTTAGTAACTGTAGCTTGCACTCGGCGCTACTCAAGTTGCAAAGTTTCAGTCACTTCAGTTATTTCTGCTCACAAAGCACACGGTGGTTAATATTGGAAAAAAAAGAACATGTCGAGTGGATCGAGCGAGGATGACGACATTATATTATACTATTATCAACGTAATAGACGCAGAAGGAATCTTCGTCGGTTTTGGATTCACCCCTATATTCGAAATAATGTAAACTGCAGATTGTCAGTTGCAGTTATTCTCAGCTAATTATATAAGCATGGATACTTTTCTACTTCCAGCACAAATTTTATATTTAAGGTTTGTTCGTTAATTTTTGCAACAAAAACACAGAAAACTCGGGTTTCCAGTAGCGCGGCGGCCGGCACGACGCGTCACTCGTGATCAGTTGCTAACGCGTTACTAACCGGTTTGTGACTAGTCGCGTCGTGTGCGGACCTCAATGAGAATGTATGGGCGGTGACGCTCAAGCAACTCATTAGTAATTTTAGTTTGTAACTAGTTTATTTTGAGTAGCTTCGTGTGCGGAGGGCCTTATGGTAATGTTTTACATGATCCCAGCGCTACCCAGCCCTGGTGGAGGCTACGGACGCGTCGGGCGGCACGGCGCTGCACGCGGCGGCGCGGGGCGGGCGCGCGCACGCGGCGGCGGCGCTGCTGCGGGCCGGCGCGCGCGCGGACGCGGCCGACGCGGACGGCTGGAGCCCGCTGCGGGCCGCGGCCTGGGCGGGACACACTGAGGTAACAATAATATTACATTACTAGCTTCTGCATGCGACTTCGTCCGCGTGAAATTTCTTGTTCCCCCGACCCACCCCGTCGCATCGCATCGCCTGCCCGCGCTATTACTTAGCGTTCTTTCTGACTTTTTTTCCTTTTGATCGGCTCCTAAAGGTCATAGTGTATATAGCCTGTAGCCTTCCTCAAGAATTGGGCTAACAATTGCAAAAAGAATTTTTCAAATCCGACTGGTAGTTCCAGAGATTAGCGCGTTCAACCAAACAAACTCTTCAGCTTTTGTAATATTAGTAAGTATAGATTCACTAAGGGGATAAAGCAGGTCGGGTGTCGACAGCCGATTCCCGGCCATCGTAGGCGCAGGCTTGCGGATGGCGAGCAATGGGCAGCTCACCGTCCGGTAAGGACCAGCGGTGCTATTCTGTAAAAACCTCACCGTGAAAACTTAGGTGAAGTGAGCTTGGAGTGAGCTGTCAACAGTGTCAGTTCCTAGCAAAAACAAACTCACTTCACCTAACTTTTCACGGTGAGATTTTTACGGAATCGACCGGCTGGCCTGGGTCGACGGCGCGTTGTGTTCCACGCGCGCGATTAATTTGACAGGACTAAACTAAAATTTATCTTCTGTCCTTTTTTTAATGAAATAGTAAGAAAAAGATGCACTGAACTTAAATTTAGTTTAGTTTGTGAACAACAGAATTGACGTTCAAAGTTGATCACATGACTCAAACATCAGCTTTGGCCGCCATTTTCATTTTCATCATGGCACGACAGCAGGTATGCCATGGATCTCAAAACCCTTTATTCTTTTCTCTTTATAATATCAGTTTAGATTAGAAATACTGTGTGAAAAGTCCATCGTGATAACATGTGCGAAAAAAACACTCGTCTTTTTGGGGGTTCTACGACTAATATACAAGGTGTCCCTGGAAGTAAAAAATCATAAAAATAAACTATTAGGTCTATAATAGCTATTTATTCACCAAGGGGAGTAAGGCACAGATTACTAATCGAGTGTGCATTTGAGGCCCGACGCGAAGCGGAGGGCCGTAAACCACACGAGTTTAGTAATCTGTACTTACCCTCGAGTGATTTATACTGCTTTATACTACACTTGTTGTACTACATTAATAAATTGCTATCATTGTCACTGGAATCACCCATTTTAACTTGTGTTTTACACCGCCAAACTTTAAACTTTACCAAGAAAATTGTTTCTACAAAATACGTCAACACTCAAAAACACTCAAAACACTCAAAAACACTCAAAACACTCAAAAACACTCAAAACACTCAAAAACACTCAAAACACTCAAAAACACTCAAAAACACTCAAGAACACTCAAAAACACGTAAAAACACTCAATAACACTCAAAAACACTCAAAACAATCAAAAACACTCAAAACACTCAAAAACACTCAAAACACTCAATAACACTCAAAAACACTCAAAAACACTCAAAACACTCAAAAACACTCAATAACACGCAAAAACACTCAATAACACTCAACAACACTCAAAAACACTCAAAGCACTCAAAAACACTCAATAAAACACAAAAACACTCAAGAACACTCAAAACACTCAAAAACACGTAAAAACACTCAATAACACTCAATAACACGCAAAAACATTCAATGACACTCAATAACACTCAACAACACTCAAAAACACTCAAAACACTCAAAAAAACACAAAAACACTCAATAACACGCAAAAACACTCAATAACACTCAACAACACTCAAAAACACTCAAAACACTCAAAAACACTCAATAAAACACAAAAACACTCAAGAACACTCAAAACACTCAAAAACACTCAAAAGCACTCAAATACACTCAATAACACTCAAAAACATTCAAAACACTCAAAAACACTCAAAACACTCAATAACACTCAAAACCACTCAATAACACTCAAAAACACTCAATAACACTCAAAAACACTCAAAACACTCAAGAACACTCAAAAACACGCAAAAACACTCAATAACACTCAACAACACTCAAAAACACGCAAAAACACTCATTAACACTCAACAACACTCAAAAACACTCAAAACACTCAAAAACACTCAATAAAACACAAAAACACTCAAGAACACTTAAAACACGCAAAAACACTCAAAAACACGCAATAACACTCAATAACACTCAAAGACACTCAATAACACTCAAAAACACTCAATAACACTCAATACACTCAAAAACACTGTATAATGCTTTCTGTCTCATTTTCTCCCACGTTAAATCTTATAAATGTCTCTTTTTACTGTCGCTTTTTCGTTTCATAAAATTTCAAGCCGCAACAATGCCAAAGAAGTTTTCACTTCAAAAACAAAACGCGTTAGTAATGAACGCATTATTAGCCTGATTATCAGGGCAGTAATGAAATTCCATACAATATAACTGCCTAGATTTTTGAGAAGGTTTAATGAACAGCTTTCAAGCCTTTTAGTGGGGTAGTATTGGTACACTTACTAAGCAAGACTACACTTGCTTAGTAAGTGTACCAATACTACCCCACTAAAAGGCTTGAAAGCTGTTCATTAAACCTTCTCAAAAATCTAGGCAGTTATATTGTATGGAATTTCATTACTGCCCTGAAAATCAGGCTAATAATGCGTTCATTACTAACGCGTTTTGTTTTTGAAGTGAAAACTTCTTTGGCATTGTTGCGGCTTGAAATTTTATGAAACGAAAAAGCGACAGTAAAAAGAGACATTTATAAGATTTAACGTGGGAGAAAATGAGACAGAAAGCATTATACAGTGTTTTTGAGTGTATTGAGTGTTATTGAGTGTTTTTGAGTGTTATTGAGTGTCTTTGAGTGTTATTGAGTGTTATTGCGTGTTTTTGAGTGTTTTTGCGTGTTTTAAGTGTTCTTGAGTGTTTTTGTGTTTTATTGAGTGTTTTGAGTGTTTTTGAGTGTTGTTGAGTGTTATTGAGTGTTTTTGCGTGTTTTTGAGTGTTGTTGAGTGTTATTGAGTGTTTTTGCGTGTTTTTGAGTGTTCTTGAGTGTTTTGAGTGTTATTGAGTGTTTTTGAGTGTTATTGAGTGTTATTGAGTGTATTTGAGTGTTTTTGAGTATTTGAGTGTTCTTGAGTGTTTTTGTGTTTTATTGAGTGTTTTTGAGTGTTTCGAGTGTTTTTGAGTGTTGTTGAGTGTTATTGAGTGTTATTGAGTGTTTTTGCGTGTTATTGAGTGTTATTGAGTGTTTTTGAGTGTTTTGAGTGTTTTTGAATGTTGTTGAGTGTTATTGAGTGTTTTTGAGTGTTTTGAGTGTTCTTGAGTGTTTTTGTGTTTTATTGAGTTTTTTTTGAGTGTTTTTGAGTGTTGTTGAGTGTTATTGAGTGTCATTGAGTGTTTTTGCGTGTTTTTGAGTGTTTTTGAGTGTTATTGAGTGTTTTGAGTGTTTTTGAGTGTTGTTGAGTGTTATTGAGTGTTTTTGAGTGTTATTGAGTGTTTTTGAGTGTTGTTGAGTGTTATTGAGTGTCATTGAGTGTTTTTGCGTGTTATTGAGTGTTTTTGCGTGTTTTTGAGTGTTCTTGAGTGTTTTTGAGTGTTTTTGAGTGTTATTAAGTGTTTTTGAGTGTTTTGAGTGTTTTTGAGTGTTTTGAGTGCTTTTGAGTGTTGACGTATTTTGTAGAAACAATTTTCTTGGTAAAGTTTAAGGTTTGGCGGTGTAAATCACAAGTTAAAATGAGTGATTCCAGTGACAATGATAGCAATTTATTAATGTAGTACAACAAGTGTAGTATAAAGCAGTATATATCACTCGAGGGTAAGTACAGATTACTCCCCTTGGTGAATAAATAGCTATTTTTTAGATAGCTCTGATAGTTTCTTTTTATGATTATTTTTCTTTGAGCACTATACGAAGTAATTGAAAAAAAAAAATCAAAAATTGGTCATAACTTTTGAGCCGTAAAAAAATTCACCGACATTCTCAGGGTTAAATAGTTTTTAAATGACCACACCCCTATTCGATTTGATCCATGCTTCCACTCCAGTTTGCTTATTTTCCTTTTGAAGATACTCTGAAATAAACCTATTTTTCTTTCTTTCTTTCTCTGTAATTTATTGTCGTAAAGAGAGCTAAATAAAAAATAAAAATAAAAAAATAAAAATAAAATAAACATTTTTTTTCAGGTGGTTGAAGTTTTACTGGAATTCGGCTGTGACGTGGATTGCGTGGACGCCGATAACAGGACTGCTTTGAGGTATTTTCATATAAATATGCGTGCACGGGATCATTTTTCTTTTTAATCTGTGGCGAAGACGCATGTCTAGCTTACATTGGGCAAAATTATTTATGTTTTATTAGCTGACCCGGCGAACTTCGTACTGTTTTAGGATGAATGTATGAGAAAATTAATTATCTTATTTTTCTTTTGTGCGTGAAATTTTCCCATGTTTTAATACATAGTTATTCTGCTCTTCGGAGCGGAGAAAAATCCAACAAATCAAAGATCATAAAAATTGGTCCAGCCGTTCTTGAGTTGTAAATGGTGTAACTAACCCGACTTTGTTTTGTACAGGGTTATTGGTAAAACATTAACAACCCCTTAAGAGGTCATTGTACTCATCATTATGAACAACTTTTACTATAGGACCAAACCCGAAATCGCGAAAAAAATCAACTGTTCCCTACATTTATGTTCGTATAACTCGTCAAAATGTAGGAAACAGCTGATTTTTTTTGGTGTTTAAAGATTTTCGCGATTTAGAGGCTAAATAATAACAGCCGCACAGGTCGATCGGTCAGGTTAAGCTACGCTTGCTCGGTTGGTCCGTAGATGGGGGACGATCTTTGCATACCAAGACCCCTCCGTGCTTTGGAAAGCACGTTAAAACGTTGGTCCCGGCTGTCATTCATGGATTTTTGACAGTCGTTACGAGTAGTCAGAAGCCACAACCAGTCTTACCAAGGGGTATCGTATTACCCAGTGACTGGGTTGTGGAGGTCAGATAGGCAGTCGCTCCATGTAAAATACTGGTATTCAGCTGCATCCGGTTAGACTGGAAGCCGACCCCAACATAGTTGGGAAAAGGCTAGGCAGATGATGAGTCGTGTACTTAAATCAAGGTTAGAATTGTTAGGTGTAAGGGCCGCCTTTTGCGGTGAAAGCTTCCTCCAAACCGTTCCAGGTGGCTCTGTCTTTTGCCCGTCCGGGCCATTTTTATTTTGTTGTACTTTGAAAAAAAAAAAAACCTATTGTAGCTTTAGTAAAAGTGCGCACTACCCTATTTCATGTTGAACAAATATCAACTTTATTTCAATGACAATTAAGTTGATTTCAGAGTGACTAGTAAAAGTTATAAAAATGTTTGAAGTTGTAGCGTAAACTGAACTTTACTGTGTAGGAATTAAAGTTATTTTTCCATACATTCATATTTGTTTACATTTTTGGCAAGTAAGTCGCGAACGCAGATTACAAAAGGACCCTTCTTTCCTTACCAGAGCGGCAGCCTGGTCGGGCCACGAGGCCGTAGTGTCGCGCCTGCTGGCGGCCGGCGCGGACCCCGACCGCGCCGACGCGGAGGGCCGCACGCCGCTCATCGCGGCCGCCTACATGGGCCACGCCGACATCGTGCGCGCGCTACTGGACGCGGGCGCGCAGATCGATCATGCTGATGATGATGGTGAGCTTACAAACACTAACAGCCCGTCTATTCTGTAAAAATCTCACCGTGAAAACTTAGGTGAAGTGAGTTTGTTTTTGCTAGGAATTGACACTATTGACAGCTCACTCCACGCTCACTTCACCTAAGGCGGTTCACCCACTGAAAATGCGTCCCGCCGCAGTGCGCGGAGCGACGGATAACGCGCGCGGCGACGGAGGCGCAGATCTGTCTTACTTAGCGGTGTAATTTCAAGATGTTGCAGTTATATCGTCATTTTGGTTTTTGTATACAAGAATTAAAAGACACTGCGTCCATAGAACAGTATCAAATCACGCCCGGGACTGCGGAGCCGGTGTGTCATATCCCGCGGCACGCCCCGCGCTCCCGCGCAGATTGGCAGAAACTGCGCGCAGAAACTGCGCACCTTCCCGCGCATTTCCGCGTCGGCAGTGTGTTGTGCTAGGCGTGATTTCTATATAAATTGAGATACTTGCATACAATGGTTAAATCTGCGTCATAATATTAAGTTAAATATCTTTATTTCGAAAAAAAAAAATACCGACTGTTGGGAGCTTCACTGGCGTGCGCGTTCCGTGGGATAATTTCCGACCTCCACGCGTGACATGCCGCGGGAAAAAGCTAGTTGAACATACTTTCAACGTCTCTACAGGTCGCACAGCCCTCTCAGTAGCCTCACTCTGCGCCAGCGGCTGTGCGTGCGCAGCATTACTTCTAGAAAGGGGCGCGGACGTATCTCTCGCCGACCGGGACAACGCCACGCCTCTATTGGTCGCCGCCTTCGAGGGTCACACGTGAGTTACATTTATATTGTGTTGATTCGGATCAAGGACCTATTCGTAAATATGGAAAAATAAGGCTATTTATTTAATCAGGAAAAATTCGAGTTATCTCGGTCTTTTGTCTTAGTAATAAAAATATCCAGACCTCAATTATTAATAGACCCTTTTTGTCAAAACAAAAGCTGTGCTCCAGTGATTAGGTAGAGTTACTTTAAACTTACGGTACGGTACTACGGTAAACTTTAAAATTCAAATGACGTGTGACGGCATCTTCGACGCCACATGCGGACTACGCATGCCACAAAGTCCTGCATCGCGCAAGCAGAGTTTACCGCGCGAGCAGCATATTCTGACATCAACCGTCGGGCAGTAACCCTACATGGGCGCGCGTAACTTACGCGTGTCCGATGTTATGTTGATATCGCCATATTATATAGATTTTCACCTTACATCACTAAAAAGATGTATATTTTTTTCTGTTATTCAGTCTCTTGTTTGTATAGTAGAAATATAGAAGTTTCAAGACTTAGCTATGAGTGGTATTCAAATTCTTATAGTTGCTTAACAAACTTGCAAAGTAAAATTCAGGCCCCTGTATTCACTGTGGACAAAAATGTAATTATTTGCTAGAAACACTTTTCTGTAATACAGACGCCAGCACATCAAGCTACTACAATCTAATTTCTTTAATAGATTCTCAACTTTATTGCTAAAGTATAAGGTTCAAAGTTGATTGGGAGAATTTGACAGTTTCGGGTAGCTTGATGTGCTGGCGTCTGTACATTTCTTCAATCTTAATAACCCACCTCCCTAGCGAGATCTGCGAGCTGCTGCTGGAGGCGGAGGCGGACGTGGAGGCGGCGGACGCGGCGGGCCGCACGGCGCTGTGGGCCGCCGCCGCCGCCGGCCACGCGCGCGCGCTGCGCCTGCTGCTGTTCTGGGGCGCCTGCGTCGACAACATGGACGCGGACGGCCGCACCGTGCTCAGTGTGGCGGCTGCGCAAGGTAAGCTACACCCCCCCACCCCCCCCCCGGCCACGCGCGCGCGCTGCGCCTGCTGCTGTTCTGGGGCGCCTGCGTCGACAACATGGACGCGGACGGCCGCACCGTGCTCAGTGTGGCGGCTGCGCAAGGTAAGCTACACCCCCCCACCACCCCCCCGGCCACGCGCGCGCGCTGCGCCTGCTGCTGTTCTGGGGCGCCTGCGTCGACAACATGGACGCGGACGGCCGCACCGTGCTCAGTGTGGCGGCTGCGCAAGGTAAGCTACACCCCCCCACCACCCCCCCGGCCACGCGCGCGCGCTGCGCCTGCTGCTGTTCTGGGGCGCCTGCGTCGACAACATGGACGCGGACGGCCGCACCGTGCTCAGTGTGGCGGCTGCGCAAGGTAAGCTACACCCCCCCACCACCCCCCCGGCCACGCGCGCGCGCTGCGCCTGCTGCTGTTCTGGGGCGCCTGCGTCGACAACATGGACGCGGACGGCCGCACCGTGCTCAGTGTGGCGGCTGCGCAAGGTAAGCTACACCCCCCCACCACCCCCCCGGCCACGCGCGCGCGCTGCGCCTGCTGCTGTTCTGGGGCGCCTGCGTCGACAACATGGACGCGGACGGCCGCACCGTGCTCAGTGTGGCGGCTGCGCAAGGTAAGCTACACCCCCCCACCACCCCCCCGGCCACGCGCGCGCGCTGCGCCTGCTGCTGTTCTGGGGCGCCTGCGTCGACAACATGGACGCGGACGGCCGCACCGTGCTCAGTGTGGCGGCTGCGCAAGGTAAGCTACACCCCCCCACCACCCCCCCGGCCACGCGCGCGCGCTGCGCCTGCTGCTGTTCTGGGGCGCCTGCGTCGACAACATGGACGCGGACGGCCGCACCGTGCTCAGTGTGGCGGCTGCGCAAGGTAAGCTACACCCCCCCACCACCCCCCCGGCCACGCGCGCGCGCTGCGCCTGCTGCTGTTCTGGGGCGCCTGCGTCGACAACATGGACGCGGACGGCCGCACCGTGCTCAGTGTGGCGGCTGCGCAAGGTAAGCTACACCCCCCCACCACCCCCCCGGCCACGCGCGCGCGCTGCGCCTGCTGCTGTTCTGGGGCGCCTGCGTCGACAACATGGACGCGGACGGCCGCACCGTGCTCAGTGTGGCGGCTGCGCAAGGTAAGCTACACCCCCCCACCACCCCCCCGGCCACGCGCGCGCGCTGCGCCTGCTGCTGTTCTGGGGCGCCTGCGTCGACAACATGGACGCGGACGGCCGCACCGTGCTCAGTGTGGCGGCTGCGCAAGGTAAGCTACACCCCCCCACCACCCCCCCGGCCACGCGCGCGCGCTGCGCCTGCTGCTGTTCTGGGGCGCCTGCGTCGACAACATGGACGCGGACGGCCGCACCGTGCTCAGTGTGGCGGCTGCGCAAGGTAAGCTACACCCCCCCACCACCCCCCCGGCCACGCGCGCGCGCTGCGCCTGCTGCTGTTCTGGGGCGCCTGCGTCGACAACATGGACGCGGACGGCCGCACCGTGCTCAGTGTGGCGGCTGCGCAAGGTAAGCTACACCCCCCCACCACCCCCCCGGCCACGCGCGCGCGCTGCGCCTGCTGCTGTTCTGGGGCGCCTGCGTCGACAACATGGACGCGGACGGCCGCACCGTGCTCAGTGTGGCGGCTGCGCAAGGTAAGCTACACCCCCCCACCACCCCCCCCGGCCACGCGCGCGCGCTGCGCCTGCTGCTGTTCTGGGGCGCCTGCGTCGACAACATGGACGCGGACGGCCGCACCGTGCTCAGTGTGGCGGCTGCGCAAGGTAAGCTACACCCCCCCACCACCCCCCCGGCCACGCGCGCGCGCTGCGCCTGCTGCTGTTCTGGGGCGCCTGCGTCGACAACATGGACGCGGACGGCCGCACCGTGCTCAGTGTGGCGGCTGCGCAAGGTAAGCTACACCCCCCCACCACCCCCCCGGCCACGCGCGCGCGCTGCGCCTGCTGCTGTTCTGGGGCGCCTGCGTCGACAACATGGACGCGGACGGCCGCACCGTGCTCAGTGTGGCGGCTGCGCAAGGTAAGCTACACCCCCCCACCACCCCCCCGGCCACGCGCGCGCGCTGCGCCTGCTGCTGTTCTGGGGCGCCTGCGTCGACAACATGGACGCGGACGGCCGCACCGTGCTCAGTGTGGCGGCTGCGCAAGGTAAGCTACACCCCCCCCACCACCCCCCCGGCCACGCGCGCGCGCTGCGCCTGCTGCTGTTCTGGGGCGCCTGCGTCGACAACATGGACGCGGACGGCCGCACCGTGCTCAGTGTGGCGGCTGCGCAAGGTAAGCTACACCCCCCCACCACCCCCCCGGCCACGCGCGCGCGCTGCGCCTGCTGCTGTTCTGGGGCGCCTGCGTCGACAACATGGACGCGGACGGCCGCACCGTGCTCAGTGTGGCGGCTGCGCAAGGTGACCAACCCAGCCATATCGCACTCCACTGCTGGACCACGACGAACTTAAAAAGTTGGCTGGGCCAGACTGGATGCGGAAGTCGCAGGACAGGGTGTTATAGCGGTGCTCGGGAGAGGCCTATGTCCATCAGGATAAACTAAAAACATAAATAGTACCTAATTCAACTTGTGGTGCGTAAAATCCTTCTGTTCCAACCCAATCCTGAGCCAATACGGATATCGACTGTACGATGCAGCCGCAAATTCTGCAATTCAGCAGTTCACGCCATAAATTTCCAGCTCATAATAATTACAGTACCCGGCGATAAATATTGCACATCGACCTATTCGATCCTATCGATTTTATACAAAAAATAAAAATAATTATCAAAAGAAGCAAATCATAATTGTTTTAATAGCTCAAGAAATAGATACCGGACTGTTTGTATTTCGTGCGACAGAGATAACGCTCTACGAAGCCGAAATTAGCCGATTGTCTCTTTCCAAAGGTCGATGTGCAATATTTATCGCCGGGTACTGTAGTTCAGTTCGCGTTGGGTTATCAAGTCAGCCAGGCGTTCTCGTTACAGCCAACAAGGGCCGCGTCACTCACTTCATTTCCACACCATCAGTTCATTAAGCTCATTTTACCTTGAAGAGCGTTTACGCCGTAGGGCATTTCATACGAACTTTCAAGCCCTTGTTTTTCGAAACGGAATGAACCGATTTTAATGAAACTTCATACGCATAAGCAGGATACAAAGGTCTAAAAAATTAGTAGAGAATATTTTCGAAAAATAGTGTCACAGCCAAATTAGACGAATTTTAAATTTTTCATAGAAACAGAGATTTCCAGTTATCTTTTTTTAAATAAATATTTTATTTAAAAAAGATAACTGGAAATCTCTGTTTCTATGGAAAATTTAAAAATTTAAAATGAAAAACTTATGAAAAATTCGAAAATGTTTAAGAACATGAAAAACTATTGAGAACTCGAATACATTTTTTTTAATTATCACAAGTACGCCCACAAATCATTAAATACAGTTAGCGCTAAACATATTACTGTCTCTTTCAATTTATAACGATTGACATAAGCAGAACGATGTGTTAATTTCGTTTAGCAATAACGTTTTTTTTTTTATTTTTTAAATCTCTTCACATTACGATCCATTTCCATGGGTAATCTCAATATCACCCTGCATCGTTTTTAGTTTATTTTCTTTATTAACTGTAATTCTTTTGTGTTATATCTAGGTAACGTGGAAGTGGTCCGACAGCTACTCGACCGAGGCTTAGATGAACATCACAGAGATAACTCCGGTTGGACACCATTACATTACGCTGCTTTTGAAGGTAAGACCTGACACAAGCTATTTTTTGTTATACTTATTTTTTATTATTAAGAGTGAACAGGCTTCTTCTGGGTGAGCTCACTCCATCGTAGACTTTGTCTCTGTCATCTCTGACCTAGACTAGAGTCAAGAGCAAACCCATTTCAAATAAAAAAAAAATACAATTAAATTATCTTCTTCACATTTATCATCGCCACTCCAGAACCTTACGGCCTCATCAGCCAACTGTTCTGCGAGTCGCGGCCGCGTACCGGAAGACGTAGCGTTGGAAGACCTCCCACAAGCTGGACCGATGACCTTGTGAAGGCCGCAGGAATCCACCGGATGTGGGAAGCACAGAACCGGTCGAAGTGGAGGTGCTTGGGGGAGGCCTATGTCCAGCAGTGGACGTTTTTTGGCTGAAATGATGATGATGATGACGTTTATCATCATTATTCTCCTGAACATTGAATCCTGGGTTCGATCCCTTAGCCGGGCAGTGTTATTAGGAATTTCCATTTGGAATTTCTCAGAAACAGCCCATAGGCCCGTCACCTCTTACATGGACTTTAGGAAGTACTGCCTACCCTTTACGCCTGATTTTAAGCGTTACCTTCTCATTCCCAGGTCACATCGAAGTCTGCGAAGCCCTCCTCGAAGCCGGGGCGAAAGTCGATGAAGCCGACAACGACGGCAAAGGTCCCCTCATGCTGGCGGCCCAGGAGGGACACGTCCGGCTGGTGGAGCTGCTCATCGAGCAGTGGGACGCGCGGGTGGAGCAACGGGCGCATGACGGCAAGACAGCCTTCAGGTACGGTCATCATATAAACATAACTCATGGTCATTATCAAGCTTTTGGAAAAACAAACTCAGTGTAATATATGACAAAGTTCAAATTCCTTTGCAACTAAAATGTATTTAGGACCTTTTATCACAAAATAGTAACCCGCCCCTGCTCCGCAAGGTTCGAGATTTTATTATTATGTATATGTCATAATTTTTTTTTGTTTTCATCCGTTAAATAATAATACACAACATACAATACAATACACAATAACATTTCATTTGTGTGTTGTACAATAATATGTCATTTTAATATGAATGTATTATACACATAAACCTTCCGGAAGAAAAATTCTCTGAATGATGATCACATCCGCATCAAAACCCGTTGCGGAGTTTAAAAGGACAACACGGTCACACAGCACCACTTTAATTTATAATAAGTATAGATTCTAACTTTTATCCATTGCGTTATTAATACCTTTTTATACTAACAATAAAATGAATTTTTTATATCCACGCAATCACTGTCCATTCCAAGGTTGCCTGGACGGAATCGCAGAAAGCGATAAGGCCGCCCATTGTATGTTTTGTATTCATAATTGTATTTTTTTGTTATGTATTTTCTGGTGTACAGACGCCAGCACATGAAGCTACTACAATCTGTCAAATTTCTTTAATAGATTTTCAACTTTATCGCTAAATCATAAGGTTCAAAGTTGTTTGGGAAAATTTGACAGTTTCGGGTAGCTTGATGTGCTGGCGTTTGTACAAGAATAACAAAATTGACCTTTTGACGAATGGTATGAAATTAATAACGAATCATATGTAATCTAAAATGTAATCTCTCTTCAACAGACTGGCAGCTCTGGAAGGGCACGTAGAAACAGTAGCAGCGCTGTACGCGCGCGGCGCCGACGTGGACGCGCTGGACGCGGACCGCAGGAGCACGCTGTACGTGCTGGCGCTGGACAACCGCATGGCCATGGCGCGCTATCTCATCACGCAGTGCGGCGCGCAGGTCGACACTACTGATAACGAGGTAATGTCGAGTGTTTTACACCCTCACTCTCATTCACCCTCACTCTCACTCACCCTCCCTCTCACTGACCCTCACCCACACTCTCATTTATCCTTGCTCTCACTCTCACTCACCCTCACTCTCAATTATCCTTGCTCTCACTCAGCCTCACTCTCAATTATCCTTGCTCTTACTCTCACTGACCCTCACTCTCAATTACCCTCTTTCTCACTCTCACTGACCCTCACCCACACTCTCACTCACCCTCTCTCTCACTGACCCTCACCCACACTCTCACTGACCCTCACCCACACTCTCACTCACCCTCTCTCTCACTGACCCTCACCCACAATCTCACTCACTCTCCCTCTTACTGACCGCCCACACTCACTCACCCTCACCCTCACCCACACTCTCACTCACCCTCACTCTCATTTATCCTTGCTCTTACTCTCACTGACCCTCACTCTCAATTACCCTTGCCCTCATTTTCACTAACCCTCATTCTCAATCGCTCTCACTCACACACTCGTCTGCCCGCATACGGTCACTTGTTTGGTTTTAATTCTCATTTTAGAGTTCCGTACCCAAAGGGTGCCCTATTACTAAGCTTCCGCTGTCCGTCCGTCTGTCACCGGGCTGTATCTCATGAACCTTAATAGTTAGACAGTTGAAAATTTCACAGCAAATAATAAAGTTAAAATATGTTAACGGTCGAAAAACAAAACGCTAATTTATATTAGATTGTTCGTAATTCTGCGCAAAAACGTTGAAATAAAAAATGAGGGTTTTCGTAAAAATTTACGACACCAGTTGGCACCACTGTGACAAGAGGTCTTCCAATATAAAATATATGATGACGTTCATCATTCGATTCATTCATTCGTTCATCATTCAGTCATGACTAAAGAAAATATAGGCTCTTTGACAGATGTCTGGACCTGACGTGTCAGTGCTGCCACCTAGCGAACGTCATTTCAGAAAACCCTCATTGAGCACATGTGACATCCACCAATCCGCACTGTGCTCGCGTGGTGGATTACGACACACTCCCTCTTACAGAGAGCATCTGAATATTATAAGCTGATTATGTGTTATTAAGTCAAAATGAGTAATTTAATTATGTTTGTTACAGGGTCGTACACCGTTACATGTGTCGGCGTGGCAGGGACACACGGATATGGTGAATCTACTCATCAAAATAGGTGAGTTCTCTCAATCAAAGCACCTGCCATCCAATCTTTTTACCACCCTTGGTTGACTGGTAGAGAATGCCTAAGGTATTAAGTCCGCCTTTGTACCTTTTTGTGTGAATAGTTTAAATAAATAAATAAATGATGCATCGTGTACATTACATTATGTAAAGTGTGATCTTTGTTGCACCCTTGGCAGGCGGCGCGGCCGTGGACGGGCGCGACCGCTGCCTGCGCACGGCGCTGCACGCGGCGGCGTGGCGCGGCCGCGCGCTCGTGCTGCGCGCGCTGCTGCGCGCCGGCGCCGCGCCCGCCGCCGTCTGCACGCAGGGCGCGACACCGCTCGGTATGTACACTTAGCCTGCGCACGGCGCTGCACGCGGCGGCGTGGCGCGGCCGCGCGCTCGTGCTGCGCGCGCTGCTGCGCGCCGGCGCCGCGCCCGCCGCCGTCTGCACGCAGGGCGCGACACCGCTCGGTATGTACACTTAGCCTGCGCACGGCGCTGCACGCGGCGGCGTGGCGCGGCCGCGCGCTCGTGCTGCGCGCGCTGCTGCGCGCCGGCGCCGCGCCCGCCGCCGTCTGCACGCAGGGCGCGACACCGCTCGGTATGTACACTTAGCCTGCGCACGGCGCTGCACGCGGCGGCGTGGCGCGGCCGCGCGCTCGTGCTGCGCGCGCTGCTGCGCGCCGGCGCCGCGCCCGCCGCCGTCTGCACGCAGGGCGCGACACCGCTCGGTATGTACACTTAGCCTGCGCACGGCGCTGCACGCGGCGGCGTGGCGCGGCCGCGCGCTCGTGCTGCGCGCGCTGCTGCGCGCCGGCGCCGCGCCCGCCGCCGTCTGCACGCAGGGCGCGACACCGCTCGGTATGTACACTTAGCCTGCGCACGGCGCTGCACGCGGCGGCGTGGCGCGGCCGCGCGCTCGTGCTGCGCGCGCTGCTGCGCGCCGGCGCCGCGCCCGCCGCCGTCTGCACGCAGGGCGCGACACCGCTCGGTATGTACACTTAGCCTGCGCACGGCGCTGCACGCGGCGGCGTGGCGCGGCCGCGCGCTCGTGCTGCGCGCGCTGCTGCGCGCCGGCGCCGCGCCCGCCGCCGTCTGCACGCAGGGCGCGACACCGCTCGGTATGTACACTTAGCCTGCGCACGGCGCTGCACGCGGCGGCGTGGCGCGGCCGCGCGAACAGAATCGACCGGCTGCCCAGCGGTCAGTGAGCCGTAAGCGCAGCGTCGCCTAGCCGTAGCCGAGTCGACATATCGGAGCTTCTCATCCGCTTTGGTTACGTGCTTACGTTAGGTTGACGCCAAGACGAAAGGCCATACGGTGACGATCCCTTTCCAAGTTCATATGTGTGCTATGACCTAGAGGTCATAGCACACATATGAACTTGAAAAATCATATGTGTGCGGATATTGCACGACTGGCTAGAGCCAGTCGTGCAATATCGTGCAATATCCGCAGTGCACGCATTTTCCTATGGTTTCATACATATTTCAATCATCTTTGGGCAGTTTTTTTTTCATAATACAAGTTACGTCTAAGGCCGCGATTTCTGTCATTGTCGCATAGCTGTCACACTACGATACGACGACACGGTTGGCGCAGTGGCTGAGCGATCGACTGCTGCACCGCGTGTCGCGGGTTCGATTCCCGCTCGGAACAAATATTTGTATTGCCTACAGGTAGTTGTTCCAGGTCTGGCTGTTTGTGTATGTGAATTTAAATGTTTGTACATGCACCCACGATACAGGAGTAATTCCTAGTGTGGGGCAACGTGTTTATAAAAAAAAACAACAAGTGAAATAAAGAGTTGGCAACATGTCCAAGCCAATGCACTTGCTAAGTGACGTTTATCCATTATGGCTCGGTTGCTCAGAGTTAAAAAAAAACGTTATTAACGGTTGTAAAAAAAACGTTATTAACGGTTGTAAAAAAAACGTTATTAACGGTTGTTATTGTTATCAGGTATCGCAGCTCAGGAAGGACATGAAGAATGCGTGCTGTGGCTGTTACAGCACGGAGCTGATCCTCAGCAGGCAGATCATTGCGGTTAGTAGAAAAACTGAAACATTTACCTGTGTTATGAAAGCAATAAAGTTTATTTTCGCTTAATAAATATGACGCATAAAATCTATATAAATAAATATGAAATACTAGCAGCGTTCGCGGTTTCACCCGCATAAGTTTTGATCCCGTGGGAATACCGGTATTAAAAGTATCTTATGTGTTAATTCTAGTAATTATTAACTACTATATGCGTGCCAAAGGAGAAAGGAAGGGCTCCATAGTTTTCTGGGCCCAGGTGTTAACTCAATCAAACTAGCCATATTTGTAAGAGGATATAATAGCAAGGCCTCACTGAAAATTTGGTGAAATTTGGCTATCCAGGAATCAAGTTATATGAACTATAGTAAAAGTGAGGTTATATTATAACATTGTACTTTTTTGTGATGTGATGATGTTATTTGCGAAATATTTTAGAATGGCTTCGGTTGTGTAATGGTTTTATGCATGGAGTGCATCCGTCGAATAGTCCTGTATAATATGCAAAGCCGAGGTCGTGGGGTTAAACAATAAAACATGGAAAATACGTGCGCACTCAGAACGAAACAAAACGAACGAGTGCCGGTTTTATCCTGTCACTGTCAGTCGGTGACCAGTGTTGCTAGCTGAAGAAAAAGTAAAGGAACTCGATTCGCCATGAATCGATTCCACGAAACGATTGATAAACATTTGTCACTCGATTTTCATACATATTCTGTGATTTTAGCGATTTATTCAATATCGATTATTAAGAATTCAGTTGTGTTTAATCGATTATTTAGTTTCATGACTTAATTTAACTTTTCTCGCTTCCTAGATAGAAACCTGGTACGATATTTAGTATTTTACTTTAGAAAAATATAACGTTTTTTTTAATACACATTTCAACTAGTTAACTGCTGGGCCCAGAAATTGCCTCCTCCTTTCATTAAAATCCATGCAGTAGTTTTTGCGTGAAAGAATAACAAACATCTATACATCCATCTATTCTCACAAACTTTGGCGTTTATAATATTAGTAGGACTGTTCGTTGGTAAGCATATCACTTGAGAATGGCTGGACTGATTTGGCTTTTTTTTAAATTTGTAGTAGGCTGAATTCGTTTTCAAATGAATATAATTAAAAAAAAAATGGAAAATTTCTCCGGAAAATTGGAAAAAAACTAAAGAGCTTTTTCTATTGGGCTTTTTTATATGAATAAACCTAAGATTGTATTGAAATTTTGACAGGACAACATATGTGTCGGGTCCGATAGTTTAAAATAAAGTATAAAAAATTTAAATGAAACAATAGCGGAAAATATTTGTTACATCCGCGCAAAACGGACAGTCGATCACGTTAGTGGTTCCACATATATGTATGTATGAGTGAAATAGCATTTCAGACCTTTAGTTCTTGCTTTGCCGATTGCAGCAATCGAATAAAAACTCATTTGTATATTTACTTTGTTAGTGATATAATTCCTTGTATCCACAAATTAACTTAGATTAGGATTTAAATAAGCCGGGTCTATTCTGTGAAAACTTAAATAAAGTGAATTGTCGTTCCACCAGGTGGCCTAAAAAGGCCACTTTGGCGAATTATAAAAGGATAACATTATGAATCATATTAGACAGTTAACTGTTAAGTTAATCGTATCAAATCCCATTGGTGAAGGATTTTTCAGTATTTTTTTTTGTCTGTGCTAAAATACCAATCAATCCAATCTTTTTGATTATACATACGTAGTGCAGCGAAAAAAAGAAAAACACGGACTGTCTTCGCCATTCATAATGTTATCATTTTATGATTCTGCCAAAGTGGCCTTTTTAGGCCCCCTGATGCTATGGACTGACAATGAGGGTATTCTGAAATGACGTTCGCTAGGTGGCAGCACTGACACGTCAGGTCCAGGCATCTGTCAAAGAGCCTATATTTTCTTTTAAGTCATGACTGAATGATGAACGAATGAATGAATCGAATGATGAACGTCATCATATATTTTATATTGGAAGACCTCTTGTCACATTGGTGCCAACTGGTGTCGTAAATTTTCACGAAAAACTTCATTCACTTTAGCTAAGGTCAAGGTGATTTTTTTGCAAAATATATCAGCTGATTACCTGACCTACGATTGTTTCCGCCAGGCCGCACGCCCGCCAAGGTGGCGTGGCGAGCCGGTCACGCCAACATCTGCCGCCTGCTGGAGCGCTGGCCCGGCGCCGCGCCCTCCGCGCCCTCCGCGCCGCCCGCGCCGTCCGCGCTGCACGAGCTGCCCGGCGCGCGCCCCACCAGCGCCGGTGAGAGAAACAACCGTTTATACACAACTAGCGACCCGCCCCTGCTTCGCACGGTTTTAACGACTTGGCAAATCATCGAGACTTTGTAATATGTAAATTAATTATTCATGTTTTAAACATACAAACAGGGCCGTCTTAACCATATTGGTCGCCGGGGTGCGAAAATCAGCTGGCGCCCCCCTTGCCAACAAAAAGAAATTTAACTTAATTTTTGCGATCCATTTTTGAGATGCTTTCCACCAATTTTTTCCAAGGGATTTTTTCGAGGCGGTGACGTGCGGTTACAGCGCTGGAGCGTTGTGGTTATAATGAGTGATTAGTAATGACCTGATCGGCTTGCGCCCCCTAAGACCTTGCGCCTGGGTGTCACGCACCCCTTGCACCCCCGGGTAAAGACGGCCCTACATCAAAAAAAATCAACTGTTCCCTACATTTATGTTCGTATAACTCATCAAAATATAGGGAACAGCTGATTTTTTTTCGCGATTTCAAGTTTGGTCCCGTAGTTGTTCATAATTATGAGTACAATGACCTCTTAAGAGGTTGTTAATGTTTTAACAATAACCCGAAGTCGGTATAAAATTTATACGGGACCAGCCCTGAGGCCAACCCTATCCATTAAAAATGAAAAGATTAAAAAAAAATCGATTAAAAAAGAAAAGATTAAGAACAAATCGAAAGAATCGATTGTAAATCGATTTCAAAAATTAAGATTTTTTTGAAATCGATTTACAGTTGCCGGAGATATTGCGTAACAAACATACAAAAGAAAACAGTTGAATTGAGACTCCTCCTTTTTTGAAGGCGGTTAAAAACCTTTTGTTTTCTCAGGCTCTCCAGAATACAAACGTCGCAGCGTGCACAGTTCAAACTCGACCAAATCATCGTCCAACATGACGGGAGGATCCGCCAGATCGCATTCACACCAAGAACCGAGCGATACTACCGCTGAGAAGGTGAGATTCATGGCTTTTGTGGAAGGAGAGTGAAAGTGAAGGCATTAAGTCCGCCTTTGTACAGACGCCAGCACATCAAGCTACTACAATATGTCAAATTTCTTTAATAGATTTTCAACTTTATCGCTGAAGCATAAGGTTCAAAGTTGATTGGGAAAATTTTACAGTTTCGGGTAGCTTGATGTGCTGGCGTCTGTACATAGTTTCTTACTTGTGCATAAAGTTTAATAAATAAATAAAGTGAAAAAGTGAGTTGTTGGAAAAAAACTGGCCAAGTGCGAGTCGGACTCGCACACGAAGGGTTTTTTTTTATTTGAGGTTAGCCAACAATTGTTTACACATACATTTTACAAATATTTTCCTAAATAATACATTTATAAGTGCAACAATCTTAATATATATAAATTACGTGTCACGATGTTTGTCCGCGATGGACTCCTGAACTACTTAACCGATTTTAATCAAATTTGTACACCGTGTGCAGTTTGATCCAACTTGAAAGATAGGATAGCTCACATCTCCATTTATAATTGCAATATTATTTTATTGCACAAAAACGTTAGCCACAGCAACGCGTGGCCGGGTCAGCTAGTTACTTATAGGCTAACAGAACATGCACTATTTACGTTTTAACATACTAATACAAAACAGGTCAATAACTAACATAAAAAAAATATAAATTATTTAATTCACATTCATATTAAAATAACATAAGATTACATTAATAGCGAGATCATTGGTTGTGAGAATAATGCTCAATAACGATTTTATAAAATTTGCCGATGCTGTCATGGTGTATAATGTATATCCGTAACATCGCTGCAAACATTTACATTTGTACACATGCGTGAAATCCGTGAAATCGGTGAGTTAGCACCCAGGACCGTTCTGCGCAACGGTGGGTATAATGGTGTAATAGGATTTCGCGGATATCGGGCTGGGGCACGAAATTTTAGAAGACTCTGTAGGTTTGGACAGTCAATTTTATTTCTAAGCAACTTATAGAGAGACAAGGCATCAATAACTTCTCTTCGAGTTGATAACGAGCGCATCTTATATTATTTGAGACGAGTGTTATAGGAGATAAGCTGTTTACTTTTTCCTTTAGAAAATGCGAGGTGCCACAGAAACCGTTTTTGGAGTCTTTCCAAAAGTAGCTTATGTGTGGCGTAATGTGGTCTCCATACAACACTGCAATACTCCAAAACGCTTCGTACAAGGCTATAGTACAGCATTATTTTTATGAACCGAATTTCTGATATTGGTTACTAGCAGCGCCCCGCGGCGATCCCGTGGGAATATCGGGATAAAAACTATCCTATGTCCATTCCCGAGACTCAATCTATCTCTATACCAAATTTCAACTAAATCGGTTCAGCAGTTTAAGCGTGAAGAGGTAACATACAAACAGACCCACTTTTGCATTTATAATATCAGTATGGTTTTTGAAAATGATGATTTTAATACAATACATTTGTTACAGGCAAACCGCGCAAACTTGTCGTTATCATTCGCGCAACAAGTCGCGCGCTGCGGCCGCGGACGAAGAGATATTCCTGAACACACAGAAATACCTGAACATCAGGTCGTGGAGAAAGACTCTAAATTGAGGTACAAAAAAAATACAACATTTATTTCAACTTACAACATTGTGTCATAAATAAATTGAGACAGCCCCAGTAAGTTACAAAAGTAGATACTTGTGTCGGAGCTGCCTCGCAAAAATTAAATTGAAGTCATTATAAATGTACAGACGCCAGCACATCAAGCTATCCGAAACTCAGCGGGATTGTCCGAAAGGGTTACCGCTGGCCCGGAACATAAAGGGCGAAGGAAGGAACACGGGTGGGTTTTAGTCAGTAAGAGTCTGACACTCCTTTCCGCTCCACCCAGAGCGGGAGGAGTCATTTGATGATTTCCCATCCTGAAAAAAAAAAAAAAAAAAAAAAGCTACCCGAAACTGTCAAATTTTCCCAATCAACTTTCAACCTAATGCTTTAGCGATAAAGTTGACAGTCTATTAAATAAATTTGACAGATTGTAGTAGCTTGATGTGCTGGCGTCTGTACTTATGAGATTATTACATATATTTACATTATAAGGTACATATGAGATACTGTGTTAAATTAGGTGAACTGCCAACTGTCACGCACCCGTGATGCCTGTGAAGTTTCGTTAGTTAACTAAACATGACCCCACCAATTAAATTTTGGTATACGGTTGTTTTATTATATTTAATTTCGATATGGTGGGTGGCATGGGTTTTTGAAAGTGGTATAGAGGTATGAGGAATAGGGTGTAAACTTCACTCATCCTCCATAGAAAAGGGAGGATCCTCCGACCAGACGGGTGTCGTGTCTGGCGGACAACTGCCCGATGATTCATGTCAGGCCGTTGTATCTATGCTAGTTGCGCGGTAAACTTTGCTTGCGAGATGCAGGATTTTGCGTGACGTCAGTATTACGCGTTGCTCGCATGTGGCGTTTGTAGATACCGCTACAGTGGTATCGCCATACTGTATTTTTATCAAAGTCAAAGATTTATTTGCCGTTAAATATGGTTACAGAAGTTCTTAAAAAGGTATTACAGTAGCTTAACATAATATTCAATCATAAAATAATGACATGCAAGTGTTTGTTACCATTTGGTTTTTTTTTAATTTAAGCTGAAGGAATTCTTTTATATTATAGAAAGGATTCTCAATTAACCATCGATCAATTATCGATCGTATCATCATATTTTAAGTAGGTATGGTTTTTTAGATGAAATTCAAAATTGACTGTGTTTGAATATTCTTCACCTCCCCTGCCCCCAGGAGCTACGCCGCCAACGAGCGCGACGCGGAGCTGGGCGCGTGGTCGGGCGCGGCGCGGCGCTGGCGCGGCGACGCGTCGCCGCTGTACGCGTCGCCGCCGCGCACGCCCGTCAGCGACGTGTGCAGCCCCACGCAGCCCGAGCTGCCTGCGCCCGCGCACGGTGAGCGAACTCTGTTTTGGTGTCGTTTACCCAGGAGCACGTAACCAAAGCGGTTCAGAAGCTCCGATATGTCGACTCAGCTACGGCTAGGCGACGCCGCGCTTACGGCTCGCCGACCGCTGGGTGATGGTGCAGCAGGCAGGCCGGAGGGGTGAGAGGGGCAAGGGTGGACGAAGAGACGTAAGCTCGGGTACGGAGACGTAAGCTCGGGTACGGAGAGACGTAAGCTCGGGTACGGAGAGACGTAAGCTCGGGTACGGAGAGACATAAGCGCGGGGATGACGAGCCGTAACTCACCGCACCGCGGGTCGTGAGCTTGTCCCGAGGCGAGGCGATTACGTTACGATTCCGATTAGTGTGCGTTGCAGTAGGGAGTTTCATACAAAGAAAATTGAACGGCTCGAGTTGATACGCTGCCGATCCCTTTCCGGTTTGATACTTGTGCTATAATCTTAAATCTCTCTGTTTACCATGAGATGTATTTAAATTTAATTTCTTCATCAGGATCACAACCACCAAGCTTGATGACAGTGCAGGCAGATACCCACTTCAACAGAGATACTCACATGAGAATCATACTAGGACGAGACAGCAAACCCCAACAGGACCGGAGTGAGAGGTCAGTATTGTTAGAGCGAGATAAATATACAATTGTGTATAGAATGCCTTCGTTTGCGGACCCTAATAATGAGTCTACACCATTTTGGGTCAACGCAAAGCGAAATTTATAAACTGCTTTGTGGGGTTTATTTATAAACTGCTTTAAGTTTAGTAATAATTAACGTCTGCTTAAACATAATATTTAGACATTTCAACGTCGCTAAGCTTTCAGAAATGTTAATGCAATAAATAAACACCCATATTGTCATGTAGGGGTAAGGATATCTGATAAAATGTATGAGATCTTTTATGTAAAAACTGTAGTTGCTTCTTTATTAGGAGACATGCTATGTATTTGGGATTAATTATGTATAGCATGTGATTTGACTATTGTATTCGCATATTCGGCATCGATTTGAGTGCCGAATATTATTTATAACACGCCGAAATCTAATTGCTGGAGTAAAATATATAGAAGCGTGGGCTACTGAAACGTAAATATGTTTAAAAATAATGCTTTTGTAATGTGTCAAATAATTTCTAACAAATTATTGTGTTAAATGTTTGACGAATCATTCGGCTTTCGTAAACGAAAATTCGTATTTCCAGTTGGGAATGTTGTTTCGAGAAATTTGCTTGCTCTATCGATCGTATGTCAAAATTTAATTCGTTTTTTTTGTAGCTTGAGTGTAGTAAGTGCTTTCAAAATAAAATGAAAAATATCTATATGTGAACGTACCTGAATTTTTTTTTGCCGAAAGCCGAATATTCGTCGACATATTAAAAATAAAACATAACACTACAGCAAAGTATGTGTGTAACGTAGCGAGGTGTGGAAAGCGATGGGTCTCGTTGCGTACAGCAAGCTAGTGGGCAGTATCGGCAGAGCCAGAGGCCGGATATTGAAAAAAACGTGAGTTTTCATATAACGGGTGTGTTTTGTGGGGTGTGACTGTGAGTGATGTCCTTGAGTTATTGTGGAGGTTTTTTCGCACTTTTAGATTAAAATCACACGCACAGATCAGCATTTACATATTTGATTTGATAAACGAAATTGTATTTCTGTAAATTTGTTGTAAAAAACACTTTTACACGTCAAGATAAATGATAATATTTTAAAATTAGATGAGGTCGGAGTTTCATAACCGTCCACTCTGATAAGAAACACTGAAACAAACATTACATTATCTTGATCAAAACATATGAGGACCATGTAGAGTAGTGTCCAAGATAGTCTTTTGAAGAAAGAAGCACTCAGATACACAGTTTGTTTCTCTTTCTGTCAGTGAGAAGTGCAAATTCACTAGAGCGAGAAGAACATTCACATATAAAAGTGTTGCGAGACTAAGGCTGGTAACTCGGCTCATAGAAGTCTTACATTTATTCAAATTCAATTTGAACTCGAAAACTAGTAAAGCCCTCTTGTCCTTTTGGTACATTTTGAAAGTAAAATTACCGAATCGATTTTAAAACATAGTCTGCGAAGTCACTTTAAAATGAGTTCGGTAATTTTTGTCAAAGACATAGTGATTCCCCCTTGCTTCAAAGCCTTTTGGTCTCGGACAGGACTTTCTGTTTTAATTAACATTATTTTTATGATTGTCCAGTCTTACGAAGGGGTATTTACCCCTTGGGGGTCTTTTTTAAGGGGTTTTTTTTTGGGGGGGGGGGGGGGGGGCAGTAACTGGGTTGTGGAGGTCAGATAGGCAGTCGCTCCATGTAAAATACTGGTATTCAGCTGCATCCAGTTTAACTGGAAGCCGACTCCAACATAGTTGGGAAAAGGCTAGGTAGATGATGTGATATTTTGATGATTGTGTTTAGTTTAGTTTGTGATATTGCTGTACGAGTCACATTAAAAACATTTTTTTGAAGTGAAAACTTCTTTAGCATCGTTGTGATTTGAAATTTTATGAAACGAAAAAGCAACAGTAAAAAGAGACATGTAAGATGACATCACATTTAATGTGTGGATGTGGATGGATTTGTGTATGTATGTTCTTTAGCATCGTTGTGATTTGAAAGTTTATGAAACGAAAAAGCGACAGTAAAAAGAGACATGTAAATTCATAAGATTGAACGTGGGAGAAAATGAGGAAGCATTATACAGTGTTTTTGAAGGTTTCACTTCTACCACGTGTGAATTGCACACATGCTGTTTTTTTATATTTTTCATCGCAATATTTTATGAATTTAGAAGGATACTCACAGTCACACACCCCTATTACTTCGGCTGGGTTTGGCTACTTGGCTGGTGCATAGGTACCTACTGAACCTTCGCTTCAGCATCATCATCATCATCATCCATCACCGGTTTACTAAATCAATACCTAGATAGATGCAACGGGAGTTGCAATGGTTGGGCACAATGTGGTGGGTTAGTCCCACAATAAAAAAACCATATAAGAGAAACGGTTTTTCGTTCAAACAGATTATTTGTCCGTGACGCGCCAGGGTAATCATTAAAGAAATAAAAATGCGTTTATTGGCCATTACAGCAAAAAAAAAAAAACATTAACAAAAAAATAAAAAAAAACATCAATACAACCCTCATATTATATAATTACGCTCGCAAATCATATTTTGTTCAACATACAACCTGATACTGATCTGAAAATTGCAAATAACGTAAAAAATATTGAATTTCTCGGGCGATCCTGGCGCTTCCGCTTGGAGGGGCTTGTGACCAAGAAATAACAGCCGCACGAGTCGATCGATCAGGTTAAGCTACGCTTGCCGCGGTTGGTCCGTGGATGGGTGACCATCTTTACATACCAAGACCCTTCCGTGCCTCGGAAAGCACGTTAAGCTGTTGGTCCCGGCTGTCATTCGTGGATCTTTGACAGTCGTTACGGGTCGTCAGAAGCCCGAAAGTCTGACAACCGGTCTTACCAAGGGGTATCGTATTACCCAGTAACTGGGTTGTGGAGGTCAGATAGGCAGTCGCTCCATGTAACATACTGGTATTCAGCTGCATCCGGTTAGACTGGAAGCCGACCCCAACATAGTTGGGAAAAGGCTAGGCAGATGATGATCCTGGCGCTTCCACCTTTAATCATGTAACAGGTGATCCGCATATGATTCGCGACGATTGTTAAACTATTGTTTGCTTCTCGGACGTGAAAGTTTCAAGGTGTGTGAGCTTCACCGCGAGGATAGCAACGCGCGTTCACTGTTCAAGCAAAGACTCGCAAAGGATTTTTTTACAACCACGTCATCAAACACTTAGGGGAAAAGGGCGTTGAAGATCCGCGGCTTACCTACCTGTCCGCCATTTTATACATATATCTTTGATTACTTTAAAGACATCTAGTCTCAACTTCGGCGCCACCATCGAGTACAAAGCCCAAACTGCGGCCAAGTAGCTGGGCATCCTTAATAGGGTGAAGCGATACTTTACGCCTGGACAGCTTTTAACTCTTTACAAAGCACAAGTCCGATCCTGCATGGAGTATTGCAGCCACCTTTGGGATGGCTCAGCGAAATACCAACTTGCCGCGCTTGACTCGGTGGAACGCAGAGCTAAGAGGCTCATTGGCGACGAAAAACTGGTGGATGCCAAGCTTCACAGCTTGGCTCATCGCCGCAAGGTTGCCTGCTTGTCGGTCTTCTACAGATTGTACTTCGGTGAGTGTGCCCAAGAACTCCACGACCTCATTCCACCGGCCCCCTTCTACCTTCGGACATCCAGACGCACTGCAAGTTACCATCCCTACCTAGTTGCTATTCCACCAATTCGCACTAAGCGTTTTCAAATGTCCTTTATAATGCGCACAGCAAAAGAGTGGAACTCTCTACCTGCGTTTGTGTTTCCGAGTGCATACAACCCGAATCTCTTCAAAGTAAGAGTGAACAGGCTTCTTCTGGGTGAGCTCACTCCATCGTAGACTTTGTCTCTGTCATCTCTGACCTAGACTAAAGTCAAGAGCAAACCCATTTCAAATAAAAAAAAAAAAAGTTTCAGAGTGATTATTTGTAACATCTAAGCAACAAGATGGAAGCAAGTTAAAAAAATATGGATGTCACGTGATGTACTTTAAACGTTAATATCTTGGAAACGTGACAGCAAATTTTCCGTTTGCTTCGATGTCAGCTGTCGATTTACATATATATGTGTCACGCGTGGCCGCCATTTTGAAAAAAAAAAAACAAAATGGCGGGACAGAATCTTCAATCCCCTTTCACCAATGAAACTGAAAATGAACTAGCACACCTAAACCACGTTTAAGAGTTGTCAGTGTCATTATTCTACAACAATTTTACACTGACAGCTCTTGAACGCGGTTTAGATGTTCTGGACGCATTCGGTTTCATTGGTGAAATTCGCCCTTAAATGCTCGCGGGTATGGCACTTTTACGAAACGAAAACGTTAATGTATTCTACTTCTTTTCACCTCGCATTAATACGCAGCTAACATGATAATCCATACATTTAACAATAAGCTTTGCGGCTATATAACTTGCACTAACTTTGGGTGGTGGTTGCACGAAAAGAAATTAACACGGCAATTTATAATTATGTAGTTAAGGAGACGGTTTTCTTTGTGATTGTGTGTTTGCTCTTGGCTACTTTACTAAACGCCAAGGGTCGTGGCAGTTGCGGTCATAGAACCTGCGAGAGTGGGACGGTGAATATTTCGTTCTAAAAACTCTGTACAATGCATGCCACGAAAGATGAGACTTGACCCCGCCTCCTCGGCTCTTTCCGCCGCCCCTATGACGTCCGGTCCCGTCCCGCACTCAGACCTCATACCGCTAAAGATACCTAAAATCGTGTTCTGCGCAAGTCAAACCACGTGGTGTGTCAAGTCTCATCTTTCGTGGCACGCATTGTACAGTTCGTGCCACGTAAGAAGAGACTTGACCCCGCCTCCCCGCCTCTTTCCGCCGCCCCGATGACGCCCGGTCCCCGTCCCGCACCGGGCGTCATCGGGGCAGCGGAAAGAGGCGGGGGTGGCGGGGTCAAGTCTCTTCTTACGTGGCACGAACTGTACAATGCGTGCCACGAAAGATGAGACTTGACACACCACGTGGTTTGACTTCCCCGTCCCGCACCGGGCGTCATCGGGGCAGCGGAAAGAGGCGGGGGTGGCGGGGTCAAGTCTCTTCTTACGTGGCACGAACTGTACTGAGTGTCGTGTTATCTCGCTTCCACGTTTTATGACAACGGTTGCCTTGGCGTATAGTGCTGTCGTTTGGGTATATGTATGGGTAGCATGCAGATGACATGTTGAAACTTGAAAGCGGTGCTATATCACTTAAAACTACTTTTGTAGTGAATTATTTGTATTGCAAAATATTGGGTTTTGTTTCCCATGCTATACGACATCAATAGGGAATATGCATGATTTTTTTTATTTAAAAAATTAATCCTCTTTCATGTAATAAACAGTTTAGTAAAACTGTTTTTCGGATAACTATGAAATTAAAAAAGATATGAGTCATCGAAGATTTGTTTCTATCTCTTTCTCGCAAAACGAAATTTAACACGGAGTTTATATGGCCGTAGTGACATGTGACGTCACAGTCTATGTTGGATCTCTCTGTCTAATTGGTGTGTAATCAATAGTTTTAAATGCTCATTTCGGCCGTGTTTCGTGGCCGATTTTAATTTTAATTTCACTTTTTGTCATCTCTACTACGGTATTTTCATATTTTGTTAATAAATGCCATGAAAAAAATTCATGCATATTCCCTATTACACGATCAACATAAGGATACCATCACTGTTCCTTGCGAGAAAGGGATAGTGCTATTTGTGCAATAAAGCTCCATCTTTTTCTCACAATGAAGGAAGATACAAATATTCCTGTTATGTACACGGAATGGGAAGCCCCAATTCGATATTATGATAGCACATTCACATATATGTGTCGCAGCTAACTGGTTTAATTAGCCGTTCAGTTAACCGCCTAGCACAGCCTTTCCCAAAGTGGGCGATAACGCCCCGCTGTGGGCGCTGCAGGCCTAAAGGGGGGTGGTAAGAGACCCAGAAAAAAAAATGGAGGCGTTGTGTAGAGGCTTCGGGGGGCGATTTGTAATTTCATCTAGCTAGGAGGACTCTTAGACACCGACTGAGCTCTCGACTCTCGGCTACAACTTGTGAAGTTTGGGAACCCCTGGCCTAGCCTTTTGACTAAACGGCGGCCGTTCAAGTAACGGCCTGAACGATATTCAATTATAGTTTAGGTTGGAAGTCTGTCACCAATCACGCGCGAGCCGAATTGGTCGCAGTAACTAAGCCAGGGCACCCCGACCAAATGGGTTAGGTTATGTTAGAACTGTGATCATCGTTGTGCGAGCCGAGAGAGCAAAGCGAGGCGAGCACTTCTTCCAAAGGCCATACGGTTAACTAAACGGTTAATTAAACCAGTTGGCTGCGACATATACATAGGCACGTCTGTCATAATATGCTCTCAGATATACTGTTTTTATGTGGATTTAATAAAACTTCAAACTTTTATAATACTCTGTTCCGGATGTTCTAATAATTTATTGTTATTGTTTATAGTAAGAACAAGAGGAACGGGATAGTGACAAATCCGGCGATGCGTTTGGTCGCCAACGTTAGAAACGGTCTCGGTAAGCATAAACAAATAATACCATAACCACCAAACAAGAAACCTGTGGGTCAGTTCACACCGCGACGCGACGCGGCGCGCTGTTTTTAAGATAGCAATACAATTGTAGACCTTATCTACTACACAAAAAGGTACACAATACAGTGTGGTGGGCCGCGCGGTGTAGCTCGACGAAGTAGACACTGAATTGTGTACCTTGTTATCTTGAAAACTGCGCGCCGCATCGCGTCGCGGTGTTAACTGACTCTTAAGAAACAAGAAAGAAAATATGTTGTTTCAAGTTTGTCTCCTAAATACGCCATTTTTCTTACAGACAGCGCAGCCGCAAATATACGTCGAACTGGCGTAGCCTTAGCGGCAAGCGCGAGTTCAAACAACCCAGCTGTCAAAACTAACGCGTTCCAATGGAGGAAAGAGACGCCACTATAATTGAAGAGAGACAGAAAGTCGGTACAAATTTTATTTTGAAGTGTAACTGTCCCAGGTAACTGGAGGTTTTCATAAGGATTTTTTCTGATGGAGGTCAAACTGTAAAGAGTAGCTTTTTGTTTTGAAAATGCTTATGAGTGTAAAGACAGCATGTTTTATTTCGGTCATGTACAGACGCCAGCACATCAAGCTACCCGAAACTGTCAAATTTTCCCAATCAACTTTGAACCTTATGCTTTAGCAATAAAGTTGAAAATATATTAAAGAAATTTGACAGATTGTAGTAGCCTGATGTGCTGGCGTCTGTACTTAGCCTGTCTTGAAATTTAAACATCTAGTTTCAGAAAAAGGCTGGCATTTGAAGAGCGTTGTCTCTGTCACTCGTACCTGTGTGACAGTCTCTTTCTAGAGCTCGATGTGTCAGTCTGGATTTGCAGAGTTCTTAAAGATTGTGTTACGATTCATCAATGAGGCCTTCTCTAATTGATTGAAATAATATGCAATTAAAAAGAGGGATAGGTCTTTTAACAGAAGAAGGATTGATGAAGAGATTACCTACACTAATCTATTAAATAATATTCAAATCAGTAATGACGACCTCATTGGTGTAGCGGTCGTAAGCGCAACTGTTGAAAGTGAGGTCCTGAGTACAATTCCTAGAAGCACAGTGTTATTGGCTTTTCCATCAGGAATTCCTCAGTAGCAGCTCGAAATCGGTATTGCATTAAACTGAAACATGACTGAGGAAAAGTGATAGATACAAACTTCTGAGCGTTTTTCCCGCGACGATTTATTTTTTTCGAGCATGGGATTTTCAACGCATTGCTTAGCGCCAAACGTTGAAAATCCAAGAGTGTGTTTTTGATGTGAAACATCTACAGCCGCACGTAAAACAAATTTCTGGCGTGGCGACGCATGCTGTGGCGACGCGTCACCACGCTATATGATGGTGTATATTGGTGTATATATACAGTCACAGTCTTGTGTACTGTGTGGCGACGCGTCGCCATGCGCAATCGACTGCGATGTCGATGTTTCACATCTGCCAGGCGTCCCGTGACGGCTCTCTTTTTTGATGTGAAACATCTATAGCCGCACGTAAAACAAATTTCTGGCGTGGCGACGCATGCCGTGGCAACGCGTCGCCACGCTATATGATGGTGTATATTGGTGTATATATACAGTCACAGTCTTGTGTACTGTGTGGCGACGCGTCGCCATGCGCAATCGACTGCGATGTCGATGTTTCATCTGCCAGGCGTCCCGTGACGGCTCACTTTTTTTTTTTGACGCGCTGGGTTGTGCTCTGTTGGATTCGGAATGCTCGGCTGAACACCGAGGGTTGATAATCCAGTGCGCTAAAAAAATCCCGCCGCGATATTTTTACGTCAGTGCGAACGTGGCTGGGCTTAAGGGGGAAGCGCTAAGGTAGCCCGCGAAATTCAAATTTTCTTACGTTTTTTGTAATTTGCTGGTCAGTATTAAGTTGTATCTTGATTAATATATGAATCGCGGCCGTAAGAAATATGTGTTTACAGAGTTATAATCATTAAAGTCATCAACACAACTCTCTAAGACCACGTAAGTCCAAAGAATGATGATTTAATGAAACAGTTATTCTTTGGACTTACGTGGTCTTAGAGAGTTGTGTTGATGACTTTAATGATTATAATTCTGTAAACACATATTTCTTACGGCCGCGATTCATATATTAATCAACGTACAACTTAATACTGACCAGCAAATTCCAAAAAACCTAAAAAAAAATTGAATTTCGCGGGCTACCCTGGCGCTTTCGCCTTAATGAATAAGTCCCCAAATAAACAGTCACTGGCCATAAAACTATATACCTAAGAACATGTATATAAAGGTACAAAATGTAAAGTTCATGATTATTGCTAGGTATATAATGGCAATATTAAAGACAACGTGTGTAAAATGTAATAGTTTGAAAAAAATATATAAAGAAAAACGTATATAGTTGAAAAACATGATTAATTGGTTTGTTTTAATTATTATAAAAGTGTTAATGTTCAAATGTAGGCCTAATTTTAAAAAGTGACAAGTAAATATGGCTACCGTGGAACTAAAGTGGTCTATGATACAAAATAAATATTTTGAGATTTTATTTTATTAAAAAAAAACTCAAAATGTTTATTCGTTTTGAAAATTACAAAAAATGTCATAGATATTTTCCAGTATAGTTGATTTTTTGTATTAATTAGATTGCTTATTTACTCATTTACTAATAGGTATCTACTGTGTAAAAATTAAGCGATGCGAAGCTATTCGATGTTTTCATGAAAATAAAGAGGATTAATAACAATTTAAAATTCGGATGCGTACTTTGTTTAATTCTTTATTTTTAACAGAATGCGTCAGAAAAAGGGTTATGTTTTCCTCTGCAAGAATTGTTAAATCATCTAGTCTTAAGGTGCTGCTAAAACATGAAAAAAAATATTATAGCATCGCATCGCTTTCTATACGACAAATGCTTTACTTTTTTTACTAAACATTTTTTTCTACAAAAACGTCAGTATTATTAATAATTTAAATGTATCGGGAACTTTTTTTGGTTTATGCATTTTTTTTTTACTAAGAACAAAAATAGCAGTACAATTTTTATAAGGCAGTTGCTCGAAATATGAAGTGAAAAAGAAATTCGGTGTATTTCTATTACATTCAGTTCGCTTTTGCGCAGTTTTTACTTGTGCTTAGAGCATAAACGTATTTATAGTTGGTGTAACTTTACAGACGTGATGGTATCGATATAGATATATCATGACGATAAAACAAAAATAAACCTATGTAATAAAGAAAATACATTTATTTAGCACAGACTAAGAGACACACAATACACCAGATAGTTAGATATTAGTCGTACATCAGATAAAAACTAAGATAAAAATAAAAAGTGCAAAGTCCGATGTAAGAAATTAGCAGGAAAGTGTGCCTCACGGCTGCGCCAAAAAGGCCCAGTTCAGCAAAAATGCCAGACAACTGGTGCCTGACGCTGGTTTTCAACTGGACCTGGTGTGTGAGGTGACGGACGTAAATCAGTTTTATACTGCATCGTGACGTGTGTAATGTGTGACAGCCGGATAAAAGAGTAATATTATAGGCGGATCTCACACTACCACACGCCACGCTGCGGTGGTTTTCGTTATAAATGCTTGCAATAGAAATGCGACCGAATACAAAAAGTGTCTGATCTCAAAACGAACAAACTTTTGTATAAAAATATACTTAATGAATTAGTTATCGACAACGCATTTATTCATATGTACATTTATTTTGTTTATATACTAGTCTGTATCTGTGTAGTCTTAGACAATACTTGTTGTCAATAATAACTGTTGCCGCTGATTTCGGATATATCCTACTTTTGGAGATAGCCGAAACCGGCGCACGCGCTGCTGTGCGTTCGTTTATATTTTCATTATGACTACACATTTACTAATTAGCTACAAGTACCTGGTCGGTAATATGACACATCGAGTTTAAGAAGAAATTCGTCTTTGTATGGCGTTGTCTCCGTCACTCATACTCGTGTGACAGTCTCTTTCTAAAGCTCGATGTGTGCATTCTACAAGTAAGCAACGTCGCATATGGCCGTCAAAAATTTAAAGAAACCAAATGCTCTTTTGACATGTAAAACTAATTACTCAGTGTTACGATAGTAATTGCATTTTATAATCAATATTTTACTGCACTACAGAGAGATATTTCATATTTCCATACAGTAATAATATTGACAAATGATACAAAACAGTATTTACAAATAACTATTCGCGACGTTGCCAACTTTCAGAATGAACATTCAGCCTTATCGCCCGGATACTGAAAATGTACTAAAACTACGTTATTTTGTGCGTAATATGTAGTAAGTTAACACCAATGTTTTGTGAGTATAAATAGATATTATTTGTAAATAATTAATTAATTATTGGTTTTGCTTAACCATAACTTTAGAAAGAATAATGATGTTCTCGAACTCGACAAATCGCGTTAAACCATTTTCCGGTCCAGTATTGGACATTATGTAGTTATCGAGTAGCACTCCTGCTTTCTGAATCCTATTCAATATCTCGTAATCTTTATTCAGCTTATAAACTGCTAACGTATACGACTTTACTGCAGATTTAATTATTACAAACCTCATAAGATTTTCAGATAAAGGGTTAAAAAGAGAGTTTGTATTTATTTTTGCTACTAGCTTCGTTTGCCATACTTACAACAGACAACTATGTTTTTGCATTTATATCGAGGATACCATTTTCTTTTATTAACTTTAACCTTTAAAAATCATGCAAAAGTAATATTTTTCAAAATTAACCCTACTTTTGTCGAGCAGTGATGATTTTTCATGATTCTAAGGCTCAACTCACACCAAAAGAGCGTCGAAGCGCAGCGAAGCGGAGCGCAGTTTCAGTATCATATGAATTTTAACTTTATGTTCATTACTATAATACTTATTATCGCATGAGAAACTCGAATGAGTCGCGCGGATGCCCGCGGCGTCGCGGGAATTCCGGCGAATTCCATAAACGGAGCCGTGCGACTGCGTGAGAAGTCGCGGGAAGTCCCGAGAATGCTCGAGCAGTCGCGAGGGGCCGCTGGCAATATCCAATATAATACAGGAATACCAAAATAATAATATACCACAAACTACAAATTCTATCCCTACAATAGATTCTCTTCAAAGTCTCTGTCTCTGTCGATTCAAGATTTCCTCGAGTTTTGTTGAAAGTGAACTGCGCATAGGAGAGCGACCCGTGAATTCATCGCGTGTGGGCTCGGGAAGGCGCGCGGAGTCCCGCGACTTCTCGAGCATTCCAGCGACTTCTCGAGCAGTCGCGGGAATCCGCGCGCCTTCTCTAACGAGCGGGTCGCTGCGCTTCGCTGCCCTTCGCCGCTCTTTCGGTGTGAGTTGACCCTAAAAGCTAGAAATAAAGTACTGATGTGACAACACTGCTGTACCGAAAAACATATTGTTGTTAGCAATACATAGCGCAGGTAATCTGACGAAACTATTCTCCGCAATAATTTGTCACGATAAAACTGTAGATAAATATAATATTATGTAATTGTGTAAAAAAATATTAATATTGTAAGAGAAATGTCGAAGATTTTTTTTAGGTATATAGTACAGGTTATGTTGCATTTTGGGTTGATAATATAGATTTTAGGTCTAAGGGCTAAAAATAAAGTTTTGCTGAATTGCTCTTTAAATAAATGTTTTAGTTCGTAACGTTAACTATTAATTTGATCGGGAGAAAACTCTTTGATTTTGTGAATTCAACAAGAATTTCAATAACAAGCAGGATGTGTACAAAATCAACCTGCGGTATATTTCAAACTCAGCCCAAATCGTGTAACATAACCTAAATATCCTAAAAATCGTTTGTAAACTCATAA
This sequence comes from Luperina testacea, assembly GCA_927399505.1. Taxonomy (NCBI): domain Eukaryota; kingdom Metazoa; phylum Arthropoda; class Insecta; order Lepidoptera; family Noctuidae; genus Luperina; species Luperina testacea. Next base: position 2,737,843 of record OV656783.1, read on the forward strand.
GTGTTGCCATTACTAGGCAAATTATTTTTTAATTCGTCTCAAAAATCCTTAAAATGGTTTTACTCTATTTCATGTTACTATGGCAACACTGGACTCGATTGAAAACGATTGCGACTGTAATTAGCATTTTAGTTGTATTTATTTTTTGTAAGATTGGAAAATAAATATTGTAACTAAAGAATATTATACTTTGAACACTTTGATGAAATGGTCACTTACTTATTCTTATTTTATTTTTCACGAGTCAATTTAGAGGATTTTTTTTTCCTGTATCGTGGGTGCGTTTACAAACATTTATATTCACAAACACAAACAGCCAGACCCTCTACCCCTTTCTTTCTCTTTCTTGAAATTATTTATCAATTTTTGTATCGATACGAAATTGGTGAGAATAGGTTATGCCGTGGTAAATATATCTGTAGCGGTATCTACAACGCCACATGCAGAACAACGCGTCATACTGACGTCACGCAAAATCCTGCATCGCGCAAGCAGAGTTTACCGCGCAACTAGCTTATATACAACGGCCCGACATGAATCATCGGGCAGTTGCCCGCCAGACACAACACCCGTCTGGTCGGAGGATCCTCCCTTTTCTATAGAGTATGAGTGAACTTTACACTCTGTTCCTCATACCTCTATTAGCGAGTCAGCGAGGTGGTCGCGAGGCTGGCTGTTCAGAGCCCTAAAAAATCACTATGGCCACTCAATGATTCCTTACTTGGAAACCACGTTAATTCCTTAGGTAATCCCGCCAATCTCGCGTTCATTTCGCGCGGATTCGTTCATTGTCTCATAGAGAATACGGCCCCAGGGTACGCCCCACGTACAGACGCCAGCACATAAACCTACTACAATCTGTCAGTGTCAGATTTCTTTAATAGATTTTCAACTTTATCTCTAAAGCATAAGGTTCAAAGTTGATTGGGAAAATTTGACAGTTTCGGGTAGCTTGATGTGCTGGCGTCTGTACATTCATGTGTCGTCAGTCGTTAAGGGTCGTCAGAAGCCCGAAAATCTGACAACCAGTCTTACCAAGGGGTTTCGTATTACCCAGTGACTGGGTTATGGAGGTCAGATAGGCAGTCGCTCCATGTAAAATACTGGTACTCAGCTGCATGCGGTTAGACTGGAAGCCGACCCCAACATAGTTGGGAAAATGGTAGGCAGTCTAACCGACACCCTATTTGCGTAACACACTAAAAAAAATCGGTTGTCTGTAAAGTCGGCTTACGGACGATAGTTTAACGTGACAACGTCATAACAAAACATTAATGAAATTGCCGAACGCGGAGGCCGATTCGGCAGCGTTCGACATCATCTGTCTCTCATCGCTCGTTCCGCGCTCTCGCTTGCACTTCAAGTCGCCATGGAACGCTACAGAGCAAGGCCGCGAGGTAACGCTACATGAGTCATGTTTTTTGGTGTGTGCAGCCAGCTTCATCGATTTATTAAACGTTGTCACGTCAAAAATCCACTGCTTCATATGTTCGAAAAATTTGTCCGCTCGACAACGTGAATAACGCAATGAATGTGTAACGTGTTGCTGAACTGTCAGAATGAAACCGCTTCTACTGCAGATAGTGTGAGGAAATATTTATGAACTTCAATACTTACTCGACCTAAACGTATGGGACTGCAGAATTTTTATTCGCGATTACGATAGATAGATAGATAAAACGTTTATTCAGTGCAACATAAGACACAATACAGGTATTAAAAACATCAAAAAATGTAAAAATAAAAAATAAAATTTAAAAAAATAAATTGAACCATAGACACCTAGCTTATAAACATCTATAACGGTCGATACTACTTGGCGGTGTGTGTCCCATGTGTGTGTGTGGACGATGTTGGTCCCATGGACAAATTTGTTCAGTTTGATGGTCTGTACCATCCCTTAAAATTGACTGATCTTTGAAAATTAACCCTGTATAATTTAATAGGTAGGTACAATACGTGCCACGAAAGATGAGACTTGACCCCGCCTCCCCCGCTCTTTCCGCCGCCCCTATGACGTCCGGTCCCGTCCCGCACTCAGACCTCATACCGCTAAAGATACCTAAAATCGTGTACTGCGCATGTCAAACCACGTGGTGTGTCAAGTCTCATCTTTCGTGGCACGCATAGTAAGTGACCATTAAAAAAGTTAAGTTGTAAATTCGGCAGCGATTAGGACGAAAAGTAATTATTAAAAACTTAAAAAAAAATAGATATAAAAATCTCAATGGTAGTTGTGTTAGGTTTTTGGAATTATTAGGTATTGTATTAAAATTAATAAATTGAGTTAACAATGAAACATGTATTATTTAATGAATATCTTTGAATAGTGCATGTTGTTTCGTTAATAAACTTATTAGAAATGATTCTGTGAGGCTGTCAAAATTATGTGCTTCCACCATATTTGAGAAATTAATAATATAAGTTACATGTACTGCAACGTGATTGCGTAACACACTCTCGACTCATTTTGAAACTTATTTCTAATCCATTGCTCCATATGTTTCAAAAATGTGTCTGCTCAACAACGCAAATAACGCAATGAATGTTGTCGAACTATCAAAAGGAAACTCATTGCTACTGATAGTGTGTTACGCAATTACCCCGCTGGAGTAGTTTTAACATATCCTCGTTTGAGTTCGTATCTGTTAAGACCATCACGAAAAAAGTCACGAAGAAGTTTATAATGGTTAAAAAAAAACTTATTTCCTTCTGATTATGTTTACAAAAAAAAAAATATATAAAAAAATATGTGGAAGCACAAATAAAAAAAAAAAACTATATTATTTTCGCTGTGTCATATTCGAGGCTAAATTATAACGGTATCTAAATCTTATAGGCGATGCGATGTCGCAACTATGTATATGTAATTAATTTAAATAACAGTGATACATTTTGCTTTATATTTTTTTTTTGTAACTGATTGCATGTATCTGATTTTCGAGTATTTAATTTGATATGGAAACAAACCGTTTGCCGACAAACCGTTTTTTTTAAAGGAGTTCCCTTTCTGTCAAATTTTATGTTCGCTACTGTGATTCGTTGATGGCAGCCAATCAAATCGCTTGAGGTTTACGTTGACATAACGTTAAATGTCGTCTTATTATGATTCCTATTTCATTTTTTTTTTTGAAGATACTGAAAACCAGATACATGCAATTAGTGATTGATGACGAATAAAAATCAATTCTTGCTAATATTCAAGTCAGTAATTTAGTTTTTATAGCGTTTATTATTTTTTATAGAGAAAGTTTTAATGCTTTGGTGCAAAATGTCTTGTTCTGCATGGTGCAGTGTTAAAAACTTGACGCCATTTTTTCCTGATATTTGGTATTTTTAAGGTGGTTGCCAAATTCAATCATTGTTTTGTTTACGTTTTTTTACAAATGGCGGCCCTGTCTTGCGTCGTATGTTGATCAAAATGTGATTCGCGACTTCATCAATATAATATTTAATTACTCGGCTTTGATTACTGGAAAATATGGGTATTTCAAATAAATGTAAAAATATGAAAAAAAAATGCTTATAGAAATATTCTGTGCTATATTTTATTTAAGAACAATGAGAAAAAATGGCGCTTATCCATATGGACCGACGACGTCGGGTAAACGACGTTGGACATTAATTTATTAAAACTTTCTCTATGAAATAGTGTCGCAGCCTAGAGTTAGCGCTTTGTATAAACTTAGCAATATTTATTAGACGGTCTGTGTGAGTTTCAAATGTGATCTATATTAAGTGCGTGTGACGTAGACGACGTGCGATTCGTGGAAATATAATGAAATATATATAATTTCTCTTATTTTATGTTTTTTATTTTAATATTTCTTCTAAGGGAGGGCGCTCACGAGCATCACGATCACTGCCTTGCTGGACCAGAGATCGCATTGTGCGACTGCTGCGATTGGTTTGATCCCCAAGTGGATATGTAATCACCAAGCCATCTATGATACATAAACAGGACAATTTTTTCCTCAAAATTTATCATCCTATACAAAATAAATAAAATTGAAGTGTATGTTTGTAATAACAAAATAACAGCTTTTTACACTTTAACTGATTCTCTAAAAACATATTGAACATCTAATGATGCACGCTTTTTTTAAATTAATGATCCATTTTTTTGGGCTTCTTATAATGCAAACTTTTTAATTTGAGTTCAAACTCCAAACTAAAAGCATTTATTACAATTTTATTAAACCATGTACAGGCACTTTTGAACTGTCAAATTAAATAGTCGGTCAGTTAGTCAGAAAGTTGAAGCTATTTAGTTGCTCATTCCAAAACATAGAAGAACGGGCTCTTGCCCGTTCTTCTATGTTTCTTAACTGGAGTTTCTTAACTCCAATACTCCGAAACAAGAAACTACAAAACAGTTCAAATGTAGGTAAGCCAAAAAAGATTTATATTAAAGATTTATATACGTCGATAAGAATTATTGGATTTTCAACAATTTGTGTACCATAATACTGTATCAATGTGTAGCCACAATTAAGGAAGTAGGTACCTAATATGTGATGTTTTGTGGCTGAACATTGATACAACTTTATTTTAGACAATTATAATATCTATACATATATTATGATTTCTTATTGATGTCATATTTTTGAGACTGGCTTACCTACATATTGAACTGTTTTGTAGTTTCTTGTTTCGGAGTACATATTGGAGTTTCTTGCCCGTTCTTCTACGTTTTGGAATGAGCAACTAAATAGCTTCAACTTTCTGACTAACTGACCGACTATTTAATTTGACAATTCAAAAGTGCCTGTACATGGTTTAATTGTAATAAATGCTTTTAGTTTGGAGTTTAAACTCAAATTAAAAAGTTTGCATCATAAAAAGCCCAAAAAATTGGACCATTTACAGGGGTCGAAACTAGTCAGTAAAATCAGTAAAAGTCAGTTTTTTTTAGCATGGTCAGTAAAAGTCAGTTTTTTGAGAAAATGGTCAGTTTTTTCAGTTTTTTGAGATCAACACATATATTGCTCCATATATTTTTTTGGAACCTTATTAATTATTTACTGACACAATTTTGCCTGTCTGTGTCGTTCCTTTTTACGCCTACCTTCTTCATTCTAGATTTTGCTTAAGAAATATATATCTTATAGTATACCTACTAGCAGCCAAACCCGGCGTTGCTCGGGTTTCACCTTTAAGTCCATTCATTTCATCAGTTGCAACACTTTTTCACATTTTCGCCACCCACAACCGCGACCAAACTTCCTTACTTTCACCAGGAGACCAAAGGGGAGATGATTGGAGTTGGTGGTCATAGAGAAAACCCTGTCTTCCCGTCCTAACATTTGTAGCATCATTATTTCGAGGAAAAAAAGTCCAATCCTACTTTTTTTCTCGAAATAAATACATATTTTATTATTGTATGTTTAACTTTGCATATTTGTTACAGCTTCAGCTTTTTAACCTGCATTGTATGTGATTTAATTTGACTGCTGTGTGATTTGTTTGTGGCTACTAACCAACTAACTAATATGGGGAAATGTAAATTTAATGAGGACTGGCTTAATAAAAAAAAAAGATAAAAATGGACACTTTATATCTGAATGGGGAAAAAGGGATGGTGAAAATGAGGTTTTTTGTTGTGTGTGCGTTTTCTGTGGCTTGGGGATTTGAGGCTTTGGAGCAACATGCATCATCAAAAAAACATATTGAACAGTCAAAGGTGAAGCTGGCTGCATCTCAATTACATCTAGCAAGTGTTCGGCCCGTTGAAGACCCGACGATTGGTTCACCCGGTAGAGCACCCGTTCAACTATATAGTGTTAAAGATGGGGCTACCAGAGCTGAGATTTTATGGGCTATGAAGATGGTAGCATCTGATTATTCTATAGAGCCATCCTGCAGTCCATGCTGCATGTTCCATGCTGCATGACTGATAACTATTTGTAAACTTTTTAATAATAAAAAGGTGGTGATGGTTGGCTATGGGGATGGTGGAGGCCAATAATATTTTTTTTTTTCAATTCCACATGAAACTTTTATTTTAAGTTAGTTCAGATGGTCAGTAAAAGTCAGTTTTTTTAGATTTCTGGTCAGTAAAATCAGTATTTTTGAACACTGAACCTGTTTCGACCCCTGCATTTATTAAAAAAAAGCGAGCATCATTAGATGTTCAATATGTTTTTGGAGAATCAGTTAATTGTTACCCATTTTTAAGCACGTTGTTTTTTTAAGTACAATGTGCATTACAAATAATTGTATTTCCTTCCTGACTTCCCTTTACAAAGTTCCTCAATGTTCCCGAAACACCAATTAGTTCTAAAACGACAATTAAAAGTAAAACGTTAACAACTGGGTGTCATCTTACGCGCAGTGAACGCTCTCGGTCAAATCTAGCGTGAACACACTGTGATAGCACGCGCGGGCTAGGGCTGAACGATATGAGAGCAATTTTGTGTAAAAGTTTATTATAGATAGTCACCAAAGGAGATAAAGTATCCAGGGTCGTCAGATTTGAAGTTTAGTAAGAAACCGATGGATGTTTTGGATTAAAATTTAATGTATACTAATATTATAAAGCTGAAGAGTTTGTTTGTTTAGTTGAACGCGCTAATCTCTGGAACTACCAGTCGGATTTGAAAAATTCTTTTTGAATTTGATAGCCCAATTCTTGAGGAAGACTATAGGCTATTTAACATCACGCTATGACCTTTAGGAGCCGAGCAAAAAGAGAAAAAGTCAGAAAGAACGCTAAGCAAAAATGAAAGTAATAGCGTGGGCTGACGATACGATGCGACGGGGTGTGTCTGAGTAACAAGAAAATTCACGCGTACGAAGTCGCGGGCAGAAGCTAGTTTATTTAATATAAAACAAACAGTTAACTTATCAAATTAAATTTCATTCGAAAATATCCATCAGTTTCGTATTAAACTTCAACTATATCCGACGATGGTTGTTTATTTTATGATGGCACATTATGAAAAAAATAAAAAAAATAATCAGGTACTCTTAAGGTGTTACTTGATTATTTTTTATGATAAGTCAAAGGTAGTTTGCATCTATACTAATTTACTAATTAAATTATAAAGCTGAAGAGTTTGTTTGTTTGTTTGTTTGGTTGAACGCGCTAATCTCTGGAACTACCAGTCGGATTTGAAAAATTCTTTTTGCATTTGATAGTCCAATTCTTGAGGACGGCTATAGGCTATTTAACATCACGCTATGACCTTTAGGAGCCGAGCAAAAAGAAAAAAAAGTCAGAAAGAACGCTAAGCAAAAACGAAGGCAGGCGATGCGATGCGAAGGGGTGGGTCGGAGTAACAAGAAATTTCACGCGGACGAAGTCACGGGCAGAAGCTAGTTAGTCAATAAAAATGTTACTAGTAGTTCAAAAATTTGTATCACTAGAATTTTAAATCATAATATGGTGTGTCATCATAGCTGAAGAGAAAATATCAGATTGTGAAAGATTGCAAATCCATTGCTTCATATGTTCGAAAAAATTTTCTGCTCAACAACGTAAATAACGCAATGAATGTTATTGAACTGTCAAAATAAAAGCCATTGCTACTGATAGTGTGTACAATACGTGCCACGAAAGATGAGACTTGACCCCGCCTCCCCCGCTCTTTCCGCCGCCCCTATGACGTCCGGTCCCGTCCCGCACTCAGACCTCATACCGCTAAAGATACCTAAAATCGTGTTCTGCGCATGTCAAACCACGTGGTGTGTCAAGTCTCATCTTTCGTGGCACGCATTGTACCCAAGCCTCAGCAAAGCTCATTTTTTAAAATTCGTATTCAGAAATGATCGTCTGGATAAACTAACATTCTATATCCATCGCACATGCAATGAAAAAGACAAGTGAAAGGCTATAAAAAAAAATTATAATCTTTGTCTTAGTGCCAACCCTATTGCCGAGTAACAGTGGGATAATAAGCGCGGTAAAAAACTTCGTTCGTAACCTGAGCCCGGCTCACCCCTTGTTATAACAACCAGCTTAACATGAACTTTCACTGCGAGCTGCGGTTTGTTTTTATTTGTTAGTCAAAGAAACAACAGTGTCCACAAACATCACACCATGGGGGTCAAAACTACGCCAATTTCTTAGCAAACCACGCCAATGTCTTAGCAAACCACGCCAATTTCTTAACAAACCACGCCAATTTCTTAGCAAACCACGCCACGCTTAACTGGGAACATTGTCAAACTCATTCCAACTGAATTCAGTTGTTGTAATTATTTGCTTGGCTGTCGTTATGCAATCATTTGACAAGAATTGTGTCAGATGATTAGCCTTTACCGGGCATGAGACCATCGGATACCTAACGAGTACTTTATCTTGGTGGCATTATACAGAAAGTCCAAGTCTATCGATCCTGTTCACTTCTGCCCATAACAATAATAGCTTAATTGTACCATGAGTGCCATGACTTACTATTCTACTCACGCCGAATACAAAGCGTTTTGATAAAGATAATTTTAGCCGCGTGCGTCCAATAAACGCATCACTTTTGCTTACAAAATATATTTTGACAGTTTAATTTAATTTCCCGCGCAATTTGGCAAGGGGATACACTATCCCGTAATAAAATCGGCCATTTTGACTTGATCTGTCATGGCGGTGCTCCGTCCATAGATAACTGTCAAACTCGGTACATTCAGATTTTCGTCACATACTAAATTATAGTGGTGGGTTTTAATTTAGTAAATTATTGTAAGCTTTTATTTTCATTCTATTTATTTGAAAAGGTAATTTGGTTACGTTTAACTACGGACTTGATTATTTCTTTGATGGTTATGATTGGGGGTGAGAAATTGAAAATGTCAAACGATATTTTGGGGAGCTTTGACGTTGTTAAAATGAAAATGATGTTGTAGCAGTATTTTTATTATTTGGTAGTAATAAATTTTAGTTAGCGCAGACCGCGAGGATCCTGCTTCGACCCTCAGGTCGGACAACGGGTTAGGTATTGGGTTTTCCAATACGGAATTTCTCAATCTAAGCCTGGAGTCTGAATTTCTACCTAGACTTAAAATTGTCGAGTTGAATACAACTCGACAATTTTAAGTCTAGGTAGAAATTCCAGAGAGAGAAGTGTTATGCTGATCGTGGGTTCTACATAATAATGTAGAACGGTAGAACCCACTATCAGTATAACACTTCTCTACCTAACCCTTCATAGCGTAATGTTATGTTTGTGTTCCGGTTCAAAGAAAAGATACTTTGTGCCTAAGGTTAGCGACGCTTAGGATAAATTATAACCTCATTCAATTCAATACTTATTAATGAATAAAAAAGCATTGTTTGACTTTTCAATGTACAGACGCCAGCACATCAAGCTACTACAATCTGTCAAATTTGTTTAATAGATTTTCAACTTTATCACTAAAGCATAAGATTCAAAGTTGATTGAGAAAATTTGACAGTTTCGGGTAGCTTGATGTGCTGGCGTCTGTACGTGTGTAAGTAAGTGAAGTTAGTTTCATTCAACCCCAAAGCATTCCCAGTTTCCCCACCGCTTAATAAACACAATTACTCACAAAAGTTACACACAACACAACAAAATAATCATTATTTACGAAACCAAATTCTAATACTTTAAAACTGCTAATAAAGTCGGCCATTGTTGAGAGCTTAGTTCCGCTCCTCGCCGCGTGGCGCGCGCGTGTCGCTACTCAGATTTCTTAAGGGGCTCCTCAAAAAATGACGTATTGTTTTCTTTCCTGTTTTTTAAAGGGAGATTTTTGACGTTGAGATGTACTTAAGATAAAGATGTCATCCGTTTAGGTTTCAAGGGCTTGGAGACAGTCGACCGGATAGGGATGAAGTCTTTTGTTTTTTAGTTTTCTTATAAGTGGTGATTTTTTTAAGTGTGGCTTCCTTCGATATAGATATTATAATAAGACATTTTAGATTAGGTATCTTTTATTTTTCCACTGTTCTGTTCTTCTTAACTTAAATTGCTTCGTTAACATGTTCACTGTTTTCTAGCAGTAGGTAAGACCTTTTTAGTTAAATTTTGATTTACATTGAAATTGATAAATTACTTATAGGTTATTTTTAGTTAAGTAGGTACTTAGGTAGTCATTTTTAAATTTGGTTTTTCGGTTTCTAATTGAGAAAGGTTGTCTCAACGATTTTCTTAAAAAATCGTTTTCTTTTTTTATGATTAGGTATATTTTATAATCCCATCGATCCGTTCTTCTTAATTCAAAATATTTTATTGCCTTTTTTAACTTTAAGTAATAATTATAAATTAATGTTTAACGTTTTCTTTCATGAAAATATATTTTGTACAGTATATTGTGTTCAGTATTTAGATTTACTTTGAAATGATAAATTACTTAAAGGTTATATTTTATTTAGTTAGTATGTAGATAAATGTTTTTTTTTAAAATAAATATTTTTAAGTTGGGTTTTTTAAATAGAAAAGTGCACACCCATTAGTTATGCCTAAAAGAAAGTCAAATCTCTCTAAAAACACGAGAAAGGCCGAAAAGCCAAAGATTGCAACGTGAAAATGAATATCAACAGGATAGGGAAAGTCATCTTACAAATTGTAGATTACGGTTGTCCACGTCGAGGTCGAACGAGTAGTTCTGAGAGGAACGAACGATTACAGTTGGATAGAACGCTTCATTCATTTTCAAGGACTCAAGAACCTTTGGAATCTAGAAATTTTTGTGGCGATAGGCGTTTCAGGAACCGGTTTTTAGTCTCTACTATGATAAACAGCCTATAATGTTCCCACTGCTGGGACCAACCTCCTCTCTGTGAGAGGAAGCAGGTAATCCTCCACGTGGGCCCAGTGCAGGTTGGAAAATGTGACATACCTACATGTCTTCGAGTTCTTGGTTCTAAGTTTTCCCTCACCGTTTTGAGAGCAGTGGTGATGAAATAATTTACCTTCTTTTTTTCTATGACAGAATAATCAGGGCGAGCGAAGCGAGCCCTGCTATATCCCACAACCTGAGCATTTTGTGGTACACTTTACGGAAAAACTATTACGCCTATTGATTTGTGCTTTAACATAATAATTTGTAGATATTTATATGTAAATGTGTTATCAGTAAAAAAATAAGAATTTAAATTACAAAAAAAAATATTTAAAAAAAACTGCCTTAAAGATTATTACCACGCAGAAAAACGACGCGAGCCCTCACAAAGCTCTGCTTTTAGCTAGTTTTATGCCAAACTCCATGGCTTGGTATAATACCAAGCCATGGAGTTTGACATAAAACTATTCTATCATAGAAATCATGATCGCTGTGTGCCAACACTGGGTACAGTCAACAAAACGCGCGTGACTTATCGCCAATCAATGTAGTACCACTTTGGCACTTAATTGGCAGTCGGGGGGTGGCGGAGTACCACTTATGGCTACTGTTTAGCTGTGTCAAAATAGCAGATCTCTTATCTTTTATGGAGTTAGATGTATTGATAGATAAAGTTAATCTAATTTGTACCTTTTTGTATTTTATTCGATAATTTTATAACATTTGTTACTGTCGCTTTTGAAATTTTAGTACAGGGTTCATATGATAATTTTAGCTTGCCCCCTTTATGGGACTTATCTGCAACGTACTGTAGAGGCTATCTATGTAACCTTGCCTTATACAGTATGTTAACTAACAGAGGGCGTTCCCGTTAACCCGCAATAGTATAGCATCCATACATGCTAAAAAAAATATTACCATTCGAAAATAAAATGTTTTTATTTTTTTTTATATTAAAATATTCACTAAAAATCGTAAATTGATACGTTAAAGAAACACTCTGTACACGCGTACTTGAAGGACAGCAATGTCGGAATTTATTTAATTAAATAAATTAGAATTAATTAAATAAATAGAGTATCAATTTACGATTTTTAGTGAATATTTTAATATAAAAAAAATAAAAACATTTTATTTTCGAATGGTAATATTTTTTTTAGCATGTATGGATGCTATACTAGAACGCCCTCTGTTAGTTAACGTACTGTATAGTGCAGGCTGGCTATAATGTAGCGCGGGTTCCATTCGAATATTCAAGCAAGTGTCATATATTTTTATTAGGTATATTTTGTTTAGATAAGTCAGTGCTAGTTTTAACGTGGTAAAGTCTTTCTCTCAATATAAATATAAAGAAAACCTATCGTTGTTTAATTTGTTTAACCCTCTTCTAGTCCTATATAGTAAGTACCTAACTGGCAAAACGTCGATATAATTAAGTAGGTATACAATGCGTGCCACGAAAGATGAGACTTGACACACCACATGGTTTGACATGCGCAGAACACGATTTTAGGTATCTTTAGCGGTATATAGTCTGAGTGCGGGACGGGACCGGACGTCATAGGGGCAGCGGAAAGAGCGGGGGAGGCGGGGTCAAGTCTCATCTTTCGTGGCACGCATTGTACTTACACTACCTTCGATCGCCTCGATTTGGGAGAAGCCTGTTTCTCAGCCGTGGGCCAGCGTAGGCTTAGTAATACACTCCGGGAGTGCCGACAGAAGTGAAAACAAAACACAAACTGAATACTTTGCCATCACTCACTGACATTTCGGATATACATCCCGAGGACACCCGAACACATCCGAAGCGGGTATTTTTTTAATCGTCTTATAAACAAAACGCGCGGTGTCGCTTACGGTAACAGTGGCGCGAGTTCAATGGTTTTGTCCCATCTCAAAAAATTCCCAACGCACCTAAAGACATTTCATTAAAAAAAATATAGGAATGCGGTGAGGTTCGTCCATCACATTTCATGTCCAAGCAAATCACTGTCCATTCCAAGGTTGCCTGGAAGTAAATCGCAGAAAGCGATAAGGGGCTTTGTAGTGATAAGGGATTTTGTAGATCTTTTTTTTTTGTTATGTATTTTTGTGATGTACAATAAAATATATATTAATGCATGCCTTTTTATATGTCGTGTAGGTATATATAAAGCTAAGCGTTCCCATTGAAGGGTAAGTTAGATTTAGAAAAACATTTAACAACATCACTAAACCGTGTCTCACATTTCACCACGTCCCTAGCGCCCCTAATTGCAGAGGGTGAGAACTCGCCTTTACCCGCTAATGAGGACCCGGCTTATCACCACTTTTAGCTATCACCGGGCCTTTGTTGTCACTATAGTACCACTTGGTTCCACTTGTAGTGTTAGCAGAGGCGACTGTACGTGTCAGGGCGACAGATTTCGTATCACTAACTTAGTGTTTTTGTACTTTGAGAACAGTGTTTAAAAACAAAGATTAGAGATTATTTGGCTGCGTTTAGCCTAATCAGGCTATAATTTTCCCACGGCTGGGACACAGGCCTCCTCTCAGTGAGAGCTAGTGGGCCGTAATCCACCACGCGGGCCCAGTGCGGGTTGGTAGATGTCACATCTCTTTGAATGTTGGTTCTAGGACATGCCGGTTTCCTCACGATGTTTTCCTTCACCGTTTTGAGAGCAGTGGAGATTAAATAATTTACACAAAGTAAAGCGCCTGTCGGAGTTTTAACTTACGACCTACAATAAATATATCTGGTAAGTCGCAGCCGTTACCAGTGGACCACCAACTGCTCTCGGGAGCACCACTGATCTCCGTTCGTGTTCACGATTTTGGCTGCGTTAATAACATACAAATCTGACATAATACGTAAAAAGTCAGCTTCAGAATTGTCTGATGCTTGCAATACAGGGTGGGGGACTCAACGCGCAAAATGTAACGATGATCACCCATTATGCTGATTTAAAAAACGAAAATTCGAAGACATGTGACATTACCAATCCGCACTGGGCCTACATGGTAGATTACGGCCCAGTCCCTCTTGAATAGAGGAGGCCTGTGTCCCAGCAGTGGGAACATTATAGGCTTAAGGCTCCTTCAAACAGGCGCGACACGCGATAAAATCGCGCGCGACACAAGGCACTGCATGTCGCGCAACGAGCGGTGCCTTTTCAGTCGCGCGCGATTCGCGTCGCGCGTCGCGCCTGTTTGCAGGAGCCTTTATAATGCTATGTTTGTCGACAGGCCTACGCCGCCCTCCCGTACCTAGTGACCTCTTAAGCTCCGCTAATGAGCAATTTCGTGCAAATGTTCAAAATGCAGTGGTCTGACTCATGCACGCGATTAATTCGAGTCGCACAATCTATTGACTGTCCTATGCATTTATATTTACGAAATTGCCTGGTTTGTGAGGTCCAAACTAGAAAGAACTACATATTTGAACAGAACGTTCCAAAGCTAGAACTTTTTCGACGGAGTTGCGTTTACACGGCTCCCCTAATTTATAATGCTTTGCGTAGGTCAATTACTCAACTACCCTTAAATAAGTTTTGTGTTGCGTTGCGGAAGTGGTTGTTACAAGAATGTTTTTATTCGATAGATGGGTTCTTTCAAGAGTGTCCCTGTAAATTTTATACAATAAAGCATAGATATTTAACTGTTAAGTTGATACATAAATTTACAAAATGTAGTTACCTAAGAATTAATATCTTAACTGTAAAAAAAAAGTTCTATTGCATGCTAAATATTGGCCAAATGTGTGTTACTAAATATTTTATTATAAGAACTTCATGTACCTACCTACCATATTTGATGCAATAATTGAATTGAACTGAATTGAGACACACTTGATTATCTATTGTATCGTATTTTATAGGATACGTGCAGAGCTTGACGGGCTATAATTTTAATAGAGCTTTTTCATTTAGTCATGACTGAATGATGAACGAATGAATGAATCGAATGATGAACGTCATCATATATTTTATATTGGAAGACCTCTTGTCACAGTGCTGCCAACTGATGTCGTAAATTTTCACGAAAACCCTCATTACCTCGGTTGTTGTCAGACGTTCAGGCTTTTGACTACCCGTCACGACTGTCAAAGATCTAAGAATGACACCAGGGACCAGAGGCACGGAGGGTCTCGGTATGTAATGAATGGTCACCCATCCACGGGCCGACCTTGACAAGCGTAGCTTAACTTCAGAGTTCTTTCCAATAGACAATAGATACTTTGCCCTGCCCGGGGAGCGAACCTATAGGACTGTGCAGCAATGTTTGCGACCAGCAAGACCGTCAGTTTTTATAATAAGACTAGCTGCGCCCCGCGGTTTCACCCGCGTAAGTGTCGATCCCGTGGGAATATCGCGATAAAAACTAACGTCCTTCCCCGGGATACAATCTATCTCTGCGAAATTTTATCGAAATCCGTTCAGTGGTTTAGGCGTGAAAAGGTAACACAGACAGTTACTTTTGATTTTATAATATTATTAGTTATACCTACCTATGGATAAACAAGTATTTACTTCTGACTAAACAAACTTGTAATATAGCGTCTCTTAAAATACGACAATAATATTAAGAAGTAGGTACATTTTAATTAAATTAAATGCCCGCAGACAAATCCGGGCACCTCACAACTAGTCTTCAATAAGTGACGTTAACAAAACGACAAACGTTGAAATGCAACCCCAAATCGGCAAGCTTTTGATCCCTAATTGGCGGTCCCTCATTGGTCGAGACACGATACACTTGCGCGCGCCGAGCTCTCTGATTGGTCCACGGTAACAAGTCACGCCCCTGTTTGTGGATTAGGGAGGCAGGTCGGGGGTGAAACGGTGGCTTAACTGGCAAACAATCTTGATCATGGAGATTAAGATTTTTTTATATAATTATAGTTGTTTTTTCTGTTTTAATTTGTAAGCGCTCTCTGCAATTGAAGAAGAGATTAATTGCTTTTGTAATTAATTTATTAAGAATTGTTTTTTATCGGAACAGAATAATGTAGGTAGGTAAATTATGGTTGGAGCGGTGATTAAATTTATAAAGATGGAAATACATAGTTGGGAAACTAATCTAATATTTGGAATTACTACTAGTCGATTTATTTCTTACTGTGCGTTTTAATTCGTGTTACAGGTAGAGATATGCAATGTTATTCTTCATTGCTTAATAGTTAGTAAGGCAGATTAAAAATATGATGCTTGCTTTTACAGAACACACACACACTTTCATATCTTATCACAAATTCAGATATTAAGGATAGGTAGGTACAGACGCCAGCACATCAAGTTACTACAATCTGTCAAATTTCTTTAATAAATTTTCAACTTTATCACTAAAGCATAAGGTTCAAAATTGATTGGGAAAATCTGACAGTTTCGGGTAGCTTGATGTGCTAGCGTCTGTATATTATAAGTAACAATATTACACAAACGAAAATAAAAATTGAAATGAAAAATTAGAATCAAAATTATAATTAAAATTATAATTAAATGACTGATTTAATAAGAAACTTCCACAGCGGAGATCCACAACTCCCTCACCCCCCTGCCATCCACAACCCCACTCACTCTCACACCCCCTGTCATCCACAGTCTTCAAGATTATGTTGCATGGTTACCTAAGTAAATGCGAATATATTCAAAGTCAAAGTCAAATCATTTATTTCAAATAGGCACATTAAAGGCACTTTTGAACGTCAAAACTTACAGTAAAATTGAATTGATTCTAGTCACTATTATAGGTACCTAAGTAATAATAGTACAGCAGTGCGATTCTGTAACCATATCACCGTGAAAACTTAGGTGAAGTGAGCGTGGAGTGAGCTGTCAATAGTGTCAATTCATAGCAAAAACAAACTCACTTCACCTAAGTTTTCACGGTGAGATTTTTACAGAATCGACCGGCTGTTTACTTATGAATGGCACAACTTAACTCCTCAACCGATTGACGTCATTTGCGCGGAAAATCGCGAATATTTGCTGGAAAAGTGCGCGGTCACATTAAAATTACGACATCTCCTAAACTATTCAATGGAGCTATTTAAAAGATAAATTGTTGGATTCGTTATGAAATAAGCTAACTCACTATGTATGGATGGATATTGTATGGATTGATCCAATTCCAATGAGGGTTTTCTGAAATGACGTTCGCCAGGTGGCAGCACTGACACGTCAGGTCCAGACATCTGTCAAAGAGCCTATATTTTCTTTAGTCATGACTGAATGATGAACGAATGAATTAATCGAATGATGAACGTCATCATACCTATATTGTATATTGGAAGACCTCTTGTGACAGTGGTGCCAACTGGTGTCGTAAATTTTCACGAAAACCCTCATTGTCAATACGTTAGCAATTCTAGTTGGAATCTATGATGACTCATGCGCACTTGACACGCACCATGTTCGGTTAAGGGACTAGCGTCCCAATTGCGTAAGACACTTTCAGTCACAATCTGATTATAGGGTTATAGATGACTAGCAGTGCCCCGCGGTTTTACCCGCATAAGTGTCGATCCCGTGGGAATATCGGGATAAAAACTATCCTAAGTCCTTACCCGGGACTCAAACTATCTCTATACCAAATTTCATCTAAATCGGTTTAGCGGTTTAAGCGTGAGAGGTAACAGACAGACAGACACACTTTAGCATTTATAATATTAGTATGGATTATGGATATGCTTTTGCTAGTTACTCGTAGACGTAACAGAAAAAATAATCAAGTATCAAGACTCCTTCATCACAGTATCCCATTTTGCATTCTAGGGATGATCCGACGAGTGGGTTACACCGTCTTACAGCAATTTAGTTGCCTATCCATGGTACACAGATTTATGTATTCGTATGTAGGTATAGGAGCCAGTTATGAGCTGAGTCGACACGAGCGGAATGAGCGATGGATTTTGTATGGGGGTGATATTTTTTTTGGGAACTTTGTAAGAGCTGCCTTGTTGGTGTACCTAGTGGTTGCAAGAACGACTGTTGGGCCCGGTAACGGATTTGATTGCCAGGTCGGGAAAAATGCTATTGAGATTTATTATTGTTGTTAGGATTTTTTTATTTTAGTCTGGTTGATAGGCTCGTTACAAAATGCATGGGGCTGACGAAAGGTTGTTTGAGTTTAAAAAAAAATACATCAATAGGGTAACGAGCGAGGTTTAAACTTACCTATGGCTCTCCAGGAAGTCCTTTCCAACCGTTGGGCTATTGCCACTTCAAGTAAAATGAGTTTCTGAAAGGCTAGATAATTAAAAAAAGAAAATTTGTTATTGTCAAGTTACTTGACTCAGAAAACCAGCGGGCTAATTGTGTATCACATTATCAGTAGCAATGGGTTTAGAATTTTGACACTGTTTAACAACGTATATTGCGTTGAAATGCGTTGTTTAGGTACGTTGTTAAGCAGACACATTTTTCGAAAATATGAAGTAATGTACCTATTAGCCATATCCTTGAAAATGATAACCGATTTAGATTAATGTGTTATGTAATTAGGCTGAAGGGGAATGCCAGTCTTTTGAGCACTTTTCCTGTTGACAGCGATGCGATCAACACTTCAAGCTTTTCCATTCTGTCAAATTTCTTTAATAGATTTTCAACTTTATCGCAACTAAATCAACTAAATCTTAAGGTTCAAAGTTGATTGGGAAAATTTGACAGTTTCGGATAGCGCCTGTTAGCTTACCTATATAGGTAATGTAAATATTTCTTGTTTGAAAATAAAAGGCTCAGAGCTGTCAGCTGACAGATTGACGTTTATAATTTCATTCTGCTAATGACTACGCTTTGTGTTGATTAGGATTTTAGAAACCGGAATGATAATTGTGTAACACACTATCACTCAGAATCTGAATCATTTCGAAGGATATTGCTAATTCATTGCGTCGTAAGTTCGAAAAAATTGTCTGCTTAACAACGTAAATAACGCAATGAATATTGTTCAGCTGTCAAAAAAAAGCCATTGCTACTGATAGTGTGTACAATACGTGCCACGAAAGATGAGACTTGACCCCGCCTCCCCCGCTCTTTCCGCCGCCCCTATGACGTCCGGTCCCGTCCCGCACTCAGACCTCATACCGCTAAAGATACCTAAAATCGTGTTCTGCGCATGTCAAACCACGTGGTGTGTCAAGTCTCATCTTTCGTGGCACGCATTGTACTCATCCCACACTATTAAACAGGGGCTGTCTGAACTTCTCCTTACATTGAATTCTTCCATCAATTTGCAGCGGAATCTCTCGATTTCATTCAGAATTCCGGCTTTATCGGCACTCGTGAACTTAATCTAATATAAAATATTTATATTATATACATGTAGGCTAGAGGGGCCTGTGGATAAATAATAACAGCCGCACAGGTCGATCGATCAGGTTAAGCTACGCTTGCCGCGGTTGGTCTGTGGATGGGTGACCATCTTTACATACCGAGACCCCTCCGTGCCTCGGAAAGCACGTCAAGCCGTTGGTCCCGGCTGTCATTCGTGGATCTTTGATGGTCGTTAGGGTGTCAGAAGCCCGAAAGTCTGAGAACCAGTCTTACCCAGTGGGTATCGTATATTACCCAGTAAAACTGGGTTGTGAAGGTCAGATAGGCAGTCGTTACATGTTAAATACTGGCACTCAGCTGCATCCGGTTAGACTGGAAGCCGACCCCAACATAGTTGGGAAAAGGCTAGGCAGAGGATGACCTATAAAAGTTAGGTTTGTTATTGGGGTTTGCCGTCAGGAATTTCTCGGTAACAGCCTGGAGTTTGAATCCCGGTTAGTGGCAATTAGACTCCCTAATGGGACTTCCAGATAACTGGTCGGCTGCCCCATTTCAAAACCTAGTAAGGACTTAAAATGAAATTTTACAGGAGAGCGCATAAACGTAATAGGTACCTATTGGTCAGCCTATGGAATGTATTTTTTGAATTGGTTAAAGTGACTTACTAGGTTATAAATGGTCACTAGGGAGTGAAAGGTGCACTTACTAGGTATCGATGCTTAAATATATCTCCATTTATGTAAGTTTAAAACGCTGGTGTTTTTGTATTTGGTAGAGACCTTCTAGGTT
Organism: Luperina testacea; assembly: GCA_927399505.1. NCBI lineage: Eukaryota > Metazoa > Arthropoda > Insecta > Lepidoptera > Noctuidae > Luperina > Luperina testacea. The sequence goes on from OV656783.1 coordinate 2,757,624, forward strand.
AGCAAGATTATGCAATAAAACGATTTTTTAAAAAGTGTCCCTTACTAGGTTTTGAAATGGGACAGCCGTGGTGATATGTGATAGTTGGGTAAGTAGTATATACCTGTACCCTCTGACTATCCCTTTTCGCAGTTTAGGTGTGGTGTTATGAAATACTAGCAGCGCCTCCCGGTTTTACCCGCATAAGTGTCGATCCCGTGGGAATACCGGGATAAAAACTATCCTATGTCCTTCCCCGGGATGCAATCTATCTCTCTGCAAAATTTTATCGAAATCCGTTCAGTGGTTTAGAAGTGAAAAGGTAACAGAGAGACAGAGTTACTTTCGAATATATAATATTACATAGTATAGATTGCATCCCGGGGAAGGTCATAGGATAGGTAGTTTTTATCGACATACCTCGCGGGCGAAGCCGCGGGCGGAAGCTAGTACTTTTATAAGTATGGCTACTTAATCCCTTACATTTGGTTGAGTAGTCTATTACCAACAGAAAAGAAAAATTGAAAGCGTTTTCCATTTGCAAAAAAATAATAGTGGCACTCCGGGAGTGCAGTCAGAAGTGAAAACAAAACACAAACAGAATACTGTGCCATCACTCACTGACATATCGGATATACATTAAAACCGAGTACACCCCGAGAACAGCCGAACACATCCGGAGCGGGTATTTTTTGAAACGTCTTATAAACAAAACACGCGCGGTTACGCTTACGGTAACAGTTGCAGTGGCGCGTGTTCATTGGTTTTTTCCCATCTCAAAAAATGCATAACGCGCCTAAAGAAATTTACACTTCAAAAATAATAATAAGCCATAACATCATCAATGAACACAAAATGAATGCTAATAGCCACTGACTGTATTAAAATCCATTAAAAAAATAAAAAAATCCTTTTCGAAAACAAAAAATTACAAAAACTGTTCCAAACCGACCAATAAAGACCCGAGTCTGTAATAAAAAAATACACAGAAGCGAGAGTTGCTCCCCACCCCCTTGCGGATGGCTCATCCCCTTTCCTCCCACCCCATTTCACCCCAGTAACGACAGTTTATCGCGGCGTTTCGCCCCATTCGGCCCGTTTCAGTCATACAGCTCAAAGCGGCCGATTATTTGAATAATTGTCATCGATTACCGTAATTGGGAAAAAAGAATTGGATTGAAATTCGAACTTTTGGCGGCAAAAGATTTGAATTTCGTGTTGAATTTTTCGTTTGTTTTTTTTTTCAATGCAGTGAGTGGACGATGTTTTTGTGTTGTTTATCCTTATTAGTCTTTCGTGACGGTTTCGTTTTGAATAAATGGTATTTTTAATAGATTGTAAACGTAAGAAAGTGGCTAATATTACTCATTTAAGTAAATCATAATTTGCTTGATTAAAAAAAAATCCACAATGAACCTAGTTACAATAGGTGCTTATTTGGCATGTTTTATTAAGTTATAATTATTTAGACTACAAACCAACATTATTATGAATTAAGAAAACACAATCGTTAGTTCTCAAAATAATAAACAAATCGTAAAAAAAAAACCCAGTGAAACAGTGACGCAAAAGCAGAAATAAGTGACGACAAACAGTGCTTAAAACGAACAACAATTAAAAATAACCTCAAAAAACCCAACCACATCCATGCCACGAAAATAACCAGAAAATGGATTCAGAAACCAGAAGTGAATCACCAAGTGACACAAATCGTCAAGAACACACGTCAAAGACCTCTTTTTTAATCGAAGACATTCTGTACAGAAGTCATGAGACCCGCACGTTCAAAACCCCTGAACAGAGGAGGTTTGATTACGACAGAGATCCTAAACCTTTTTTCCCGGTACCCAATGAGATGAGACCTCATGTGCCGGGGAGAGAAGGGTCGTATCTCCAGGTCGCTATGGGCGCTTTAGGGGCTTACCTCCACACGCCTAATACTTATAAAGCTGTTGAAGCGCCGTATTTTTTGTCACAAGGTAAGATTAAATCGATTGTTTTAGTTCTCATAATACCTACGGTATTTAAGTAAGGGCTGATTTGCCGCAGTCAGTGCGTGGATGGGTAACAATCCATTACATGTCGAGACCCCTCTGTGTCTCGGAATGTACGTTAAGTAGTTGGACCCGGCTATTATCGTAGATCTTTGATAGTCGTTACAAGAAGTAGGGTAGTCATAAGCCCGAAAGTCTGACAACCTGTCTTACCAAAGGTGTATCGTGTTGCTCAACTGGGTTGTGGAGGTCAGATAGACAGTCGCTTCATGTAAAATACTGGTATTCAGCTGCATCTGGTTAGACTGGAACCTGACCCCTACATAGTTGTGAAAAGGCAGGTAGATGATGATTTTTATGGCGAAATTTATGGTTTTAATCAATTTAAAGATTATTCCTCCTCTATATATTATTATCAGGGTTTTTTCTTAATGACGGACCCATGAGAAGTAAAATAATACTTACGACTAAATTAAATAGCCCACCTTTATGCTTTGCCGTATTCGGGTAAATAGTCACTTAATAGTCAATTTTATTGTTACTTGAGTGCCCTGTTTCTATTTTGCCGACGGACCAACCACGGTTGGAAAAACACTGCACTAAGCTTAGGTTAGGTACCTTCCAAACGTGATCAGTAACAAATCTGTCGAAATATTTATTTAACCATAATTATGTTCAAACGTAGGATGGAAGAATTCGATGGATTGGCAGAAATAATAGTACATTGTTTGCCAAGGGAGCAAACAACTACTTTGAAGGCGAGAGAGTTGCTTTGAATCCAGGGGGCTTACTCTCCAAACTAATTTTAATTCCAATGAGATGCCAATATGATTCCAATGTTAATTTTACAGTCACGTGATTCAAAAGATTGAACTCTTGAAAACAATATTGTCAACAATTACCCCACGCCAAGCCCGAACCCAACCGCGGGAGACGCTCCGGGCGTCGGGAGCCGCGCGACGACTCGCGGCCTCCGTAGGCGCGGGCCTGCGGGCGGAGAGTAATGGGTAGCTCACCGTCCGATCAGGACCAGGCCCATGCCGGACGGCGCGTACGTGTTCCACGCGCGTCTCAAAGAGATGTCAGCATCATACGGAGGGGCCCGTCAGGGCCGAAGCCTGCCGGGTCAGCGGGATTGTCCGAAAGGGTTACCACTGGCTCGGAACATAAAGGGCTAAGGAAGGAACACGGGTGGGTTTTAGTCAGTAAGAGTCTGACACTCCCTTCCGCTCCACCCAGAGCGGGAGGGGTCATTTGATGATTTCCCATCCTCAAAAAAAAAAAACAAGCCCGAACCCAATTCCACATAGTTCTCCAAAATGGACAGCCAATCTAAAAATCATTTGGCGCTAGCATCGATCTCAAGAGTACGAAACGTCACAATTCAAACTGGACGCAACAAGGAGTCTCCAGTATCTCGATTCGCGCGCCATACGCGCGAGTCTAGCGGCGAATTCGCCCCTTCTGGACAAGGTCTTAGACCTTGTCCAGAAGGGGCTAATTCGCCGCGAAACGATTCGCGCGAATTCATTCGCGCGTTAACGAGATACTAGGCGCCAATCCAATACATCGCGTCCACAAGCATCGCGCGATTTCAAAATCCGCGCGCAGTTCGCCAGACTCTCGACTTGCGCGTATTGCGCGCGAGTCGTGATTCTGGAGACTCCTTGTTGCGTCCAGTTGACGCGCGAACTTTAGAGCGTTCAACTCCATGTTTTCTACTGACAAATGAAATTCGAACCCAAATGCTCCCGCGTTGGACGCTCCTTCTGGACGCAACGGTCGCGCGTAATACGCACGAGAGAATCGCGGCGAATTCGCCCTTTCTGGACAAGCTCTAAGATGTCAGTGTGAATCTTTAAAGTCTAAACACTCCTTCACAGAACAGAATGATTTTTCAATAACCCATTTGAGTGCACTGTTTTAAATAGATTGGTTAACAGTTCCCTATACGATTTTGGTAGTTCATTAAATATCCTTATAAGTATTTAATGGACAAACCTTTCATGACATTTTGCTTGGCCTGAGAATCGAACACCCTTATGCTCAGAAGTCGCGCTATCTACTTACTCTCTATCTACGAACGATTCTGTATCTGACCCTATTACTTTGGATCTAACCCTTCGCGTAATATGAGCAAGATGTTTGGTAATGCCTTTCATTTCCGTCTGAGACGGCGGGAGGCATTTCATACAAACTTTCAAGTCCTTGTTTTTCAAAATTAATGAACCGATTTTCATTAAAATCGGTAGTATTTATTTATTTTTTATTTTTTTTTTTATTTTGTCATTGTATCCTGCTTATGCGTATAGTTTCATTAAACTATACGCATAAGCAGGATACAAAGTTCTAAAAGTTACTTACGAACATTTTCGAAAAATATGTTACAGCCAAATTAGATCGATTTTAAATTTTCCATAGAGATTTCCAGTTATCTTTTTTAAATAAGACATTTCGAAAATATTCTTAAGCTACTTTTTAGACCTTTGTATCCTGCTTATGCTTATGAAGTTTAATTAAAATTGATTCATTAATTTCGAAAAACAAGGGCTTGAAAGTTTGTATGAAATGCCGTACGTCGTAAACGCTCTTAACTTTATCTCCTCAACTCATAATTTATAACTAGTGTAATTATAAGTGGCAATTGACTCAACACAGACAGGCCGTAAGGCTTATGGCCCGTGGTTGTTTACGACTGGTACGATTGGAGTCCCATAATCAGAGTAATCTACGCGGTAGATGGTTCCATCTGTCTCTAAACGTTGCAATTCCCTTTCAACTCGTGCGCGGAGTGCCAGCGGCATAGGTCTCGCTCGCACATAAACCGGTTCGTTATCTGTCAGCTGAAGGCGGATGGGCTGTTTACAAGTCCCTAACTTCTCACTAAATACTTCAGGGAATTCATTACTTAATTGCGCCACTAGGCCGTCATCTATTATTTCATTGAGCGTAATTTGAGTTATTTTTAAAACGCGCATCCACTCTCGTCCCAAAAGGGGTCGTGCGCCACCCTTTATGACGTAAAGACGCAATGATTTCCCTTTAATTTGCCCTAAACAGACATCTACTTCAATGTAACCTAATGACTCAATCCGTGAGCCCGAGTAACAACGTAACAATAAATTGTCCGCGACAATTTTTTTATGCGAAAACATCTGTTTGTACATTTCTTCACTTATAGCCGAGATACGGCTACCCGTGTCCACTTCACATTTAATGTTAATGTTGTCCATCGTTAATTTAATAAAATATGGTTTGTTCCCTCGAGCTGCGACGTCGATGTTAAACATACCGTCCTCGGACTCATCTTCGCATACGTAGTTTTGCCTACTACCTTCGCTGCGCGCTTGTTTACACATCACTTTTAAATGTCCTTTTTTACCGCACTCATCACAATTATAGTTCCTAAATCGGCATCTATCAGCCGTGTGCGCCTTGCCGCAACGCCAGCAAGATGGTGCGCGCGAGCTCGTAGGCTCCGCGCCTCCGCTGCCTGGTCCTGCGCCTTCACTGCTTGCCGCTGCGCCTCCGCCCGCGGCGCGTGGCTGGCGCCTGCGCTGGCCGGCTCGTCCGCCGCCGCCGCGTGCGTAATGCAGGCCTTCGCCCGCCGCGCCGCCTGCCACTGCCGTTGAGTCCGCCGCTGTCCCCGCTACGGTGGTGCTGCCGCTCACCTCAGCATGTTTCTCTGCTGCTTCTAGAGCCAAGGCTAGCTCCACTGCTTCTTTGTACTGGATTTTCTTTTCCGCAAAGATCCTGGACCGCATCACGTCATTTGTTAAACCTGACACGAACTGGTCTCGCAAGTTTTCTTCTAGGGTTGCACATGAAGTGCATTTGCCGAAATTGCACGTCGTCGCAAGATGTTTTAATGCTTGCAAATACTCCGTGAGAGACTCGCCGGCCCGTTGTCTACGCAATCTGAACACGTGGCGCTCCGCGATCTCTGAACGTTGTGGCTCCAAGTGTTCCGTCACCAGTTTTACTAGCTCGTCATAAGTTTTACTCTCTGGATAACTGGGTGCACACAAATCACACATTAATGCATACGTTTCTTCACCGACCACGGTTATCAGCATAGACACTTTCAAATCATCGTCAATGTCATTTAACTTTATATACTGATTAACGCGACGAACGTAAGCTGGCCACTGGTTGGAATTTACATTGAACGGTTCAATTTTCCCGATCGGCATTTTTGAAAAGTCTATGTACAATATTTTTAACAAAATTACATGAAAATCACAGATCCCGTACTCGTCGCCAATGATACGTCAATAAAAGGCGGTGGTTAGCAACGAACTGTTTATTCGGGTCCACTACCCGACACTGTATAAACTATTATAATATAAACATACTTCGGTCGTCACAGTACCGAGACCCCTCCGAGCCGTCCCACGTTAAGCCGTCGGTCCTGGCTGTCATTTGTGACTCTCATTGACTTCATTCGTGACTCTCATTGACTTCATTCGTGACTCTCATTGACTTCATTCGTGACTCTCATTGACTTCATTCGTGACTCTCTTTGACTTCATTCGTGACTCTCATTGACTTCATTCGTGACTCTCTTTGACTTCTTTCGTGACTCTCATTGACTTCATTCGTGACTCTCATTGACTTCATGCGTCATGTTCGTGAACGGGCGCCGTCAGTAGGGACTGGTCATTTCTTTACTGCCATAGTTTATTTTAATTTAATTTAAGGGGCTTACAGGACCTAAACACAAAAAACGCAAGTTTTACAAAGTAAAAGTATATGATTGACTACAGTAAGCAAAATCAGAAAAATATGTGATATTCTTCAGGATATATGCTAGGTAGATAGTAGAGCTGGACTCCCGTTTGGTGCAACCATGAAACACACACTGCCCAGTAGTGATCGACAGTTATGGATATTATACAGTATGTTAACTAACAGAGGGCGTTCCCGTTAACCCGCAATAGTATAGCATCCATACATGCTAAAAAAAATATTACCATTCGAAAATAAAATGTTTTTATTTTTTTTTATATTAAAATATTCACCAAAAATCGTAAATTGATACGTTAAAGAAACACTCTGTACACGCGTACTTGAAGGACAGCAATGTCGGAATTTATTTATGAATGACGGGCGCGGGTGCGGGCGGGGCGGGGCGGCCGTCTCACTCGGCTTCGTGAACTCTCGGAAACGCTCGGCCAGCATCGTGCGCATTGCGTTTGGGCATTACTACTACGAATACTATTCCGCGCTACTATTTTTATTTTAAACAGGAGGTTTCGAATTTATTGACAATTAATTATTTTTTTGAATTCGGATTATTTTATGCTTATTTTTCTATGCTGATATTTTTATTTTAATCTATTAATGATATAGATTAACGAGTTTAAGGGAACGCCCTCTGTTATTTAACATACTGTATATGAGCTAGGTGTCTATGGTCAATTTATCTTTTTAATCTTTGTTTTTTTTCCACCTTTTTTGATGTTTCTTTTTAATACCTGTATTGTGTCTTTTGTTGCACTGAATAAACGTTTTATCTACCATCTACCATATAATAAAATAAATTCTATTAGGCTGAAAACTAACTGAATAACAATAATAATACATGGATGGGAAGAGGCAGGTAGATGATGATGGAAAGCTAATAGAATAGAATAGAATAGAATACTCTTTATTATGTACACCATATAAATTACAGACATAAATATAGAAACTGTACAAAGGGTGACACAAGGGGCGGTCTTATCGCTAAGAGCTATCTTTTAAAGACAACCTTAGGATGGATTTGAAAAGGGGAAGGACAGACAAATACTGTAGGTAGTCCGTGTATTACATAATACAATAAATACACACATAAAGTATATTATACTCATCTAAATAAATATAAACACATACATATAAATATATCCATATAATAATAAACATGAAACAGGAGCAAAGCAACTAAGCACGCATAATGAGCGCGAGCTAATGTACGCATTTATTAAAATAACGTGAATATTCGTTTGTTTCAGGAGTGCCATATCATGCCCTGTTCACTCCGTCAGAATTATCGTTATCTGCATTGAAACATTGCCGACGGCGGAAAGCAAGGACTGTGTTCTCAGACCCGCAGTTGACCGGTAAGATTTTAAAGTTCCAACATGATTACAAACGACTTCAAAACGTAACTGTCAGAAATGTCATCTTTAAAATAAAAGATAAGGAGACGGATACGCTTTCATACAATCTTGGGCCTGAATGTAAAAAGATGAAATTAAAGAATGATGTGTGTTAACGATCATGCAAGATCAGAAGCCGCTCATTAGTTCAATAAAATACTTTGTATTTACCAAGAGTTGTGCAAGACGTAACTAGATGGCGTTGGCGTCAAATTAGAACTCGAAAGCGTTGTGTTACAACGATTTGATGGGCTCTTGTAAATTTTAGCAAATATATTACCAGCTAATAGAACAGTATGCAGTTTGGTTGTTTTATTTAGATCGTCAACCCTACTAGTATACACATAAGGTCAACTTTTAAGTACGGAGTACCATTCTTGGTGTTCGGTATTTAACAACGTGCATTTTTGTATGGAGCTTGGCCTGATGACCAATAGAGTTCTAATGCATGTCCTTATTGCTTCTAACCGGCAATTGTAATGCCTCCAAGGCACGGAGGGGTCTTGGTATGTAAAAATGGTCACCCATCCAGGGACCAACCGCGGCAAGTGCAGCTTAACCTGATCGATCGACCCGTGCAGTTGTTATTACTTAGCCATAAGCCCCCTCAATGTTATGAGTCAGTAACTAATATTATTGAGAACTGCCGCTAATGTTCACTACATTAGCGTCATAAACTATTACGTTTACATGGTACTTGAAGGTCTGATATCCCTTTAACCCGGATTTCACAACCTTCTGCTCATAATGAAAATTGATGCTTATGATAAAAACTTTAATTTGATGTATATATGTGGTTTTTATTGGACATACCGGCCAAAACGTCCATCATTCTTTCATATGCTACAGATATTCTATTTCACGAAGTCCGTTCGGCTTTGATTGTAGTAGTGACGTATCCCGACAAGCGCGCTCCCACAGCGGCTGCCCCTTGCTGCCGTCGCATGAGGCTAATTTCCGCGAATGTGTACCGTTTTACTTCACCCATTGTTGAGTCTCTGTTGATCACAATGTGCATGTGCACGCTTGACAACATTCATAGCCAAACGGACTCCGTGACATAGAACATCTGTAACAGCATTTTTTTAATTAGTATCAACTCTGTCACGATAATGATTTTTGGATGACTCTTTTTACAGATTATAAACTGGGTTGATTTTTCACATTTTGAAATATGTAGAACACGCGATATAATCGCGCGCGACACAAAGGCACCGCAAATCGCGCAACGAGCGGTGCCTTGGTGTCGCGCGCAATTATATCGCGTGTCGCGCCTGTTTGTAGGAGCCTTAACCCTTTTTTTAAACCATACCTCCTCACCTTATTAAAATCAGGTCCAGTAATGCCAGTCTCCTTTAAGTTTCCAAAGTCGGTGATTTTGGGTTTTTTGATTTTTTGCCACCGATTTCCCAAACTAAAATGCTTGTTAATTAACTATAGTAATAATTTTTTGAAGTCGATTAAAAAGTGTTAGATCAAATAAAATACATATGAATCAGAATGGATTGTGTGAAAAATGATAACAATATCTAGAAATTAAGTGGATGAATAGATAGAAGAGAGAGCGCTAATAGTGATAACTATAAAGAAAAAGAAGGTGCGCCGACCTCAAATAAATTACGAAGTACAGACGCCAGCATATCAAGCTATCCGAAACTGTCAAATTTTCCCAATCAACGTTGAAATAAGGTTCAATGTTGATTGGGAAAATTTAGCGATAAAGTTGAAAATCTATTAAATAAATTTGACAGATTGTAGTAGCTTGATGTGCTGGTGTCTGTACATTAAGCCGTTGGTCCCGGCTGTCATTCGTGGATCTTTGACAGTCGTTACGGGTCGTCAGTAACCCGAAAATCTGACAACCAGTCTTAACAAGGGGTTGTAGGTATGACCTAGTAACCGGGTTGTGGAGGTCAGATAGGCAGTCGCTCCATGTAAATTACTGGTACTCAGTTATATCCGGTTGGATTGGAAGCTAACCCTAGAATAGTTGGGAAAACGCTAGGCAGTTGATAAGTTCTTAATTTCCTGTGGGTGTCAAGAATGTAACACTTTTTCTTAATTATGCTTATGATTTTTGTTCAGGCCTAGAAAAACGCTTCGAATCCCAGCGATACCTGTCAACCCCTGAGCGGGTGGAACTGGCTGGTGCCCTGAACCTTTCGGAGACGCAGGTCAAGACCTGGTTCCAGAACCGAAGGATGAAGCATAAGAAGCAGATGAGGAAGCAACAGCAGCAACGAGGTGAGGATGCTTTATTTGCGTTCTTCGGACTTTCTTGCCCGTTCTTATAGTTTCTTGCCCGTTCTTATGGAGTTTCTTGCCCGTTCTTATGGAGTTTCTTGCCCGTTCGTTCTTCATAGGTACCTACGCTTTGGAATGGGCAACTAGCTTCATATTTTCTGACTGACCGACTTTTTGACAATTCAAAAGTGCCTATAAATGGTTTAATTGAAATAAATGCTTTGAGTTTAAGTTGAGTTTGACGTGGCGCCATCTATTATCATAATAACGTTATTGTTGTTTCCCTCGAGAACAGCACTTTTTTCGGAATGAAAGGTACCCTATGTCCGTTTCTATACACCTGACAACGAAAATTTCGGGATGATCGGTTCAGTGGTTTAGGCGTGAAAAGGTAACAAACTTACTTACACGTTTATAATATTAGTTAGGATTTCATCATTATTTATGTACACACAGTAAATAGGTACTTACAGATATATTAGTGTTGAGTACAAAGGTACTGCTTATTTCTTGAGAAATTTCTTCCAGCAGACCTGCGAAAGGAGAAATGATGGCGAATAAATGTGGACAATAGTGTGTGACATCAAGAAGAAAATAATTTGATTTGTGACGTCTTAAACTAAAATATTAAATATACTTAGGTAAAATGCAAAAAAATAACATATACATACTTAAATCTTACTAATGTGAAAATTTGTGAAGATGTTTGGATATTTGTTACTCAATCACGCGTAAACCGTTGAACAGGCTTAGATGAAATTTGGTGTAGAGATAGTTTGAGTCCCGGGAAAGGACATAGGATAGTTTTTATCCCGATATTCCCACGGGATCGAAAAATACGCTGGTTAAACCGCGGGCGCTGCTAGTAAATACATAATGCTAAAATAAATTAAGGTCTTTTGGTATTTTATTTGTTGTTCCTATGACCCTGTTTATTTTCATATATCAGAGGAGCTATTCTGTAAAAATCTCACCGTAAAAACTTAGGTGAAAAAAAAAAGTGAGCGTGGAGTGAACTGTCAATAGTGTCAGTTCCTAGCAAAACAAACTCACTTCACCTAAGTTTTCACGGTGATTTGGTATTTTATTTTTTGTTCCTATCACCCTGTTCATTTTCATATATCGATGGCATGCTCCCTCCCTCTCGCGGAGGTCAGACTAAACTTTCTAATAATGTCTAGTTAGCGAGCAGCATAGTTTGTACTTCCCAAGAAATACCTTCTTGTCGCACTGTTTCGTTCCGAACTTGTTTAATTAACTGATGTTTGCTAGAGAATTTCGTGTGTACTGACGTAGGTATACAATGTGGTAGGTAAGGTATACAAAGTTGAGGGTTTATAAAAGAGAAGCTGTTTGGAATTGGCTTTTATTTTGATAGTTGAACAATATTCATTGCGTTATTTACGTTTCTGAGCTGACAAATTTATTGAACATATGAAGCAATGGATTAGGAATGTCCTTCAAAATTATTCAGATTGCGATTGATGGTGTGTGTGTGACGCAATTAGCGTGCGGGGCGGCTTTTTCTCAAAATTTATTTAACACAACACTTCTGTCATTACAGGATATCCCAAAGCGCTAGAGTGGTACTTTGCTTATACTTACTTATTTTACAAATTGTAACACAAATGGTATGCAGTTATTCTTGCAAATTCATTCAATGAACAGGAAAAAATGTCAATCCTTTCAGCGATTTCATTGAGTGACAAAATGACTGTATATTATACTAGCTTCTGCCCGCGACTTCGTCCGCGTAAAATTTCTTATTACTCCGACCCAACCTGTCGCATCGCATCGCCTGCCCGCGCTATTACTTCGTTTTTGCTTAGCGTTCTTTCTGACTTTTTTCTTTTTGCTCGGCTCCTAAAGGTCATAGCATGTTAAATAGCCTAGCCTTCCTCAAGAATTGGGCTATCAAATGCAAAAAGAATTTTTCAATTCTGACTGGTATTTCCAAAGATTAGCGCGTTCAACCAAACAAACAAACTCTTCAGCTTTATACTATAACTAGTATTTGGGCGTTGCGCGAGCTGCAAGCAGCTCGCGGGGTCGTGTTTTTGAGGAGTATTTCTTACCCTTGTAAAAAGTATTTGGGCGTTGCGCGAGCTGCAAGCAGCTCGCGGGGTCGTGTTTTTGAGGAGTATTTCTTACGATGGGGGGAGAGGGGGGAGTTTTGAAAAATGATTTTGACCAACTCTGGGCCCCTTGATATGAATCTGAAAAAAAAAATGTTCCAAGTCTCTTAACTTCCGAGATCTACCTAGAGGGGGGGGAGAAGGGGGGCAAGGGGGCAACTTTGAAAAATGGATTTTACTTTTCCGAGCCTCCTCTATACGAATCCGTAAAACAACAAAACACGGGACTCTTAGTTTCCGAGATACGATAGGGAGGGGGGAGAGTGGGGTGGAAAAGGGGAGGTTTGGGATTTTTCCCATACTCGTGAGAGTTACTTGTATACGAATCTGTAAAAATATACCCACCTCCCCCTTCACCATCTGGGAGAACAATTATGTCAGTCAGTCAGTGAGTGAGTGGTAATCGAGCTTTATACAGTATGTTAACTAACAGAGGGCGTTCCCGTTAACCCGCAATAGTATAGCATCCATACATGCTAAAAAAAATATTACCATTCGAAAATAAAATGTTTTTATTTTTTTTTATATTAAAATATTCACTAAAAATCGTAAATTGATACGTTAAAGAAACACTCTGTACACGCGTACTTGAAGGACAGCAATGTCGGAATTTATTTATGAATGACGGGCGCGGGTGCGGGCGGGGCGGGGCGGCCGTCTCACTTGGCTTCGTGAACTCTCGGAAACGCTCGGCCAGCATCGTGCGCATTGCGTTTGGGCATTACTACTACGAATACTATTCCGCGCTACTATTTTGATTTTAAACAGGAGGTTTCGAATTTATTGACAATTAATTATTTTTTTTAATTCGGATTATTTTATGCTTATTTTTCTATGCTGATATTTTTATTTTAATCTATTAATGATATAGATTAACGAGTTTAAGGGAACGCCCTCTGTTATTTAACATACTGTATAATAATAATAATAATTTATTGCTGAAACAAAAATCACATTGCACTGCATACATTCAGTTAACATAATTCAATACAACTTTAGCATAGGAGTACAATAACTTTAAACTCTATCCCTTAAGGTGGAAGCGCTAAGGTAGCCCGCGAAATTCAAATTTTCTTACGTTTTTTGCAATTTGCTGGTCAGCATTAAGTTGTACGTTGATTAATATATGAATCGCGGCCGTAAGAAATATGTGTTTACAGAATTATAATCATTGAAGTCATCAACACAACTCTCTAAGACCAAGTAATCCCACAGAATGACTATTTCATGAAATCTTGACATTTTGGGATTATACTAACAAGTTGTATTACTGATTTTACGATGATATTTTGTTGTATTATTGAACTATCGTCGAATTGATAACCTCTTTTTTTTGAAGTCGGTAAAAATAAACTAAATATACGAAAGTATGAATCGGTTGCGTAATTTATAGGTGGGTGTGTGTATGTGTGTGTGTGTATGTGTGTGTGTGTGTGTGTGTGTGTGTGTGTAAGAGATATATGTCCGTAGATTTTCTGTTGTGACGAAGTATATGAACCATCTTTTATATTATGTACTTAGTCCAGCGTACTTAAATCTTCCGTTCCCCTAAATTGCCATCTTAAACCTCAGGACACGTCAATTTAATAATAATTTCTCTGCGACGCCACAACTCAAGACGTTGTCAAATCAAATTAGAAGCAATATGGCGCCGTTGCTAGGCAACCGACGTCTTAGAATCGTTCGCAAGCTATTCCGCAACTTATCTCTTTAGATTTTGGGTTCAAAATCGGTTGGTAATGGCGTTTAGGGGAGGGGAATAAGGAATCTACGCGAAAATGGATCTAATTGTGTAGTGATAGAGCTTGTAATTCTGTGTAGGTAGTAATTTGATTTGGTTTCTTTTTATTGCAGCGTCTTGGCAGTATAATGATTTTTGTGTGCGTATTGTCGGGGTTTGCAAGATGGGGACTACGGTTTAAATCGATGGGGGGCTTCTAAAGCATTATATGAAGTTTCATTCTTCGCCCAAGTACAGTCAACCGGACGACGAACTTCAGAACTACGAAAATCACCATTGCTGCAATGAAATAATAAAACTGTTGGCTGTTAAAGTAATAAGCGAAGTGAAAAACTTAGTAATCAATACATTATTATTATTAAAATCAATTGGTTACCACAGACGGAGTCGACTGTAACAAATTTAATTAATTTTATGTATTTTTGATACAATAACTAAGCGACTACGTAGGCTGCTACGTCGTAGCGGCCGCTACGCCAAATGGTTTGCTACGCGCTACGATTGTAATGTCGCGATCATGTACCTACGAATATACGTCAACATTTCAGTTACGTATTTCACGTTGAAAAATTCATGTTTCATAATCTAGCCAAATCTAATACTTACGTTTCATGCTTTATTATATTCAAACGCAATATGAATTGTTGTTGATTAAAAAATTGAATTGAATTAATATATTTTTTCCTTTGTTGCCAGGAGCTACAGCAGTAGACTTCACCACAAAACATCCAGCAACACATTCTGAATGTCGAAAGGTAAGTGTTCTAATCATCATCGGTCCATCATCTGCCTGTTTTTTCCCAACTATGTTGGGGTTAGATATGGGCGCTGCGCCGGCGCACTATGGAAAATAAAGGTGTGTTTCTGATTAAAAATCAATAACTTTTTTATTTCTGAATATTATGTTCTAAAATTTTGCACAAATATAGAATAGTGTATATGGCTTCAAATAGAATGTAATTTATTATGATTGAATTTAAAACCATACATTAAAAAATAAAACAAATTCAAAATTATCAAAAATGTCCAATATTTATTTTCTAACAATGAATATTATTATTTTAATGTTTACAAAAACCAAATATCATAAAGTACATCAAAATAAAAATCAATTTAAATAATTAAAACTAAGTGATTAAAATCGAACACAGATTAATTAATTAAAACATAAAACATTTTCGTTCGTTGGTTAAATTTCTCAAGTACAAGTGCTTTAGTTAAATCCAAGACAATAAAGACTCTCAATGCTTCTTCATCCGTTTACATTTTTATCTGCCTTGCGTCTTATAGAAGACGCAAGGCAGACAAAAGGTCTTACTCGTATTTTCACTGTCAGCAAACCTTAATGTTTCCACAAGTTTAGCTTCTGTTCCTTCTCCTATCGAACGTAAACCTTGAAGATATGCATTATAGGCGTGTTCAAATCCATATTCATTAAGTAACATTGTATTTTTTCTTCTTTTATTATTGGATTCTGACAAGTCTAGATAAGATACGCACGGTCTCCCACGTTTTCCAGAAGAAGTAGATGGTGTGGAGACGGTTGTAACATCTTCAGAGTTCGGTCAAGTTACTGAATATTCTGATTCCAACCAATTACTGTTTTTCATTGAAAATATATCCTTTTTCCGTGAAGCTTCTGTCCATCGTTTATTAAAAGCGGGAATAATATTTCTTTGAAAATCACTGAGGATGAAACATAAGTTGTCTTCAACATACATGATAATTTTCTTTTAAAACTGTTGATAATGCCTCCAATGATTTTCCTCCTTCGATATAGGAAAGTATTATTTCACGTTTAGAACACTTGAAAGTAGACATTTTGAAGAGTCAACAAAACACGTAGTTATATTGTAACAATTACACTTCTGTTAATTCACCACTGTTCTGTTATTTACAATGAAATGAAACAACTGTTATACTATATGAAATATAAGGGTAGTGTGCATCTTGTTGATTAATATTTTCACACGCAACATGACTGCAAAAAAGATAAACGCCCTAATATCAATGATAAATTACAAAACTTACCGCAAACTATTGATGTAAACAGCAACATTTCAAACCGCAATAGATAGCGAGCGGTTTTCCGTGTTCTGACTTTTATCACATTTTTACTAATTACTCCGAAAATCGCAAATATCCGCAGCTTTTTTTTATTTGATTATGTTTATGGATAGCTAGGCTACAAATCAACATTAAATGTAAAGCATGGGGAAACGTGGGCAACTGTCAAAAGTCTCCATGAACTTTAAAAAATCTTTTTTTCACCATATTTTATTTTGCAATTATTTTAAGGTAAACGTTAACATAATATTAAATACATATTAGTTGTTTCATATTCTTCAAAAGACGAGGTTTCCAGAAATATATAATACATTATACGTTTTCCTGTAACGTATAACAATAAAATCAATTTGAAAGTGATGAAGTGAACGGGCTTCATGGACGTCCGTCAAAACTATAAAGTTTGTGGTGTTGTAAAAAAATCATTTCATATAATATGTATAATTTTTTGATATTATAGTCTAGTTTGGTCCTTAAACTATTGAGTAAAATAAAAAAAACCTGCCAGTAGCGACATTGACAATAACCATTTTTAATCAGCAGTTGTTCTACGATTTTCCACAGTGCGGCGTGGCGCCGCCGCGTGCCCCCCGCACGCCGCCGCCGCCGCCGACATTCATGCGCGGCGTGAGTGGCGTAAAGACGTGTATTTGTTTTCGTGATTGACTCATCCAAAATTACTGAATTATCATAAACTACAATGAATAAACTTTCTATAAGGGTTTTTTTTCATTCCTTTCCTCGTACATCAGGGAAATCATAAATATTAATAACGAGCCAGAAGCTTTAGCCGAAAACGCAGGCAGTATAAGCACTAGTAATGTAATTGACACATCATTATTGCACAAACTGTCAAGGAAACATAGTACCTATTACGTCCTTACATATGAAATTAGCGTTTTGTCGTACTGACCACTTTGATCTGAAATATCTCTTCTTTGGTTAAGAATTCCAAATTCATTTAGCTGGTACATTTTGAGTTTTGAAAACAGTCATTAATTTGTTTTTTCCTCATCATTTTTTTCTTTGGCGTCGCTTATTACCGCACAATGGAAAACATGAAATATCGGTATATTTACGAGTACGAGTTCTACCGTGGCACCAGTGCTGCAGAAACAGCTCGAAGGATTAAGAGGACTAGTAGAGCAAAGTGTCCTTGAGAAACGCATGCACACATATACACAATCGACGCGTACGCCATCTAACGACGACGCCCATCACAATTATGACATACAGCATACGATTTACGATTACGCCCGAGTATTCCAATAGATGACGCGGAAACAAGTGGTTATGACAACAAAATTATTAACCGATTTCTAAAAAGGAGGAGGTTCTCAATTCGGGTTTGTTTATTATTATTTTTTTTATTTATGTTCGGGTCCGATAGACGACCTCCATCATAAATAGACGGATTTGCAAAATTCTTTTTTGTTCGAAAGAGGTTTGTTTCGAAAGGGTCACATTTAAATTTCGTAAAGATCTGATGATGAGTTTCGGAGACAGACAACGGAACTATTCAATAAATGCCAGCAAATCAACCGCGATCGCTGCTATCGCATTTGTATGCATTATTTACGCAATCACACAACATAACATCACGCCTGTACCCTTAAAAGTGGTAGGCAGATGTGTTTAATAGCTTCCTGTCGCTGATATTCACATAGCAAGTAGTGTTATATGAATTTGTGTGGGGTAGGTAGGGACAACTGAAAATTGAAAAATAAAAACTGTTTTTACAAAAAAAAAACAACCGACTTCCAAAAAAAACCACTACAAAGTGAAAAATAACTTTAATTTCGGAAGTCGGTATCGTTGGTTGTAGCTTTGTAGTGTTTTTTTTTTGGAAGTCGGCTGTTTTTTTTTTATAAAAAATTATTTAATTTGTTTTTAGTGTGACTTGAAAAAATTAAGGATGTGGATGATTTTGAAATAAAACTGATTCAATCAAATTTAAAACATTTTTATTTAAAAAATATGGAAGTGGTAGTTACGAGTTTTTTTTACATTTACATTATACCACATGTACCTACTTTTAAGCTATTTTTCTGGTTAACATTATACCTACCACATTTAGTTTTAAATCCTTTTTTTCAGGTTTACGATTACACGTTTATACAGTATGTTAAATAACAGAGGGCGTTCCCTTAAACTCGTTAATCTATATCATTAATAGATTAAAATAAAAATATCAGCATAGAAAAATAAGCATAAAATAATCCGAATTAAAAAAAATAATTAATTGTCAATAAATTCGAAACCTCCTGTTTAAAATCAAAATAGTAGCGCGGAATAGTATTCGTAGTAGTAATGCCTAAACGCAATGCGCACGATGCTGGCCGAGCGTTTCCGAGAGTTCACGAAGCCGAGTGAGACGGCCGCCCCGCCCCGCCCGCACCCGCGCCCGTCATTCATAAATAAATTCCGACATTGCTGTCCTTCAAGTACGCGTGTACAGAGTGTTTCTTTAACGTATCAATTTACGATTTTTAGTGAATATTTTAATATAAAAAAAATAAAAACATTTTATTTTCGAATGGTAATATTTTTTTTAGCATGTATGGATGCTATACTATTGCGGGTTAACGGGAACGCCCTCTGTTAGTTAACATACTGTATTACACCATGCATCATGATCATGTTATAAAATTATTTTTGTTTCTAAAATTTACTAAAATCTAAGAAACGTGTAGACGTAACAACAAATGCCAAACATTTGTTGTGAATAATTTTCTTCATAATTTTTACGTTCTTCTTTGTCGTTATCTTCATTTTTGCCATCGCTTTTCTCTTTATTTTCGTTTTTATCTTCATTTTCGTTTAAAAAACTATTCCGGTCCGTCTACAGGAATGGAGAGTGAAAGAAAATTATAATGGAAGGTTTTAAACAATATTTGCCTACCCACTATATTTGGATATCTGACTGTGACTCAAGCAAAAAAAGAGCCGACTAATTTTCAGTAAAAATCAAAGTGATAAGGACTATGGCCAGTCATATTGAAAGCCTGATATGCCTAGAAGTACTAGATAAAATGAAAGATGATTTCATGAAAAAATTAAAAAAATATTGATGAAGAGCGAGCAATGATTGAAAGAAAAACTATTTTACAAAGTGCTAATGGAGAATGGCTTGAGATGAGAAGATCTTTATTGACTGCATCCAATTTCGGTAGGGTTATAAAAAAGCGCTAATACACCTTTTGCTAATTTAGTAAAATATATACTTTACCGAAAAAAAATTGATCACGTCGAATCCATAAGCCATGGCCAACAAAATGAAAAAACCGGCCTCGCACAATTGGCTGTACAAGAACACAGTCATAATCATTAGAACCTGTGGTTTATTTATAGACCAAGAACTATGTTTCTTGGGTGCATCGCCTGATAGATTAACTGGAGAAGATACTGTGGTTGAAGTGAAGTGTCCTTTGACAGCCAATAAAATGGGCCTTGCAGCAGCAATTGAAAAGAAAAAGGTAAATTTCTGGCAAAAAACAAAAACAGGTGAACTAGTCAACAACAAAAAACATGCTTGGTATTTATTACCAAGCACAAGGCTTTTCACATGACTGGCCATAGTCCTTATCACTTTGTTTTTTTACTGAAAATTAGCCGTCTCTCTTTTTTGTGTACCTTTTACTGAGGATTTTTTGTTTATGTTTTCTTTCTTTCCACGTCTTCTGTTTACCTCTTGGGCTTTTATTGGCCATTTTCTTATATAGCTTTGACATTGCATTTTCTTCATTGAACGACACTGCTGAAGCAATGCATCGCGTCTGATATGAATTTTTCAAGGAAAAGTTAACTTTCTTCCCTCCTACGTATTTCGTAATGATGCTTCGTTCCACCACGTTGCTGTCTACGTCATGAAGTAAACTTCGAGCATGGCCGGCAATACCTTGAATCATAATACAGATTCTCTGCCACAGAGAACTTAACATAAAATCATTTGGAATATCATTTTCCTCCAGATTTAATCGTAAGTAACGATATGTTTGAGGAAAAACTTACTTCTATATTGTAATTTAACCCTTCTGTTTCTTGGTTTTCAGTCTGGATATCATATTGACTTACAGGAGCACTATCCACCTAAAATCCCATTAATCCATTATTCAATTTTAAAACCAATTCTTTTTTAAAATTCAACGTGTTTGTGGCAAGGTGATGTTGCCCTGCAACGGCTGCAACGTGCGGCTGATATTATGAATATTACCTGTATACTAAAGATTTCTTCTAGTACACGTTTAGATGAATATGTACTTTTATCAATAACTTCACAATCGTGATCTTCCTGTGGTACCACTGTTTCCAATCTATAAAAAAAATACCATCACATATCATCACTTATCATCTATCGCTTTCCATCAGGCGTGATCGAGGTCAAAAGCGGGCCGCCCATTCAGCAATAATAAAATGAAAAAAATAGAAGATTTTAAATTACGTTTTTAATTATTTTAAATTAAGTTAAAAGGAGGCTCAATAATTTAAAAAAGTGCATCATTAGAAGCGCAAAAAGTTTTTAGAGGCTCATTAATTTCAAAAAGTGTCCATCATTAGCAGGTCAATAAGTTTTGAAAGGATAGGTTAAATATTTACTTTTAATAAATCAATTCAATTTCCTCACATAACTTTTTTCTCCAAGTGAATTCAGACATGCTGTCTTAGGATTAATTAAGCAAACTATTCCATGAGGGCAATAAAGATCAACATAGTTCATAATGCTGCAATTAACTTTGTGTCTGGGTACGGTCTACCCATTCTCCTTTGTCAAGTAAGTAAGGCCTTTTACACATTATGCCGTGTCTGCGGCAGCGCCGCCGCGCACCGCCCGCCACGGTATTTTTATCTATACAGTATTCTATCTTCATAAAAACGGTCGGAACGCGAATCATACCTACGCGCCTCGATTTCGGTTTACACTCGGTTAACAAACAGTCTCGAATGCTCCGCACTCCGCAGTGACGAGTGGACGCCAGACGGTGTGACGGTTTCGTAAGCAGTAAGCGTGCAATTTGTGACAAATATTAATTGAAATAAGTACAAGTACTTACTTAATATGGCAAAGAGACTATATTGTGCTGTTTTTGGTTGTTTGAATTCGTCAATGTTTTTTTTATTAAATCTATTGATCAAAAAGACCATGTATTTTTATTAAACTCTTTCTATTCCATTCACAACGTGTTTCTATTTTATAAATAAAAAGCCATTAAAAAAAAAAAAAAAAACTACGGACTTCAAAAAAAAACAACACAAAGTAATTAACTTTAATTTTGGAAGTCGGTGTCGTTGGATCTGCATTTTCGTTTTTTGACACCGACTTCCGAAATAAAAGTTATTTTTCACTTTGTAGTGTTTTTTTTGGAAGTCGGTTGTTTTTTTTTTTTAAAAAGTTTTTATTTTTCACTTTTTAGTTGTACCTACCTACCCCGCCTAAATTCATATAACACTAATTGCTATGTTAATATCAGTGACAGGAAGCTATTGAACACATCTGCCTACCCCTTTAAAGGGTATAGGCGTGATGTTATGTTGTGTGATTGCGTAAACTGGCATTTATTGAAGAGTTCCGTTGTCTGTCTCCGAAACTCATCATCAGATCTTTACGAAATTTAAATGGGACCATTTCGGAATAAACCTCTTTTGAACAAAAAAAGAATTTTGCAAGTCCATCTACCTACATATTTTTATGACGGAGTTATGTCCGAACATACATAAAAAAAAAATAGAAACATCCGAATTGACAACCTCCTCATTTTTAGAAGTCGGTTAAAAAAAAATATTTACCTATAGGTACAGTCACAAAACTAGAAAGAAACTCAAGTAGGTTGATGAAATTAAAATACTGTAGGCGGGAGGGGTTATCGCGTGTTTACGTACCGCGCGACTGTAGTACATTATAAAAAAAAAATTATATAATACAGCGGCGCCGCCGCCGCCGCCGCCGCGGTGCCGTCGTATTGGTTGCCCTTGGATTTGCATGAACCCTTGCACACGGCGCGGCGGCGCCGCGGCGGCGGCAGCATGATTCGGCGGCGAGTATTGCTAGCTACGGTTTTATCAAAACTCGTCGCCGCCGCCGCGGCGCCGTGTGTTCATACAAATCCAAGGGTGACTGATGCAGCGGCGGCGCCGCGGCAGTGGCGGTGCCGCTGCAGCTGCGGCATAATGTGTAAACAGCCTCAAAGATAGGTACCTAACATTCATACTGTATAATATTATGAATCTATTTATTATAATAAACGAAATCAATAGGTAATAATAAAAACCAAAATCTTGCTTGTGATAATTTTCATCGCAATTTTTAGATGAATTTGTTATTTCGTTATGCCCAATATCAATAAGTCGCGAAAAACATTAGGTGCTTTTAGTTTTTTTTAATTGTAGTTTCGCATTAGAAATAACTTCCGTGTTGATATTTACGACTGTCTTTCGCCTGTGAAAGATAATTACATTGTAGACGTTTTAATTATTATTTATAAAAAAATAATAAATACATAATAATATATAAATTCAAAATACATTTAAAAAGAAAACTTCGGTTAGAGAATCCCTGGGAATCGAACCCGGGGACAGTTGAATACAAATCTACACATCGGCCTCATACGCTAACGTAACAATTGCGAATGCAGTCGAAAAAGTTGAGCTTATGCGTATATGCGTCATGACTGCACTATCTTAGACGTTTCTAAATTCATAGTTTTATTGTTAAAAAAATAAATATTCAATAATAATAAAATGATCTTATTTTTTAATTTCGTATATATATATATAATATGTTCAGCGTTTTATATGAACGTTTTGTAGTCCGAACGGAATTTTTCACTTCATATTTACAATAAATGATAATTGATAACAAGGTTACGCTATTTTAACTTCAAAGTATTTTATATTTACACGAAATAAAAATATTTACGCAAAGAAGATTATGCAAATAATAATAAACAATGAATTTACAAATAAAACTTTACAAAAACATAATAATCTTGGCGGAAATATTGCGGCGAAAAGAGCGACACGTCCGTATAGCATCAGGCCTCGGCCGGCAGTGTCGCTACACAGCGTTTACGCACACATGCGCACGTATTTTGTTCGAAAATATGAATATGCGATTTACAAAGAATCTATTGTTTGGACAAAAAAATTAAAACACTAGTATTTTAGTATGTTGCTTGTAGAATAATCTGACAAAAAATCAGAATGATTGTATGTATTTTAGTATGGATTTTATTGTAAAAAGAAAATTTTTAGAGGTATCTTCATGATTTTTTTCTATCGTATCAAATTAGTTGTATTATGTTTTCACCACACTATCTATCTAGCATATATCCTGAAGAATATCATATATTTTTCTGATTTTTTTTACTGTAGTCTATCATATACTTTTATTGTTTCGAAAACTTGCGTTTAGGTCTTGTAAGCCCCTTAATGATGTGTACGGCGCTGGTGTCGCAAAAGAAAGCACGGTACGTTTTTGGTTTCAACGTTTTCGTTCTGGAAATTTCGACCTTCAGAACCAACCCCGTGGACGGCCGGAGACCAAAGTGGAAAATGAAGAATTAAAGGCTATTGTGGAAGCGGATCCATCACAAAGCACTTCAGAGATAGCTGCAGGCTTCGGGGTAAGTGATAAAATTGTATTAATCCACTTGAAGCAAATCGAAAAATAAAAAAAACTTGAACGATGGGTACATACATACCTCATGAATTGAGTGAATCGAACTTGCAAACACGCGACGACTGCTGTGTTACTTTGCTTAACCGACACAATAATGGATTTTAAATCGAATCATTACTTGTGATGAAAAGTGGATACGGTACGATAATCGGAAGCGCTCGTCGCAATGGCTGAACCCTGGAGAACCAGTCAAATCCTGCCCTAAACGAAAATTGACTCAGAAAAAGTTATTTGTGAGTGTTTGGTGGACTAACGCCGGTGTCGTTCACTACAGCTTTCTAAAATCTGGCCAAACGATTACGGCAGATATGTATCTATTGTCAGCAACTGCAAACCATGAAGGAAGAACTAGCTGCTAAACAACCGAGATTGGTCAATCGCTCTAGGCCACTGCTGCTTCAGGACAACGCAAGACCACACACTGCACAACAAACAACTACTAAGTTAGGTGAGCTACAATTGGAATGTCTGCAACATCCACCGTACTCCCCGGACCTTGCTCCAACAGATTACCATTTTTTCCGGAATTTGGACAACTTCTTACAAGGAAAAAAATTCAACTCCGATGCGGCAGTCCAAACCGCCTTCAAAGAGTTCATTGATTCTCGCCCCATGGTTTTTTTAGTAAAGGGATCAATAAACTACCTATGAGATGGCAAAAGTGCATAGATAACAACGGTGCATACTTTGATTAATTAATATATATTTTTACGAGGCTATTAAAGTGTCCCTTGAGAAAAAGTTTTTTTTTGTAGGTACGGTCAGCATCAAAAGTCGATTAACACTTCAGTTTTTTTAATCTTAGTTATTGACCAAAATATTAACACTTCAGTTTCTTTTAATCTCAGTTATTGAGCAAAATATTTGTTCAAAATTGCATCGTACTTCTGCTGCAACTTTGAATAAATATTTTGCTCAATAACTGAGATTAAGAAAACTGAACTGTTAATCGACTTTTGATGCTGACCGTACCTGATGACCTGATCTGGAATTCTGGACAAGGTATTTACTGTACTGCATAGGACTGACATTTTCCTGTCGTCCGCCTGAAACGATATTAAGGAGCCGGCCGGCTTAAAGAAGATAGGGAGTAGATTGCGAGTTTTAGTTGTAGGTAGTAGAAAACAACGCCGCCGGCGGCGCCACGCCGCCGCCGATTGAAATTGGTCAGCGCGCCGCCGCCGAGAATTTTTAAGGCGGCGCCCATGTCTAGTTGGGGTCGGCTTCCAGTCTAACCGGATGCAGCTGAATACCAGCCGGTCGATTCTGTAAAAATCTCACCGTGAAAACTTAGGTGATGTGAGTTTTTTTTTGCTAGGAATTGACACCATTGACAGCTCACTCCACGCTCACTTCACCTAAGTTTTCACGGTGAGATGGTTACAGAATCGCACTGCTGTATTTGTATATCAGTGTAAGCATCATTATTAAAAGAGGGATGCGCTAGGTAGCCCGCGAAATTCAAAATTTCGTACGTTTTTTGCAATTTGCAGGTCATTGTCATTTTGATTATAATATGATTCGCGACCGTAACAAATACGACTTGACAGAATTATACTTAAACTACATACACTTCTTATCAGCAGGAGGGCAATGTCCAAATTACTTTGACTAATTCAGGCTTATCGCTACATATTATAAAACAAAGTCCCCCGCCGCGTCTGTGTCTCTGCCTGAGCGCGATAATTACATAACTAACCTTTTTAAAAGAAAATTATAATATTTTTCCCCGACGAGTTTCGCAGAAGTTTTCAGTACAACCATCTAGATTAGCCCGGACTGCTATTGAGAAATTCCTACTGGAAAACCTATAATAACACTCTGCCTCACTTGAAGATTGAATCAAGCAAGCGTCGCGCTTGCTTGATTCAATCTTAGCTAGGCAAACAAGGCAGTCTATTTTATTAATTATTGTTATTATCTTACCTCTTTCCATAAGAGCAAGTGCAAAAATTGGAGTCCCTGAAACAATATTGTAATATTTTAATATTTTGATCCATATCTATACTTAATATTATAAAGCTGAAGAGTTTGTTTGTTTGTTTGTTTGATTGAACGCGCTAATCTCTGGAACTCCCTGTCAGATTTAAAAATTATTTTTGCATTAGATAGCCCAATTCTTGAGGATGTCTATAGGCTATTTAACATCACGCTACGATACTAAGGAACCGAGCAAAATGACAAAAATTAAGCTAGAATGCGCAGCGACTCGGTGGATCAGTTGCCGAAACACGCGGACGAAGTCGCAGGCAGAAGCTAGTTGGTACACACCGTAGTACAGATACCCGGCGATAAATATTGCACATCGACCTTTGGAAAGAGACAACCGGCTAATTTCGGCTTCGTAGAACGTTATCTCTGTCGCAAGAAATACAAACAGTCCGGTATCTATTAGGAGCTGTTAAAACAATTATGATTTGCTTCTTTTGATAATTAAATTTATTCTTTGTATAAAATAGTTTTGTGTAAAAAGGTCGATGTGCAATATTTATCGCCGGGTACTGTATGGCTGTCTGCCGCTGATGATAGATCCCAGTGGACTGTAACATTGCCATTTTCATTAACAACGTTTATCATTTCTAGGCTGAAAACTCAAGAATATCGACAGATTCAGACACGGAACATAGTGACAGCGATATAGACATTGTCGGCGAATCGAACTATGCCCAGCACTACTCTGCAAATAACACGTAAAATTTTGTCTAAACTTAATATTTAGAAATAAAACGTAGTATGTAAGTTAACCCAGTTTTGAAGATCAAAAATTAACTTAATTCTCAAATGTCATCTTCATGTACAGATGCCAGCACATCAAGCTACTACAATCTGTCAAATTTATTTAATAGATTTTCAACTTTATCGCTAAAGTTTAAGGTTCAAAGTTGATTGGGAAAATTTGACAGTTTCGGGTAGCTTGATGTGCTGGCGTCTGTACAATGATTGATGTAGATGACATTGTTCTGAAAGCCAATTCCCGTATTTGAAAACATTCAAAATCGCAATCGCAATCGCATTTCAGCGACAATCAATGTCAAAAACTTGTCAAAAATGTAGGGAAATTAGAGGTATTTTTGACGGATTGCGACTGACATCAGACTGAACGTTCTTAAAATTACTAGAATGGCGGTTTTCGTGAAAATTTACGACACCAGTTGGCACCACTTTGACAAGAGGTCTTCTAATATAAAATATATGATGACGTTCATCATTCGATTCATTCATTCGTTCATCATTCAGTCATGACTAAAGAAAATATAGGCTCTTTGACAGATGCCTGGACCTGACGTGTCAGTGCTGCCACCTAGCGAACGTCATTTCAGAAAACCCTCATTGCCCCTCAGATGTTATATCAGGCAGCCAATCACAGGTGGTATTAACAGCAGTTTGACAAACTGTCACTTAATATTAGTTTGTCTTGATTGGCCATTCATATGCAGCTTAGGGAGAAAAACTTGAAATTCTCAATAAGATTTCTTCTTAATTGAAAATAAAATGGTGTCGACAAATTATTGTTTTTTCACAAAAATAATGAGGGACAGTTGGTATTTATAGTTATACCGGGTCAAATTAAATTATACCTAGCAAAACTGCAGTCGTGATCGGTATCGAGAGATATAATAAAATAAATAATAATAATAAAACTTTTATTCAAAAAAGTAAATCTATTCTAATCTATCTAATATCTAAGCATGATAAAAAAAATAAATAAAAAAAGATTGGATTTTTAGGGGTCAACGATCGCTTGTAGTTTTGTTACTTCAAGAATGAGTTGTGAAAAATATGTTTTATTGGGCTTCAATATCGAAACTAATCACTTCTGTGAAGTTTACACAGAAAAACTTATTTTTTAAACTGGTATTTCAAGTGAATATACGAACAGCGGTCGATGACCCCACAAAAAAATCATCCAATTAATGGCTTTTTTTGTTTTATTATGTTTAGATATCGGTCCGAGTGCTCATGGTCTTTTTAAAGAAATTTCTAAGCGACTGGTTGACACTTCCCGTGACCCAAGGGCTGGCTTTACCTTGGCCAGAGGCTGAGCATCGCCATACAACGTGGCAATGCCGCCAGTCTCTTGGGTACATTACCAGTTGCCAGCGATGCGGATGAATTTTTCGGCGCAATTTTTTAGTTTCTGTATAGTTTTAGTTAAGTTAGAATTTAATTTTGTTATTTTTGGTTTTTATGTCTGTATATAATGTATACTTTAAAATAATCAATTTCCATTATATTATTAAATAAATGGCATGGGATTAGCATATACATTGTAAAATGCAATAAACATTTAACCCTGTATATTTTTAGATCAAGCAATCATTTGGACAACCAAAATGAGGAGTAAATTAAAAAATATGCGAACGATTTCAATTTGAAATACCTAATAATTGGTATTCAAATTAATAAAAATTAAAAATAGATCTAATACCTAGTTGATTTTATTAATAAGAGATCTAGTCAACTTGTAGTTATTACTATTAAGTGCAATAATAATAATATTTTGTAATATAATATAAAACAATAATGATTGACAATTTGAGTGTGTAGTCTAGTCATTAAAAATAATAGTATTTTTAACTAGTATTTATTAATAAAACATTTTAGTTTGTACAGTTTAATATTAGAATGTATTTTGAAACCTGATAAATTACAAAGTGCACGTATCTTCATAAATTTTATGGACGTGTACGTCCACGATAATGTCGTCACGTTAGAAATTATAAATTTGCCCAGTGTCTCCAAGTTAGTAGAATTTTTTTTTCTCAGAATTGTCTAAATAATGTACAGTCAGCATCAAAAGTCGATTAACACTTACGTTTTTTTAATCTCGGTTATTGAGCAAAATATTAATCCTTCAGTTTTTTAAATCTCAGTTATTGAGCAAAATATTTGTTCAAAATTGCATTATACTTCTGCTGCAATTTCGAACAAATATTTTGCTCAATAAGTGAGATTAAAAAAACTGAAGTGTTAATCGACTTTTGATGCTGACCGTACATGCAGCAAAATTATTAAGTAAGCAGGTAGAAATGTTATAGCGTTATAGCGGTGGTGGCTCAGTGGTAGTGGCCGCGACTTACGTGTTGTAGGTCGCAGTTTCGAACCCAGACAGGCGATTT
Organism: Luperina testacea; assembly: GCA_927399505.1. Taxonomy (NCBI): domain Eukaryota; kingdom Metazoa; phylum Arthropoda; class Insecta; order Lepidoptera; family Noctuidae; genus Luperina; species Luperina testacea. The sequence goes on from OV656783.1 coordinate 2,786,719, forward strand.
ATTTTGTGTTAATTACTTCATCGCCATTGCTCTCAAAACTGTGAAGGAAAACACCGTGAGGAACCGAAGATTCGAAGACATGTGACATCTAACAACCCGCACTGGGCGTGGTGGATTACGCCTCACTCCCTCTCACAGAGAGAAAGAAAGAAAGAAAAAGTATTTATTGAGGAGGCTGGTGTCCCAGCAGTGGGAACACTGTTGGCTGATTATGTAGGTCGAAATCACACATTTGCGTATTCCGGAGACAAGAACAATAAATTAAGAAAACGAAGCCGCATCATTATTAAAGATTTTGTAAAACGTCATCTTTTACTTAGGGCGCATTCCACCAAACTTATATACACCCAGAATAAGTCTAATCCCGAGAATAAATTTTAGACAGTTTTTCCATACTAGAACGTCAGACGTCAATTTTAGAATAGAATAGAATATACTCTTTATTATGTACAGTCGGTTTCAGAGAAATAGTACCCCTCCAAGACTTAAAGATTATCGCCCGAGCACGCTCGGGCCCGCGTGTCACGTGAGCCTTGAGCAGCTCCCTCCCCCGCCGCCGCACCCATCTCGTGACCCACCGATCCGCCTCAAATATTATTTGCAATATGGTATTTTATCGGCTTCCTTCTGGCCGAACCGTATAGATACCAAGAATAACTTACAAAAAGACACTGCGTGCGACTAAGATACGAACCCACATCGCGAGATCATCTAGACCGCGCCTTATACCACTAGGCTATTGGCTCAGTTAGCAATCTTAACGAAAATTCGAATAGCATTACTCCTTTTATCGAACAAGGTTATTAACGGTCTAATCTTCTAGATATTAAGGTTTAAATTTCAACTTCCGTGTTATTTTAATACTAGCACCTTACCGTCTTGTTTTACAAAATGCAATACGCAACTCCTCTATTAACTAAAACATAAGGTTGAAATTAGCATAGATTTCTTGTTTGGTTGAACAGAATGTGTTGATTCCGATTGTTGCACTACCCTCATTTTACTTCAGAAACTTAACTGCTGTATGAACTGCGAGTTAAGGTTGAATTTAGTATACTATTCTTCGCCTTATTTACTAAACTGTGATTGAGGGTATTTTTACTTTTCAAATGGTTTCATTTTCGTGCCGATTCGCTTGTGTGTAATTATCTTCATCGTAATATTATCCAATTTATTAAGTTTTTGACCAGTTGAACCGACCGACCGACCGACCGATGGTATGGTTCGATTAACAACTTTATTAAAGGCTAAAATTGTAGTTCTGTGGGAAAAAGAACAAAACATAAAGAAAATAGCACGAGATATAAGCATAACGGTAAGATTTACGTTATTCTTACACATACCTATTTATTGTTGCATTATTGCTTACAAGTTGGATTTTTTTTAATGTATTTCTAATATTATTATTTTCATTACAGAGAAAAACAGTTCGTAGATGGATACAAAGGTATCAAGCGACGGGTGATATGAAATGTGATCACCAAGGCCCTCGCCCGATTGCTTACACTGATGAATCGAAGCGACAACGTAATATGTATTGTGAAAGTTCACTCAGTGGCACCCTTCAAAACTACGCGTTCAAATGCTGACTTCAAGAAGTGTTAGACAGTGACGGCCATGCTATCCGTTATGAATAGGCAACTCGGCAGATTGACTGTGTAACTTATTTGATAAAAATGCATTGGAACATTTATATCAGCAAATGTCAAGTGTTAATCATTCCCAATATCATTCCATAATCAGTGGGATCATTATCTCGTAGTCAATCAAAAATAAACAACCTTTATTATTATGAATCCAGTTCTTGTTTAAAAGTAGTCTTGTAATGTGTTAACGATGCACCATCTGACCTCACATATTTTTCTAATATTGTGTTAAATAAGGGTTATCAGAAAATGTGATAAAAGAGAAAGATGTATATTGCTATACTGTTATAGTTTAGCATGTTGGTTCTTCCTCTGTAATTCACAGTTTCTAGAAATATCTATAAACGAACCGTTATCTAATGTTAAACGTTCTAAACCAAACTAGGGTATCTATTTTGTGTTTAGTTAATATTCTAAGTATAATAACCCCAATTTAACACAGATAGAAATCTGTATATTCAACCAGGAAGTGGATTCCATGAAGTCCTAGAAATGTAATTAAAAAAATAAATGAATATTGTTTATGCAAAATGCTAAGCTTTTATTACAAACCTCCATTTGATTTTTTAATAATAATTAACGAAAAAAACAAAACTAACTACTAAAGAAACTAAAAAATAATAATAAAGGTAAATTAATAAAATAAAAAAAGTCTTCTCGACCGCGGATTGAACTCGAGACCATCGTATCGTTAAGCCGCAGTGTTAACCTCTAGACCAACATGCCACTTACGATACATTTCAAAAAACTTAAGTAGGTTCGATGTCATTTCCAAGGGGTAAACGTTTCTATGAAGCGTGCTGTACACCATATAAATTACAGACATAAACACATTTACACATACACACACACCACACACACATTTACACATTACACATTTTATTCCACGTATAAATTTATCTGACTTAGGTAAAATCAGCCCTTAGTAAAAATCTTAAATTCATTCACTCACTGACCGACAACACACTTCCTAAACCGCTGGGTCCATAAGAATGAATTCTCGCAGAACAGTCTTATAAAACTAAAGTGAATGACTTCAAAAATCCTGTCTTGATAAAATGATTTTTGAAAATTCGTTCCCTTATGGAGCGTGCACGGGGCCCGCTTGGTAGAGATAGCTCACTCCCTCTAGAAGATAGAAGGCGTGTGAACATTACAGAATCATTAAATCGCCTTCTTGGTAGATAGCCCACTCCTTCTCAAAGAGAGGAGGCCTGTGTGAACATTACAGAATCATTAAATCGGTCATACGGCTTGTAAATAAAATAAATGGCTTCTTCCCGACATGACATATCATATCATCACACCTGTTTTGTCCAAAGGGTTAGGCGTAATTTTCGGGATTTTCGGGATTTTCGGCACATTTTACAATTAACTGGACACAAATTATACATTTTACAATTAACTGGACATAAATTATACATTTTACAATTAACTGGACAGAAATTATACATTTTACAATGAACTGGACACAAATCCAGGATCCAGACTGCTACTGAGAAATTCCATACGGACAAAACTCAACAGGACTTTGTCCGACCAGGGAATTGATACCAGGACCCCATGATTAGCAGCTTGCGACCACTTAACTACACCGAAAAGTTTTTTAACATTATCTGCCCAGTCTTTTCCCAACTACGTTGGAGTCAGCTTCCAGTCTAACCGGATGCAGCTGAATACCAGTAATTTTACATGGAGCGACTGTCTATCTGACGTCAACACAGTTACTGGGTAACACGATGATCACTAAGCAGACTAATCATTATTTTAATTTGTGATTTAATGCCTGCTTACTTATCAATTTCGCTGGGTGTACAGTCACGAGTATAAGTATGTATACACTTGGCTTTATTCAAAGACGATTTTCTCCTTTAGTTTTGAATGAAATTTTATGTTATTACGAACAACGTATTTTCGAACCATAGGTTTGTGTAAAGTGTCGTATTTCAACGTTGCATTCGTTATTTCACGAAAAAATCGCAATTGAAAGTTGCCAAGTGTTAACATATTAGTGCTCGTGACTGTACTGTACAACGCGTGCCACGAAAGATGAGACTTGACACACCACGTGGTTTGACTTGCGCAGTACACGATTTTAGGTATCTTTAGCGGTATGAGGTCTGAGTGCGGGACGGGACCGGACGTCATAGGGGCAGCGGAAAGAGCGGGGGAGGCGGGGTCAAGTCTCATCTTTCGTGGCGCGCATTGTACCTGCGTAACCAAACTTTACAGCTTTGTATAAAGAGAATTCAATGATAGATAATAAACTAGTGTTAACTCAATATTAGACAGATTGTATTGTAATGAAGTTGTAAATAATTATAATTAGCATAGGAAAGCTCAAAATATAGATTTAACTACGAGAAATTGTTTGTTTGTTAGTACCATTAAAACTCCATTTTCGTAGCAATAATAAAAGTTACTTGAGTGCTGCAGTATTTTCATGAAATGGCCGGCTGTAACGTGTAACGTATTGTTTATCGATTAACCACTTTTTAACAAACTTCAAAGAAGGAGTTTCTATGTCAATGTATTTTTTTATTTATCGATATCATCTTCAATTGTGAAACCTTGTGTCAGTTTCTTTGTATACAATAGAATCGAAGACTAGTTGATGGGTTTGCAAAATAGTTACTTATTTGAAAACGAAGAATTACTGTTAATTAATATTATTGTACATTTGTTTGTGATGTAGCTATTAAGTTATTTAAATAAAATTAATGGAAAAATATGCACTTCGTTTTATTACATTTGGTATGGGCAAGTGATACAAGGAGAAATAAGGAATATTTATAGTGAAGACATTTGGTATGGGTAAGTGATACAAGGAGAAATAAGGAATATTTATAGTGAAGACATTTGGTATGGGTAAGTGATACAAGGAGAAATGAGAAATATTTATAGTGAAGAAAGCCTTGAGTACGAAAGTGGATGGTTATAACTAAGAGTACCTACTGTATCATATTAAATATATAGCTGTCAGATAATTTTCGAATGTGCTTTTCCAATGTGTCCACTGAGGGGAAAGATCTCTTGGCTTGAAGACGGGTCTCCTTCGAAACGTTCTGATCGTAGATATTCTTCCATTTTTTTAAATAAATTGTAGTAGAAGAATATACCCGTAATTGATAGTATTTAGGTTTCATTTAACAACATTCAATATATTGATTCCATGACAATATGAATCGTGACAACACAGTTTCTTCTTTACTTATAGGCGGATACAGACTAGTACAGACGGATACAGAGCTAGTAGGAATATAAGTCTGAAATCGCCAAACTGCTTTAGCGAGCGTGGCTGATCAATGCTCGTGCTTTCTCTTTATGACAAGAGGCCTTCCCCGGCTCGCCCTGCAGTGGGCGAAGGCCAGTTGTATTTATGAAATATAATAGCGCGAAGCGATGAATGAAACTGCGATTCCGAGTGACGACTGGTATATTTTTCACATGGGTATGTGAAAAATTCATATAACACTTATTAACATATCCCACATCTCCTCCTTAAAACATTACTTAAAATATGGGGGCACTTATTTTAGTTTACAAGTAAACTATTATTTCATATAAATTTTCGTTTTTCTTTTAATATTCACTGTTTATTTAATATAAGAACCAAAAATAACAAAATTAAATTCTAACTTAACTAAAACTAAAAAATTGCGTCGACAAATTCATCCGCATCGCTGTCGACTGGTAATGTACCCAAGAGACTGGCGGCATTACCACGTTGTATGGCGATGCTTAGCCTCTGGCCAAGGTAAAAGCCTTGGGTCACGGGAAGTATCAACCAGCCGTTTAGAAATTTCTTTAAAAAGACCATGAACACTCGGACCCCAAGAAAGAAAAAGATGTTTTTTTAAATCATAAAGGCTCCTACAAACAGACGCGACATGCGATATAATCGCGCCTGTTTGAACGAGCCTTAATGCTGTTTGAAATAAAAATAAAAAAAAAACAAAGTAATGATAATCTTTTACAATATATTTAAAGATATAAAGCCTATGATGCCCATTGACACGAAATGTTTCACAAACATTTCGTCTAGCACCGTTACTCGTAGTAGTGTACCTCGTGGTGATTTATTTATCGTAATAGGAAGCGATCTGAAACCCCTTTAATTTCGTTCCAAAAGAATAACTAATTGCAATTAATTTGTCTATGGACCCCCAACAAGCAATCAAAATACCCTCAACAATAATAATACAATAAATAAATACATTTCGCACAATTTTCTAAACATTCGCAAATAATAACAAGCATTTCTAAACAATTACTTTGCAAGGGGGTACACAATGCCGACATTAGTGTCAAATTGTGCGTGAGATTGTAGTGAACGTCATAACAAGGTTAGTGCGGACGGAGTAACTTTGTTAAATGCAGGCGATGACGGGGGAATAGCTAGTGTGATTTCCTTTGAGTCAGTTTTGTTTTGATTTTATTTATCACGTAGTTTTCGTTGGTGAAGTCTTGTTCGCGCGTGGATTTTGATAACACAGCGTATCTAAGTATTTTTAACTAGGAGGCAGTACTTAGGTATTACGTAGTATTATATATTTGTTGCTCATACAGTACATAATATATAATCTTAACACAAAATTAAAATAACGAGATCAGCAGCTTGTCCACGGATTCCACAATGGTGAAACAGTGTATTGTGGTCAACGCAGTCAAACGCTTTTGAGAGGTCACAGAAAATGCCAATTGCACGCTGGGACTTCTCCCAGGATTCCAAAATGGGGCAGTCGCCTCCTTCTGCGAAGCAGTCATGCTAGCGAAGGAGGTGGCGGGACGGCTGAGGGAAAGAGCCTCCCGTCCCAGATGCTCCGGGCGTCGGGAGCCGCGCGATGATTCCCGGCCACCGCAGGCGCGGGCCTGCGGGCGGAGAATAATGGGTAGCTCACCGTCCGATCAGGACCAGGCCCGTGCCGGACGGCGCGTACGTGTTGTACGCGCGCCTTAAAGAGATGTCAGCAGCAACTGAAGGGGCCCGTCAGGGCCGAAGCCTGCCGGGTCAGCGGGATTGTCCGAAAGGGTTACCGTTGGCCCGGAACATAAAGGGCTAAGGAAGGAACATGGGTGGGTTTTAGTCAGTAAGAGTCTGACACTCCCTTCCGCTCCACCCAGAGCGGGAGGGGTCATTTGATGATTTCCTAACATGAAAAAAAAAAGGATTCTAAAATGTGACTTATGAGTTTTACTCCCGTGTCAGCAGACGACTTCCTCTCGTGAAACTGGCGACTATTTAAAATCCCATTTGAGTTATTTGACCAAGTCATTTGACACTGGTTGACACTTCCCGTGACCCAAGGGCTGGCTTTTACCTTGGCCAGAGTCTAAGCATCGCCATACAACGTGGTAATGCCGCCAGTCTCTTGGGTACATTACCAGTTGACAGCGATGCGGATGAATTATTCGACGCAATTTTTTAGTTTCTGTATAGTTTTAGTTAAGTTAGAATTTAATTTTGTTATTTTTCTTTCTTATTAAAACTAAATGATTACCTATTAAAGCTATTAGCAGCATGAATATATTAGTTTTCAATCTGAACTGTAATCCAAATAATCGTAACATCGGCCATAAACAGTCATTTGCCAATATGAGTCAAATTTAATGTTTATAAAAAGACTAACCTGCCGATGATGTACGTGTCAAAGTGCCATAAGGTGTAATAACTAATAATGTCTCACAGTGGGGTAGCATTTAGTTTTTGTCGCAGGTACAACAATGAGAGAGAGAGGGTTACTCAGGCCCGGATGGTGTTATGTTGAAGGTAGCCAAGATTTTTTACGCGATAAAATCGCGCGCGACACTAATGCACCGCAAGTCGCGCAACGCGCCTTTGAGTCGCGTAAAAACATCATATTCTCAAAATATCATATTCTCAAAACATCATTTTCGTATAATAGAACATTTTCTTACCTGTGTGTACTCTTATCAACAAAATTCTTTGCAAGCTACGACAATCTGTCAAATTATTATAATAGATTTTCAACTTTTCCGCTATAACATAAGGTACAAAGTTGATTGGGGAAATTTAACAGTTTCTTATATTTTTTCTCGTAACATAACATCACGCCTGCATTTCCCGTTGCATTAAGCAAAGGTGTACCTAAATTACTCCCATATTTCGCCAGTTATTTTTAATAGTCTTATAGTTTTCTAAAAATGGTTCCTTATTCAAATGTATAGCGTCCCTTCTATAATTAAATCACGTCGATATTGAGCCTTCTGCGCCCGAATTAAAAGAGTTGTTCTCGATCTCACCCCTCGTCACTGTAGAGGGTTACAGCAGTAAGTCAAGTGTGACGTGTCCACGAAAAATATATCTATGTACAGTTATTTTACCTCTGAAGGCCAATTCAAACTCAAACTCAAAGCATATATTTAAATTAAACCTTGTACAGGCACTTTTTAATTGTCAAAATTTAAATAGTCTGTCAGTTTAGTCAGAAAGTTGAAGCTAGTTGCCCATTCCAAAACGTAGATCTCTATGGAGAAGAACGGGCAAGAAACTCCATGGACACTCTTTTAAATCAAGATATTACAAAATCCTGGGTACATTATTATTGTTGCTTCTATATGTGAGAACAATGTAAAAAAAAAGACAATAGAAGAAACATTTCAAAATATAAGATTAAAAATAAGCCTTGGCAGTTAAGAGATGACCAGTCACAACCGACGGCGCCCGTTCACGAACATGACGCGTGGGTCAGGACCATCTAGCTCAACCATTTTGTAGTATTCCTGTTATTAATTACAGTTCGAAGTCTAGTCGCAATCTCATCTTAGCGACAATCAATGTCAGAAACCTTAAAACTCAAAAAAAAATTAAATAAAAAAATAATGTCAGAAACTTGTCAAGAAGGTAGAGAAATTAGAGGTATTTTTGACAGATTGGGATCAGACTGTGAACGTTCTTAAAATTGCGAGAATTGCCCTCAGATTTTGCATCACTGTCAAAATCATTGTGATCTTTATTTTATTGCGATAAGGTCGCTGTTTGGTTGCTGGTAGAGGTGACATAACTGTGACAAGACTACAGTACCCAGGGTTATCTACATAGCACACACAGCTACACAATCTATACTAATATTATAAAGCTGAAGAGTTTGTTTGTTTGGTTGAACGCGCTAATCTCTGGAACTGTCAGTCGGATTTAAAAAATTCTTTTTGCATTTGATAGCCCAATTCTTGAGAAAAGCTATAGGCTATTTAACATTATGCTATGACCTTTAGGAGCCGAGCAAAAAGAAGAAAGGAAGCAGGCGATGCGATGCGACGGGGTGGGTCGGAGTAACAAAAAATTTCACGCGGACGAAGTCGCGGGCAGAAGCTAGTAAGCTATACATTACCAGTTTTAACTGACCTTGCATTGTACAGGTTTTTCGTAGAATCAGAAGTCAGCTTAAACTGGTTATAACCAACTAATAACTATTATTATAACACTAACTATAGTGGTTAACTGGTTATGGTTGGTTGGTTGGACTGGTTGGTTGGTTGGTTGGTGGTTGGTGGTAGCTTGATGTGAAGCCGAGGTATTAGTGACAGAGACGGCGAAGCCCTACAAAGTTGAACTTTAAAAAAGATTGTTTGCCATTAACACGGCCGGGTGCAGTGCAGTGGTGATATGGAAGCTTCAATTAACAATGTTTATTAACGAATGTGTTAGCTTAGGCCTGTTAAAAATTACTGTCAAATCAATTGGTTACCTATACATTTTTACTGATATCCATTAAAAAATCAGCAACATTTTAAACTTCTGCTATTTTCTGTGCTACTCCAACAATCTCCGAAAACATAAAACGCCCATCGAACCAATTTTTACTGCCCGACTTCACCCCTTTCCAATACAAAACAAACCTTGTATCCTTTACACAAAGTCCAAAATCCCTTATCAAATGGAAAATTAACTTGGCATCCAGTAATTTGCAGTTATTACAAGCCGGAATGCGGCGCTTTGATCCAGTTAGAAGCGGATTGAACCGGTTTTAGGGGTAGGTGCGACCGTCAAAGGTAGCCTAAAATAGATTTTGTATGCCAAATATGATTAGGTACCTATTTCTGTTTTGTTTGATGTAGGGAACTAATAAATATAATTATGTGAATTAGATAAAGGTTTATTGCAGTGATTAAATGGATGAAAAGGGGATAGAAGATATTTGTGGAAGTGTTTTGATTTAAAGGCCTACAAACAGGCGCGGCACGCGATATAATCGCGCGCGACACAAAGGCACCGGTCATTGCGCGACTTGCGGTGCCTTTGTGTCGCGTGTCGTGTCGCGCCTGTTTGAAGGAGCCTTAAAGGATAGACATAAAACTTGTTTCTTGTTAGTACATTAAAGCGAAATGCTTCTGGAACTACATGGTGTTTGGTAGGAGGACCGACACAATTTATTAAGAGATTGGGGGGGATGTCATTTGCTAGCACTTTACGTTTAATTTTTATTATTATGATCGTTCGTTCATCGTTCGTCGTTCGTTTTTTTTATTACAACCACAAACAAAAAAGTTGTGTCGTATTTCAGGTTATAAAAAGGAACATATTGTTATCTCAATTATATGGTTTATTCCTGGTCGTCCCCACCTTGTCGTCCCCAGTGGGAACGAATGGGAAAAAAAAGTTTCGTTCCTCCCCAGTGGTGACGATTGGAACTTTTTAAGTATTTCCCACTCGTTCCGTTATAGACCTATGGGGATTTCAATAACAGATTTCACGGATTGTGAAAATGTTTTAATTACGTCTTTCTGAGCAAGAGTGAACAACGTTTTTGATTAAAAATAAATTAAAAAGACTGAATCACAGGTAATCAACGAACTTACAATAATTCTCTCAAAATTATGCATCACAGATAATCAACTTAATACACAAATGCGTACAGTTTTAAGGTGCGCATCACAGATAATCAACTTATTTACATAAATTCTTACAGTTTTAAGATGCGTATCACAGATATTACGACTGTCCACGATAAAAAAAAAAACCGCCAGCGCCAACTTTGAACCGACGTGACGTCGCAATAAAAAAATTAGCGCACCGTAGAAAGGTTAAACATCGCCTGGGGGCGCGACATTTCGATAAAATGGCCATTACAAAGACATGTCACCCCTTATTAATGCATTAGGGTGATATGTTAATAGATTGAACATGTTTTAATATAGGATTTACCCTTTAGTTTACCCTCTTAAGGGATTTAGGGTAATATAACGATTATAGGTGGCAATAGAGTGAGCCCACCTGGGAGTCTCTTCTCTACGTCCGTCAACGAAGATACGGACCCGTCCGGAAGTAGAGGATCCGTCAAAACAAGTGTAAGATAACAAAATTCGGACGGGAATATGCACATTACGAGTAGGAACAACTGTCAAATCGTTTTGTTATTCATTCTAAATTCAGGCCCCGAATTTATCTCATGTCCGTAATTGATACGGAGCTTGACTCGCACGTTACTTCGGCGGAAATTACGGACTTCGTGCTTAGGGAGCTTCTTTTGCTTGCAACAGGTAGGTAGGTATTTCAAATTTTGTTGGCTTAAAACTTCGCCATTTATACAGCGTCGACAGTGGCACAGCAAACTCACTTTGACTTCATGTATTGGGGCACACAGGATAGGAGCCACCACCCACCCTTCGGAACCCAATTGATGGAAAATGGTTTCTGCCACCAACAATCAGGCATACCATACCGAAAGTTATAGCGTCGGTAGCCACCACAAGGTGGACCGATGGTCTGGTGAAGACCGCAGAAATCAGCTGAATGTTTTCAAACATCCAACTGATTTCTGCGGTCTTCACATTGTGGTATGTAATATGAAAGAAAGAAAGAAAAAGTATTTAATGCCACTCGTACAGGAAGATCACAAACTAAACTAAATACAGCAAAATAAAAAACCAAGTTATATATAAAAAAGTAACAAAAGGAAAATGAAACAGAAAGTCCTATACGAGGCCAAAAGGCTCCTATCTCAGCATGATGCTACGACATTTAAAAAAATAAATGTTGCAGCGCTGGTATTCTGATAGGGCCCGCTGTGATGTCACGGATGTCATATGATGTGCAAGCTTGCAGTAATGGCTTGCAAGCAGTTTACGTAGGATAGCAAATATGTATTATGTTTAAGGGAGTGAATAAATGGATCGCACGACATACGGACGTTTCCTTATAAGTACTACTTAACCCTCAGCCCAATCCTACATGGCGACTTACCAGGTTTTTAACCACGTTTTGGCATTATTTAAATATCTGCATGGACAATTAACGTACCTATATCAAAATGTGTCGCTCAGATATCCAGAAGGACGAAGTATTCATCACTCAGAGTGCTTCCGGAGGATCAAACAGCAGCGCGGAATATCACCTTTCAAACATAGCGTCGTGATGTTCGTCATCTGCACAATACTGTCTATTGCAGGACTTTACGGACTATACGTCAACAACCGGTCCTGCGCTTCTACACAGGACTGGTTGAGGCCTATGTTCAGCAGTGGAAGACTTTTGGTTGATGGATGATGATAGTGATGATATGTGCAACACCAATGGATTTGCCAATGCCTCGCCGTCCTCAGAAAGTCAGAAGCGAAATAAAATGTATTAATTACCATGATTGGCAGACTGCATTGGTGATTATAGCTGTATGTGGTTATTAGCAGACGACACTGACCAACCCCGACCAACACCACCACCAAATCACCACCACCACACCAACCAACCAACACCAACCAACCAACACCACCACACCAACCAAACAATCACCACCACCACCACCAACCACCACCACCAACCACCACCACTCCACTCTCACCAACCACCCACCACCACCAAAACCACCAAGTCTTAAGGCGATATCTTTCAAGGGACAAAGGTAACTATAACCACTAACTAGCTCAACCATACGATTTTGGGACCTCAATGAAAAATCGCTAAAATTTTGCAGAGAGATAGGTTGCATCCCGGGGAAGGACATAGGATAGTTTTTATCGACATACCTTGCGGGCGAAACCGTGCGCGGAATCTAGTGAATTATGAATTTTATTATGAACCATACGTTTTTGGGACCTGAACGCTATTATGCCAAAATCAACAAAGCATAACAGATTTAAGTCTATCATTAAGAACAATTAATATTTTATATATCAGCAATCAGCTTTAGCGAATTACCGCCATTTTGTCGTCAACGGGCGCTTAATGTCAATTATCAAGTGATTACGCTACTCGCCGCTAGATGGCGCGCATCGGATTACCGTCTACTGGGACTTGTTAGGGCGTATGAGCAACCAGGTTAAATTGACCTGTGTTCTCACGTACATTATAAGAAATGCTAGTTTTTTTAATATTGGTCATGTTTCAGAGATTTTTCGTTGGAAATTTACTTTTGGACAGGAGAAATAAGGTTGGTTTTCGATTGTAGAAGTATGTTAATAATTAGGTTTGACTTGGCAATCATTTCTGTTATCTACTTATCAGTGATAAAATATTATTGATTGAGGGCGCGGAGTGAAAATGCTCATGTGATGTTAGGTTGTCATTGTATATATGTATTTATTACAATCATTGTTACTTACCTAGCTGGTATTAAGATCATTAGGTATTTTGGGATCAGGAGGACAGGAAGGTCATGAGATAATTATTACCTATTAAATTACGACATTCCCTTTCATTCTCATTCCCATTAGTTCTTTTTATTTTCATTCCATTTTTTAGGGTAAAAACGGGACCCTATTACTAAGGCTCCACTGTGCGTCTGTCCGTCTGTCACCAGGCTGTATCTCATGAACCGCTATACAGACACACAGCTAGACAGAACACTAGACAGTTGAAATTTTCACAGATGATGTATTTCTGTTGCCGCTTTAACAACAAATACTGAAAACAGAATAAAATAAATATTTAAGGGGGCTCCCATACAACGGCGTTTTTGCCTTGTGGTACGGAACCCTTCGTGTGCGATTGTGACTCGCACTTGGCCAGTTTTTTTTCTTTTTACATTAATTGTAGATAAGCCTGTGTAGTCTCACTGATGGGCAAAGGGTTCCCTTCCCTCTTTCCACTCTTCCCTGTCTACTGCGATTGCGGGCCAATCCTTTAAAAAGAAGCTCTGCTCATCCCGCCATCTCTATCTGGGCCTGCCGCGCAGTCTTTTCCGGCCATTGGGGATCCATTGAGTGGTGGGAGGTCAACGACCGCCTGTTGTATTGTTGCTTGAAGTATATGTTGAGAAATATGTTTTATCGTGTTTAGATATTGATACCAATTACGACTGCGAAGTTTACACAAACAAAAAAAGAAGATTTTTCAAGTCACTAACTGCGGTCGATGACGCCACAAAAAAGTCATCAAATTTCTTTATTTTCTGTTTTATCATGTTCAACAATTACGTCTGAGGAGTTTCGCTAGCTCATTTCATTTGACCCTGTATTTATGAGCCCTATGTAGTAGTAAAAATACTACTACTTACTACTACTACTAATAGTACGCGCGCCCTAGTATTTTTTATTACTTCTTAGGGCCAATTCCACTAAACTTTTATACCTAGAATAAATCTTATCCTGCGTATAAATTTTGAATTTTTGACAGTTTTTCCATACTAAAATTAAATAAAATTGAGGTCTGACAGTTCTTGTCAGACCTCAATTTTATTCTACGGATAAAATATAATATGACTTTGGTAAAATCAGCCCTTAGGAAGGTACACTTATGAGACTGTATTTGTGAGAGCTTCATATTCCACTTTTATTTACCTACATATTTTTGTCCAAAGTTCAAGATAAGAGATAAGACAAGTATCTAACCGGATTACGGAAGTGTGACGATCTCGACAATACTTCATTTGAACTGACTCAACAAACAATTCTGGGTAAGGAAACTCTATGAATAAATTAAATTCATTGTATTTATCTGTTATTCACTAATAACAGATAAATACAATGAATTTAATGAATAAGGGATATGATATTTGTTTGATGAATTTGATCCACATTCAAATCCTTGTTTCGGATTGATGTTATTTCCACTTAAACGATAAATAATTAAAGTTCTCCAGACCGAATTTCTGTCATGGCGACCAATCTCAGCGGACACCAGCTTTTTTTTTTTTTGAGGATGGGAAATCATCAAATGACCGGGGTCCCGCTCTGGGTGGAGCGGAAGGGAGTGTCAGACTCTTACTGACTAAAACCCACCCGTGTTCCTTCCTTCGCCCTTTATGTTCCGGGCCAGCGGTAACCCTTTCGGACAATCCCGCTGGCCCGGCAGACGGACACCAGCCTTCGGCGCGGGAGATGTTACAGTGCACAAATGTGTGGGCAGACACAGGTGTCTTTCCCTTCTCTCACTCTCATTTTTTTTCTCATTGTCTGATTGGACGGCATTCCAACACAACAGGAGAGACATCAGGCGCAGGGCCAAAGGCTAACGGCTATTTCGTAGTACTTACTTAAACAATACCAGCTATGTGGCTATTACTGTATTTAGAAGTAAAACCTATATACCATACTCCAGTAACGAAGGATAAATTTTTGTAAGAGGTAAGCCAGAGTAGATATGTTTAAGAAGATTGACTTGAAAGAGCATGGCAGTTGAGAACGTGTCACGCTCATTTAAATGTCTCATCGATGGTGGCGCGTGTATTGGATCATTCGGTTCCCTACAAAATGGTTGAGCTAGATGGTGCTGATCCTCGCGTCATCTTCGTGAACGGGCGCCGTCGGTTGAGTCTGGTCATCTCTTAACTGCCAAGGCTTATTTTCTTATATTCAATCTTATATTTTGAAATGTTTCTTCATTTGTGTCTTTTTTTTACATTGTTCTCACAAAAATAGTTAATTGTTTATAGTAGCAACAATAATAATGTACCCAGGATTTTTAATATCTTGATTTAAAAGAGTGTCCATGGAGTTTCTTGCCCGTTCTTCTCCATAGAGATCTACGTTTTGGAATGGGCAACTAGCTTCAACTTTCTGACTAACTGACAGACTATTTAAATTTTGACAATTCAAAAGTGCCTGTACAAGGACAAAGGCTTGGGATTGAGTTGCTTCGAATTTCTGCATTTTGAGTGTTTTTGATGTTTTTTTTTATATACACATTGACATTAATGATTTTTTTTTTTAACTGACATTTGCTTACTTTTTAAAGTATTATATTATTTTAATTATTGTGAATGTGAAGACGATGTGGGTCATTTAATTTAGGCATTTTATATTTATTATTATTCTCTCTATGGTCTGGCAGTTTGAGTAATTTATGTGGCCTACCCAAATGTCCTTTCTTTGGTATTGTTCGTCGAATCGTTGAGCTCCTTAAGTCTTGAGTTGAGCTGCATGATTTCTGACAAATGCGTGCACTGACTGGACAGGTCCTCTCAATCTGTGTGGTTCTTTCCTCAAAAGACCATCTCAGACATCGACCTACATGGTCTTCATATAACTTGACCAAGATTATGTCTGGACTTTAAAAGAGACTATGACCTCTGAGTTTGTTTCGGCCTTTCTTCTAAGAGTAGTCAGATAGGAAACGCCGACCTCATCTAGTTAAAAAAATTTATGATTGACGTGTAAAAGTGTTTGTGCAAACCTACTTACAGAAATAAAATAATTTATCATTTATCATTTATCAAGGTTTACCTAATTGAAATAAATGGTTGAGTGTTTGAGTTTGATTATATTATTTGTCTTTAGAATACTGACTGTGCCATTTTTCAAAGGGTAGGAATTGAGTTGTATGAAACCTTCGCCACTGTATTCACCAACCAAACTTTAAAAACACGTCATAGAATAGAATACTCTTTATTATGTACACCATATAAATTACAGACATAAATATAGAAACTGTACAAATGGTGACACAATGGGCGGTCTTATCGCTAAGAGCGATCTTTTAAAGACAACCTTAGGATGGATTTAAAAAGGGGAAGGACAGAAAAATACTGTAGGTAGTCCGTGGTGTACCATTTACATAATACAATAAATAAACATACTAATCTAATAAATATATACCCAAGGGCTGGCTTTTACCTTGGCCAGAGGCTGAGCATCGCGATACAACGTGGTAATGCCGCCAGTCTCTTGGGTACATTACCAGTCGACAGCGATGCGGATGAATTTTTCGACGCAATTTTTTAGTTTCTGTATATTTTTAGTTAAGTTAGTATTTAATTTTAATTTTGTTATTTATTTAAGCATTATGTGAAGTTTTTTAATCTATAAAATTATATATCTATATAAATATATACACATATGTACATATAAATCATATGTATATGTCATATTTATTAGTGAAGACTCATCTATTTATTAGACATGTATGCGTATGTGCGTGCAGTAGGGTTACGAACATAGTGTAATTTGCCAATATCTCGCTCGATCTACCCAGCTTTATACCATTTCATTTTGGGAATAATTAATCCAACTGCGTATGCGCACCCGCTTGTGCACCAATAATCTCTTTTGTACAGCGTTGTGGGTTAGTCTCCGTTGAGATCCGAAGTGCAAGGCAGGAGGATAGACATTATTTTAATCTGACCAACATAGGTCATCATCACTATGTTGGGGTCCACTTTCAGTCTAACCGGATGCAGCTGAATAACTACCAAAATATTACATGGAGCGAGCGAGTGCTTATCTGACCACCACAACCCAGTTACTGGTCAATACGGTAAGTCACCTACACAGGTAACATGTTTTTCGCCGTAAATGAGTACTTCGTGAGTCACATCTTTTACACCTTTGATAACAGGCGATAAAGCTGATAAGATACTGCGGCAGACATTTTGTTTCAGTCCTCAATACGTACTTGGACAAACATATTGTGATTTTCACTGAGTTTTATCAAAAAGTGTTCATGTGTTTTTGATCTTTCCTCGAGACAAAAGGTGAATAGATGTTTTTTTAGATAAATTTTATTTATGATTTAATAGTTATTTGTTATACAAGAGTGCAAAGTTGCTTTTTAACCGCGTGCTCAATTTTGATGACCGAGCAAGCGAAGGATTCTAAAATTGAATCACGAGCGCAGCGAGTGATTCAAAAATTAGAATCCTGAGCGTTAGCGAGGGAATCAAAAGAGCACGAGGTGAAAAATCTTTGCACTCGAGTGCAACACGTAACTTTTCATCCCACCTCAGCGAGGAAATGATGAGGCTCTTTTTAAAAATGCCACTAATTTAGGATAGGTGTCTATATATACGTTCTTTTTCATCTTTTTTGTTGCTTTTAGCATTGAATACGTACTCCATAGAGTGCTTGATTTCTTGGTCTCGGATAATTCAATAAAATATGCCAGCAAAACGTTTTCTGATAAAGTTTTGGCTCCTTTAGCTAGTCGCCACGTGTTAAACATATGGTACTGTTTCAAATACTTCTCGCGTGAGTGTTGAGGGAGAAAGCTCATTTGCGCATTTTTTACAGTTTCAGTCAATTCTGTTGGCGTCAAATAAACTTCGTCGTCGTCGCTAGATACACTCATTTTAGATTTTTTACTTGTTAACAAGTTTCTTGTTTTTATTTTTAACCTAAGGTTTTAACAATAATATGACGTGAAAAGAAAATTGCGCGCGCAAAGCAAATTAAAAAAAAGTACACCAAGAAGGTTCCGAGTCTGAGTTTTTAAAAAATTAAAAAAAAGTTGTATGATAAATTCGGCACCATGGAGGTAGAAGTAAATTATAGGTTTAATGATGTTTTGAATTCACAAACTTAGTGCACACGATGTTCTAAATTCAATTTACTTTATCCTCTAGCGGATAAAAACAGCTTTTGCACTCAGATATCGAAGAGCAAAAATACTCTTTCCGAGATGGGGGGATGAAAAAATATATATACTGTTGTGATGTATTTGTATATTCATGTAGATTCGTGTGTGTTAACTATCTTTGTTTAAGTACGTAAAAGTAGATAAGTATATAGGTTACTTGACTGCGTCTTGTAGTAGTACAATATATTTGGATTACGAATTTACGATACTACAAAGTTTTCTATAGGTATAAGTACTCAATTTTCCTTTATCTTGTACAGACGCCAGCACATCAAGCTACCCGAAACTGTCAAATTTTCCCAATAAACTTTGAACCTTATGCTTTAGCGATAAAGTTGGAAAACTGTTAAAAAAATTTAACAAATTGTAGTAGGTTGATGTGCTGGCGTCTGTACATGCCTAGATACTTATAATTTACATAGTGAATGTTATCTTCTATCCAAAATTTTGAGTATTAAACATACAACGTAACAATGCCGCCAGTCTCTTGGGTACATTACCAGTCGACAGCGATGCAGAGGAATATTTTGACGCCATATTTTAGTTTGTTAATTGTTTTAGGTTAGGATATTTTAGTTTATTTAGTAATAAAAGTTTATCCAGTCGGTGTATATATTTTTATCCTAAAAAACTTTGAAGCTTGATACATCCATCAGCTATTTTTAAGATTGGATACCAGTTGAGCGTAGACTTTTACGACTTTTCATTCGTCAACGAGATAACTGTTAATCATAAATGAAAAAACAGGTTGAAAATATGTATAAGCTGTTAATTTAGGTCAACGCACAAGACTCATTAGTTCAATAGTCATTATTTTACTCAGTTAAAAAAAACCCAGTTGAACCACATTGCATTATTATGTTACGCTTAGAATCCAACTCACCAGTTATTATTTGCACTGAATCTGATAATGGAACAGATAATTTGTTATCTTTGAGATAGTCGAGAACAATGTAGGTGTATAGAGGTATGAGGAACAGAGTGTAAAGTTCACTCATACTCTATAGAAAAGGGAGGATCCTCCGACCAGACGGGTGTTGTGTTTGGCGGGCAACTGCCCCTTGATTCGTGTCGGGCCGTTTGTATCTATGCTAGTTGCGTGGTAAACTCTGCTTGCGCGATGCAGGATTTGCGTGACGTCAGTACTCAGTATGACGCGTTGTTTTGCATGTGGCGTTGTAGATACCGCTACAGGTGGACCAAGTTACGCTTTTCACTGTAACTGGGATTGGGTGACATAATCAGTCTGCAATGTTCCCACAGCTGGGATTCGGGTAGCACATCCATCACGCGGGCCTACACTGAGAAAAACGGGCTACTTAAAATTGGCAAATTTGTAATGTACCGGCAGCCAGATACGTATAATGTGCTTTTCACATGAAAATTATAAGAGCCATACTTATAATGAAACGACACCATGTTAAGTAAGTATGCGGCATAATGCTCTGTAAAGACCATGTAAACAAGTTACTTGTACTGAGGCCGCATCATGAAATTACTGTGCCCGCATTATTAACGTTTACGTATGCGGTTTAATGATGCCGCATATGTATTAACAGAGCAGCATACGTAATTTACTTACCCGGAACCAGGAAAAATGTATGCGCTATACGAACGAAGTTATACAGCCGCATTATTTCAGTATCTAGGCTCTTTACAACAGTAACTGGTTGCCAAATCATTGTACTGACTCCGACTCATTAAGTAATGGTTCCGGTTACGTACATAATATACGAGCATGCGTCGGGGATATGCCGATACATTTTACGCACACTGGATAATTAATAATGTCTCCGCCTACATCATCATTTACGTATCCTGGCTCATTTTACGAACTCCGTTTACTTACTGACTGTGCTCGGTGCGTGTAATCTTTATGACGTCAGCCGCATCATGAAATTACTGTGGCGCACTCTTACCATTTACGTATGCGTTTTAATGATTCCGCACAGAGCAGCATACGTAATTTACTTAACCCGTAACATAAAATATGTATGCGCTATACGTATGACGTTATACAGCCGCCTTATTTCAGTATCCAGGCTCTTTAAAACAGTAACTGCTTGCCAAATCATTGTACTGAATCCGACTCATTAAGTAATGGTTCCGGTTACCTACGTACATAATGTACGAGCAGAGTAAGGGATATGCCGATACATTTTACGCACACTGGATAATTAATAATGTTTCCGCCTACATCATCAGTTATTAGTGTTATTACGTATCCTGGTTCATGTTACGAACTCCGTTTACTTACTGACTGTGTTCGGTGCGTATAAACTTTATGACGTCAGTCGCATCATGAAATTACTGCGGCGCACTCTTAACATTTACGTATGCGGTTCATTGATTCCGCACAGAGCAGCATACGTAATTTACTTAACCCGTAACATAAAATATGTATGCGCTATACGTACGACGTTATACAGCCGCCTTATTTCAGTATCCAGGCTCTTTAAAACAGTAACTGGTTGCCAAATCCACTGGGCTCATTATAATACTTCATGCTGAAAACAGCTTATGCTTTAAATAATGTTTTTTTTTCATTAATAACCTCCATCCTTTGAGTTTTCATTCATATTTTAAGGTTAAGTATGCCCTTTTTCTTGACACAGGTAAAAACTATCCAAAGGCGTGGAAGATCGAATACCTAAACATAATATTTATTGTGTAATTACCTTGCTTTTTTCACTCCCTTTATTTCGGTAGACGTAAAATCCGAATTTGATGCGAAATACGTGGCCATCATAAACACATCAATTTTCGGAAGATTGTCCGATTGTGCCTTGACCGTAACCGATATCAGTCATTTTCGTGTGAATCTTCTACTACTCTATTATAAAACGTGGTCATGGGCGTCATGACCACCCCGCCCTGGGCTGGGTCCAGGCTATCCGATCATTTTTCTGACCTCTTTGACTAAAAAAAATACATGGCGTGATGGCAAACGACTACTGTGTGTAATCGTGTCTCTGTATGAAAGCACCAAAAGACCCTAACGTAATCGAAGGCCAGCTCACTTCGCTCGCTATTGCATTATCTTCATTTAGAACTTGAAATCAAACTCATCTCGGGAAACCTCCTCCCCCCTCGCCCCGAAATTGAAGCGATCATCGTATCCGAGGTGAATGAATGAAAAGAATCAAATTTATCCGAGGATGTTAAAATATGTGAAAAAATTTTCGAGCTCGCTACGCTCGCTCATACAATTTTTCTTTTCTTTCAAACGTTTTCACATTGGCTGTTTAAATACTGGGTGCTCGACAAAGTAGGTACTTCTTGCATGCATCGACACACAAAACCATAGGATGATCATCTGCACGTTTGCATAAGTAAACTTTTGGTTTTCATAAGTTCGGCTCTTTGTGACCCCCCCCCCCCCCTCAAATCGTAGGCTGGGACCGCCCCTGTGTATGGCCCACATCAGTTCTATTTTTCTTCCAAAATATTAGATAATTAATTGTTCCACCAACTAGCACAGGGCGCAGAAAAGGCTATTTACGGCACTGCAGGCACATTTAGTCGTTTTATTTTCCTGAACCCCCCCCCCCCCCCCGAATCTAAAACCTGGCTACGCCCGTGGTATGGACCACCGTGGTCTGATGTGTCTGGAATGATCAGAATGAATATATTTTTGTTTTATCTCATGAGTTTTAAACAGCTCGATAAAGAAGTTTAACAATAAAATAATTTATTATTTTTCTTTTATTGACAAAATCATAAATAACGATATCTTTAAAATTCGTCTCTGAGACGTAAAAAAAACGTGTAAGTAAATAAAAGACTTTTAATTTTGCCTTTGATTACAAAATATTTTAATCAATAACATAAGATCAGGCTGCATGTCCTTTCCCTTGCCTTCCCGCAAGGGTAAGAAAAAAAAAAAAAAGAAGCATCGCGAAACTCACGAAACGTTACCATATATGGTAATGTGTTGCATCAGCCGGTGACGCCACTCCCGCCAACCGGCGCGGGCGGTCCCACTCCCACCCCGGCCGGCCGGCTCGCGGCATTCGCTTCGCAGTGATTCGCATCGCATTGTGTGTGCAGCGGTCGCCCGTACGTAGCGGCAGTTTGATCCTGCAGTCTTCTGAGAAAATTGGAGTGATTTTGTGCTAAAACGCGTCGGAGCGTAGCCATCATGTAATTTATGGAAGAGATATTAAACGCCGGTTTAGAAGAAATAATAACAATCCTTGAAGGTACGTAAGCCAGTTGCTTGGTTTTATTTAGTCAAGATTTTTTTTCTCTGGTGTGGCATGTTTGAACTGAACTTGTTTGATAGCTTTTTCACCGACAAACAACAGACAGACGTATTTTTGACAAGTAGGTACTTGTATTGTTTTAGTAGGTTTTGTTTTTATTGATTACTAGCGACCCGCCCCGGCTTCGCACGGAAACATTATTATTATTATACATATAAACCTTCCTCTTGAATCACTCTATCTATTAAAAAAAACCGCATCAAAATCCGTTGCGTAGTTTCAAAGATTTAAGCATACAAAGGGACATAGGGACAGATAAAGCGACTTTGTTTTATACTATGTAGTGATTGATAATTTTACTAATTTACTAAATTTTCAATTGAACCTGACCCTCCGACTGAACATGTAGGCAATTATAAGTAGTAGGTACCTACTTACATAACAAGTTTTGTACATGTTTGTATTTGTATTTTTCAGACAATCATATAACAACGCTTGAAACTGCCATTCTGTTAAACGAAGATTTGAAAGAACTGATTCCAAAGATTGGCCCCAGAATAAAATTTAAAAATTGGCTACTACAACATCAAAAAGCGACCGGTGTCAATGTACGTACCTACTTGTTTACTTGTATTTTAGCTAATAAAAATGTTTTCTTTGTTTTTTTCTCTTGGACCGATGCCGCATACTTTTGTAATGCATTGTAATAAAGCCTTTAAATTATTTTTCTAGAACCTTGAAATTAAGAATGCTGAGCTACTAAACGACTCTACTCAAAACGCTGTATGGGACACTGATGTCAGTGATAATGCAAAAATCTCTACAGATTGTACCATTGCAGATAATAACACTGTGAGTTACTCATAATCATAACATTACTCAGCTTGATAACAAAACGTATTTCGTCGGCCTAATTCGTTAACCTGCTAAGTCCATTTTTGCATAGTTTACAGTAATTGTAATACAATACTGACAGGCGGCCCTACCCTTTTTTGGTACTCACTTAATTTTTCATTTTGTAGCTTAATTTGGTAATGTTTGTGATATGGACCAAAAGCATTGTTTACACAAGGCCATCGCTGGCTGCCAGTCTCACTGCCTTGAAAAATAGACTGGCGCTCTATTCTCACCAGCGTTGTGGCTTGGCTTGAAAAACCGACCAAGTGCGAGTCGGACTTGTGCATGAAGGGTTCCGCACCATCGTAGTAGGCGATACCCTTTATTTTTTTTTTAATTTATTGGTTGTTGTTATGGCTTTCTTATAGGTTTTCCTGTAATCTATTAGGCAAAGAACTATTTATTGTATTTTCTTGAAAAGTTTAGGCCTTGTACAGTACGATTAATTTCAACTCGATAGGTCCAGTATTTTCAGAGTAAATGTCTGTGACAGATGGACAGACAGACTGACACTCGAGTGATCCTATAAGGGGTTCCGTTTTTCCTTTTGAGGTACGGAACCCGTACCTGTGTATGTTTGTAATAATTCTAAGATTAGGTTTTTTTTTGTTTCAGGTATTGAAACTATTAAATGAGCATTAAGCAGCAGAAACAGCCCCAGTAAGTAGTTAATAACACTTGTGTTGGGGTTGTCTCGCTCCTCTCTTGAATTGCTAAACAGCATTGAGACTGACAATTAATTATGTGACTGACAATAATTAAGCTTGTGTTTTTTTTTGTATGTCTCAATTTTACGATTGAAAATAAATAATATGAATATTTTATGTCTATTTACTTAAAATTACCCTTTACACTATTTCTTTCCTTGGCCTGTCCCATCCCCTCTGCCCCGCATCGCTCGACCGCCTGCTCAAGAACGTACTGTGGCGGACACAGTAAAGCACGGTGAGCCGTACGTGTGTACCACGGCGGATGTGACTTTCGAGTATTTAATATTCAAAAGTATCTGAACATATTTGTATGTACCATGCGCCAGCATAAGGAAAGATACTCGCACCTGTATTTTCCTTATGCTGGCGCATGGTACATACAAATATGTTCAGATACTTTTGAATATTAAATACTCGAAAGTCACATCCGCCGTGGTACACACGTACGGCTCACCGTGCTTTACTGTGTCCGCCACAGTACCGTACGTATACCGCCGTGGTACACACGTACAGCTCACCGTGTTTTACTGTGTCCGCCACAGTATTGTACGTATGCCGCCGGGGTACACACATATGGCTCACCATTATTTACTGTGCCCACTACAGTGTCGTACGTATGCCGCCGTGGTACACACGTACGGCTCATCGTGATTTACTGTGTCCGCCACAGTAGTGTACGTATGCCACCGGGGTGCACACATATGGCTCACCATTATTTACTGTGCCCACTACAGTGTGGTACGTATGCCACCGTGGTACACACGTACAGCTCACCGTGTTTTACTGTGTCCGCCACAGTATTGTACGTATGCCACCGGGGTGCACACATGTGGCTCACCATTATTTACTGTGCCCACTACAGTGTCGTACGTATGCCGCCGTGGTACACACGTTCGGCTCACCGTGTTTTACTGTGTCCGCCACCATATCATACATATGCCGCCGCGGTGCACACATATGGCTCATCATTATTTACTATGCCCGCTACAGTATCGTACGTATGCCGCCGTGGTACACAGGTACGGCTCATCATTATTTACTATGCCCGCTACAGTATCGTACGTAAGCCGCCATGGTACACACGTAAGTTTCACCCCGTTCTACTGTGCCCGCAACAATAGTAAACGGGTGTTGCAGTCGTAGTTTCAGGAGTATTCAGTGCGACTTGCGCACTACGTATTACGTAGCCGGATGTCGGGCTACGTATGTACGTACAAAAATCGACCACGAGTAAATTACGTAACCCGCTCCATGATGAGCGTCAGTATGCCGACTACGTATGACTGACTACTTACGCGTAATGGACCGGGTTACACACGTCATGGTGGTCGATTTTTGTCCTTATTTTACGTAGTGCGGCAGAGGTAATTTTTCTCAGTGTAGTGCGGGTTCTCTCTCTTCATTCTCTTTCCGCATCCAGTCCGTTCCAGCCATGTGGCTGCCTCCTAACCAGAGGGATCGACTACCTTAAGAATGTTCTTAAGGTAGTCGTTTCCACAAAATGCTTGCCGATACGCGGTCTGATACTCTAGGACAGTGCGAGATGGTAGATGTTAAATGTCTTCCAGTCTGAGGTTCTCGGACATACCGATGTTGTCATGATGTTTTCCTTGATAAGAACGCAATGCCTCAATATATAGAACCAATAGCAGCACTATCGAAAGATAAAGTCCGGATAGGGAAAATTTCTCAGGAACCTAAAAAAAAAAAAGTTAAATCTCTTTAAAAGTAAAAAAAGTTAGTTACCTATATTAAATAGAATATCCAGTAAAAACAACTCTCAACGTGAAAACTTAGGTTTAATGATCTAGCTGCCTATCATGGTGACTATCCCTAGCATCGGCGGGATAATTGCGTAACACAGTAAGGCCCGGTATCCACCAAAGCGGAGAGGAGACGAGAGGAGATGTGCTGCGAAGCTGGCAGGTTATTTCCACCAAAGCGGAGAGGAGATGCATAGCGGAGAGGAGATGTGAGCTGTGCGTAGCGGAGATGTGTGATAAGAATGACTCTTTCGGGTGTGCGAGGCGCGGGGAAAAGGCAACGGGGAACGGGGCGTGCCCGCCCAGCCGAGCGGCTACACACATCTCCGCTCTGCCGCGCCGCTTGCTCGCTCGCGGCATAAAGTTCTATAGAAAAATGAGATATCTCCTCTCCTCTCCGCTTGATCCATTTCCATCGAAGCTAAGCGGAGAGGAGATGTGGAAATAATGAAATCCGATTGGTTATTCAAAACATATCTCCTCTCGTCTCCTCTCGTCTCCTCTCCTCTCCGCTTTGGTGGATACCGGGCCTAACTGTAGGAATGCCTTTCATTTTAACAGTTCAACTATTTACGTTCTTGAGCAGATACATTTTTCCAACATATGGAGCAATGGATGATGGATGATTCAGATTGTGATTTATTGTGTGTTTCGCAATTAGGTTGCAGGCGTTAGTATTTTTTGTAGAGCATAACTCATAGATGAGTGAAGAGTAGTTAAATGAAGTAATTAAATAGAAATCTAAATAAATGTTTTATTAGGAATTCGTTCAGTGGTAGATGGCGTGCTGTACCTTCTGCCTACCCTCATAGGAAAACGGCGTAAGTTTATGTATATATGTACAGACGCCAGCACATCAAGTTACCCGAAACTGTCAAATTTTCCCAATCAACTTTGAACCTAATGCTTTAGCGACAAAGTTGAAAATCTATTAAATAAATTAGACAGATTGTAGTAGCTTGATGTGCTGGCGTCTGTACTAAGAAGTCGGTTGAAATAATTAAAACTCGTAGTACGAGTGATTTTGCGATTACAATATTAATGGTTTATGACTAAGTAGGTATCTGTAAGATCGACCTCGCGACAGTAATACATGCATGCATACATGTTGTCTGCTGATTGTATTTATTATCTTTTCGGTTGTGTGATAACTGATAAGTAAGGCCTTAAAACAGTATGTCATTGATATTTTTATTGTTTTTCACAGGAAAATGGGTGGGCGCGTCCTAACGTGTGTCATTCTTGGAATCCTAGCAGTCGGGGGCAACTGCCAAGATGGTATGTACCGCCATCTATTGACAATTTTTATAACGAAAGACGGATTTCTTTAAAGCGACATAGTAAAGTTTTATTCAGAAAATTCCCAATTCAAAGTAAATTAATTTAAACCAATGTGTCATTTATGTGCACTGAATAAATGTTTTTTTTATATATCTATCCATTACTTATTTAAACAATATGAAAATTACAAAACAAAAAACTTACGCGTACGCTGAGAACTTAATTTAGCGCCATCTAGTATCAAGTAGCGTTACTAACCAACTAAATATTTTCAGTTACAACCGAGCCATCCAATGCAGTTGAAAATTCTAACATCTGCAAGCTGTGCAAATGTGAAGATAGTAAAGTAAACTGTTTCGACCAGAGTATTACTACTTTCTTCACGAAACAGGAATGGACAGGTACGTGACTTTCAACGGGCTCATAAAAAAATTAGGTACACACTGATACTTTTTTTGAGCCCCTGACGGGGCAAGAGCCGTTCACGTCCTGGGGGCCTAAAAAGGCCACTTTGGCAGAATCATAAAAGGATAATATTATGAATCATAATGGACAGTTAACTGTTAAGTTAATCGTATCAAATCCCATTGGTGAAAGATGTTTCAGTATTTTTTTTTTGTCTGTACTAAAATACCAATAAATCCAATCCCCAATCTCTTTGATTATACCTACGTAGTGCAGCGAATAAAAGAAAAACACGGACTGTCTTCGCCATATTATTATGATACACGGCCCCGATATGTGTGGGAAGACCTTTAACAATAGCGGTAAAATGTGGTTACTCGTAATCTACGTATAACTAACAATCTAAATTCAACTCTCCAAATTACAGATCTAACAGACTTCAAACCAAAAATAGTGGATCTAAGCGAGAACCGTTTCACGAATGTCACCGTCATAGCAGACCTGACCATCGAAGTGCTGAATCTGTCCCGATGCAGCATAGAGTTCATTCAGGACGACAGCTTCAGAGATCTGCAGGAGATGAGGGTCTTAGACCTGAGTCACAACCAGCTGACTACCGCGAAGTTGGGCCCGAATGCTTTTGAGGTATCTTGGTCTTCGATGCTAGTATTTTTGGCTTGTTATATAAAATTTTGGTGCTATTTGAGGGAGGAAGGGTACGTTTTTGTTTTATTTATTTTTAACCTTTTAACTCATTTACTAACTCTGACTGACTCGCCAAAATATTGCAATCGAAAATATGGAAATAATTATGCCGATTGTAAATCTACTTAGAGTCACGTTACGTGATATAGTTATACATATTAGACAAATGACATATTCGAGGCTACACGCTATTTGAATGCTGACACTGCATTGATTGAATTAAGTATATAATATTATGAGTAAATCCTTCTAATTATTTATCCTTAAGGCGAAAGCGCCAGGGTAGCCCGAGAAATTCAACATCTTTCACGTTTTTTGCAATTTGCTGGTCAGTTTTAAGTTGTACGTTGATTAATATATGATTCGCGGCCGTAACAAATATGTATTTACAGAATTATAATCATTAAAGTCATCAACACAACTCTCTAAGACTAAGTGATCCCACAGAATGACTATTTCATGAAATTTTAACATTTTGGGATTATACTAAGATTAGTATAATCCCAAAATGTTAAAATTTCATGAATTTCATTTCATGATGTTTTTGTTAGATAACAAGTTGTTTTACTGATTCGAACGAAATTCTACTAATATTATAAAATGTGAAAGTTTGTGAAGATGTTTGGATGTTTGTTACTCAATCACGCGTAAACCGTTAAACAGATTTGGATGAAAATTGCCACATAGATAGACCATTCCTGGATTAACACATAGGATGCTTTTTATCCCGATATTCCCACGGGACGAAACTTACGCGGGCGAAACCGCAGGGCGCCTGGCTAGTATCAACTATTTAAAATTCTCAAATCGCCATCACACACAGAGAGAAGGCCAGAGTCTCAACAATGGTAACTAATAGAAATAAATAGGCTAATTTTTGGTTTTTATGTCTGAAAAATAAATAAACATTGCTTTAAAAATAAAGTCGGTTTACTGACGATAGTTGAACGTTACAACGTCATAAGAAAATACTGATGGAATAGTTGCATTGCATTTGTTAATATTCGCTTGCACTTCAAGCCGCCATGGAACGCTACAGAGCGAGGCCGCGAGGTAACGGTACATGAGTCATGTTTTTTCGTGAGTGCAGCTAGCTTCATCGATTTATTAGACGTTGTCACGTCAAAAAAAAAAGCTAATTATGTATGATTCGTTACTAAGCAAATATAATTCATTTCAGGGTCGCTTCATGGCAGAGGAGTATAAACCTCTAGCAGCTTTGAGGATCCTCAATTTAGGTTACAATGACCTTCACTCGTTACACCCGGACTTATTCGAGCATATGCCAGAATTGGAAGAATTGGACTTGAGTGGAAACCCGTTGACGACCATCGATCATGTGACTTTGATTGCGATAGCTAGTTTGCCGATGTTGAAGGTGAGTGACATCTAGTGTTGAGTTGCCGTAACTATAAAACTTTATGCCTGAAAAAAAAAAGAAAAAAATAGTTTGACCCTTCAGGCGGCCTGAACAGGCCACTTTGGCAGAATCATAAAAGAATAGCATTATGAATCATAATGGACAGTTAACTGTTAAGTTAATCGTATCAAATCCCATTGGTGAAGGATTTTTCAGTATTTTTTTTTTGGCTGTGCTAAAATACCAATCAATCCAATCCAAATCCAATACCAATCTCTTTGATTATACCTACGTAGTGCAGCGAAAAAAAAAACACGGACTGTCTTCACCATTTTATAATTCATAAAGTTATCCTTTTATGATTCTGCTAAAGTGGCCTTTTTAGGCCTCCGGATCATTGTTTGAATAGTTTTATTTAGTACTCAATTATAAGTCGGTGACAGTTGAAAAAAGAAAGTAAAACAGCCACTCCCCAACAGATGGCGCTGTTACCAATTTTTCAACTTGTACTTTTCAGGTTCTGAGAATGCGTTCTTGCCAGCTGAAGGAGATACCTAGTAAGTTCCTGCACACTCCTCGATACCTGCAACGTCTGGACATCAGTGACAACCTCCTCACTGCCGTCCCTCAGGAGTTGGAAGAGGCCAAAGATTTGGTCTACTTGAATTTGAACCAGAACCCTATTCTTCAGCTGGATTCGTTTTCTGACGACTATCCGTAAGTGTTAGTTGTAAGTATAGCAATTTAGTTCTGGAGTGGCCACCGCGAAACGGAAGACATTGCGTTGGAAGGCTTCCCACAAGGTGGACGATGACGTTGTGAAGACCGAAAGAATCCGCTGGATGCGGAAAGCCCGAACCGGTCGAAGTGGCGGTGCGTGGGGGAGGCCTATGTCCAGCAGTGGACGTCTTTCGACTGAAATGATGATGATTGTACTGCTGTTAGTGTACTAAATCAATAAATAAATAAACATTCTTAATTTTTCCAGCGGCTTCCCCCGTCTTCGAAAACTCCAAGAACTCCACATGTGCAACATGCCGAAACTCACGCGTATCGGAGAAGGTACACTGGCCGGACTGGAGACCGTCCAGCGGCTCCATATTAGCTTTAATCCGAAATTGAGCTTCGTGGATCCAAAGGCGCTGGCTCGACCTGACGATATTGGGGAAACATATGACTGGCCTTTGGTTAAAGAGGTATGTTGTATTGTACCTATGTGCTCATCTCGCCAATGACACTGAACGCACTCAGGATTTAGATGTGCTGTCAGAGTCAATATTCCACAACAATTATGACGTAGAGGTATGAGAAACAGGGTGTAAAGTTCACTCATTCTCCATAGAAAAGGGAGGATCCTCCGACCAGACGGGTGTCTTCTCTGGTGGGCAACTGCCTGATGATTGATGTCGAGACGTTGTATATATGTCGCAGCCAACTGGTTAAATTAGCCGTTTAGTTAACCGCCTGGCCTTTTAAATAAACGGTGGCCGTTCAACTAACGGCCTGAATGATACTTAATTATATTTTAGGTTGTGGAACTGTAACTAATCACGCGTAAGCCGAATTGGTCGCGGTAACTAAGCCAGGGCACCCTGACCAAATGAGTTAGGTTAAAACTGTGACCAACCGAGAGCGAGCCGAGAGAACGAAGCGAGGCGAGAAATACTTCCAAAGGCCAGGTTAACTAAACGGCTAATTAAACCAGTTAGCTGCGACATATACATATGTTAGTTGCGCGGTAAACTCTACTTGCGCGATGCAGGATTTTGCGTGACCTCAGTGTGATGCGTAGTTCGCATGTGGCGATGTAACATACCGCCACAATGACACTAACAGCTCTTGGGGGCCTAAAAAGGCCACTTCGGAGAATCATAAAAGGATAACATTATGAATCGTAATGGACAGTTAACTGTTAAGTTAATCGAATCAAATCCCATTGATGAAGGATTTTCCAGTTAATTTTTTTTGTCTGTGCTAATATAACCAATCATTCCAATCCAAATCCAATCCCAATCTCTTTGATTATACTTACGTAGTGCAGCGAAAAAAAGACAAACACGGACTGTCCTCGCCATATTTTGATTCATATCACTTTCCTTTTACGATTCTGCCAAAGTGGCCTTTTTAGGCCCCCAGATATCACATAAGTAGGAACCAGCAAAAAAAAAACTTAGCAAGCAAGCAAGTTTGTGTATAGGCCGACCGCTTAACTGAGACGTTTTCTTTTTTTTATGTTGTCGGGGGGAAACCTTCAAAAGGCACCCGACCTCCGGGGACCGGTCGGGGAGTGTGGTATTTTTACCTCACTAAAACCGCCCCGGTGATAACCATCAGCACATAGGGGTGGTCCCGGTTCCTCTTAAAAGACCAATTCCGGAACCCCCCCGTGCAACGCCTGTAAGGCACATCCCTGGGGAGACTGTAAAGGGGCCTCCCCTGAGCCTCGCTATGCACGGCAGCACGTGATCACTGTGCCACCGTCTTCCCTGGGGCCACTTGGTAGGCGGACAGAGTCCCCACTCTGTGCGCCCGCGACCCCAAAGGTCCACCTACCTTGGTAAGCGGTTGTCGGCGTATTAGACGTTGCCTGAGGTAGCTGCGCGGTGCGGGAGGGGTGTTAGTTGACACAAGTTGACGAATCACTGTGCTCTCGCATCATTTCACCACACCCCTCCTCCACTACCACAGGCAACGTCTCAGTTAAGCGGTCGGCCGATAATTATCTTCCTGTGAGAATCCCAATAAATACTTTGTCATTCCCTGTTTTCTTTCAATAACTTTTCCAGCTGTACCTTCGATCCAACAACCTGTCCGAGGTGGATTCCCGCCTGCTGTCCCGCTGGGACCTGCTCGAGAAGGTGGACGTGTCAGATAACCCCTACCTCTGTGACTGTTCCACTCAATGGATGGTGGACGTCCTCGTTCCAGCTGTTGAGAAGAAGGGGGGCAACGCTACAACTATGGAGTAAGTATATTATATACATAAACTCACGCCTAGTTCCCATGGGGGCAAATAGAAACTACAAGACACCTGCTACGGTCCTTGTGTAATCTTTACGGTGTCGTACAGCAGTCCGATTTTTTTTTCGTAAGTCATTAAAAAAGGGCGCTTTGAAGATTCGTAGCATACCTATCCGCCATTTTGATTTTTTTCAAAATGGCGGCCACTTATGAAACCATATAAATCAATGCAAACAGAAAACATTATATTATATGAGCTGATTTCATGGTAACTGTTTGCGCGTCGATGCCCTGGTACCCGTATTAAGGGGATTATAGGACCTAAACGCTAAAAAACGCAAGTTTTAGAAGCAATAAAAGTATATGATCGACTACAGTAAACAAATTCAGAAAACTATATGATATTCTTCAGGATATATGCTAGGTAGATAGTGTGTTGAAAACATAATTCTACTAATTTGATACGACAGAAAAAAATCATGAAGATACCTCTGAAAATTTTCTTTTTACAATAAAAAACATACTAATATACAAATACATAGTTACAATCATTCTGATTTTTTGTCAGATTATTCTATAAGCAACATTCTAAAGCACTAGTGTTTTAACTTTTTATTCCAAACAATAGAGTTTTTATACATAGATAATCGCTTCATATTTTGCAATAAATTACCAGCGTTGTGTCATCGCGCTTCTCTTTCTTTTCTATGCAGTCCGACAATGACTTCGCTTTAGGTCATGTAGTCCCAAAGACTACTCTTTGTGAAGTCCTCTTAATTGTCGTTGACAGTCCTAACCTTATCGTGATTGTTGCAGATGTCAAGAACCAGTAGAAATGAAAGGCTACACAATGAAGCACCTGCATGACATTCACCGCACCATGAGATGCGTCGACAAGTACGGTCACAGGCCCGAGAAGGATGGTGCTATACTGCTCGGCACCCTTATTGGTAAGGGTGATTTGATATTGATTATTTTTAACCGACTTCAAAAAAGGAGGTTCTCAATTCGGTAACTTGATGATATGATATGTTACGCGGGCGTAGAGCTAATACAACATTAATGTGGAAGAGCGTGTTCTGTATAGCCCCGCAAGTTTTTAACAAAATCCCAAAGCAAATCAAACATTTAAATTTAAATGGATTTAAAAAGGAACTTAAAGAGTTGCTGTGTAAAAAGTGCTATTACCTATACCTTAAATGAGTTTTTGAACGATACGACTTTGCCATCCTAATTTAATTTTAATCTTTTATATTTTGAAATCTCTCTTTGATAGTTTATAGTTTGACATTGAATAATACTCTGACATTAACCTAGATAGGTACTTAATATTTAACTGACATGCCTCATATTGTAATATTAATTCGTAATTATTTATTCAATAGTATCATTATTAATCTAATATCTCTATTTTTGTATTTGTAAAATTTGATTTGTGCCTGCCTGATATTTGCGCGCCCCACGTGGCAGAATGTGATGAGACCATTTATTAATTTATAAGACCATGTAATGTACCATGTTCGGACAAATAAATAAATTTGAATTTGAATTTAGGATTCCCTACCCAAAGGGTAAAAACGGGACCCTATTACTAAGACTCCACTGTCCATCTGTCTGTCTGTCACCAGGCTGTATCTCATGATCCGTGATAGCTAGACAGTTGAAATTCTCACAGATGATGTATTTCTGTTGCCGCTATAACAACAAATACTAAAAACAGAATAAAATAAATATTTAAGGGGGCTCCCATACAACAAAAGTGTTTTTTTCGGCGTTTTTGCCTTGTGGTACGGAACCCTTCGTGTGCGAGTCTGACTCGCACTTGGCCAGTTTTTTTTTATTGGCACAAACTATAATTAGTGCTATCTCGTACAGACGCCAGCACATCAAGTTACTACAATCTGTCAAATTTCTTTAATAGATTTTCAACTTTATCGCTAAAGCATAAGGTTCAAAGTTGTTTGACAGTTTCGGGTAGCTTGATGTGCTGGCGTCTGTACATAAAACAATTGCCACTCTCAGATTCTTTACTTATATCTTTGATTCCAGGTGTCCTCCTAGCGGTCCCTATCATGTTGAGTCTGATACTGCTCTGGCGCCACGGCTACTTCGCCTGGTTAGGCCTTCGCCCCCCAGCGGATGTGTCCCGAGCTTTCTACAAGAGAGCCCCCGCTGATGACGTCATGTATTAGTTTTTAAACTGACTTCAGACTGACTAATATGGGTGACAAAGCCATTTGATACCATAGCTATTTCTGTTGCCAAGCAGGGTTTATTTTTGAAGGGTGTGGCCACGGTGAAGATAAAGCGCTACGGAATGGGTAATCTATGCGCATTTACTAAGCTTCCCTTTGTATGTGTTTGTGGGTCACAAACACATACAATGGGAGAACGGAGCTAAAAAGCCTCATAAAACTACGCGATATTCAGAGACCCTTCCTAAATAGTGATGGTGTAATAAGAAAAACCCTTTCATTACCCGATACCATGTGAGTGCACAAAAAATAACTAGTCCGCCATCTTGGACCGTCCGCCATATTGAATTTGGAATGACGTCACTTAGCTAGCCATGCATTGTCATCCAAACTAAACGTGTTTGCAAAATTTCATCTTAGTCGGTTGAGGATAACTGCTTTAAAATCTAGTTGCAAGATTTGACCCGAACAAAAAAAAATTAAAAAAATTTTAGTTAAAAAATTTTTTTAGGTCAAAGAAAAAAAAACTTGTGAAAAGGGAGGAAAGGTCCTTAAAAAAACACCTTAATATCGGGCCCTAAATATCGTGTAGTGATAAATAGGGTTTTAACGTCGGTAATCTCTCCGAGCACATCCGACGTAGCAGGGGACGGCTGACTCCATTTGGTCCATGAGACATTATAGCTTTGTCTTCGTGGTGGCAACGCTTTTGCGTTGCCTCTGGTATTGCAGATGTGTGTACAATGCGTGCCACGTAAGAAGAGACTTGACACACCACGTGGTCTGACATGCGCAGAACACGATTTTAGGTATCTTTAGCGGTATGAGGTCTGAGTGCGGGACGGGCCCGGACGTCATAGGGGCGGCGGAAAGAGCGGGGGAGGCTGGGTCAAGTCTCTTCTTACGTGGCACGCATTGTAGGTGGCGGTGACCACTTACTATCAAGAGAGCCGTCAGCTTGTTCCCATCCTATGACAACAAAAACTACACCTGATTTCTTTTTCATTAGTAAATGATATCATCATCTACCTAGCCTTTTCCCAACTATTTTGGGGTCGGCTTCCAGTCTAACCGGATGCAGCTGAATACCAGTGCTTTACATGGAGCGACTGCCTATCTGACCTCCACTAACTAGTTACTGGGTAATCCGATACCCCTTGGTCGGACTGGTTATAAGCCTAGCGGGCTTCTGACGACCTGTAACAACTGTCAAAAATCCTTCCGAGGCATCTTTACTTTCGATACCCCTCGTATATAAAGATGGTCACCCACCCATCCACGGACCAACCGCGGCAAGCGCAACTTACTAGATCGATCGACCCGTTCGGCTCTTATAACTTAGCCACGAGCCCCCTATTTCAAATTGTAAATTATATATTAAAATACTATTTTTATTAGTCAGTCAGTCAGTCAGTGGAGATTCTTTATCTATCATGTCATGTGATTGTTGAAGAGTCGATTGATACCTACTTAGTTTGATTAATATTTTTTTTGTAATTTTAAGTTTTAGTTTTAAGAATTATTATAAAATAAAGTATTTAATACGTATGCCTTTTCTTTTTTTTTTGTGTACTTTCACGCGTCATCGAAACAAAACATATTTTTTTTTTCTTTCAAAAAAACGATAAAACAGAACCAAAGACACCGACTTCAGAAATTAAACTGTTTTTTCCCTTTGTAGTGTTTTTTTGGAAGGAGGTTGTTTATTTTGTAAAAAAGTTTTTCTACTTATGCTATTATTTTTGTATATTCTGTATATTTTAATTACTAAAATAAGTAAGTATCTGTTAGGTATTAATCCGAAATGAGGTGATCCGGCAGAGAACCAAAATTGTAGTCATAGCTCACAGAATAAGCAAGCTGAAGTGGTAATGGGCCAGCTATATCAGCCGTAGAACCGATGACCGTTGGGGTAGACGAGTTCTAGAGTAGAGACCGCGAATCGGCAAACGAAGGTAAGGTAGGACGCCAGCATGCTAGCTAGGGTGGGGCGCCGATCTTCGTAGGGTGGCTGGTAGCAGCTGGATGAGAGTTGCGGAGAATCGAGCTGAATGGCGTACAATTTGAGAGGCCTATGTCCAGCAGTGAACTACTGTAGGCTGATGATGATGAAGTATTAATGTAAAATTAATTTGCATGCCCGAGACAGGCAAATTATTGTCTTTACTGATAACCAACAACTTTTACAACTGGTTCCGTAAAACGAGGTGAACAGGAATGCAGGACGGAATCGGGACGAAAGGGCTTTGAAGGTCCCTGGCATACCTACCTGTCCGCCATTTTGATTTTTTTCAAAATGGTGGCCACGCATCAAATTTTTATAAATCGATAACTGACATCAATGCAAACAGAAAACATAATAAGACCTATTATATTTTCCGTTTGCATTGATGTCAGCTATCAATTTATACTGGATGTTTTTTTTTTACAGTCTCAAAATTTTTGCAGGGTGTTTTACCCATGAATATGAACAACTTTTCTATGGGACTAACTCTGAATACACGAAAAAAAAATCAGCTGTTTCGTACATTTTGTTCAAATAGTCAGATTTAGGGAAAGCCCACAATATCTTCATCAGATTTGTCTATTTAAGTCATTATGAGTTAGGCCACACCCGATCATGCCAAAATGAACGCCTCTCAAGATCACTTTATTTTGGCCCTTTTTTGAAATCCGAAAGTGGACTCCTGACCACGGGGCTTCTATCAGAAACTTTTGAAATATATTTTCGATGTCCTCTCCTCCTGCCACTCCTACTCAACTGTCAACTTTTTGCCCTGAATATGCTTGCTCAAAAACCCTCTGGGCTCCTACCAAAATAACTATAACGTTGTCTGTCGGTCTGTAACGGACCTATGACAATAATAATAAGACATTTAATTCAGACGCAGTCCATATACTGTTAGTAACACAAAAACCTTATAAAATTATTCTTAGTATATACAAAAACAAAGCCACAGAAAGATGTAAAAATAAAAATCACGAAGTAGCACCGCACAGGAGTGCCAGTCTATGCCAGGCCCTGGACACGACCGCCCGCAGTGTGTAGTCGCATCCAGTGCCGCCACATCGGCGAGTCCCATCGACCCACGAACACGCTCAGAAGGCTGTTCGAGCTGGCCCGCATGCGCTTCATAAGGGACGCAGAACGCTTCCGCATGATGGTATGAAAACCATCCACGCTTTTCACCGCAAACATTGCTTCAGCGCTGCAGTGGCGCGAAAGCCCGAACAGCACCCTTTAAACGCGTTATTATTTTGTACTCGCAGAGCACTGTATGTACGCTGCGTGTACTTAGTCCACAGGCTTCAGGTGTAAAAAGATTGACATTAAGCGCTAAATAATGTCAATGACTTGCTCGGTACACCGTGCAAACCTGCGGGCCAGCATATTAGAGCGCACAGACAGCGCCCAGCGCTCCCTTTCCAAAGCAATGACATATATCTACGCAAGCAATTTTTGACCTTTTATCAATGAAATATTTTAAATTTATCACAATTTACTGATTTTTATAAATACGTATGTTTATCTAAAGATAAGCTATCGTTTGTGCAAAGATTAGGTGAAGTTACAGAAGGGACTCCTTAAATTACACACACTTTATTATTATGCCTAATTGCCTACCCAAAGGTTTAAATGGTTTATCACACTGAAATTACAAATGCGAAGGAAATTCTTTGTATCTATATCTCGACAAAACTGCTGAACTGAGAGTAATGAAAGATGAACAGGTAGCCTGGGACCGAAATGGTGGGCCCACGTTATTGCCACAGGTGTCTGGGATAGTGAAGGAATCCTTTTTATTGATTACATGCCAAAAAGCCAGAGGATTACTGGAAATTCGTGAAACAATGACGCGGTTATGGCTGCCGTAGAGGAGTGCCGGAGAGGAGAGTCAAGAAAAACATTTTTTTTTCGCAAGGAATAAGTAAGTTAGAAACGCATTATTCTAAACTAGCGACCCGCCCCGGCTTCGCACGGAAACATTATTATTATTATACATATAAACCTTCCTCTTGAATCACTCTATCTATTAAAAAAAACCGCATCAAAATCCGTTGCGTAGTTTCAAAGATTTAAGCATACAAAGGGACATAGGGACAGAGAAAGCGACTTTGTTTTATACTATATAGTGATAGTGATGCATTGCATTGGAGGGAGATTATGTAGAAAAATACAATATTTTTGTTTAAATCTTTCATTTTGAAATATTGATTCCAAGAAGTTTTCGATTCACCCTCGTACATTACACACACACACACACAGATTGCATTACTGCATTTAGCTGCATCCGGTTAGACTGGTAGCCAACCATAATATAGTTGCGAAAAGGCTAGGCAGATGATGATAATGTAATTAACGGTTTGGCAGTCCCTGAACAGTAGTTAACAAACACAATTTAATCCCTGTGCCTTCTATCTTTATCAAAATCTTTATCTATGAACTGGTTTTTTCACAATCTTGTAACAGAATTTTTTATCAAACTTTTAGTTATATTTGGTGTGAAATTGTGCGTGGACGCTGTTTCAAGATGGTTGTAAATAAGTTAGTTAGTTCTAGTGCTGTTTTAGTATTTTTAGTGACAATAAAATTAAGTTTAACACAAGTTGATGTAGGTAAGTGTCTTAACTGTTGTTTTTTGTTGTTAATTATTTTCTTTTCGATTCAATTGAAGTATGAAGGTGAAACCCAATGGCCATTGTTATTTCGTGTTCTTCACCGACTTGGTAAAAATGAGTTTATGCATTCGATGCATTTTTTGGGTATATTTAGATGTAGGTGATCTACATTTTGAAATGGATGAAAAAAAAATTAAACATTAAGGGTCTTACAGGACCCAAACGCAAAAAACGCAAGTTTTAGGAACAATAAAAGTATTTAAATTGATCGACTACAGTAAATAAAATTAGAAAAATATATGATATTCTTCAGGATATATGCTAGGTAGATAGTGTGTTGAAAACACAATACAAGTAATTTGTTACGATAGAAAAAAATCATAGAAATACCTCTAAAAACTTTCTTTTTACAGTAAAAACCATATTAATACACATACAATCATTATGATTTTTTGTCAGATTATTCTACAAGCAACATACTAAAGTACTAGTGTTTTAATTTTATATTCCAAATAATTGATTTTTGTAAATAGATAATTGCTTCATATTTTGCAATAAATTACCAGTGTGTGTCATCGCGCTTCTCTTACTTTTTTCTATGCAGTCCGACAGTGACCGCGCTTTAGGTCATGTAGTCGCCTTAAAGAAACAGTTATTTTTGTATCTAGTAGCTCACCGTCCGATCAGGACCAGGCCCGTGCCGGACGGCGCGTACGTGTTCCACGCGCGCCTCAAAGAGATGTCAGCATCATCAGAAGGGGCCCGTCAGGGCCGAAGCCTGCCGGGTCAGCGGAATTGTCCGAAAGGGTTAGGTACCGCTGGCTAGGAACATAAAGGGCTAAGGAAGGAACACGGGTGGGTTTTAGTCAGTAAAAGTCGGACACTCCCTTCCGCTCCACTCAGAGCGGGAGGGGTCATTTGATGATTTCCCATCCTGAAAAAAAAACGTGATAATGTATGTATCTATACATCTTTACTAATTATAAAGTTAAAGAGTTTGTTTGTTTAAACGCGCTAATCTCTAGAACTACCAGTCGGATTTGAAAAAATCTTTTTACATTTGAACCAGAACCTTTATTTATTGTGACGACGAGCGATACAAAAGTAGTTATGGAAGAAAAAGACATGTTTCGCCGTACGTAAATAAATCGGGATTAGGATAGGAAGATGATTATCATGATGAGTATAATTATATGTATCATATATGTAAAATGTACAGACGCCAGCACATCAAGTTACTACAATCTGTCAAATTTCTTTCAACTTAACCACAACCGATTTTCAACTTTATCACTAAAGCATAAGGTTCAAAGTTGATTGGGAAAATTATACAGTTTTGGGTAGCTTGATGTGCTGGCGTCTGTACCTTCGTTTATTTTTAATTTATACTCTATGGCCATTTCCAGGCACAGACACAACTACCGTGGATGTGGTTTCGAACTCAATATGCGAACAATGCGCGTGCGCTGACGGTGTGGTCAATTGCGCGAACCTGAACATTACCTCGTTGTTCGAGATTCCTGATTGGGATGGTATGTATTACTTATACAATAACACCCGTTTTCACTAATACTAGGCAACCCCTAAATAAAGAAAAAAAGCGCACTGTTGAATTTTAAACTTTCGGCACTGAACCGAGCGTTTAAAAATCTAACAGCGCGGTTTTATTTGAGCATTCGTTTAGGTGTCGCCTAGCCCACGTATCTACATAATACTATGTATGTAGTTATCACAGTTCAGGGCAAATGCCTTTTTAAGTACTTACTAAAATAAAAAATCCAAACATAACACTGGTTCTGCTTGTTTGGCATCCAACTGAATGGCAAAGAAGCCGATGGTCCACGGTAAGTAGCAACCGTCCGCATCGCCTTCGAACATCTACAATACCAGAGGCATCACAGACGTGTTACCATGCCCAGGCCCCTCGCCATTGGGCACTCTGGGCAAGTGCTCAAGGCGCGACAGGCGGGGCCCCGGCCTGCCTTCAAAAAACTATTACGTGCAGCCGCCGTCCCATTCAATGATAAATGATAAATGATTTTTTTTTGTAAGTAGGTTTGTACAAACACTTTTACACGTCAATAATATTTATTAAACTAGATGAGGTCGGCGTTTCCTATCTGACTACTCTGAGAAGAAAGGCCGAAACAAACTCAGAGGTCATAGTCTCTTTTAAAGTCCAGACATAATCTTGGTCAGTTTATATGAAGACCATGTAGGTCGATGTCTGAGATGGTCTTTTGAGGAAAGAACCACACAGATTGAGAGGACCTGTCCAGTCAGGGCACGCATTTGTCAGAAATCGTGCAGCTCAACTCAAGACTTAAAAAGCTCAACGATCAAATCAATAAAATCAAAATCCATAAACCTACATGGGCACTTATGGCACGTCAGGTGCGAGGTGCACGCTTCCAATTGGTCGTTTCCTATGGAGAAGAACCAGCAAGAAACTCCACGGTTACTCTTTTTGACTTTTACAACGCATGACTAGTGCTCGATTCAATGACAAAATAATTGATTTGCAGTGCGAATTTTAAGCACTAATCTGTGAATGCTAAGAGTTATTTTCCCACACCATAATCAGTATAACAATTATCTATTAATTTATTGTGATTGCAAAGAGACAAAACTACTCTTATATGTACAGGGGCCCCGTGATCCGTATGTGCCCAGGGCTTCCAGTAGGTTAAAGACGGCCCTGACCATCCCAGTAAGTGTGCGTGTGCTGGTGTGTGTGTGAGCTGGTGTGTTTGTGTGTGCTGGTGTGTGTGTGTGTGTATGTGTGCTGGTGTGTGTGTGTGTGTGGGCGTGCTGGTGTGTGTGTGCTGGTGTGTGTGTGTGTGTGTGTGCTGGTGTGTGTGTGTGTGTGTGTTACAATTACAACGGCATCCATACCTTATGCAGCATATACTTAGCGGTTGAAATATTGATGGCGGTAGAGGTAGTCCTTATCCTAACCTAGGATGTTAGTTTGGGCCCTACTAATATATCTGACAAAGTGACATAGTACCTATATTTTTTTTAAATAAAATCGGTTGTCTGTAAAGTCGGTTTACTGACGATAGTTGAACGTGACAACGTCATAAGAAAATACTGATGGAATAGTTGCATTGCATTTGTTAATATTCGCTTGCACTTCAAGCCGCCATGGAACGCCTCCACGCTACAGAGCGAGGCCGCGAGGTAACGCTACATGAGTCATGTTTTTTCGTGAGTGCAGCCAGCTTCATCGATTTATTAGACGTTGTCACTTCAAAAAATACAGCCGGTCGATTCTGTAAAAATCTCACCGTGAAAGCTTAGGTGAAGTGAGTTTGTTTTTGCTAGGAATTGACACATTGACGGCTCACTCCACGCTCACTTCACCTAAGTATTTACGGTGAGATTTTTACAGAATAGCACTGCTGTATTGCGTAACACACTTTCAATAGCAATCTGAATTATTTTATTATTTATTTGATTTTGAAGGATATTGCTAATCCATTGCTTCATATGTTTGAAAAATTTGTCTGATCTACAACGTAAATAACGCAATGAATGTTGTTGTACTGTCAAAATGAAAGGCATTGCTACTGGTACAATGCGTGCCACGAAAGATGAGACTTGACCCCGCCTCCCCCGCTCTTTCCGCCGCCCCTATGACGTCCGGTCCCGTCCCGCACTCAGACCTCATACCGCTAAAGATACCTAAAATCGTGTACTGCGCATGTCAAACCACGTGGTGTGTCAAGTCTCATCTTTCGTGTCACGCATTGTAATATGTTACGGAATTAGCCCGCTGCATTCAGATCATTTCACCAGTCCTCAATTTCTCATTCCAGGTCTAAGAGATTTCCAGCCAATCAAAGTGAACTTAACTCAGAATTTAATCGCAGCCATTACGAGAATCAGCAAGTTGCCCATACAAGAGCTGAATCTATCTCATTGTGAAATACAGGCATTTGAAGATGGCAGCTTTGTTTACCTTGAAGACTTGATGGTGTTGGATTTGTCTGACAATGAGATATCTACTTCAGCGATCAGCAGGAAGGTGTTTAGTGTATGTATCTACCTATAACGACGCGCAGTCTGTTAACATGAATTCTGTACAGGATATTGAACACACTGCAGGACAATTTTTCGTCGTCGGTTGTCTGTAAAGTCGGTTTACTGACGATAGTTGAACGTGACAACGTCATAAGAAAATACTGATGGAATACCAAAAGTGGCTAA
This sequence comes from Luperina testacea, assembly GCA_927399505.1. NCBI lineage: Eukaryota > Metazoa > Arthropoda > Insecta > Lepidoptera > Noctuidae > Luperina > Luperina testacea. The sequence goes on from OV656783.1 coordinate 2,830,426, forward strand.
AACCCACTCGTGTTCCTTCAGTTGTCGATGCCGGGGGCCACGGTAACTCTTTCGAACAACCTGCGACCCTGGCAGGCATCGGCCCTAGCGGACCCCGTCAGTTAGTGCTAACATTTCTTTGAGGCGCGCGTAAAACACAACGCGACGTCGACCCGGGCCTGGTCTTTACAGGACAGCGAGCTGCCCATTGCGCAAGCCCAAGCCTACGGTGTGCGTTTGGACGCTTGAGTTTGATTCTCAGGATATAATAAATAAAAAAATCGGTTGTTTGTAAAGTCGGTTTACTAACGATAGTTGAACGTGACAACGTCATAAAAAAATACTGATGGAATAGTTGCATTGCATTTGTTAATATTCGCTTGCACTTCAAGCCACCATGGAACGCTACAGAGCGAGGCCGCGAGGTAACGCTACATGAGTCATGTTTTTTCGTGAGTGCAGCCAGCTTCATCGATTTATTAGACGTTGTCACGTCAAAAAAACTAGTTGTTCAGTACATTTTCACCGCGTAGGTGTTGTATTTTTCTATGAAACCGCAGATTTTTTTGTTGATAACCGACCAACAATTTAGCTACGCTGTGCTGAATCCAGGGTTACTACACACTTTGCGCGTCGATGCCCTGCCACCCTGATGTATTGGTCAGCGGGATTGTCTTGGTCAGCGGGATTGTCCGGGTCAGCGGGATTGTCCGAAAGGGTTACCGCTGGCCCGGAACATAAAGGGCTAAAGAACGAACACGGGTGGGTTTTAGTCAGTAAGAGTCTGACACTCCCTTCCGCTCCACCCAGAGCGGGAGGGGTCATTTGACGATTTTCCATCCTAAAAAAAAAACCCTGATGTATTCTTGTATCATAATAACGTACAGAAGACGCTAGCATATCAAGCTATCCGATCACAATCAACTTCAGAAAATTCAGGCACGATGTTATATCATGTAAATCTTCTTCACAGGGTCCCCTTGGCTTGGATGGTCCAACAGATTTCAAGAAGATGCAGTATTTTAGTCTAGCAAACAACGACCTTCACACGTTGCCTCAAGACATCTTCGCGTTCATGCCCGGTCTTCTCACCCTGGACCTGAGCGGAAACCCCCTGGCTTTCATAGATCAGATCACCATGGGTGCTATATCTGATTTGAAAAATTTGAGGGTGAGAAGCTTTTTTAATTGAGTTAATACATATAAGAAAGAGGTTATATTTTCGAAGTTTTTTTGCATGTTCGCGTGTTAGTACACCGATTACTTCATGACTCTTAGTAGACACTACGGACGACGAACGACTACGACGACGACGTCGACTACGAACTACGGTCGCGTACCTTCGGCATAGTGTGTTTAGACAAACACACTATGCCGAAGGTACGCGACCGTAGTTCGGCATGATTACGCCTGCAATGCTATTTGAATTACTGACGACACATTATGCCGAAATTACGTTCCGTCAAATAGCATTGCAGGCGTAATCATGCTCAACTTCGGTCGCATACTAGCTATACATATAGCTTCGGCATAGTATGTTTAGACACTTAGGTCGATTTACGTGATTCTTTTTTCATTTAATAGAACTGCCGGTCGATTCTGTAAAAATCTCACCGTGAAAACTTAGGTGAAGTGAGTTTGTTTTTGCTAGGAATTGACACTATTGACAGCTCACTCCACGCTCACTTCACCTAAATTTTCACGGTGAGATGGTTACAGAATCGTACTGCAGTATTGTGACTCGGCCCAGCCGGTCGATTCTGTAAAAATCTCACCGTGAAAACTTAGGTGAAGTGAATTTGTTTTTGCTAGGAATTGACACTATTGACAGCTCACTCCACGCTCACTTCACCTAAGTTTTCACAGTGAGATTTTTACAGAATCGACCGGCTGTTTTAGAAATAATTACTTACAGTCGCGCGGTACGTACGGTCAGCAACAAAAGTCGATTAACACTTCAGTATTTTTAATCTCAGTTATTGAGAAAAATAGTTGTTCAAAATGGCAGCAGAAGTACAATGCAATTTTAAACAAATATTTTGCCCATTAACTGAGATTAAAAAAACTGAAGCGTTAATATTTTGCTCAATAACTGAGATTAAAAAAACTGAAGTGTTAATCGACTTTTGTTGCTGACTGTACAATGCGTGCCACGTAAGAAGAGACTTGACCTCGCCTCCCCCGCCTCTTTCCGCCGCTCCTATGACGTCCGGTCCCGTCCCGCACTCAGACCTCATACCGCTAAAGATACCTAAAATCGTGTACTGCGCATGTCAAACCACGTGGTGTGTCAAGTCTCTTCTTACGTGGCACGCACTGTACAGGAAGATTACAAACTAAACTAAACACATCAAACAGCTTTGCAGCAAACAGCCTTGTGAATGAAATAGATAGAGTTCAATAAAAATACATGTTGTTTTTTGATTAGTAGATTTAATAAAAAGATTACGGCCCACTCCCTCTCACCGAGAGAAGCCTGTGTCCCAGCAGTGGGCAAATTATAGGCCGATTATGCTATGTTTATACCACCAGGAGCTGAGGCTGGGTAGCTGTGAGCTGGATACGTTACCAGAAGGCCTACTGCGGAGACATAGGAAGTTGCGACGTCTGGACCTCAGTAACAACAGGTTCACTGCAATTCCTGCTGTCCTGAGGGAAGCTCCCACACTGGTTTATTTGAACCTTGATAGGAACTCTCTACAATCTTTAGAAGCGAATACGTGAGTTTTTTTTTAATTCTGATTATCCACCCCGTCTTTGGGTGGATAAATGGAATAACCGACATTTCACCAGTTGAGTCCCATGTAGGATACAGGTGAAAACCAAGCCAAATTCCTGACTTCGGGCTGCTACAAAGAATCTCCTTATAAAATCTTGCATATTTTAGACGCTAATACAATGTGGGCCTATGTAGATAGTCTGTAAATAAAATATTTTTTTTTATTTTTGACGTGACAACGTCTAATAAATCGATGACGCTGGCAGCACTCACGAAAAAACATGACTCATGTAGCGTTACCTCGCGGCCTCGCTCTGTAGCGTGGATGTCTTTATACTGCAGTGGTGGAGGCGTTCCATGGCGGCTTGGAGTGCAAGCGAATATTAATAAATGCAATGTAATTCCATCAGTATTTTCTTATGACGTTGTCACGTTCAACTATCGTCAGTAAACCGACTTTACAGACAACCGATTTTTTTATTTATTATATCCTGAGAATCAAACTCAAGCGTTCAAACGCACGCCGTAAGCGCGGGCTTGAGGACGGCGAGCATTGGTCAGCTCGCTGTCCGGTAAGAACCAGGCCCGGGTCGACGGCATGTTGTGTTCCACGCGCGCCTCAAAGAGATGTCAGGATCAACTGACGGGGTCCGCTAGGGCCGATGCCTGCCAGGTTCGCGGGTTGTTCGAAAGAGTTATCGTGGCCCCTGGCACAGGCAACTGAAGGAACACGGGTGGGTTTTAGTCGGTAACAGTCTGACACGCCCTCCCGCTCCGCTCAGAGCGGGAGAATTTTTTTGATAATTTCCCACCCAAAAAAAAGGGTCCAAACGCAGCGGCCACTTTTGCGAAGACCAACGCGGCAGAAAATCGACTCTCAAACCTAACACCTAATGACTTACTTTTCAATTTTTCCAGTGCCATATCCAATATGACGAAGTTACAAGAACTCAGCCTCAGTAGACTGAGCAGACTCCAGAACATATCAGCTGGGGCCTTGTCAGGTCTGTCAGATCTGGTGACCCTGCGTCTGAACTACAATGTCAGGTTGACCAACCTGGATCCTGACTTCTTGGTGTGGATGAATGAGGACGATGAAGAGCTATGGCCGAATTTAAAAGAGGTTAGGTGTATAATTTTTATTTTTGTTACCCGCACTGCTGGGAAAACACCAAACCAAACACCAAACTTTTGTTTGTATTTACAGAATTATAATCATTAAAGTCATCAACACAACTCTCTAAGACCAAGTAACGCCAAAGAATGACTATTTCATGAAATCTTGACATTTGGGATTACCTATATTAACCTAACAAGTTGTATTACCGATTCTAATGATTATGATTCTGTTAATACATATTTGTTACGGCCGCGAATCATATTTTGATCGACGTACAACTTAATACTGACCAGCAAATTGCAAAAAAACGTAAGAAAATTTGAATTTCGCGGGCTACCTTAGCGCTTCCCCTTAACACATACTTAATCCTCTCTTTCAGCTATACTTGAACAGCAATAATCTGTCAGTCATAGACTCGGGTATCATAGACAGCTGGAACGAGCTGGTGACCGGAGACTTCTCGAACAATCCATTCAACTGTGACTGCAACAACCAGTGGGTCGTGGATGTACTGGTTCCGCTGCTTATCAACACTCCTGCTAATGCCTCTATCAGTAATATGGTGTAGGTATACCAGATTTTTCTTTTCAAGACATAATTATATCCCGATTTTTAGGGTTCCGTATCTCTAAAGGAAAGACCCATTAAAATAAATGGACTTTTAACACAGCGCTCAGTTCGTCTAACCAAAGACATCCAAGCAACAAAGAAACACTGATTAAAGTGATTTTATTTTGACTTAAAATAATAAATTGCCGGCACATTAGTGTATTTTCGTTAGCTGATTATTTTCTTGTAAGTATCTAATTATATTTTTATACCATCGTCCTTATTTTGGTGGTCTGAATGATTTCTAAAAGTTTGTCCATCTATTTTAATGGGACCTTATAAAGGTAGTGTCCGTATTTAAAATCAAAAATGGTTTTCCAGTCCATCCCTGGTATATTCACACGACCGGTTTTTATCTTCCAGATGCAAGAAACCGGCAGATCTTCGCGGTCTGACATTCGCTCAGCTAAACAACGCGTCAAAAATACTAGTGTGTCCAGAATCTGAGAGTATCACGGAGCTACCGGCGTCCAATATGGCCATCATTCTGGGAATTATGATAGGTAAGCTGCTAAAATAAATTGACCACGACTTTCTCACCATAGATTTCACAATTTTTTTTTATCTTCACCATAAAGTTTTCACAATTATTTCCTAAATTCTTCCTTGATTTCGGAAAAATATAATAAACTTTTTTAAAGGAGCACTCAATCCACACGCTCATACCTATGTCAGAGCAGTGGTGGCCCAACCCAGGTATGTACAGACGCCAGCACATCAAGCTACTACAATCTGTCAAATTTCTTCAATAGATGTTCAACTTTATCGCTACAACATAAGGTTCAAGGTTGATTGGGAAAATGTGACAGTTTCGGATAGCTTGATGTGCTGGCGTCTGTACTTTATTTTGTGTATTCAATTTCATCACCACTGCTCTCGAAACGGTGAAGCTAGTTAATTAACCATTCCAAACCGTAGGTACCTATGGAGAAGAACGGGCAAGAAACTCCACGGACAATCTTTTAATTCATTATTAAAGCTAGTGAATTACCCATTGCAAAGCGTAGGTACCTATGGAGAAGAACGGGCAAGAAACTCCACGGAAAATCTTTTAATTAATTATTAAAGCTAGTTAATTACCCATTGCAAAGCGTAGGTACCTATGGAGAAGAACGGGCAAGAAACTCCACGGACAATCTTTTAATTCATCATTAAAACCTTATTTTATTTTCCAGGTATCATAGTGACATTTCCAATAGTACTAGTGCTGGTGCTGCTATGGAGGAAAGGCTTCTTCTCCAGGTGTAGAACACGCAAGAACTACGATTCTGACGAAGAACGTGAAGATCTATAGTATAGCAAATACTTTAGTGCGCTACTGCCACAGTTCATGTAAAGCCTACATTATATTTGGCTACGGAACCCTAAAAAGGTCAGGTAGTACTTGCAGCCAGTATGAAAGATTAGATTTATGCGGTTGTTCCGTTTATCCACCTCAAAAATTCGAGCCTGGCAATCGATTCTGAAAAATCTCACCGTAAAAACTTAGGTGAAGTGAGTTTGTTTTTGCTAGGAATTGACACTATTGACAGCTCACTCCACGCTCACTTCACCTAAGTTTTCACGGTGAGATGGTTACAGAATAGCACTGCTGAGGTGGATACCAGTGGCGAAGGCTCCATACAACTTGATTCCTACCCCTTAAAAAAATTGCACAGTCAGTATTCTACAGACAAATAATATAATTATATTAAAGATATATCTACTCCGGCTTACCTCTTACAAAAATTGACCGTTCGCTACTGGTGGATACGCTTTAATTATTACAATAAAGTTTATTGATTCATAAACAAGTGTTACAATATTGGTCAGCGGGATTGTCTGAGGGTTACCGCTGGCCCGGAACATAAAGGGCTAAGGAAGGAACCCGGGTGGGTTTTAGTCAGTAAGAGTCTGACACTCCCTTCCGCTCCACCCAGAGCGGGAGGGGACATTTGATGATTTCCCATCCTGAAAAAAAACAGTGTTACAATATCTAGGTATGACACTGGATCCGGCACCCTATATATACCATGTGTCGCAGGATCCAGTCTGTTTCGACAAATAATATGAATTATAAATAAAAGATAAGTTAACAAATGTAACGGTATCAGTATAATTAATAAAACTTAGGACTAAAAGGTAACCAAATGTATGTGTGAGATGAGTGTAAGTATGTATATGATAAGTGTGAGTGAGTATGTGGTGAGTGTAAGTATGCATGTGATGAGTGTTTGTGTGTATGTTATGATGAATACTTTAATAGTTGAATGATAAAAGATTTTCGCTGAAACGCAATGTCCGATATTCACCCCAAACCTATAAATTCCGTTTATCCCACTAGGTCTAGGATATCCACACAATGCGTTTCCGCATATCCACATTGGTTGGATTTTTTCGCATATCCACCTTAGGTTGGATTTTTTGGGGTGAATAAACGGAATAACCAGGGGGCCTAAAAAGGCCACTTTGGCGAATCCTAAAAGGATAACATTATGAATCATAATGGACAGTTAAGTTAATCGTATCAAATCCCATTGGTGAAGGATTTTTCAGCTATTTTTTTTTGTCTGTGCTAAAATACCAATCAATCCAATCCAAATCCAATGCCAATTTCTTTGATTATAGGTACCTACGTAGTGCAGCGAAAAAAAGAAAAACGCGGACTGTCTTCGCCATATTATGGTACATAATGTTATCCTTTTATGATTTTGCTAAAGTGGCCTTTTAGGCCCCCAGATGTGTGAACGTGGACGAAGAAAAATGAGTACTTATGTAAGGATTGTAGCACATAATGTTCTGTAGTGAGGAGTGCTCACATGTCCGGCATGATTGAGCACAGGTAGGCTGCAAATCGAATAAAAGTATATTCAGAAAAAGCCGCTCGGCTTTGTTCGATTTGTGTCGAACCGACCCGAATATGAGTAAGCGACAGTACATGCCGAACGAACTTTGCCGATCGTGACGAACCGAACATATAATTTTAGTAATTGCTTCGGGTCGGCTTTGTTATTCAACAAATACCGCCGAATCGAATGTCGACCCGAACTGCACCCGTGTATGAAGTTTGTATATTTATAATTTAAGTGGAAGTTCGACTAAAAATTATCAGCATTTTGTGTATGTATAAATGTCAAAATTAAATAGGAATGAACGTTCACCAGCTTATTTTATAAAATTTTTGATAATTCTGTAGGCGAGTGAAAGAAGCCGAGTGCCAAAATTCAAAATAGTTGGGTCGGTTCACAATATAATTAATTTTTCACTTTGACTTATTTTGTGATCAGACAGCTCGAAGTGCCCCTACTTCGAGCGAAAGATGAATAACTGGCAAAAATAATCAAAAAGTGATGTTTCACTTTTTTATTTTGGGTTGATAAATTTTACAGACGCCAGCACATCGAGCTACCCGAAACTGTCAAATTTTCCCAATCAACTTTGAACCTTATGCTTTAACGATAAAGTTGAAAATCTATTAAAGAAATTTGACAGATTGTAGTAGCTTGATGTGCTGGCGTCTGTACGTACGATAAAATATCGTTCAATTCTGGCGTTATTACATACGTGCGATTTATTGTGTGTTAGTGACATGATATCTGGCAATCACCAATCTGTAAAAAAAAACACACACAACAAAAATATGTTATGTACCTATTTATGTGAAAAAAGTGAAAAAATAAAAACAAAATATATTTTGACACGAGTAGTATCATTTAATAACAACATTGACATTATTTTACTATTTTTTCATCTATTTTTCCAGTTGTAGCAGTTATTATGCTTTGTTGCTGCACGATTTTTGACAAGCTGCCGATAATTTGAGATTCGGCAGGTTTTTATCTGCAAAAAGAGAAGGAAAATCATAAAGACTAGACAAAGTAAAGAAATGGACAAGTCACTATATTTGAGTTAAGAATTGAGATAATTTTCAAGATATGGAACAACAAAGTGAATAACACAAAGTACAAATTCCATTGCACCCAAAAACTTATTACAACCTTTTTGTTACAAATATGGTCACTCAAAAATCAACTTAGAATTACATTTCACTAAGGGCTGATTTTTCCAACGCCAGATAATTTTATCCGAGGAATGATTTTGAATTTTTGACAGTTCTTCCATACAAAATCTGTCAGAGTTTTTGGCGGGATTTCTTCGAGTGAAGTCTAGTTGGCTGTTTTAATTATTCGCAAATTGATTCCTAGTGGATATTATGATGTAAAATTGGTGTAGTTTTGTATCTCAAGTGTCTGCGCAACTGGACAATATGTGGAATCATTGAAACAGACGCGATCCCGGTAAAATGGAGCTGAGAATTTTTTTGTAGTTTTGGCTACCTCAGCGAAGTTTACCGGGAAACTTGATTCGATACATTTGCTGCCAAATACTCCTAATACATTAGAATGTGTACACCCATATTCTAATGTCATGTTAGACTCAAAAAAAAAATAGTAACTGATGACTAGGCAGCATGGTCTCAGACCTTAGCCTTTAAAAAAAAAAAAACAAAATCTGTCAGACGTAAATTTTATTCCGTGAATAAAAATTATCTGGCGATTGAAAAATCAGCTCTTAGAATTACATTTCACTAAAGGTTGATTCGAAATCGAAAGATATTTTTTATTCGTTTTTTGCGCCGACTTGGTAAGTCAAAATGCAGTCTGTGAATCTTGCTCTAAAACACGATATGCCATAATTATTTACGTAAAGTATACTTACTATATGTGAGCATATTTCTTAAGAACTGCGGCGTTATAAACCGCTTTATTTTATTTCTGTACATGGCTAACCTGAAAATATTCCATTAATAATTTTAGCGAGTGTTGCTACTGACGAAGCTTTTGGCTAAGAAAGAAAGAAAATACATTTATTTAACACAGACTAAGAGACACAATACATCAGATAGATAATATTCGTACATCAGATAAAAACTAAGATAAAGTGTGTTAGTTTTGAACATAGCTCGTGTTAGTATTGAACATAGCTCGTATTAGTTTTGAACATAGCTCGTGTTAAGGCTCGTATACACAGGCGCGACGCGACACGCGACACAAAGGCACCGCAAGTCGCGCAACGAGCGGTGCCTTTGTGTCACGCGCGATTCGCGTCGCGCGTCGCGGCTGTTTGCAGGAGCCTTTAGTTTTGAAAATAGCTCGTGTTAGTTTTGAACATAGCTCGTGTTAGTTTTGAACATAGTTCCTGTTAGTTTTGAACTAAAGGCACTCACTCGCTAGTCGTTGGGCCAGCTAACTTCATGACTTGAGCTCTCATACAGCGATAACTGTGCGAATTCCTGAAGTGTTTACATCTGAAAAAATATTTCAAGGTAAGAGATGATAAAAAGCAAATTATAATATTATTTCATGTCTAAGAATATGTTCTGAAGCGACACACGACTTTATTTCCCGAAGAATTTGGCAGAGGCTTAAGGCTCCTGCACACAGGCGCGACGCGCGACGCGAATCGCGCGCGACACAAAGGCACCGCTCGTTGCGCGACTTGCGGTGCCTCTGTGTCGCGCGTGATTTTATCGCGTGTCGCGCCTGTTTGAAGGAGCCTTTATTCTATACCCACTTTTCGCCAGTTTTCTTCAAGTCCCATGTAGTACAGTCAGCATCAAAAGTCGATTAACACTTAAGTTTTTTTAATCTCGGTTATTGAGCAAAATATTAACCCTTCAGTTTTTTTAATCTCAGTTATTGAGCAAAAATATTTTGTTCAAAATCGCATTATACTTCTGCTGCAATTTCGAACAAATATTTTGCTCAATAACTGAGATTAAAAAAACTGAAGTGTTAATCGACTTTTGATGCTGACCGTACCTACTGGGGTGAGCCTACTTATTACTAACAACGGTGCACTAATTCAGACTCCAAGCTGCTTGCTGTTGAGAAATTTCTAATTTAAAGTGCGTTTTTTTATCGCAGAGACTAATCTGACATTTACAGTACCCGGCGATAAAATATTGCACATCGACCTATTCGATCCTATCGATTTTATACAAAGAATAAAAATAATTATCAAAAGAAACAAATCATAATTGTTTTAACAGCTCCTAATAGATACTGGACTGTTTGTATTTCGTGCGACAGAGATAACGCTCTACGAAGCCGAAATTAGCCGATTGTCTCTTTCCAAAGGTCGATGTGCAATATTTATCGCCGGGTACTGTATGTCTTTTGTGTTTGCGTTTTTTTTATTATAGAAGTTTGACATTACACCTGTCAGATTAGTCTCTGCGATTAAAAAACGAACAATAAAAGCTAATAACACTCCATCCGACCAGAGGTGCAATACCCGTAATTTTAAGAACGTTCAGTCTGGTCTCAGTCTCAATCTGTCAAAAATACCTCTAATTTCCCTACATTTTTGACAACCTTTTGACATTTGTTAGTCGCCAAGATGAGTTTGCAACTAGATTTTGAAATTTCAAATTACGAAAATTGGCCTTCTGGGGATCGACCATTACACCAACGAGGCAGGCTGTTTAATTAACTAATGTTATTACATAACTAATCTTTTTAAAAGAAAATGATAATATTTTTCCCCGAAGAGTTTCGCAGAAGTTTTCAGTACAACCATCTAGATTAGCCCGTACTGCTATTGTGAAATTCCTACTGGAAAACTTATAATAACACTCTGCCTCACTTGAAGATTGAATCTAGCAAGCGCGACCGCTAGGCAAACGAAGCAGTCTGTTTTATTAATTATTGTTATTATCTTACCTCTTTCCATAAGAGCAAGTGCAAAAATTGGAGTCCCTGAAACAATATTGTAATATTTTAATATTTTGATCCATATCTATACTAATATTATAAAGCTGAAGAGTTTGTTTGTTTGGTTGAACGCGCTAATCTCTGGAACTACCAGTCGGATTTGAAAAACTCTTTTCGCATTTGATAGCCCAATTCTTGAGGAAGGCTATAGGCTATTTAATTTTAACATCACGCTATGACCTTTAGGAGGCAAGCAAAAATAAAAAAAAGTCAGAAAGAACGCTAAGCAAAAACGAAGTAATAGCGCGGGCAGGCGATGCGATGCGACGGGGTGGGTCGGAGTAACAAGAAATTTCACGCGGACGAAGTCGCGGGCGGAAGCTAGTTAGGTCAGATAGGCAGTCGATCCATGTACCAGGCCACTCAGAAAATATTGCAAAAAAAAGTTTTTATGTATGAGAGACTGGACAGTTATAATCTTTTTTGAAAATATGATTGTAAGTAAAAATTATTGCTGGCCTATTTTTTGACCAAAGAATCAGCATTGCCATACAACGTGGCAATGTTGCCAGTCTTTTGGGCACGTTTCCTGTTGACAGCGATGCGGATGAATTTTTTGATGCCCTTTGATTATTTCCCCTCCTTTTTATATACTTGTACATATTATTATTATTATTTTAATACTGTTAACTTTTAAAATATTTAACTATAGAATTTTTATTTTTATTTTCGCAAAACTTTCCGAGTGTCTGACGTAAAATACTCTTATTCAGCTACATCCAGTTAAACTGGAAGCCGACGGCAACATAGCTGAGGGGCGATTTCGCGGCAGTAAATATGGCACATCGAGTTTTAGAATAAGTTCGATGTTGTAGTGTAGAGCGTGGTCTCTGTCACTCACACCTGTGTGACGGTCTCTTTCTTACGCTCGATGTGCCATATTTACGTCCGGTCCTGTTCTCTTAGTTATAAAAATATTCTTCAGACATTACCTTGACACTTTGGCGACAAAACAGACCCTGAAAATAAAATAACAATATAATAATAATAAGTAAACCTTAAGGGCCTGTGCACACCACGTTTTTTAAACGCGCCGTGGACGCGCGTTTTAGAAACGTGCGTCGACAGCGCGCTTTTATCATACAAAAGGTCTACAGGCTGCGTCTGACTCGCGTGCGCATCGCGTCTGTATCGCTTCAAACGCGCGTCAACGGCGCGTTTAAAAAACGTGGTGTGCACAGGCCTTAAGGGTCCCCGCACACGGGCCACCGGCCACAAACACAAACGCCGCCACGAGAAGCTAGAACGACGATTTGTAGCGTGTGTCGGCCACCGGCGTCAACCGTGTGCGGCGAGTCCATATAAAATGTATGAAAACTACAAGAAATATGCCGGTGGCGTCGTTTTGTGGTTGTGGCCGGTGGCCCGTGTGCCCCACACACGGGCCACCTATCAAATATTTATTGAAATAAAAAAAAATTAAAAAAATCGATCAAAATTTGTGGTTTTTTGAAAAACCCAATAATACTATCCGACCTGCGAATCAAACCCAGGACCCCACGCTCAGTAGTTGCGCTTGCGACTACAAGACTAACGGGTCAGTCAGTCTGGTAGTACAGACGCCAGCACATCAAGCTACCCGAAACTGTCAAATTTTCCCAATCAACTTTGAATCTTATGCTTTAGCGATAAAGTTGAAAATCTATTAAAGAAATTTGACAGATTGTAGTAGCTTGATGCGCTGGCGTCTGTACTTATAATATTCATGGCACTGTAAGTCCGTTGAACGATCAACTTCAGTCACGGATCAGCTTCAAGTAAATGGCATCTCGCAGTTCAACCTATGAGGCTGTCATCGGCTTAACCGGACTTGCCTGTGGATGAATTAATAAATTAAGGCCTCCAGCCAGGGCTAAAAAACTTAAAAACTAAGCGACTACACGTTAAGGGCACCCCCTTTGGGGCACGGACCTCGACTTAGGGCGTCGCTGGGGAGAGGGCAGCAGGGGGCAGGCTGGATCGGAATTATTTACGGAAGAATTTACAGCTACAGGCTCATCGGCGCGAGCTGGCTCGAGCAAGGATCGGGGTATTAGACATGGTATGGGGCGTCGCGACGTGCCTCACACTAGTGTCAAAGATTTTTTTAGAATTTTTGACGTGACAACGTCTAATAAATCGATGAAGCTGGCTGCACTCACGAAGAAACATGACTCATGTAGCGTTACCTCGCGGCCTCGCTCTGTAGCGTGGAGGCGTTGCATGGCGGCTTGAAGTGCAAGCGAATATTAACAAATGCAATGCAACTATTCGATCAGTATTTTCTTATGACGTTGTCACGTTCAACTATCGTCAGCAAACCGACTTTACAGACAACCGATTTTTTAGAATTTTCGCGCTGTCGCAATCTAAATTTAAAAGATTGGTTTCACAATTTCTCACAAGTCCCCCATAGGACGGATGCTCTTGTCATCCGCTTCCTCCGATTTGTCGGTATATAGTGTTTTTCTTCTATTTAGAAGAAAAACACTGAGACAAAAAAAAAAGAGAGAAAAAAAAGAGTACATAGGTATTTACCTATGTAGATACTCTTTTTTTTCTCTCTCATTTAACATGCGTTCGTTATCATATTCAGATGTCACGTCGTGGACAATTATAGTGGGGGGTTATACGTTTTTTTGACTGTAATATAACTACTTTTTGTAAATGCTGCAATATATAACTGTTCTTTGTCCCAAATAAATAAAATAAAAATAAGATACCATGCTAGAAGTGTTGACAATGACGCCTTTAGCAGCGGCCGCCGAGATGTCCAGCAGTGGACGTATTTCAGCTGAATGATGATGAAAATGCTTACCATCCTAGCTTATAGGGTTTGCTTCTACGATTGATTGTGGAATACAATCTCTTGACGCCGCGAACTGAAAAAAAAATAACTTTAACAAGACGATGTAGGTACAATCGACCTCGTAATAACTTTACCACCCTAAAACTGCAAGTAATTTTCGGGGTCGTTAGATGGTTTTAACTTTAGTGAAGTTTCAATGTACCGGGAGTTTTCGTCAAAAGTGGTAAATCAATTATGAGGTGGACGAGTTAGCTGATTTTATTTTACTTTAAGCAAATCTAAAAATAACAAAATTAAATTCTAACTTAAATAAAATTATACAGAAACTAAAAAATTGCGTCGAAAAATTCATCCGCAACTCTGTCGACTGGTAATGTACCCAAGAGACTGGCCAGAGATGTGACTTCTCTAAGATACAAGTATCTGAAATACAGATACAAGATACAAAATACGTATCTTGTATCTGTATTTCAGATACTTTTTTGAAATGCATTTCGTATCTTGTATTTAAATACCTGTTGTTTGGTATCTTAGTATTTTGAAGATACTATGTTTGCTAAAATACTTTTAGTAATTGGTGATTTTATTGTGACATCTTAGGTGACAATAATTTTAAATATTAACGTTGTCTTAAATGAAACTGAACGCATTATTGAATCTTCAGTCTTTTAGGGCCGAATTGATAGGTGGCGTGGCAATTCTTTCTTTCTACAAAATGTTATTGGCTATGCCCCTTGTCATTTTTAATTATTTCGCATAATAGTCTGTGTTTGAGGGAGACAGTCAGACACATAAAAGTTCGGTCGGTTGGTCGCAGCTATGAGAAAATTGAGTTCGACTTTTTCATAACACTATCTAAAAAAAAATAACACAATATTTTGACGGCTGTTATTGTGTGTATTGAAATAACGATTAAAACTGCATAAAGAACCAAAAATAACTAAATAATACATAGCGGCTTTTGCACGCGCAACGACGACATGTGATTCATGTTGATTGTTTAACTATTGTGTCTACTTTATGGACAGTGAATCTGTTTTGTTGTATCACGTTTGCGCAATCAACGCGATTTACATGTAAAAAAATAAACTTTCATTAAAAAAAATGGTTTTTTTTTTACAAAAGTATTTTATCTATAAATAGTAGTTTATAAAACTGTTGCATAATGAGGGGTATTAAACACGAGTGTGTGTTTACAAACCGAGCGGAGCGAGGTTTGTAATAGTATCACACGAGTGTTTAATACCTTATTATGTGCAGTTTTATACAACTTTTTATCTACTTTCATACATTGAGATTGAATATACTAAATAAAAGATCAAAGTTCAAAAAGTAAGACATACTTTACTGCTTATGATAATTATTGAAGTTTTGTATGAGTCATTTCCGTCGCCGCATCTAAAATATCGGGCGGAGTCAAATTTCCTTCACATTCACTGGTATCAGACATTTTTAAGCAATAATAGAATAAAACACTAAATTCAGAAAAAACGTAAAAATGGCGCCAAAAACCCAGCTCTTCACCGCACTTTAGCGCAACCACAGATAAGTAAAATTTACACAACAAAACTTCACGCTCCCGTATATATGTAAAGCCCCATCCACACGCTGGCTGTTTGTCACAAACACCGCAAACAGCAAACAAAGTGCCAAACATCCTTTGATCTGGCAAGAAAAACCGACACCGATGCCGAACACTGCCCAACACAAACACAAACAGGCAAACAACGACAAACACCCATCCACATGTCCGTGTTTGCTGTTGGCTGTTTGCCATTGTTTGTCAAGCATGTGGATGGGGCTTAACGAGTTCGATTAAAAAAAGTTATGCATTCTCCTTCGTGATTTAACTTCTTGGTTAACCTGTATCGTAATGGAAAAAAAAATTACTTTATAACATTATTTTGTTCGAGAAATAGTGTTATAATGAAATTTTTTTTTTCTATTTTGGTATTGTGTTTATAAAGTATGTCAATATAAACTCGTTTAAAATTTTATAATTAGAATTTTACGACATGAAAGTAGATAAAAGTATTTAAAAGATACGTATTTTATATCTTGTATTTCAGATACCATTACAGAAAGGTATTTGCATCTGGTATCTGAAATACTTAATTTAAAAGTATTTTGCATTTTGTATTCCAGATACTTTATTTAAGGTATCTTGTACATCACTGAGACTGGCGGTATTACCACGTTGTATGGCAATGCTTAACCTCTGGCCAAGGTAAAAGCCAGCTCCCTTGGGTCATGGGAAGTGAGATGGACTATACTGGTTGCTACCAGCTTGTAGCGAGCGGTTTTTACGTTACATAAATCCGCCATGATGAGTCATTTTTCGTAATGATTCCCACAAGGCATAGGTAATAATGTTCACAAGCAATCAAAAAAAAACTTTTACCTTGATGCTCAACCACTTCTTCGTGTAATATCTGTTTTATTTTACGGAAAATATTTCTGAAATAAAAAAAAATAATAATATTGGTGATTGGGTCAGATTCGGAATTATTTCTCCCTTACAGTTTTTCCATACAAAAACTCCATGACGTTACATTGACATTAACGAACTGAATTATTGCAGACAAATCTAAACATTGCTCCGTTTTATATTAAAAACTAACCGCGCTCCGCGGTTTCACCCGTATAAGAGTCGATCCCGTGGGAATATCGGAATAAAAAGTAGCCTATATGTTAATCCAGGGTGTCAGCTACCTCTGTAGAAAATTTTATCAAAATTGGTCCAGCCGTTTGAGCGTGAAGGAGTAACAAACATAAATACACACTCACAAACTTTCGCCTTTATAATATTATTAGTGTGATGTTCGAAAAATCAGCTCAAAAGTCCTACTTACACGCTACGTCCATTTTCAGCACTCATCAAGACACTAACAAGGGAACTCCGATCCAGGATATTTTTTTTGACTGAAAAACAAAATTGGATTTATTCATTTTTTTTTAAGGCACGGTTGAATTGAAAGTGCTAATCAGTTGTTCCGCTCGTCATGATTCGGTACAGCCGGGCGGCCAAATCAAATTTAATTCTGGAAAAGCCGCTCGACTTATTTCGAATTGTGCCGAGCCGACTCGACAAGAGCGTGGGCTTGGGACGTGGGGTGTGTAGTAATTACTTCTGACCGCGTTTGTTGTTCAACTAAAGACTGATTTTTCCAACGCCAGACAATTCTTACGGAGGCATAATTTTGAATTTTTGACAGTTCTTCCATACAAAAACTGTCAGACGTCAATTTTATTGCACGAATAAAAATTAAGTATCGATTGAAAAATCAGCCCTAAATTGCATGTCGCGGACCCACCACACTAATGAGGGTTTTCTGAAATGACGTTCGCTAGGTGGCAGCACTGACACGTCAGGTCCAGGCATCTATCAAAGAGCCTATATTTTCTTTAGTCATGAACTCATGACGGAATGATGAACGAATGAATGAATCGAATGATGAACGTCATCATTATATTTTATATTGGAAGACCTCTTGTCACAGTGGTGCCAACTGGTGTCGTAAATTTTCACGAAAACCCTCATTGCACAACACACTAATTTGAAAAATTTTGAAGGTTATTGATTAGCAGTAACCTTCAAAATTTTTCAAATTAGTGTTCCATTGCTCATATCCATTGCTTCATCATATTCATAATCAGCCTATAATGTTCCCACTGCTGGGACACAGGCCTCCTCTCTTTCGAGAGGGAGTGGGCTATAATTCACCACGCGGGCCCAGTGCGGGTTGGTAGATGTCACATGTCTTCGAATTTTTGGTTCTAGGACATGCCGGTTTCCTCACGATGTTTTCCTTCACCGTTTTGAGAGCAGTGGTGATGAAATAATTTACACAAAGTAAAGCGCCTGTCAGGGTTCGAACCTACGACCTACAACTCGTAAGTCGCGGCCGTTACCACTTAGCCACCACTGCTCTCTTCATATATGTCATCCGTCACCTCACACACCAGGTCCAGTTGAAAACCAGCGTCAGGCACCAGTTGTCTGGCATTTTTGCTGAACTGGGCCTTTTTGGCGCAGCCGTGAGGCACACTTTCCTGCTAATTTCTTACATCGGACTTTGCACTTTTTATTTTTATCTTATTTTTTTTTTTTTTCTGATGTACGACTATAATTATCTAACTATCTGGTGTATTGTGTGTCTCTTAGTCTGTGCTAAATAAATGTATTTTCTTTCTTTCTTTCTTTCTTTATATGCTTCTTCTATCTGCTTCATATTATGTTCGAAAAATATGTCAGCTTAACAACGTAGATAGCGCAATGAATGTTGTTGAACTGGATCAAAATGAAAGCTGTTACTACTAATAGTGATACGCAATTACCCCACAGAACATGTGTGTACAATGCGTGCCACGAAAGGTGAGTCTTGACCCCGCCTCCCCCGCTCTTTCCGCCGCCCCTATGACGTCCGGTCCCGTCCCGCACTCAGACCTCATACCGCTAAAGATACCTAAAATCGTGTACTGCGCATGTCAAACCACGTGGTGTGTCAAGTCTCATCTTTCGTGGCACGCATTGTAACAACCCTGATAGTACTTAAAAAGGACTTACATAGTTTTAATGGCATTTTGAGTATGCTTCCAAGGCGGCGGTCCATCACGCTTATAACAAACAAAATAGTATTGTTATCTAACGGACAGTTCTGCCTTCAGTCGGTTTTGAAGGCAGGTCTGACCGCGTATGGTAGGCTTATGCCGCTGAGTACAGTTTGGTGACACGTAACATGAAATCTAACATACGTAGTTTACCGCGCAACTAGCATAGATTCAACGGCCCTATATGAATCATCGGGTGCCTGCCAGACACAACACCCATCTGGGGGCTTACTCTCCAAACTAATTTTAATTCCAATGAGATGCCAATATGATTCCAATGTTAATTTTACAGTCACGTGATTCGGTACTCTTGAAAACAATATTGTCAACAATTACCCCACGCCAAGCCCGAACCCAATTCCACTTAGTTCTCCAAAATGGACACCCAATCTAAAAATCATTTGGCGCTAGCATCGAACTCAAGAGTACGAAACGTCACAATTCCAATGTCGATCTATCGGAATTAAATTAAAGAGTAAGCACGCTGGTCGGAGGATCCTCCGTTTTCACTTTACAGCCTGTTGCTCATACCTCTATAGACGTATAAAATCACTATTAAAAAGAAGAGAGCCTAGCTCCAGGCTGTGGGATATTTAAATGTCAAGGTACTTACGAAAGTTCCGATTCTTCGATGGTACTGTATGAAGAATCCACCCAGTTCGAGCCTTCATGGGATTTATCTGTGAAATGTAAGAAAAAGAAAGGATAACTATATTTTTTTTAACATAATATTAGAATTTAGAAGTATTCAAATCAAACAAAGCACTAAATTTGTAAGTAGCATTACAAAATTGGCAAAATAGGTACGTTTTTTCATTCATTTAAGTATAGTTTTCTTACCCGATTTCAGATTAACAACTGAAAGAGTATACGACGTATTCCCTTTAAATCTTGTGCTGAAAAAGAACATAAATTAAAGGTCGTGGTTACTTGACGAGCGAGAAAATTGCGTCTTTCTCGATCTAGTGAACGATGTTTCTGAACGACAGAAAGGGATAGACTTACGGGGAAAATGCGAATTGCGACTCCGGACGGATGGGTCTGGCAGCCCCTAATTGATTTTAACATTCGTTTGTAGCTGTTCCCACTATGTTGTGATGACATAAAATAATGAGAACAATCATAAATCTCAATGGATAACAGGGATGATGACAATTTTTTTTATTTTAAATAAAAAAAATTCTTTGTAAATAGTGCAAACAGTACTACAAAAAGTCTAAAATGATATTTAGTTATGCTCTGTGATACACGTGAAAGCCTGAATGTGTTAAAAAGATTCGATTTTGTGAGAAGGCAGTAATTTCCCCGAAACCAAAATTTCAGTGACCACTGGCAGGTCACTGAAATTTGTAGCGTACTACATCTGAACATTTTGAACTTTCAAAGAAGCCACAGAGCACAAAGACGACTCGTCGGCCGTTGCCAGAGACGGTAGGTACCTACTGTCAATATTCTTCATACAAACCAAGGGTGTCAGCAAACGTCACCGTTTAATAATAGAAACTGACGGCCCGTGGCAATTCTAACAATGCCCCGTGACAGCTGGCTTGCGCTCAGTTGCGCCGAATTTGGACACGAATATTATTCGTAAAGGCGCTGCCGGCGCGGTGACGGGGCAATTTCGTGTTCTGTCAAAATAAACTTACTCAGAGCGTATGGTAACTGGCATTTCAGAGTTCTTGCGCAGTGCCATATTGGCTATCTCTGTTGATATTCCGAGCTCTGGAAAGAGATCAGAAAAGCAAGTTAAAAAAGACTGTTTTGCGAAGAATTTAGACTATCTTTAGGAGCTGTCAAAGGTCCGAATTTCCGCAAACCTACACCCTACTTGCGTAACGCATTATTAAACACAATCTGAATAATTTGTATTGTGCATTGTAATGTTCGAAAAATTTGTCTGCTCAACAACGTAAAAGTGAATAACTAGGTTATATATACTGTGTCCTAATGTTTGTCTTTTTTCATGAATAGTTGTCAAGTATGTACACTAGGCCTCTGTTGACATCCAGCGGTTTAAATCGACATTTTTTGAGGCTTCTAGTGCTTACAAAAATAATGTATCATCAAAAAGGTAAACATAGGGACATACAAGTAGTTAATATTTATTATTCTGTAAAAAATCATTGCTTTATGGACCCAGAATTGCTTGAATTGCTGGATGAACCAGAAAGAAAACAGGCGAGAGCGTTTCTATGGAGAAACGACCACTCGCATTTCCTCTTAAGGTACAATGCGTGCCACGAAAGATGAGACTTGACACACCACGTGGTTTGACTTGCGCAGAACACGATTTTAGGTATCTTTAGCGGTATGAGGTCTGAGTGCGGGACGGGACCGGACGTCATAGGGGCAGCGGAAAGAGCGGGGGAGGCGGGGTCAAGTCTCATCTTTCGTGGCACGCATTATACAGTTCAGTCAAAAATTATAAAAACTTACCCGCTATTCTGAGATCACTGCAGCTCGGCTTGTTTCTCTGTGAAACAGATCTTAATTTTATTCAAGCAGAGTTTACCGCGCAACTAGCATAGATACAACGGCTCGACCTGAATCATCGGGAAGTTGCCCGCCAGACACAACACCCGTCTGATCGGAGGATCCTCCCATTTCAGTGAAATTTACAACCTGTTCCTCGTAACTCTAAAGTCTAATGTATAGCCATACATATACCTCACCGGGATGCCATAAATGTATGGTTGGCTACGTAACCAAGCGGACGCCAGGTGAGTCACCCATTGAGGGCGAGGCAATCTTTGCGCTCCCACGCCCCTAGTCATAGCAGGAGATGCCCTGGGAGTCGGGAGTCGAGAGCCGATTCCCGGCCACCGTAGGCGCTGGCTAGCAATGGGCAGCTCGCCGTCCGGTAAGAATCAGGCCCGGTTCGATGGAGCGTTGTGTTCCACGCAAGCCTCGAAAGAGATGCCAGCACTAACTGACGGGGTCCGCTAGGGCCCGATGCCTGCCAGGGTCGCGGGTCGTTCGACAGAGTTACCGTAGCCCCTGGCACAGGCAACTGAAGGAACACGGGTGGGTTTTTACTCAGTAAAAGTCTGACATCCCACTTAGCCCAGAACGGGAGAAGTTATTTGATAATTTCCCACCACCTCCTAATTAGCCACGACCTGGTGACGTCACCATGGCTTCCCGGTGAGGTATGGCTCTCAAACATCGCTGGAGAAATACAGGTGATCCTCCTCTGTTTAATCTTTCACGGAATACAGTCGTTAATATTTGTAATATGGTCGACGAAGTATATGTTTATAAGTACTTACGGGATCACGTATTTCCTTCCTTCTATAATGTCTTCTACGTTGCGGAACCCCTGGATGCGTGTAGGGTTTGACCCTGAAAAGAAACAAATTATTTAATTTTTTTTAATATTATGTAGCCCTTGGATCCAGTTTGGACTAAACACAACACAACATAAGGTCAAATAATATCGTTGACCCCAAAAAAATATTATCAAATCATTTTATTTTCCTTTATTTCATTAAAATTATATTTTAAACATATTTAAAAATAGCCATAAAATTTATATTTAATTTAGAAATACCGGCACCGGTACCGGTGGGCTACTATTTTTTTTATATTTTTAAATATTAAAAATTAGTAGCCCAGCGGTATCAGAAACAGGGTCCAAGCTAAAGGCGGTCAAAGCTCCAGAGAGAGGAACCTCCTAACAATGCGGGTCGTGTCCAGAAGTACGGCTATCTGAATCAAGCCCTTGACAAGGCTGCTCAACGAGAGCCTCGGATCCTCATGTGTTGGTCGGGGCTCTTGGCTATTAATCCATTAGCTGTCACGGCTATCGACACAACGATTGCCGAGTCCACATCAAATAATTTTATTTATTATTATTCTGTTTATATATTGATGCTCATAACGTCTATGGAGTTTCGCCAACTTATTTAATTTGACCCTGTTTTTTTGTGCGAATACGCAATCATCGCGATCATATGTCACTCATTTGTTCGGAAAACGGGAAGGCTGTCATGAAAATGGTGGAAAAGATTTGAATCGTTAGATTCGCCCTACCGCGTCAAAACATAGTCGCATTTCTGATTTATTTTGACACCTCTGACACACAATGACGCAGTGACTTCACTAGATTGACATGGAAACGCTATTTTATAATGTGTGAGCTCACTGTTCTCAGTGTGTACACTTTTTATTCTGAGTAGGTAAGGGTAAATCTTGCGATTTAAATATTTGGGCAGCGGGGTTTGACTTAAGGTGAAACTAGTCGCGAGCTCGAACTCACTGGTCGTGCCCAAAAAGCACGCCGTCTCACCTGGCATCGTGTCCGACAGAGATAGTATCAGTGATGAGCAGTTAGACGCTAGTCTACACGCACAACGTCTAGTTCTCACGTACACAAACAAAAATTCGAAGAGTGCTTTGGAAAATCGAGTTTTATGGAAAAAAAGAATAAATAAACAAACGGGGTGAGCTAAATAAAACCGTTTAAAAACCATTGCATAAATCAATTACAAATAAAGTTTATTGAACTCTTCGGTAACTGAGCTTTGTCGGTACCGACTTTGTTTTGAAGATTTTACAGTTATTTTATTACTTATTTACACTCAAAGTTACGTTAAAAATAGCAAGAAAAACGAATCTTTGTTGGCTCATAACTTTTTAATGGCTTTTTATTTTAATATTCTGTTTCCGTACAGAATTAATAATGAGACAAAACGATATCATGTTTAACTTTGGATGCACAATGTCAAATAATAGAGTAGTTAATACTCTCTCGAAATTTGTATGGAAAAAATATTGACTAGTGCCACCTTAATGTCAAATACGGGTGAAAATGATAGATTTTCTTGACGGCCGTTATTATATGACGGAAACGCTTTCATAGGAAGCCAAAATTTAAGGCAACGTCAACGCGACATCAAATGTAAAGGCATCCAAAAAACTCACTTGGGTTTTTCTTCACTCATTTCTGGTACAATGCAATTCATCTTCTTGAGTAACTCTTGCGTCACATCCGTGGTGGTTCCCATTTCTGAAATAAGTAGACACACTTAAGAAAGCAATACTTACTTTAAAAAAAATTAACGCTCAAACGCCGCATAGTGTGAGTGGGCTAGGTACAGTCAACCTATCTTTGCTGCACAGCCACATCTTTTTGAGGCTGACTGTACATCTGCCGTATTCCCAATGAGCTTAGGGCGAAATCAGGCATTATAATGCTCAAACGCCGCATAGTGTGAGTGGGCTAGGTACAGTCAACCTATCTTTGCTGTACAGCCACATCTTTTTGAGGCTGACTGTACATCTGCCGTATTCCCAATGAGCTTAGGGCGAAATCAGGCATTATATGGAGCCCTAAAGCCGTCGCACCAGATCCCCAAGATGGCAGGATGGGCAGGACAAACCAAAGATCTATGGCCCACATCATATGATTGAAATAAGAATACAAAATAATTTTTTGCGTTAGTGAAAGTACAAAATAGTAGATTGTAGAACTAGTGCATAAAATGGCTCGTTTATGCCCGAGTTATAACTCCGCTTTTCACTTTGAATGCGAGAAAATGAAACAGGCATAATAGGACATTGTGATACATGTGTGCTATGTTGATCATTGCACCGGGTCAAATATCATTGACCGAGTCGGTATTATTCGCGCGAGCCGCTGTCTAGCGAGATAAGGAAGCTGTGTATGTAATGATCAATGCACACGCGTTTCATACGACGTTTTTCAACACACTTGCGAGGAGTGACCACGGACAATTTAAGGTACATTTTAGTTCATTTTGGGACCAAGCACAATTCAGACTATTTAAAAAAAGTGAAATATAGCCCGCGGATTCCTTTTGGCATGAAGTCTTTTTGATGAGATTAAAAAAACACACATCTCCGACTAGTAAAGAGTTGTCTTTGGCGTTACCGTACTAGTGCGGTAACAAAGTAAAAAGCACGCGTGTTTTGTATTAAACTGCGATATGGACCTAAAAGCGGTTCATTAAGAGCCACTTTACGAGCAAGTGTGTTGAAACGTATGTATATATAACAGTATTTTCACTGTTCGAAAAGTTGCAAAATTGAAGAAGCATAGCTAATTCCCGCCACGAAACATGTTTAAAAGTTTTTTCTTTTAATTTTCAACATAATTATGTCATTTGACTTGGGTACTTCGTTCGTACTGTCATAAAAAACGATTCTTTGCGCTTTTAAATAATAAATGACAACTATATTATTTGGTTTTATTAAATTAACGATAGAAAACACGGAAGTGATAGAAATTAAAGCGAATGAAATAAAATAACGATTTTAATCTGCGACGTTTTATTGTGCGTGTGGCTATTGGGCCTGATTAATTTATCTTAGAAAAAATAAAACTTTAGGCACTAGAGCATAAAAAGCGACCTTATGTCGCCTACGCATAACATAAACACGAACTTTTAGAGCATGAGAAGTGAAAAATATGAAAGTACCTAAAAATTACCTGGACTATCCCTTTTTAGGCGGTCCACTGTCTGGAAATAAAAGCAGTTCTAAAAACAAAAACACAAAAAGAGTAAAAACCACTCCGAAAAGTGAAAAATACAGTATCCGGGCGTTAATATGGCACAACGAGTTTAAGAAAGAGACTGTCGTCTGTCACACAGTGATGAACTTTAAAAATCGATGTCCCATTTAACGCCGCGGACCTACTGTATTAATACAATTTAAAACAATAAAATTTATATAAGTATAAACAAAAAATATAAGACGAACTACTTAATACTTACTTCAACACGTTTATTTCTGTCGACTTGCAACGTATGATCGGATATCGCGAGTTTGCTGAAAAAAAAACACGTTTTTACTTGAAATATAATATACTAATTTATGCTGAAGAGTTTGTTTGGTTAAGCGCGCTAATCTCTGGAACAGCCAGTCGGAATTGGAACATTATTTTTGCACTTTATAGCCCAATTCTTGAAGAAGGCTACAGGTTATTTAAAATCACGCTAGGATCCTTAGCGTTCCTGCACACGATGCCGTCACCGCGCCGTCGCCGCGCCGACGCCGCACCACCACACTGTAGATACGAGTCGCGCGAAGCCCGCCACCGCGCCGCCGCCGCGCCGCCACCGCGCGCGTTTTTACTGTTTCATTCATTCCATTACCGGCCGCGTACGAACGTGCACGCCGCGTAATTTCCCGTGAATGAATCAAACAGATAGGGAGGGGAACGCGCGCGGTGGCGGCGCGGCGGCGGCGCGGCGACGGCATCGTGTGCAGGAACGCTTAGGGTTCAAGCAAAAAAAAAAAAAAAAACAGTGGCACTCCGGGAGTGCCGACAGAAGTGAAAACTTGAACAATTATGTGTGTATTTTGTGAATCGTCTTATAAACAAAACACGCGCGGTACCGGCTACGGCCATCCGTCTTACGAATTTTCGATCAGGTCACGTGTCCTGACGCGAGTTTAACATTTTTTGCCCATTACAAAAAAAGTGTACAACGCTGCTAAAGAAGTTTTCAGTTCAAAAGAAGGTCAGAAAAAAGGCTAAGTGAAAACGAAGCATTAGCGCGGACGGGCGATGCGATGCAACAGTGGGTCGGGGAACAAGAAATTTCATGCGGACGAAGTCGCGGGCAGACAGAAGCTAGTAGGTATTAAATGCTGGGTGAAGTTTGAAAGTACAGGCCTACAGTTTAACTGAGACGGTGCCTGACGAAGCTGCGTGGTGCGTGAGGGGGGCGGGGGTGTTTTGAAAAATTTGTGAGCTTCGCGACTCAACTCGTCACCACGCCTTGTCTAGCTTTTTCCGAACTATGTTGGAATCGGTTTCCAGGATCGGCCAATCGGATGCATCTGAATACCAGCATTTTACATAAAGAGACTAATATATAATAAGAGACTAGAGGCACAGTATAAATAAACTAGAGGCTTCCTGACCTCCAGAACCCAGTTACTGGATTACATGATGCCCTTTGTTAAAACTTTTATGGGCTTCTGATTAATGATGTAATGGATGGTTACCCATTCACGAACTGACCGCGGCGAGCGTAGCTAAGTGCTCATACACACGAACGATATACATCAACGGCGCACGGCGAGGCAGCTGCAGCCGTCGACGAGTCTCGACGGCAGCCGTTGACACTCCTTGACGGCTGCAGTTTCTTCTGCCGATGACGCGTGGCTCATATGTATGCACACTTATAATGCGCGCCACGTAAGAAGAGACTTGACACACCACGTGGTTTGACTTGCGCAGAACACGATTTTAGGTATCTTTAGCGGTATGAGGTCTGAGTGCGGGACGGGACCGGACGTCATAGGGGCAGCGGCAAGAGCGGGGGAGGCGGGGTCAAGTCTCTTCTTACGTGGCACGCATTGTAACTGTCGATCGACCAGTGCAGCTGTTATTTTTTAGTTATATAGCCACGAGATAACATTAGCAAGGTCTTCACCTGGGTTTCTTCTGCTTCTGTTCCAGCTGGCCTTCGGAGTCTGTGTTGGATCCCACCAGCCTGGCCAGTTCTATGACACCGTCTCGGCTCCTGTCTATCACCTTGTCATGGCCTTTTGCTCTTTCTCTGTCGCGTCTGGTAAAGAAACGATGGAATAGAATTAAAATCTGGGCTTAAACTTGCCTAAAGTAATAATATGTCAGACTATTTTTTTTTTGTGGTCAGCGTGATTGTCCGAAAGGGTTACCACTGGCCCGGAACATAAAGGGCTAAGGAAGGAACACGGGTGGGTTTTAGTCAGTAAGAGTCAGACACTCCCTTCCGCTCCACCCAGAGCGGGAGGAGTCATTTGATGATTTCCCATCCTGAAAAAAAAACCTATTTTTTGTTCCACTGCTGCGCAAAGACTTTTTTTTTTATGTAGAGATGGAGTAGTGGTGGCAAGTTGTAGGTCGTGGGTTTGAACCCAGACAGACGCTTTACTTTGTGTATTTTATTTCATCACCACTACTCCCAAAACGGTGAAGGAAAACATCGTGAGGAAACCGGCATATACTAGAGCCAAAAATTCGAAGACATGTGACATCTACCAACCCGCACTGGGCTCGCGTGATGGATTGCGGCGCACTCCCTCTCACTGAGAGGAGTGCTGTGTGCCAGCAGTGGGAATATTATAGCCTGATTAAGTATACAGAGTAGGCATGAGGATTGATCTCAAATCACCACATTATTAATGTCCAGCCGGTTGATTCTGTGAAAATCTCACCGTGAAAACTTAGGTGATGTGAGTTTGTTTTTGCTAGGAATTGACACTATTGACAGCTCACTCCACGCTCACTTCACACGGTGAGATGGTTACAGAATCGCAATGCAGTACATAACTGTTATATAATGCCAACATGTACAATCACGAGCATACATATTGCTAGGGTCAATAATATCTGATTTCATGATTAAACCATTAATATCTGTCGTCAAAATGATAGCAAACATATTGTGACGAGCTTGGGGTTCGTGACAATAAAAACTACCGATTTAATAACCAAAAAAATGACACTTTAATCACCAACACTAATACAACTCAAACACACTATTATGAAACAATTTTACTACTGATCACTCTTAGTCGCACTTGAATATCGCTTCGATGTACTCGCTCGTATCGCTTATTCAAAACTATGTGTCTCGCGGCTCACGCCGGCCTTAAATAGTGCCACAGAGCTACTATATAAACATCTAGAACGTTCGAGTACATACCGGTCCCGACTGACCCGATGTCGATAGTTCTCGGAATTTCTAGGACCTTGACTCTACTAGTAATGCTACCCGATACAAGATGGCGCTAGTGGTAACTAATGTCACCATGTACCAGGCATCAATAATTGTGGCGCGCAACAATATTTGATCATTTGTGGAAGACATATGCAAGGGGTAGCACAAATATGTGACATCGAAGGAACGCCAATACTGTCGGACGAGACAAGCGACGTCAAAATGTAGGATGCTGTATCGGCTTTAATACCAGACATGTCTTACGATATAAATATCTAGGCAGATTGATAAAGAAAATGGTAATAAAATGCTAGAGAATGTTTTTTTTTTTCTTATTCTCGTTGAGATCAATAATATCTGACATCACTTTGGTAGCAGATTTATGAGCAGTGGATATTTTTCAGCTGAATGATAATAAGGTATTCCATATTTCCAAGTTTGTTAAGTTGATATCAGAATGAGTAGAACTATTGGATGTGACATAAAACATTTTGAAGTTGTAGCGAAAACTGAACTTAATGTGTGTGTATTAGAGTTACTTTTTTTTAAAACACATAAATTTGTTTACATTTTTGGAAACAAAATTGCGAACGTAGTATAACCTGTGCGACTTGGACCTGGTCCTCCTTCCCCTGCTGGTGTTCATGGTCTTGGTCCTGCGAGCTGTGGAGCATCCTTGGAATATTCTCTGAGCACAGCTGGAGCAAAATATCACCCCCTTGAACACCTCTGCGTTCATGAGGTTGGTTTCGCTGCAGACATCTAAAAGCAGACGTCAAAAAGAAAGGATTATTAAAACAATGTGATTTGTGGGGTGTCAATGTGCGAGGGTGTGTGTGTGTGTGGTGTGGGTGTGTTTGTTTTTATATTTCAATTAGCTGCTGCCGCGACTTCACTCGCGTGGATGTTGGTAATTATCCCAAGGGAACTACCGGGACAAAAGGAAGCCTATGTTAAAGGAAGCCTTATAACATCAGCTAACTATCCTCTTTTGGTAAATACTTACCTCTGTTCATTTCTTGTTACCTACTTTCGTCGAGTACCTATAGCAAAACGGAAAAGTATACTCACAGCACTTGTGACATCTCTTGTGATAGCTGAAACCCTCGCGTATCGTGATCTTCTCGTCTCTGGACACAGGACTCTGACAGTGCTCACATAACTCGCAACTACAAGTATGTAATAGGATATTTTTTGTTACTTAGTTCATCATCAGTCTCATCATCATCAGGGGCCTATGGCTAAATAATAACAGCAGCACAGGTCGATCGATCAGGTTAAGCTACGCTTGCCGTGGATGGGTGACCATCTTTACATACCGAGACCCCACCGTGCCTCGGAAAGCACGTTAAGCCGTTGGTCCCGGCTGTCATTCGTGGATCTTTGACAGTTGTTACGGGTAGTCAGAAGCCCGAAAGTCTGACAACCACTCTTACCAAGGGGTATCGTATTTCCTAGAAACTGGGTTGTGGAGGTCAGATAGGTAGTCGCTCCATGTAAAATACTGGTATTCAGCTGGTTATTTATTTATTTAATACTTCAAGCACATAAATGTACAGAGGCGGACTTAATGCCATAGGCATTTTCTATCAGTCAACCTGGTTAGGTTAAGCTGGTTAGACTGGGAAGCCAACCCCAACATAGTTGGGAAAAGGCAGGCAGATGAATCCATTGCTGGACATAGGCCTTTCCAATTGCACCTCATTCAGTTGTTACCAGCCACCCTGCAAAGATCGTCGGTCCCCCGAGGGCGTTCTTACGTTTTCCGATTCGTGGTCATCGGTTCTACGGCAAATATGGCTGACACATCGCCTACAGTACAGCTTGCTTATTCTGTGAGCTATGTTGACCACTGATTCTGCCTGCCGGACGGTACCGAGTTACCGTAAGCTCCTACGCTTAACACACGCATTCACAGCGCGTGTACAATGCGTGCCACGAAAGATGAGACTTGACAAACCACGTGGTTTGACTTGCGCAGTACACGATTTTAGGTATCTTTAGCGGTATGAGGTCTGAGTGCGGGACGGGACCGGACGTCATAGGGGCGGCGGAAAGAGCGGGGGAGGCGGGGTCAAGTCTCATCTTTCGTGGCGCGCATTGTACACTTGGCTACAACAAGTAATGCGCTTGCGCTTCGTGAGATAAAACTATTGTACTACTAGCTTCCGCCTGCGGCTTTGCCCGCGAGGTGTGTCGATAAAAACTATCCTATGTCCTTCCCCGGGATGCAATCTATCTCTCTGCCAAATTTTATCGAAATCCGTTAAGTGGTTTAGTCGTGAAAAGGTAACATACAGACAGACAGACAGACAGACATAGTTACTTTCGCATTTATAATATTAGTATGGATACATTGTGCTAATTCTCGAGCATTCGCGCGTCTTCGTGATCGAGGCGAGGCAACGCCTCTAATTCTTCAATAGACATTAAAATTATCGTGAAAATAATTCAGAAGATACTTACGCCATAGTTTAACAATTTTTTTTGTTACAATATCTACATTTTACAAATAGAAATATTTACGCAGAATTTTTAATTTTGCACCAAAAATTTTGACATTGTTTTTTCATTGACAGCATGAAGTGTGTAAGGTAACTTCTCTTCTTAGTCTGTGAAGTGTCAAAACAGTCTGGCAGTCTGTCAAGGATATTGAAAAAAGAAAAAACTTCCTGAAATTCGTCAAAACAGTTCCCCTTCATGGTCCCGGGAAAATCATGCTAAAGAATTATGCCATATTATGACGGTTTAATGCCGCCCTGATTCCAGTGTAGGAGAGAGACGGAGCGATACATGACCGATAGCACCATCCCTTTTTCACACTGGAATCAGGATGGGATTAATACTTTGTAATACTGGCCCAGGAGCCCGGAGACGCCTCTGCGGCTGCTGCTAACGGCGGAATTGTCAACACTTTCCATAAAAACTATGGAGGGTAGAGGTAAGGAGTACTGTCCCCGTTGTGAAAAAGCGTCCGTCAAAGTACGTTAAATTAGGGTGGCGCCACACACAGTAGCAACAAAGAAAGAAAGAAAATACATTTATTTAGCACAGAATAAGAGACACACAATACACCAGATAGATAATAGTCGTACATCTGATAAAAACTAAGATAAAAATAAAAAGTGTTTTCCAAAAAGGGGTAAAAGGGTTTTCCGCAGCAGTAATTTTAGGTTATGTTTACAAAATTATTTTGAACTACGTGAATAGTTGAGGTTTGGTATACTGGGCTGTCACTAACTACTCTAGTCACTAAAAATATTAAATTTTCTTAACTGCATACTTCAATCCGTCAACAACTGCTACATTCATACCAGAGTCTTTGCTATGACGCCCCAGGCGCGTCAAATCCAACTTGCCAAGTCGAAATCAATGGCCAAGGGTATTGTCAACTTCAATGTTTAATTTAGGATAAACAGTGGTAGTTCTCTTTATCTCAATTTTTTAAAATCTGTATTTAAGTAAGTTCGATTTGACGCGCCAGGTGCGTCAATGTCCTTCCGTGATATTTGCTCATGACGCGCCTGGGGCGTCATTGGCCATGAATCGGTTAAGTACTACGCTAGCGCCATTTTGGAGGGTTTTTGAACTGTTATTTACTGCTGGGACGCTTTTTCAACTTTCCCCTCTAATGAGACGGTTATCCTTACCTCTACCCTCCATAATACAAACGAAGCGTGTCACCAGCACTACGATTCTAATGGCTTTGAACGTCTGTGACAGAATTTGTAGTCTATGAACAAAACACTGGCCAATTATTGGCATGGTATAGTATTTTTATCTCATGAAGCGACGCGCGTTTTACTTGTGTTAAACAAGAGTACAATCACGCTGTGAATGTGTGTGTAAGCGCATGTGCTCTCGGTATCGTCCGGGACACCGGCGAAATCGGAAGTGTGTGTGTTATATGCTGACGCTACTCGTCTTCACGCAAACATCCACAGCGTGTAACAACTTGGTGTGGTTACCAGTAGTACCAGTAGAACGCGCGTCGCTTCGTGAGATAATATACCTACTGCAATAGCGTGGGCGTGGCTTTAGGGCCATGTTACAAGGCTCGGGATGCGGGACGAAATTAGCTCCGCCAATTGTGTTAAAACTAACTTGTATGGAGATTGCAAACTGGCGCGAATAATCACGCGAGTTCCTAATGTATAAAACAATCGACGCGAGCCGTCGCGTCGCGTTCCTTGTAGAATTCGCCTCAGCGTGGCCCTACGCGGTCTGATGCACATTCAATATTGCAATTTTTTGCCTTGTTTAAAGCAACTAGCTGTGTCAGGGCTCCACGTAATGGGTATTTCGGCCCACAGTTCAATAGGCATACGGCAGATGTGGCCAGCCCAGTCCCACTTCAGGTTAGCGGCTTTTTGAGCAACGCATGGCGTCGCGGCAGGCCTCGTAAAACATGGAGACAAACTGGACAAAAAAAAAAACTCATGTGTGCAATTCACACGTGGTAGAAGTGAAACCATCAAAAACACTGTATAATGCTTCCTATCTCATTTTCTCCCACGTTAAATCTTATGAATTTACATGTCTCTTTTTACTGTCGCTTTTTCGTTTCATCACAACGATGCTAAAGAAGTTTTCACTTCAAAAATTACCAGTGGTCCACTTTAGCTCTGGATGGAAAGAGCTGGAAATCATGGAGCCTTTTCCCAACAGTGGGTTGATGGCTGGCTAACACTAACTAAGCAGATGAAAATTAAAAAGCAAAATATTTTTCACAATTTTATTATGATAATAAAAACGAGATAAACAAATATATGCTTCATATAATATAGAACCTTGTTCCAGCACCATAAGGTTTAAATTCGAATTAAGAGCGGTGACTTTATACAGTGTGATAATAATTTTAACCTTTAAAATACTGAATTACCTATAGGTACCTGATGATCTTTAGATTATAAACACGTTTTTAAAACAATCTTTTGATAAAATAGTTAAATCTTAGCTATACATAGGTTTATACATACAGTTATATAACAAATACCTATTATATAAGTAAAGCCGTGTCTCTTGCGCGTGTTTTTCGAAACATAACACAAAAAACCAAACACATAAACATTTGTCTTTATACACAAACAGTCTCCTGCGCATTAATATATTTTTAGATTAGTGTCAACTATTCACAAGACAATATAACCCCAAAACCTGTGTCAGTTAAAAAGCTTTCAAAATGCTAAATGGTAGAGTACGCGCTGCATGTGACGGTTGAAAATTAAACAAATCCTTCCCCTCTTCACCCGCACGGCGAATGTTTTCCATGCAGCTCGTAAAACAAAAACATCGTGTTTTCATACACAAATGTGTAATAAAATAAAAACATCGTGTTTTCATACACAATTTTGTGTATGTCCACGCCTCTTTGTTATGACGTTTTTGTGTAATGTTTCGAAAAAACAAGCGCAGGAGACACGGCATAAATTATCATAAAACACAAAATTAGTTATAATATTTTTCCCAGTGCTAGTGGCTTCCTTTTCACTCAACATTGTGACCAAAGTGAAAAAAAAAACATCATTAAAACCATTCAGTGTACACGGAGTAGAAATACACATGGAGTGTCAAGTTTTGGTTTCCTACGAAAGTGGTTCCGTCATATTATAACGGCTGTTATAAAAATCTGTAATTTTCACCTGTATTCGTTGCAAAAATAAGGTGTCATAAGAGCAGTGGTAACGACTGCAACTTATGATTACATACATTATTAATTTACATTATATAAAGTGTCAAAAACTGTTACTGCAGCTTTAACTGGCCACGGGTCATTCAATAAACACCTCTTTGTCATAGGAGTAACAGACAGTCCGCTGTGCAGAGCCTGCATGGAGGACGACGAGACAGCGGCACATTTGCTTCTAAACTGCCCGGTGGTCGCCACGTACAGGGCAAAGTACTTCGGTAACCCAGGTACCCTACATGAGACGGTCAGTAACATCAAGGCGTTGCTGGCCTTCCTTGAGGAGCTGGGGTGGATCGAATGATCGATTTTCCCACCCGTACGCAAAATACGCGCATTGACGTGGAGTTGCGGACAACAGCCCGTTGTACCTATTACCTATTATTACCTATTAAGTGTCAAAAAACCAAAACTAAAAAAAAACACCCGGCAATTTGCGTTTGACAAATTTGTTAGCAAATTTTTGTGTTGATTTTGGTTCTCGAAACCGGCGGGGCAATTGCGTAACGCGTTATCAATCGGATTCGGTTTCATTTTGACAGTTCAACAAGATTCATTGCGTTATTTACGTGTTGAGCAGACAAATTTTTCGGAACTTATGAAGCAATGGATTAGCAAATTGCTTTAAAATGATTCTGATTTGTATTGTGTTATACGTTGTGTTATACGCATTTAGGCTCAAATCACACCGAGATGGCAGCGAAGCGGCGAGCAGTTTCAGTGTCATATAATTTTAAACTTTATCTTCATTACTATAATACATAGTATCGCTTGAGAGACTTGAAAGGTCGCGCGGCCGCCCGCGGCACCGCGAGCACTCCGTCAACTCAAGTTTGTTGTGTCTGAAACTGCTCGCCGCTTCGCTGCCATCTCGGTGTGATTTGAGTCTTAGGGTGCAGGTGTCAGACTTGTTCAAACTTAACAATACAGATACAGGACAGCCCAAAGTTGCTTATGTGGATAAAATACTCATGAAAAAGGAGTTTATTTATTGAATCATTTGATATGATTATGAATCGTGATTTTCATGTTTGCAACTACAATTAACATAACTTATAACCTATATAACTCCATTTGAATATAACTTTACAGGTGGTGCACAAAATATTGCTGGTTTCAATGAATTAATATTTTTACAAAAAATATTATTTTTATATTATATTTTTACAAAAAATATTATTGGATGATTTCTTTATTCACAAAAATACAGGAAGGCAGGGACATCGATGCGCAACCTGATACAAAAAACTAGGCGTTCCATGCATTTTGACCGCGTAGGTATTGCACTTTGTAGGAAACAGGATTAACGGCGAAAATCAACCCAGGGTGTCCAGAATCATGTACTGAATCCGTGGTTACTGTCTGTACAATGCGTGCCACGAAAGGTGAGACTTGACCCCGCCTCCCCCGCTCTTTCCGCCGCCCCTATGACGTCCGGTCCCGTCCCGCACTCAGACCTCATACCGCTAAAGATACCTAAAATCGTGTACTGCGCATGTCAAACCACGTGGTGTGTCAAGTCTCATCTTTCGTGGCACGCATTGTACGTGCATGTCCCTGCCACCATGTATACATACACCATTTTACATCTACAAAAGATCTAATATCTATAAAATGAAAATAAGGGCCTTATCACACCGGCGATTTGTAAGAGAGTTCAAAGCGAGACGAGTGCGCAGTGAGCTCACCGCGAATTGGCATTGAGCGCGCGGCGAAAAGCGCCGTCGGTCGACGCCATTTTGTGCACTCTGGTGCCGACGGCGATATTCGCGGCGAGCTCGCTGCGCACTCGCCTCGCTTTGGATTGGCTTGTAAATCGCCAGTGTGATAAGGACCTAATAGTAAAATATGTATACAAATTAAAATCTTATTTATAGTAATTATTTAATGATAATAAAGTTTGCATTAACGCTTACTGGCCGTCAAAATGCGTGTTTTAATTATATTAATAGTTTAAATTAAGTACAGGTTTATTTGCATTTAAAAAGAAATAATTCGAATGGTTTACCGATTTTTTTACTGTTTATTTTAACGCAGTCCACGTGAAAACAAACAGATTAAAAATATACACATGATGCGTTCGATTTATTTCTTATTAAATATTAAGTACAGAAGAAAAATTGTTAGTTTACCTATTGTTTTTGAGATCAAATTCACATAAGACGATTAGAGAGAGGAATACCAATTGAGATCATAATTTAATGTAGAAAGGTACAAAAATAATTTAATCTATATAGATTTAGATTATTTTATAAGGAATTTCTGTTTACAAAAATCACAGGACGTTTTCAATTAAATCCTAACTTTTTATTTTTCGAAAATATTTTTCTTCGCTTTTTTATGTATATTTTTCTTATTAAACCTAAATAATTTCTGAAATACTGGCCCCAAAATATTATTGCTTACTTATTATTCTACATCCATTAATTATATCTGAAAAACTTAAATCTATTATTTCTACTTTACTAATTAAGTAAGTACATAATAAACATTTGAAACAAAACAAGTTATTATAAAATCTAGGTTTGAAAAAATATTATTTAAGTACAAAAAAATAGGAATTTTTAAATTAATTCTAATATTGCCACTACTGCCCTGTATATTTTAATTATTTTTTTTTTACAAATAACGGAACTATTTTTGAGCATAATAAACATATTAAAAAATTAAAACTCCGCAAACCATGTATTTTTATTATAATTATTTTTAATTAATATTTTCTACCAGTTTCACTTTTAGTTTTTCATGGTTTACGGTTACTTAATAACACCTAATATTAAATAATATCTTGATTAGAGATCCAGCTAAAACGCATACTTTAACAATCTAACCATTTTTCATATCATAATCTGTGAGAAGCATTCAATGATCTTAGCCAAAGTTTCTCGACCGTCGAGAGGTAGGAAGGAGATGGTGAATGTCGATGCGAAATAGTGTGAATTGACAACTGGAAAAGCGATTTATTTTGTTACTAGCTTCACCCCGCGGATTCACTCACATAAGATTCGATCCCGTGGGAACATCGGGATAAAAACTCAGGAAGAATCAGGTCGAAAGACTAAAAAAATATATGTGCCTATTTGTTAATACAGGGTGTCAGCTACCTCCATACAAAATTTCATCAAAATTGGTCCAGCCGTTTGAGCGTGAAGGAGTAACAAACATATAAACACACAAACTTTCGCCTTTATACTATTAGTGTGATAAGCCTGTGTTCTGCCATTGCAGGGCAAAGGTTTCCCTTCCCACCTTCCACTTTTCGCGGTCTAATGCGATTGTGAGGAGTCTAACTCATCACGACTTCTCTTTCTGGGCCTGCTGCGCAGTCGTTTCCTGCCATTTGGGGTCCATTGGATGGTGGCTTTTGTGTTCACCCGAAATGCGACAGATATGGCCAGCCAAATTTCACTTTAGTCATCGGCATCTATGCGCCCAGCGTCCGCTATTTGTGTCTGGGAACGACCTTTTTTTTTTTCTCAGGAATCATCAAATGACCCCTCCCGCTCTGGGTGGAGCGGAACGGAGTGTCAGACTCTTACTGACTAAAACCCACCCGTGTTCCTTCCTTAGCCCTTTATGTTCCGGGCCAGCGGTAACCCTTTCGGACAATCCCGCTGACCCGGCAGGCTGGGAACGACCTTTAAAGTTATTTTTTTTATAAGTAAACAAAACAGAAATCTCTTGTCGAATTGTCAATTCGCACTATCAGCGTCAGTGTTGACGTTGTCATTTCTCAATGCGTTTCAACATTTTTTATCTGCTTTAGACATTCACTGGAAAAATTACACCTGAAACATTCCTATTTTGATTCATAATAGATTTGTATGGCCCTCTTACAACTTTTAAAGCTTAGGAGCTTACTGAAGTACTTCGAGCGAAATTCCTTCTTTTCATACAACACATACTACATATAAATACAAAATATAATAAAATAAAACTAAGTACTTATATTAGTGTAAACTTAAAATAATAAATGTATTTATATTACTGGCCCTAATTGTTTAAGGATAATGCCACTTGACATACATATATTAAAGAGGGATCGTGCGTAGGTAGGTAATCTTTAGACACTTTGTTAAATTGTGTTACAAAGATATATTTTACAGGGTAGAAAGAAAGACGGCCTATGGAAGGAAATCATATTGACTTTTCTCAAATTTCGTTTTCATTTTAACATAACTTCCTGTATTTTTCAAGAAATAACAGCCTGTATTTTTGTAGAAAATACAGCCTCTATTTTCTAGGAAAAAGGGGCCTGTATTAAAAAAAAAACAGCCTGTATTTTTCAAAAAAACAACAACCTGTATTTAAAAAAAAAACTACAGCCTGTATTAAAAAAAAACAACAGCTGTTTTTGTTTTCACTCCTGCCGGAAGGCTGACCACCTGTTTAAAAAAAAATAACATTTTACTTTTTGCCACCGATCGAAAATATCAATCATATAAGGATCACTCTAAAAACACGCGCGATACACGTGGCAGGTAAAAAAATAATACAAATTCCTAAAGATTACCAACCCAACTCCAGAAATCCCACAGTATCAAACTTTAGGTACTAAAAATTGCCAAAAACGTGCAATTACAATACAATATATTAAAACATAATTAGGCTATCTTTCCACCAGAGATGAGGATGCGTGGTGAGGGATTTGTGTGAAACCAACCAATACCATCGCTTCATTTTTATAGCTTGACCTAAGATAGCGTTGGTAATGGCGCCGATTCCCTTGTTCACAAACTAAACTAAATTTAAGCTCAGTGCATCTTTTTCTTTCTATTTCCTTATGAAAAGGACAGAACATAAATATTAGTTTAGTCCTGTCAAATTAGTCAGCGCATGACGTAAATTGACGTATATTTAGTAGCCAATTTTTTAATCACGTCTAAACTTGTCTATGGAGTATCTTAATTTGACAGGACTTAACTAATATTTATCTTCTGTCCTTTTCAAAGTGAAATAGAAAGAAAAAGATGCACTGAACTTAAATTAAGTTTAGTTTGTGAACAAGGGAATCGGCGCCATTGGTTAGTTTTTCACACATCCTTCGCTACGTATCCTCGCTCATCTCTGGTGGAAAGGCAGCCTTATTGTCATATCGTTTGAGCAACAGATCACAATATTAATGCCCTTAAAGTACTTAGTTCTCATTTAAAACAACAACGCCTACTATTATTATTCCGTTCTAGAGTATTTTCCGGAATCAGAGAGCAAAATATTTAAAGGGGTTTGCAAGTCCGTGGCGTACCAACTGTCGCGCCATTTTGTTTTTGTTTTTTTTTCAAAATGGCGGCCACACGTGTTATTTATATAAATCGATAGCTGAAATCAATGCAAACAGAATCGATCTATCGATTCGAACTGTTTTTAAACTTGATCTGTCACATTTACTATCGAGTACTGTATTCCTTTTGCTCTCTTTGATATATTCCTAAATTCCGTTTTGTCTCGTTTACAATGTGGACACGTGTAACTTATGTTACTTAGAAAATTTTACAATACCTCCTTTTTTGCTGTCTCTGGGATGTTCTTATATTTGCAATTAGAATCTCAGATAATTTTTGTAAACATATTTTGTATACCAGAGTTAAAAAAACTTAGGACACCGGTCTACCAAAACTATAGCGCGTCTATAGCTTATTTTTATTATTTGCTATGACAGGGAGAGGAAGGCCAAAGAAAAGGTGGATGAATTGTGTGAGGAATTATATGAATGAGAAGGGAGTTAATGATAGCGTGACGGTTGACAGGGGAGAATGGAAGACCTTGTGTTACTTGAGATCGGTGCAACTTGTTCAGTTGCGCCGATCTCAAGTAACATGGGACAAAGTCAAGAAGACGATGATAACATGTATTTAAGAGCGTTTACTCCGAACGGCATTTCATACAAACTTTCAAGCCCTTGTTTTTCGAAGTAAATGAACCGATTTTAATGAAACTTCTACGCATAAGCAGGATACAAAGGTCTAAAAGTTAGTATAGAACAACTGTCACTTTGTCAATGAATTTTCTTTATACAAAAATTGGAACAAATTATGGGAGGCCTGTGCTCAGAGGTGAGTGAAGTCGGGTTGTGGACGAAGACAATGATACAGAAGTTACCTAAAATTCTGATTACGAACGTAAATTCAGTGTCTCCTCATATGTAATCCAAGATGGTCGGACCTGGCGAAGGACCGTCTACACAGTGGACAGGTGAATGGTCGATGTCCAGTGTGTTTGCGAGTATGTCGAGTCAGTTCATCAGATCTTGCGAACCGCCATTCGCATCCTGCCCAGCCGCAGGAGTACGGCTTTTCTCCTGAAAAATTTAAAAATATTCTGTTACAGAATATCTTGTCTGTATTTGCAACAAACAAATTCACAGCATTATCATCATCAATCATTCGTTAATTTCATTGTTTAAATTTATTTTATCATCTTTCATATTTTTTGTATTTTTTTTTGTTACCCACAAAAAAAATACAAAAAAAAAATGAAAGATGAAAAAATAAATTTAAAAAAAGGTTAAATTCAGAGTCTGTCAGATCTTTTATTGATATGCTTTGGATAGCTTTGGATATGTTTAAGTACCCATGACTTCATACAAAGTTTGTTTTAATACGTTTTCAAACTTCAAATGAATATTTATATACTCGTATATTACTAGCAGCGCGTCTTTCGGCTGAAATGATGATGTTAAAACTCACCAGTATGCGTCCTTTTATGCGCCTTAAGATGCGAACTCTTAGTATACACCTTATGACAGCCAGCCACGTCACATTTATGCAACCTCCTTCGTGACCCATCATCATTATTATTAGCAAACTCTTCGGCGCCATCTTTTTTTATATCTGTCACTTTGACAGCCCCTCTCTGTTGTGTAAGCTGGTTTAGGGAGTCTGTTAGGGCGTTTTGTAAGGCCGTGTTTAGAAGGAAGGATTTTATTTGGGCTTCAGTGGCTGGTTTATGCGGTGGTATGAATGGTATCAGTGGTAGGTACGGTTTTGTTAGCTCTAGAGACGGTAAGGCTGTCTGTGTGTCTGTTGTTGGTTTCAGTCTGGAAAAGAAACGTTGATTATTTAGCAAACAGGAGAGTATATACTGCCAAGTTTAACCACAAGTGGCGCTAGAAGCAAAAACAGTAAACAAGAATGGTTTTGTTACCGAAAAAGATTTATTTCTGAACGAAAAAAAACATCTGTGTGTAAAAACAGATGAATTCGAAAAATAAACTTACTTGTTCACAAGTTGTTTAGGTCTCCTGGCGCTTCTGAGATCCGGACCCATTTTTATTTTAGGCAATTGGTGATTTGAGCTGAAATGTAACATTGAAAGATTTATGAAATTGATAAAATTTATGTGGGGATACATGTAACTGAACATAACGTCTACATTACCCGAAGGGTTAGTCAGAGACCTACATTAATTTATAGTTATTATTATGTTAAAAGTTCTATTTAATATGGGGCGGGGGTAGGGGTCCTCCTCTGTAAATGTGTGTTCTTAAAATATTAATAAAACTTTCTTTCGCAGCTAAGTATAGATGTTTCGCAGCTAAGTATAGGTGACTCGCAATGATTTCAATGTAATATAAAAGTCAATGTAATAAATTGATACGAGATCAATATCGGTCTCATCTTAAATATTGTTTTGTATTTCGCAGCGAAAGCACTAGGAAGTGGTGAAGGGCGGGCGTTTTAGGCGAATGTCGTATGTAATTTTGACGTTTGAAAAGAGCTAATTCTCAGCCTAATTTGAATAAATCTTTTGATTTATCAACCGGTAACAAATTAAGAGTCTCGGCTGGTACTGAAAAATCCTTAAGAAAAAAAAACTATAAACACCTTTTGCCCAACCCGGAGTTGGAAACCAGCGGTGCTATTCCGTAAAAATCTCACCGTGAAAACTTAAGGCGAAAGCGCCAGGGTAGCCCGCGAAATTCAAGTTTTCTTACGTTTTTTGCAATTTGCTGGTCAGTATTAAGTTGTACGTTGATTAATATATGAATCGCGGCCGTAACTAACATGTATTTACAGAATTATAATCATTAAAGTCATCAACACAACTCTCTAAGACCACGTAAGTCCGAAGAATGATAATTTCATGAAACAGTTATTCTTTGGACTTACGTGGTCTTAGAGAGTTGTGTTGATGACTTTAATGATTATAATTCTGTAAATACATGTTAGTTACGGCCGCGATTCATATATTAATCAACGTACAACTTAATACTGACCAGCAAATTGCAAAAAACGTCAGAAAATTTGAATTTCGCGGGCTACCTTAGCGCTTCCCCCTTAAGTGAAGTGAGCGTGGAGTGAGCTGTCAATAGTGTCAATTCATAGCAAAAACAAACTCACTTCACCTAAGTTTTCACGGTGAGATTTTTACAGAATCGACAGGCTGGATCAAACACACAGTACAGTACCCGGCGATAAATATTGCACATCGACCTTTGGAAAGAGACAATCGGCTAATTTCGGCTTCGTAGAGCGTTATCTCTGTCGCACGAAATACAAACAGTCCGGTATCTATTAGGAGCTGTTAAAACAATTATGATTTGTTCTTTTGATAATTATTTTTTTTCTTATGTGCAATATTTATCGCCGGGTACTGCACAGTCGCGCTAACGACGACTAAACCAGCGAGGAACTCAAATTATTTCGGTGGTGGTAGTTTGCGGTTCAAAACAAAGGGTAGGTACTCACTCAAATATCAGTTCCATGGATGTGGTTTCACCATCCCTGACAATCTTGGACGAAGTGGGAGTGACACCCCCTGAAAACAAGATAA
The DNA here is from genome assembly GCA_927399505.1 of Luperina testacea. Taxonomy (NCBI): domain Eukaryota; kingdom Metazoa; phylum Arthropoda; class Insecta; order Lepidoptera; family Noctuidae; genus Luperina; species Luperina testacea. The sequence continues at coordinate 2,873,145 of OV656783.1, forward strand.
GGAAACTTTAGAGACAAAGTCAAACAAACACTTGTTTTAGGGTTCCGTAACTCAAAAAGAAAAAAACGGAACCCTCACAGGATCACTTTGTTGTCCGTCTGTCTGTATGTCTGTCAAGACCCTTTATCTCGGGAACTCGTGGAGGTATCGAGTTAAAATTAAAACCATATACTCAGGTCTAAAGTCCCTTGAAGCTGCGAAAAAAATCAATCTCTAAGTTAACGTAAAAAAAGATAAACCGTTTATGCCGCAAAAAAAAAACGTATATTTGGACACTCAAGGGAATCAAAATTTATAGGGTACTTCCCGTTGACCTAGAATCACGAAATTTGGCAAGAAGTAAGGTCATGTAGCACAAGTAATAAAAAAATTCCGAAAACCGTAAATTTGTAGTTGCATAACAAAAATCCCGTGATAAACTATTTTAGCGTTACCCTTGGAGCGCGAGTCCGACTCGCACTTGACCGGTTTTTTTATATTGCTATACAACTTTTGACAAAAATTCCATGAGTCAAAACGTCACTAAGGTTTAAATTATCTAACCGTTACATAGACAAATAGACGTTGTCGTTTTATGATGTGCATGGGACATTCAACCTCAGGGTGTTAAAGCATACGAGGTCGACAATGGGTACACCGATCACAGAATGACCAAGGTAGACCGATAACCAGGTGAGGGTTACAGGAATCCGCTGGATTTTTTGGAACCTTCAAGAAATGTTGATTTTATTTCGACGAAGACGAAGAAACGAAGGCTGGGACAGACAGCTTCTGTCTGTCCCAGCCACCGTCTTAAGCTCATAGGTCCATCTAGCTGGGGGTTCCCACACTACGCTTGCCGATACGCGGTTTCCACTCCAGGACTATAGCCGGGACTGGTTACCGAATGCGGAGGATAGGGTGTTGTGTTCCTGTCTGTGCCAGCCACCGTCTTAAGCTCATAGGTCCATCTAGCTGGGGGATTCCCACACTACGCTTGCCGAAACGCGGTTTCCACTCCAGGATTATCGCCGGGACTGGTTACCGAATGCGGAGGATAGGGTGTTGTGTTTCTGTCTGTCCCAGCCACCGTCTTAAGCTCATAGGTCCATCTAGCTGGGGGGTTCCCACACTACGCTTACCGATACGCGGTTTCCACTCCAGGACTATCGGCAGGACTGGATGCCGAAGGCGGAGGATAGGGTGTTGTTACGCAGCCTGGGAGAGCCCAATGTCCAGCAGTGGAGTGCGATAAGCTGAGTTGTGATAGATTGATTCTTGACAACGACCTGATTTTTCTTGAAAAAAAGACTCCTACAAGACTTTTTTTCCAATTCTACTACTTATTCCATTATAGATACAGTCTTGGCAACAATTTTTTTTTTAATATCGGGCATAGAAAGCCAGGGTAACCTCAACATAATAACTGTTTCCCAACAAAAAGCCTTCTCCACAACCATATAAGTGCACACAACCTTTAACACAATTACCGACCATTCTTTCAACCATGACGCCAATGAGCGAAATGCCTTAGTTTTTATAGCGCCGGCGATCGATGCGCAAACGCATGTTCGTGGTATAGACAAGCATAGAAGGTTCATTCTTTAGAAACCTCTACAAGGTGTCAGAGAAAAGTTTATCTTAGGTTTACATTTATTTTAGGTTTATATTAGATACAGGTGTAACTAATATGTTCTCTCATAACAAAACATTACGCCTCAAAGGGGTGGAGGCAGAGGTCTATAGTACAGACGCCAGCACATCAAGCTACCTGAAACTGTCAAATTTTTCCAATCAACTTTAAACCTTATGCTTCAGCGAGAAAGTTGAAAATCTACTAAAGAATATAGATTGTAGTAGCTTGATGTGCTGGCGTCTGCACATACAATTTTCGGCAGTTATGTTTAAAAATCTTATGTAATAGGGAGCGAGCCTTTGCCATCAACATCAACAACACAGCAGTAGGAATGGCAGTTCAATAACATTCATTTCGTTATTTACATTGTTGGGCGGACATACTTTTCGAACATATGAGGCAATGGATTAATAATGTTGCGCGCCACAATTGATGCCTGGTACATGGTGACATTAGTTACCACTAGCGCCATCTAGTATCGCGTAGCAGAACTAGTAGGGTCAAGGTCCTAGAAATTCCGAGAACTATCGACATCGGGTCAGTCGGGACCGGTATGTACTCGAACGTTCTAGATGTTTATATAGTAGCTCTGTGGCACTATGTAAAACCGGTGTGAGTCGCGAGACATATAGTTTTGAATAAGCGATACAAGCGAGTACATCGAAGCGATATTCAAGTGTGACTAAGAGTCATTAGTGAAATTGTGTTTCATATTAGTGTGTTTGAGTTGTAATTAGTGTTGTGATTAAAGTGTCAATTTTTGGTTATTAAATCGGCAGTTTTTATTGTCACGAACCATAACAATAATATTCTTCAAAATTATTCAGATTATGACTGATAGCGTCTTATGCAATCAGTGCAGGCCCCAATCCAAACTCCCGACTCACAAATACACATCAATTTTGAAGGATGATAACACCTTCACTATAAATTATGAAAATTAACAACTATCAGCATAGGTAATTAAAAGACCCTCCCAAGAATGCCAAGCTGATTATTTATGAGACAGCGCAAATATGACACATGGGGCAATAGAAAAAGACTGTCTGTCGTACAGCAGATACGATGCGCTACAAAGTATTCCTAATTTTGAAACTCGACGTGTGGGTCATCGCTCGTTTGTTCGAAGTAGATCTTCGGTATAAACGTTATCGATGCCATATTTTTTGTCAGGGCGCAATTTAACTTCGTCGGCGCAACGCGACAAAGGGAACTACGTTTTTATTGGTAAATACTGTTATAAGTAGTATGCTGGTTAGAATAGGGTTGGAGGTTTTATCATTGGTCTTGAAAATATAAAAATATCAAATGAAACTTAGAAAGTTGAAATAGGCATTGGAGTAAAAAACCTTATCATCATAACCACCAATCTGCTTAGTTTTTCCCGACTATGTTGGGGTCCACTTCCAGTCTAAACGGATGCAGCTGAATGCCCGTATTTTACATGGAGTGACTGCCTATTTGACCTCCACAACCCAGAAAACATTTAACAAAACAAAATAAACATTTTACTATACTTGGCAATAAGACAAGTTGTCAGACTTTCGGGCTTCGGACTGCACAATAGTAGATAGCTTTCGTTAAAAAAAAAAACTAGAAAGTTGAAAGATCAGTGACTTAAAGAAGCGAACATCATTAAAAGTTTTCAAAGAATCAAATAAATATTCCCCCTTTTATAATTTACTCTTAAATCAGGATTACCTTTTTTTTACTTAGAGAAATCCTCTTGGATACTCTCCATCTTGGGAGAACGGAGTGTTATCAAAATCAAAAGTCATTTATTCAAACTAGACTGAGAATCAGCGTTTTTTGAACGCCAAAATCACATAAGACAGTCCTTCTAAACGCCCGCCCTTCACCATTTCCCACTAGGAAGTTTCGTTGGGAAAAAGAACTGGCGCAACAAACCCCCAAGCCGATTATGTCGGATTCCTATCGATTAAAAGGTCACGGTTCCTTCTTCTATCATGAGTCAGGGCCCCGAGAGATACTTGTACATTCGCCGCATCTCTCCTAACAAATGACCCTCGACGAAATGAGTACTATCAGAAGCATCATCAATTTGCTTTCAGCATCTTCGACGACGGACGGCGCCGTTTCTATTAGTGCTCATATACTGTAGCCGTCGATGCTTCTTCGGCAGCCATCGCCGCTTTTGTATGCGTCAACTTCAGCAGACGTCGAGTGTCGATGGCAGCAGTTGCCGCTGCCTTCGACGCGTCTACGGCTGCCGCCAACGAGTGTCGACGGCTGCAGTTGGCTCTGTCGTTGATGCGTACCAGCGTGTATATAAGCAGTAACGACGAATTAATTATATCTCCCGACGACCTGATAAAGGTTTCAGGAATCCGCTGGAAGAGGGAAGTACAGGACCGGTCGCTGCAGCGATGCTTGTAGCCTATGTTCAGCAGTTGACGTCTTTTGGCTAGATCTTGATGAACTTTAATGGATTTATTCGGGTCTGATCCCCTAAATCCCCCTCTAACCCCCTCCTTGTCAGCGGGATTGTCCGAAAGGGTTACCGCTGGCCCGGAACATAAAGGGCTAAGAAAGGAACACGGGTGGGTTTTAGTCAGTAAGAGTCTGACACTCCCTTCCGCTCCACCCAGAGCGGGAGGGGTCATATGATGATGTCCCATCCTGAAAAAAAAAAACCCCTTCCTTGATCCCATGCTAGTTCGTCTTTTGTTTTAGTCTCTGTCTTATTGTGAGCGCCCTATTCACAACCACATAATACAATGTATTGCGAGGTTTTTAACTCGTAAAAAGTGCTGCCTTACATTTATGTATATCGCCTTAAGCGGCGACTATTATGTTCAATTGATTTAACACCTTTTTAAGGAGAAGGAGGAAACAGCTACGTCCGTGGTTGCTCGTGAAAAAAAATAAGTTTTATTTGTTGTTCTGTGGGAAAAAATATATTCTTCGTTAGATTTCTTTTGTGAAGGCATTCTTAACTGGGTCGTTTGTTTCATCACTACTGCTCTTAACACTGAGAGGTATCGTTACCCACGATGTTTGGCATCACCGTTTTTCCCGGCATGTCCAAGAACCAAAAGTTTAAAGACGTGTGACTTCCACCAAACCGCACTGGACCAGCGTGGTGTATAACGGCCCACTGCATCTCACAGAGAGGAGGCCTGTGTCCCAGCAGTAGGTACATTATAGGCTGATTATCCTAATAGTTTTAAGAAGATGAGAATGAAGATGTTGTCCGAAACTCTTACTTATTTGAATTTTGTATCATTAAAACTACCGCTATTGTTCTAAATCACTTAATTCTTATAATGAATTATCACAGTAATTTCACATCATAGAATAAAATAAATAAATAATAAATTCTTTTATTTCAGGTGAAGAACACCCATTACCACACGACATAAATTAATAGAAAACATAATAAATAAAAATACTGAAGATTTAATTATTCATTTGTCAACCCTAACCACGCATAGACTCGCTAGGACGCAAAAAGGCGGGAAAATGCACTGTCAATCGGTCAATCTATGGTCTAATTCGAGGTTATTTAGTCTGTGATGTGATTGATGTGCGTTTTTCTTTTTTATTCGTTTTGTACCTTGTGTGGTGAGATGGGGCATAGCGCGATTTCTTTAAGCTAGCAACGCTAGGGGAATTATTCATTCATCAAGAAAAGGTTTTGATATACAAAGCAGATGTGAGTGGAAACGCTGGGAGAGGACGGTCTATAAAGACACAGTCATATAGTGAGTGACCTTATGGATGATGTTCTTTAAAAATGTCAGGTGCGTAGTACTCGCAACCGGCTTGCGTGCGAGCGTTGCAGGTGGCGTTCCGTACTTTCTGCCTAAACCCATGGGAATTAGGCGAGAGTTTATGTTACGGCTAAAGGCTCCTGCAAACAGGCGCGACGCGCGACGCGAATCGCGCACGACACAAAGGCACCGCTCGTTGCACGACTTGCGGTGCCTTTGTGTCGCGCGATTTTATCGCATGTCGCGCCTGTTCGAAGAAGCCTTAATAACCAAAGTGCGACTACACCTAGTTTTAGCCGAGTACAACTAGGTGAATCCGATGGAGCCCTGCTTCGCGGGGTTCCCATTTTGCAATAAATAATGCTTCTCTTACTTTTCTATGGAGTCCGACAGTGACCGCGCTTTAGGTCATGTAAGCCCCTTAAGAAAATCAAACGGATGTCCGATGTGTGTGATTACAATATCAAGTATGCACATAATAGTTATGGTTGAGGACATGAAATGATTTAGGTACTTATAAAGATCTTTAATATGTGCAAATTGGGCCTATTATTGGCGAAAAAAGTATTGGTGTCGATTATTCAGTGGGTATAAATATTAATAATAATAATAATAATTCTTTATTTTTCGGACAACAATGATCCAGCGTGTTAGTAAACAATATTATAACTTATTACTAGTGTTAGTAGTTAAAATACAGTGCTTAGCGATGGTTAGTATACCTACATACAACTTATAAACTAGTGTTAGTACTTACATCTATCAGAAAAACAACACAACTATTCATGAATACCCCACAGTGGCATGTAGGCGCATCCAATGTCCCAGTATGGGGCTGTCCCACCTATCAGCTATAGTTTTCAGGATGTTGTTGGGACTGGCGCGTACCCTGCGCATAATGGAAGCGCAACGCTTGCGTATGATAGCGTGAAAGCCATCAATTTTCGCCTCCGCAAACATGCAAACATGCATGCGAAGCACTGCAGTAGCGCGGGAACCCCATCAACACCCTGAAAGCATTATTGTATTATTGTATTATTATTAATGTTGGTACGAAATAGGTATCGCTAAACGGTTTGGACACGTCAATCATAATTCATAAATAATTGGTTTAACACCTACCTGTTGCTCGTTCGAAGTGTCTCGAAAAAAAGCAATGTCCGGTACAGACGCCAGCACATCAAGCTACTACAATCTGTCAAATTTCTTTAATAGATTTTCAACTTTATCGCTAAAGTATTATACTTTAGCGATAAAGTTGAAAATCTATTAAAGAAATTGAACTATCAAATCTTCCCAATCAACTGTGAAACTTATTTCACAGTTGATTGGGAAAATTTGACAGTTTCGGGTAGCTTGATGTGCGTCTGTACATTGATGGAAGGCAGTGAAATCAAATTTTAACCGACTTCAACAAGGAGGAGAATTTAATTTCGGAAGTCGGTGGCAAAAAAACGAAAATTCGGAACCAACGACACCGAATTCCGAAATTAAAGTTACATATTTTAACTTTTTAGCACTTAAATTGAATGAGCTGTGTGATTGTTTGACAGACAATGTACTACCTAAATCTATAGAAAGCAATGGTAGAATTTGCTATGGCAGGCATGAAATTACCAGTCTCAACTGAAGGCGTGCTATCTAAATCTATAGAAAGCAATGGTAGAATTTGAAAATAATAAATGATTTGATTTGATTTGACCCGTGTGACTGTTATAACGTATCTACTTAGCCACGAGCCCTCGTATTGAATGTATCAAAATAAATTTCAACACAGCTCCTTTCATTTTACTCCGATGTTAAACACAACATCTTGCTACAAATTTTCTCTCACAGTATCAACGGCTACTTTAGCAAGTAACTTACAACCAAGTCCCTTACAAGCTGATGTCGCAATCCCGATGGTCATAACTCAGAGGCGTAAGACTGTCCCTATTCCCACGCTTTACATACAACTGGCTACTGAAGATTTAGCGAATGTAGCCGTTTTCGGAGTAGATAGGACTTGTGTACTAGATACATTTACCAAATACGAATAAGTAGGGCTTTGTGGTTACGGTCCTGACGTGTAAGTTGTAGGCTCAGGCCTAGGTAAGCATTACACTTTACTTTGCAAATATCATCACTAATACTCATATGGGGGATACGCTTTAATTTTTTTTTTCAGGATGGGAAATCATCTAATGACCCCTCCCGCTCTGGGTGGAGCGGAAGGGAGTGTCAGACTCTTACTAACTAAAACCCACCCGTGTTCCTTCCTTCGCCCTTTATGTTCTGGGCCAGCGGTAACCCTTTCGGACAACCCCGCAGAATGGGGGATACGCTCAGGTAGCCTTTTTTTATCGTGGAGAAATGCTCATGCATTCTGCAATACCACGGGGAGATAGTGCAGTTATGTGGGACTCTCTAACCCACTAAAACTCCACGGTGCTCTGCCGCTTACGTGGTTACACGGGCACGCGCGTTAGGACTCATCCGTGAACCCGCCGCGGCTGTCCGTCACCGGAACCTCCTCTGGGGAGTACTCCCCATCATCCGCGCACCAGAACACATAGCACGCCGTGACCACCCCAGGGACCAAACCAGCACATGGGCGCCAGACAACCCCGTGTCTGGGCACCCTTGGATCCCCTGCGACAGATCAGGTCATTGGCCCCGCCGCCTGCCAATTTTCGGCCGCAGAGGATAGGGAGAGCGGCCAACGTCACATCAACACTCCTCCTCCCCTGCAGCCCCACCGCGTCCGCCATCAGACGGTGGCGACCCCATGAAGGCCGCGGAAGGTAGGGAGAGCGGCGCACCGCAATACCGACACTCCTCTTCCGTTTATATTACTCGGTGTATCAGACTTTTAAGTGTCCAAACACACTATGCCGAAGGTACGCGACCGAAGTTCCGCGGCTGATTTTACGTTCCGACGTATTCGGCTGATATGACACACCATAAGTGCCGAACTTACGCGGCAGAAATTCAGTTGCGCACACGCGGTGCGCGGGCATGCCTGCCTCCCGCTGCTCCCCGCCCCGGATCTTCTTCGGCAATCGAACCGAACTTCGGTCGCTTATAATGTGTGCTCTACAGAATACGTTGCCGTCGAACTTACGCCCGACCGAAGTTCGGCTGTACGCTATAACGCAACGCGATTTCGGCATACTGTGTCGTCAGTCGTAATCATGCCGAACTTCGATCACGTATGTACCTTCGGCAAAGTGTGTTTAGACACTAAGAAAGTGGAACGGAATTGTGTAAAGTACAAATATATACGTAAAAACTTAAGATAGATTAAATTGTTAATCTAGATTGTAATTAATTATTAAAAACTGTTTCTTTTGTAAAGGATAATAAAATCACTTTTGATCATGTCTACGTTCAGACGTTTCATGAAACAAAAGATGGTGAATGAAAGGTATACATGAACAAAATGATTTCTAGCTACCCTACACGCAAGACACTCATCCATAGTGAAGGGCGCCGACCACTGTCCAGTACCACTCACCGCCTTTCTAATGGCCATAATGTGGCCACAGATAACATCAGCACTGAATTTGGCGCGGGTTTCTGTTAGTGCACTGTGTATTTACCTTTTAGGTAGTCTGTGGACGAGCGATCGGATTGTTTAGAACTGTTTTGGGTTTGGTAAAGCGTCGTATTCATTAGGCGACAAATCTTTTGCGACTCGTGTCGCCTGCGAAATCGTGCGATGTCGCTTGATATAGGGGCTTGCGTTGGACGTTTTGGCGTGTAGAATCGTGTTGTTATTTAAGAATTGATATAGTTATGCTTTACCCCTAATATCCGGAACAAACTAAAATAAACTATTTAAAAACTTTTGCTCACGACAATTTATCCGGGCTTGTCGCGCTTCATTGGCGGGATACTAATGAAATTCACGTGACCAGAGGGCTGGGTCGTTTTTTGATCCGTGGTTAACTCGACCAATTGTTAAAAATAGTAACTAATGGTCAACTGGGTCAACTAACAGTTAATTATTTGACAATTCAAAGACAAACAATTGATCAAAAAACTGGTTGAGTTTTAGTCAGTAAGAGCTCTACCCAGAGCGGGAGGGGTCATTTGATGATTTCCCATCCTGAAAAAAGAAAGTGACAGCACTACGTGTTTAGGCTATTATCGCTCGCTCGCTTTCTTATTTGTTTTTTCTATGGAAATAGGCTCGCCCATTATCATATTCAAGGGACTTACACCCCACCACCACAGGACCGCACACCACGGACCACCACCACCACGAGACCATAACAGGTGAAATGTGGAAATACTATAGCTATCATAGACCTATAATCATCATCATTCCGATGTCGGCAGCATGCAGCAGTACTGCCGCAGCAGTGCTGCCGCATCACCACTGGTCCCCATACATTTTCTATACGAAAAAATCAATCTTTAAGTTTACGTAAAAAGATAAACCGTTTATGCCGCAAAAAAACGTATATTTGGACACTCAAGAGAATCAAAATTTATAGGGTACTTCCCGTTGACCTAGAATCATGAAATTTAGCAAGAAGCAAGGTCATGTAGCACTAATTTTAATTCCAATGAGATGCCAATATGATTCTAATGTTAATTTCACAGTCACGTGATTCGGTAATCTTGAAAACAATATTGTCAACAATTACCCCACGCCAAGCCCGAACCCAATTCCACTTAGTTCTCCAAAATGGACATCCAATCTAAAAATCATTTGGCGCTAGCATCGAACTCAAGAGTACGAAACGTCACAATTCCAATGTCGATCTATCGGAATTAAATTGAAGAGTAAGCACCCAGGACTATCGGCAGGACTGGATGCCGAAGGCGGAGGATAGGGTGTTGTTACGCAGCCTGGGAGAGCCCAATGTCCAGCAGTGGAGTGCGATAAGTTGAGTTGATAGATTGATTCTTGATAACGAGCTGATTTTTCTTGAAAAAAGACTCCTACAAGACTATTTTTCCAATTCTACTACTTATTCCATTATAGATATAGTCTCGGCAACAATTCGACAATTCGCCTTCGGACATCCAGACGCACTGCAAGTTACCATCCCTGCCTAGTTGCTATTCCAACAATTCGCACTAAGCGTCAAATGTCCTTTATAATGCGCACAGCAAAAGAGTGGAACTCTCTACCTGCGTCTGTGTTTCCGAGCGCATACAACCCGAATCTCTTCAAAGTAAGAGTGAACAGGCTTCTTCTGGGTAAGCTCACTCCATCATAGACTTTGTCTCTGTCATCTCTGACCTAGACTAGAGTCAAGGGCAAATCCAATTCAAATATTTTTTTTTTTGTTTTAAATGTCGGGCATAGAAAACCAGGATAACCTCAACATAAAAACTATTCCTCAACAAAAAGCCTTCTCCATAACTATATAAGTGCACACAACCTTTAACACAATTACCGACCATTCTTTCAACCATGACGCCAATGAGCGAAATGCCTTAGTTTTTATATCGCCGGCGATCAATGCGCAAACGCATGTTCGTGGTATAGACAAGCATAGAAGGTTCATTCTTTAGAAGCCTCTACGAGGTGTCAGAGAAAGGTTTATCTTAGGTTTACATAAATGTTCTCACATTACAAAACATTACGCCTCAAAGGGGTGGAGGCAGAGGTTTATAGTACAGACGCCAGCACATCAAGCTACCCGAAACTGTCAAATTTTCCCAATCAACTTTAAACCTTAAGCTTCAGCGATAAAGTTGAAAATCGTATCTTATGTAATAGGGAGCGAACCTTTGCCATCAACATCAACAAAACATTAGCAGTAGGAATGGCATTAATTTTGACAGTTAGACAACATTCATTTCGTTATTTACATTGTTGGGCGGACATGCTTTTCGAACATATGAGGCAATGGATTAATAATGTTGCGCGCCACAATTGATGCCTGGTACATGGTGACATTAGTTACCACTAGCGCCATCTAGTATCGGGTAGCAGAACTAGTAGGCTCAAGGTCCTAGAAATTCCGAGAACTATCGACATCGGGTCAGTCGGGACCGGTATGTACTCGAACGTTCTAGATGTTTATATAGTAGCTCTGTGGCACTATACAAGGCCGGTGTGAGTCGCGAGACATATAGTTTTGAATAAGCGATACAAGCGAACATCGAAGCGATATTCAAGTGCGACTAAGAGTGTGATCTAAGGGTGTAGACCGCTACACTACTCCCCCTCTGAGACCGTAGCCGTTGCTACGGGCGATAGTAGTCCGGGAAGCGGACAGTTCGACCGGAACGGGTTTTCTTTATGTCACCGGCTTGTGGCAATGACGTTTTGGCGCCGTTCGTCGAACTCTGAGGTTGGCTGTTTGGGGCGACGTCTTCTTCGTTGTTGAGGTAAGCGGGCTTCAACCTATCAACAGTCACGGTTGTCTCCTTTCCCCTCACCTCAATCTTGTACGTTTTCTCGCCCTTCTGCAGCACTTTGAACGGCCCGGTGTATGGCGGGTCGAGTGGTCGGCGCACGGCGTCATGTCGCAGGAAGACATGAGTCGCTGTTGCCAAGCTGCGGGGCACGTAGAATGCTTTCTGGCCGTGACGGCTCGCCGGTGTTGGCGACAAGTTGGCCATCTGCTGTCGAAGACGTGCTGCGAAGTCGGCGTAGTCTACAGTGCCGGACCCTGTTGGTGAGATGAATTGACCCGGTAAACGTAGCGGTTCACCGTAGACTAACTCCGCAGCTGATGCATTGATGTCCTCCTTCCAGGCGCTGCGGATGCCGAGCAGCACGAGAGGCAGAACGTCGGACCAGTTGGTGTCGGTGTGGCATCGGATGGCCGCCTTGAGCTGGCGGTGGAGGCGTTCGACCATGCCATTGCAGGCTGGGTGGTACGCCGTGGTTGGCCGATGCTGGCTGCCGAGGGTCGCAGTGAGAGCGTGGAAGAGTTTGCTCTCAAACTGCGCGCCCCGGTCGGTGGTGATGCGCTGTGGGCAGCCGAAGCGAGACACCCAGCCGGCGATGAAGGTGCGGGCGCAGGTCTCAGCGGTGATGTCGGCAATGGGGTATGCCTCAGGCCAGCGGGTAAAGCGGTCGATGACGGTGAGAACATACCTGTAATTATTCGAGTGCATTAGTGGGCCCACAATGTCCATGTGGACATGCGAGAAACGCTGGGAAGGAATAGGGAAGGGAGAGGTGGGAGAGGTAGTGTGCCGCGAGATCTTGTTCTTCTGGCACTCTATACACTCTCTGGTCCATGCCCGGCAGTCCTTCTTCAGACCAGGCCAAACAAATCGGGAAGAAATTAATTTGACCGTGGCCTGTCTACCGGGGTGGCTCAGCTGATGAAGCTTCTGGAACACACTCCTTCTGTATGGCTCTGTAACATAAGGGCGTATGTCATTAGTGGAGGTGTCGCAGTAAAGCTCTATGTTTGATTCCGGAAGCTGTACTCTCTTGAGCTTAAGTGATGTGCTGTTGCACTTTAGGAGTCCTTGCAGTTCAGGGTCGCTTTCCTGGGTATGTGCAAGGGCTGCGTAGTCCAATTTTGGAACTGTTAATGTTTCCACGCGTGACAAGGCATCTGCCACGACGTTGTCCTTTCCTGCAATGAATTTAATGTCCGTGGTGAATTGCGCTATAAAGTCCAAGTATCTGTACTGTCTGGGTGAGCAGTTCTCACGGCAGTGCGCATACGCGTATGACAGGGGTTTGTGGTCCGTGAAGATGGTGAAGTGCCTACCCTCGACCATGTGTCGGAAGTACCTGACTGCGTCGTGGATGGCTAAGAGCTCCCTGTCATACGGGCTGTATTTCTTCTGCGATGTGGACAAGCGTCGTGAGAAGAATGCCAGTGGGGTCCAGGTGTCCCCCGCCTTCTGCTGCAGCACTGCGCCTATGGAGACGTCGGACGCATCTGTAAAAACAGCTAGATCAGCAGAGGTGTCCGGGTGGACTAGTAAAGCGGCTGAAGCTAAGCCTTTCTTGCACGCATTAAAAGCTGTTTGCATTTCTGGTGTCATCACTATAGCCTGTGTTCCTTTCGTTTTGGGGCCAGTGAGGACGACGTTGAGCGGCGACTGCAAGCGAGCTGCGTCAGGGACAAAGCGACGATAAAAGTTGAACATACCCAGGAAGCGACGCATCTCCTTGACGGTCTTGGGAGCTGGGTAATCCTGGATCGCCTGTACCTTCTCCGGTAAGGGACGAACACCTTCTGCACACACCTCGTGACCTAAAAAGGTAATAGTGTCACGACCAAACTCACACTTGGCTGTGTTGATGAGTATCCCGTACGAGGACAGCCGCTTGAACAGCTGGTGCATGTGTTCAGTATGCTGGGCTGCCGTCTGTGAAAATAAGAGCACATCATCCAAGTAACAGTAGCAGAACGGCAGCCCACGCAGCACTTCGTCCATGAACCGCTGAAAGGTCTGCGCTGCGTTCCTCAGACCGAACGTCATGAACGGAAATTCATAGAGTCCGAACGGTGTGGTGATGGCAGTCTTGTCTATATCAGCTGGCTGGACAGGAATCTGATTATATGCCTTAATTAAATCGATTTTACTGAAAATAGTGCTGCCAGCCAGCTGATGTGTGAAGTCCTGGATGTGAGGGATGGGATACCGGTCCGGGATAGTACGGGCATTCAGTGCCCTGTAGTCCCCACACGGTCGCCAGCTGCTGTCCTTCTTAGGAGCGAGGTGGAGTGGTGATGACCACGAACTCTCTGATGGTCTTGCCGTTCCGTTGGCCATCATTGCCTCAAACTCCTTCTGGGCGACTTTGAGCTTGTCCGGGGCAAGGCGGCGTGGTCGGCTGAAGACAGGTGGGCCAGGCGTTGTCCGTATATGGTGGACTGTGTTGTGACTGACCTGACCTTGTGTTCCAGCTGGCCGCGTGATCTCCGGGTACTGTCGCAGGACCTTGTGGTACGCCGTGGTACCACCGATCGACTTGACGGAGGCGATGTCCGATGTTGAGCCGGCCGCAGATGACGCCGTAGACGACAGCTGGGTCAGCCCATCGATGAGCCGGTAATTTTTTAAATCTATTAATAAATTATAGTGTGCCAGTAAGTCGGCACCTATTATGGGCTTAGTTACGTCCGCGACCACGAACTTCCATGTATACACGCGGCGGAGCCCTAAGTTCAGATGGAGCTCGACCCAGCCGTATGTGTCGATGGCGGTTCCGTTGGCCGCGAAGAGTTGGTACCCGGTTTTACTGCGCCGCTGCTGGAGTGAAGTACGTGGGTACACGCACAGGTCGGATCCTGTGTCCACAAGAAACGTGGTTTTAGTGGTCCGGTCAGTCACGAATAGGCGGCGTGGTTGGTTGGGGCAGCCATTTGCCGCTATTTCTGGCTGCCGGCGGCATTTCCCGCATACGTACACGGCGTGGTGCACCGCGTGGCCTTGTCACCGAACCTATTATGGTAGTAGCAGTGGGCATCGTTCCACGTGCTTCTGGAACGCGAGCGACTACGGCGGTGGCCTGAGGACGGTCCTCTGCCACCACGGCGGTGCCTATGATGGCTACGCGAGCCATGGTGTACCTGCCCTTTCTGTAGTGCCGCCACCTGGAGTGTTAATGCAGCGATGCACTGTTTCAGCTCGCTGATCTCGCTGCTGCTGGTGCTCGCGCTCGCCACTGCTGCTACGGTGGAGGCTGCTGCGAGTGCCGGTGCTGGGGTCGGCGCGATCTCGTGCACGCGGTCGGCTAAATCTGCGACAGACTGAAGGGCGAGATTAGGTTGCGATGCAATAACTGTCTGTATATTTGTGGGCAACCTACTCGCCCACAACGTGGCCAAGAATGACTCAGGCACATGTGGTCCGGCCAACGTCTGCAGGTGCCGTAAAAATTGCGACGGCTTGCGGTCGCCTAGCTCCTCGCGGTTGAGAATCTGCTGTACCCTCTTCTCGTGCGAGTCGGAGAGTCGCCGTGTCAGCTCAGCTTTGA
This sequence comes from Luperina testacea, assembly GCA_927399505.1. NCBI lineage: Eukaryota > Metazoa > Arthropoda > Insecta > Lepidoptera > Noctuidae > Luperina > Luperina testacea. The sequence continues at coordinate 2,888,395 of OV656783.1, forward strand.
GCTTGATATACTTATCCTGCGCCGGGGGATTTTCTATAATGTCCCTTGCCTCGACCATAAATCGGTGGTCGAGCTGCGCGATGACGGTATAAAATTTGGTGGAGTCGGCAGTAATGCCCGCGATGGTGAACTGACCTTCTACCTGGGCAAACCAAAGTGCCGGCTCTTCTGGCCAAAATGGCGGCAATTTGACGCTGACACGGCAGACGTCCTGGCTCTCTGCCGACGCTCCTACTGCACTCGTTCCGTGAGCTGCTCCGGTCGACATCTTGGCTCCTGAAGGCTTCAGTGTTCGTTCTCGGGGTCACCAGTGAAGTGTAGACGGGGTAAAATGATTTACACGCGATAGTGATAAGCTGTTTTATATTCAAATTACCACGACTCTTCTTAAATATGTATTAATACAAATAAATTTAATTAATGGACAAAACACTGTTTAATTTGATACGACACAATACGGACAAAACGAGTAACAATTAAAGAATCTAGGTTTCAGCGGGAAAACTAGGTTTGCGAGCGAGGTTTGGTGTACGATTCAAGGGACTCTCTATAGCGCACTAGATGACTCGGGTTTTTTGAAAAGCTACTAAAAATGCCGGTCATGATTGTGTCGCTCCGTTTATCGTTAGCTCACGAAACCTCACACGTATTAACAACATTGCTTTAATTGATGATATTTTGTATAGTGTAAATAATTGTTAGTATTGTTTATTTATACCATATAATAAATGTGTGTGATGAAAAACTAATTAAAATAACTACATGTATTGTGTGATGTTTTTATTAATATGATTAGTCATAGAATAATGCGTTCCATGTTTGTGTTTATGGTAATTAGCTATGGAACGTAATTGCAAACTGTCATGTGTCAAACGGAGAAATAAATTATGTGGTGTTTACTGCAAAGGAATGTTTTCGTGTTTTTACAATACAAATGGTTATGGTTTTATTAATTATGTGATCTAAGGGTGTAGACCGCTACAATCAGTAGTGAAATTGTGTTTCATAATTAGTGTGTTTGAGTTGTAATTAGTGTTGTGATTAAAGTGTCAATTTTTGGTTATTAAATCGGCAGTTTTAATTATCACGAACCCCAAACTCGTAAAAATAATATTCTTCAAAATGATTCAGATTATGACTGATAGCGTCTTATGCAATCAGTGCAGGCCCCAATCCAAACTCCCGACTCACAAATACACATCAATTTTGAAGGATGATAACACCTTCACTATAAATAATATGAAAATTAACAACTATCAGCATAGTTAATTAAAAGACTCTCTTAAGAATGCCAAGCTGCGTTGTAATTCTGTAAAAATCTCACCGTGAAAACTTAGGTGAAGTGAGCGTGGAGCTGTCAATAGTGTCAATTCCTAGCAAAAAGAAACTCACTTCACCTAAGTTTTCACGGTGAGTTTTTAACAGAATCGACCGGCTGATTATTTATGGGACAACGCAAATATGACACATGGGGCAATAGAAAAAAAAAAGACTGTCGTACAGCAGGTATGATGCACTACAAAGTATAACTAATTCTGAAACTCGACGTGGTGGATTATCGCTCGTTTGTTCGAGGTAGATCTTCGGTATAGCGTTATCGATGGAATATTTTTTGTTAGGGCGCAATTTAACTTCGTCGGCGCAACGCGACAAAGGGAAGTAGGTTTTTATTGGTAAATACTGTTATAAGTAGTATGCTGGTTAGAATAGGGTTGGAGGTATTATCATTGGTCTTGAAAATATAAAAATATCAAATGAAACTTAGAAAGTTGAAATAGGCATTGGAAGTAAAAACCTCATCGTCATAATCACCATCTGCTTAGTTTTTCCCGACTATGTTGGGGTCCACTTCCAGTCTAAACGGATGCAGCTGAATGCCAGTATTTTACATGGAGTGACTGCCTATTTCACCTCCACAACCCAGAACACATTTAACAAAACAAAAAAAACATTTTTTTTATACTTGGCAATAAGACAGGTTGTCAGACTTTCGGGCTTCGGACTGCACAATAGTAGATAGCTTACGTTAAAAAAAAAAAACTAGAAAGTTGAAAGATCAGTGACTTAAAGAAGCGAACATCATTAAAAGTATTCAAAGAATCAAATAAATATTCCCCCTTTTATAATTTACTCTTAAATCAGGGTTACCCTTTTTTACTTAGAGAGATCCTCTTTAGTTCGTCTTTTGTTTTAGTCTCTGTCTTATTGTGATCGCCCTATTCACAACCACATAATACAATGTATTGCGAGCTCGTAAAAAGTTTTGCCTTACATTTATGTATATTGCCTTAAGCGTCGACTATTATGTTCAATTGATTTAACACCTTTTTAAGGAGAAGGAGGAAACAGCTACGTCCGTGGTTGCTCGTGAAAAACAATAAGTTTTATTTGCTGTTTTGTCGGAAAAAATATATTCTTCGTTAGATTTCTTTTAAAAAAAATTTTTTTCTCTTAATTATGTCGTTTGTTTCATCACTACTGGTCTTAAGGGGCTTACAGGACCTAAACACAAAAAACGCAAGTTTTAGAAACAATAAAAGTATTTTGACTATGGTAAACAAAATCAGAAAAATATATGATATTCTTCAGGATATATGCTAGGGAGATAGTGTGTTGAAAACATAATACAATTAATTTGATACCATAGAAAAAAAATCATGAAGATACCTCTAAAAACTTTCGTTTTAAAATAAAAACCATACATACATACAATCATTCTGACTTTTTGTCAGTTTATTTTACAAGCAACATACTAAAATACTAGTGTTTTAATTTTTTAGGCCAAACAACAGATTTTTTGTAATTAAATAATTGCTTCATATTTTGCAATAAATTACCAGCGTTGTGTCATCGCGCTTCTCTTTCTTTTCTATGCAGTCCGACAGTGACCGCGCTTTAGGTCATGTAAGCCCTTATTACTGAGAGGTATCGTTATCCACGATGTTTACCTTCACCGTTTTTCCCGGCATGTCCAAGAACCAAAAGTTTAAAGACATGTGACATTCACCAAACCGCACTGGACCACAGCGTGGTGTATAACGGCCCACTGCCTCTCACAGAGAGGTCAGAGGCCTGTGTCCCAGAAGTGGGAACATTATAGGCTGATTATCCTAATAGTTTTAAGAAGATGATAATGAAGATGTTGTCCGAAACTATTACTTATTTGAATTTTGTATCATTAAAACTACCGCTATTGTTCTAAATCACTTAATTCTTATAATGAATTATCACAGTAATTTCACATCATAGAATAAAATAAATAAATAATAAATTCATTTATTTCAGGTGAAGAACACCCATTACCACACGACATAAATTAATAGAAAACATAATAAATAAAAATACTGAAGATTTAATTATTCATTTGTCAACCCTAACCACGCATAGACTCGCTAGGACGCAAAAAGGCGGGAAAATGTACTGTCAATCGGTCAATCTATGGTCTAATTCGAGGTTTTTTAGTCTGTGACGTGATTGGTGTGTGTTTTTCTTTTTTATTCGTATTACCTTGTGTGGTGAGATGGGGCATAGAGCGATTTCTTTAAGCCAGCACCGCTAGGGGAATTATTGAGCTGAATGAATGAAAGGTGACTAAGAAAAGGTTTTGATATACAAAGCAGATGTGAGTGGAAACGCTGGGAGGGGACGGTCTATAAAGACATACATATAGTGAGTGACCTTATGGATGATGTTCTTCAAAAATGTCAGGTGCGTAGTACTCGCAACCGGCATGCATGTGAGCCTTGCAGGTGGCGTTCTGTAGTTTCTACCTAAGCCCATGGGAATTAGGCGAGAGTTTATGTTACGGCTAAAGGCTCCTGCAAACAGGCGCGACGCGTGACGCGAATCGCGCACGACACAAAGGCACCGCTCGTTGCACGACTTGCGGTGCCTTTGTGTCGCGCGATTTTATCGCATGTCGCGCCTGTTTGAAGAAGCCTTAATAACCAAAGTGCGACTACACCTAGTTTTAGCCGGGTACAACTAGGTGAATCCGATGGAGCCATACTTCGCGGGGTTCCCATTTTGCAATAAATAATGCTTCTCTTACTTTTCTATGCAGTCCGACAGTGACCGCGCTTTAGGTCATGTAAGCCCCTTAAGAAAATCAAACGGATGTCCAAAATTACAATATCAAGTGTGCACATAATAGTTATGGTTGAGGACACGAAATGATTTAGGTACTTATAAGGATCTTTAATATGTGCAAATTGGGCCTATTATTGGCGAAAAAAGTATTGGTGTCGATTATTCAGTGGGTATAAATATTAATGTTGGTACGAAATAGGTATCGCTAAACGGTTTGGACACGTCAATCATAATTCATAAATAATTGGTTTAACACCTACCTGTTGCTCGTTCGAAGTGTCTCGAAAAAAAGCAATGTCCGGTACATTGATGGAAGGCAGTGAAAACAAATTTTAACCGGCTTCAAAAAAGAGGAGAATTTAATTTCTTGAGGACAGAACTTGGCAAGCATAGCTTAAACTAATCGTTCGACCCGTGTGACTGTTATAACGTATCTACTTAGCCACGAGCCCTCGTATTGAATGTATCAAAATAAATTTCAATACAGCTCCTTTCATTTTACTCCGATGTTAAACACAACATCTTGCTACAAATTTTCTCTCACAGTACCTTCGGCTACTTTAGCAAGTAACTTACAAGCAAGTACCTTACAAGCTTATGTCGCAATCCCGATGGTCATAACTCAGAGGCGTAAGACTGTCCCTATTCCCACGCTTTACATACAACTGGCTACTGAAGATCTAGCGAATGTAGCCGTTTTTGGAGTAGATAGGGCTTGTGTACTAGATACATTGACCAAATAAGAATAAGTAGGGCTTTGTGGTAATGGTCCTGACGTGTAAGTTGTAGCCTCAAACCTAGGTAAGCATTAGGTACCTACACTTTACTTTGCAAATATCATCACTAATACTCATATGGCGGATACGCTCAGGTAGCCTTTTTTTATCGTGGAGAAAATGCTCATGCATTCTGCAATACCACGAGGAGATAGTGCAATTATGTGGGACTCTAACCCACTAAAACTCCACGGTGTCCTCTGCCGCTTACGGCGGCCGCGGGAACACGGTCACGCGTTAGCACTCCTCCGTGAACCCGCCGCGGCTGTCCGTCACCGGAACCTCCTCTGGGGAGTACTCCCCATCACCCGCGCACAAGAACACATAGCACGCCGTGACCACCCCAGGGACCAAACCAGCACATGGGCGCCAGACGACCCCGTGTCTCGGCACCCTTGGACCCCCTGCGACGGGTCAGGTCATTGGCCCCGCCGCCTACCAATTTTCGGCCGCAGAGGATAGGGAGAGCGGCCAACGTCATACCAACACTCCTCCTCTCCTGCGGCCCCACCGCGTCCGCCATCAGACGGTGGCGACCCCATGAAGGCCGCGGAAGGTAGGGAGAGCGGCGCACCGCAATACCGACACTCCTCTTCCGTTTATATTACTCGGTGTATCAGACTTTTAAGTGTCCAAACACACTATGCCGAAGGTAGGCGACCGAAGTTCCGTGGCTGATTTTACGTTCCGACGTATTCGGCTGATATAACACACCATAAGTGCCGAACTTACGCGGCAGAAATTCAGTTGCGCACACGCGGGGCGCGAGCATGCCTGTCTCCCGCTGCTCCCCGCCCCGGATCTTCTTCGGCAATCGAGCTGAACTTCGGTCGCGTATAATGTGTGCTCTACAGAATACGTTGCCGCCGAACTTACGCCCGACCGAAGTTCGGCTGTGCGCTATAACGCAACGTAATTTCCGCATAATGTGTCGTCAGTAATTCAAATAGTATTGCAGGCGTAATCATGCCGAACTTCGATCGCGTACCTTCGGCAAAGTGTGTTTAGACACTATGAAAGTGAAACGGAATTGTGTAAAGTACAAATATATACGAAAAACTTAAGTCAGATTAAATTGTTAATCTAGATTGTAATTAATTATTAGAAAACTGTTTCTTTTGTAAAGGATAAAAAAATCATTTTTGATCATGTTTACGTTCAGACGTTTCATGAAACAAAAGATGGTGAACGAAAGGTATACATGAACAAAATGATTTCTAGCTACCCTACGCGCAAGCCACACTCATCCATAGTGAAGGGCGCCGACCACTGTCCAGTACCACTCACCGCCTTTCTAATGGCCATAATGTGGCCACAGATAACATCAGCACTGGATTTGGCGCGGGTTTCTGTTAGTGTACTGTGTATTTACCTTTTAGGTAGTCCGTGGACGAGCGATTGGATTATTTAGAACTGTTTTGGGTTTGGTAAAGCGTCGTATTCATTAGGCGACAAATCTTTTGCGACTCGTGTCGCCTGCGAAATCGTGCGATGTCGCTTGATATGCCTGGCGTGCATTGGACGTTTTGTCGCTTGGCGTGTTGAATCGTGCTGTTATTTAAGAATTGATATAGTTATGCTTTTCTTCTAGTATCCGGAACCAACTAAAATAGACTATTTAAAAACTTTTGCTCACGACAATTATTATCGCCGTGCTTGTCGCGCTTCATTGGCGGGATACTAATGAAATTCACGTGACCTGGCTTGAGGCCTGGCGTGAGGGCTGGGTCGTTCTTTGGCCAAAGAATTAGCATTGCCATTCAACGTGGCAATGCTGCCAGTCCTCTGGGTACGTTTCCGGATGACAGCGATGGGGATGAGTACTTCTATGCTGGTTTTTTGATCCGTGGTCAACTGGACCAATTGTTAAAAATAGTAACTAATGGTCAACTGGGTTAACTAACAGTTGATTATTTGACAATTCAAAGACAAACAATTGATCAAAAAACACATTTTGTCAAAATTTTACCATCAGTTACTGTTTTTAACAATTGGTTAACTACGGATCAAAAAACCGACCTATGTGTCCTTTTGTTTTTGTATTTATTTGTATAGTTAGTCTTTTAATTTAGTACCTAGTGTAAATAGTTACAATAAATAAATATAATGAAAGGGTAGTTCGAATTTTGAAAATACACGTAATCACGTGATTACGTGTATTTTCACGTGATTACGTGTAGTTTTTTTTTTGTAGTCACTTTAATTAATGCCTATTATTTGAAGTGCTTGGGGGAGGCCTATGTCCAGCAGTGGACGTCTTTGGCCTTGGGAAAGAAATAGATGCGACGTTATTTAAAACTAGGTATAATGCTGTCATATCCAGTTTATGGTATATATCTGTGCTACGCGTGTTGACATACTCAGCATAATATGGGTTTGTGGTGCATACCGCTTTGTCCACGCCGTGTGCGCGCACGCAGCTGTTAAAAACGGGATGTGTATTGCCATTATTAGCCCGGCTGGCGGCCTAATAGCGATCAGGATACATGTAAAATGGAAAAACATAATTGGTTGTTCAAAGAAAATGTAGTGACAACATTTTTATAGAGTATGTTAGGAGTTTCCGGGAAGGGGCTAAATATTAACAGCCGCACAGGTCAATCGATCAGGTTAAGCTACGCTTGCCGCGGTTGGTCTGTGGATGGGTGACTTTACTAAGAAATTCTCAATGGAAAAATCCAGTAATACTTTGTCCGACTCGGGAATCAAAGAATAGAATAGAATAGTCTTTATTATGTACACCATATAAATTACAGACTTAGATATAGAAACAGTACAAAGGGTGACACAACGGGCGGTCTCATCGCTAAGAGCGATCTTTTAAAGACAACCTTAGGATGGATTTAAAAAGGGGAAGGACAGACAAATACTGAAGGTACTGTAGGTCTGGTCGAGCCCAGGTGGAGACCAACGCGGCATTCGATAATCTAATTTACAAAGAAACCGTTAGCAGACTTTCACTATTCTACTTTCAGACTAGTAACTTGCAGATCTTAGCAGTTTTCAGTTAAAATTTATGGTCCAAGGATGGGCCATAAAGTCGGCTTGTGTATACTGCGTTCGTGTTTTGATTCTAAACATAATAACAAGTATACGTTTTTGGAAAAACAGAGTTAATAAAATTCAGTTAGCGTTATAACCTCAAACCTTTTTACAAAAGAAAGAAAATACGTTTTAATTTGCGGTAAGATATGACGCAAAGAAAAAAATACAATAAATAAGTAGTTTGGGGAAAATTTGCGTTGCATAACGCAAAGCGGCCATCGGTCAGCACAATGCTGTGAACCGATGTGAGACAGTGACAAAGCACAGGAGCCTTATTCTCTATGACACAATGAACGAAATCGCGCGACATGAACGCGAGATTGGCGGGGACAGCTAAGGAATTGACGTACGGATGCCAGCACATCAAGCTACTACAATCTGTCAAATTTCTTTAATAGATTTTCAACTTAATCGCTAAAGCATAAGGTTCAAAGTTGATTGGGAAAATTTGACAGTTTCGGGTAGCTTGATGTGCTGGCGTCTGTACTTTCGAAGTAAGGAATCATTAAGTGGTCAAAGTGTATTAGCGCCTTTGTTTTCAGCGACAGTCAGTGTTGAGGTAATGACGTCAACCGTTGCAGCATAAAAAGGGATACAGAAAAATAATTTAAAAAAAAAAAACAGTGGCACACCAGGAGTGCCGCTTGAAGTTAAACTTGAAAAAGCATAGTAATTTTATAAATATGTTTGATGGTCATTCTTCCCAAAGAAAATGTAGCGCGCGTTGATGTCTTTATAATGACCAAAACTTAAAACAGAGACTGACCCCTTGATAATTCAAAAGTACCTGTTATTGGTTTATTTGAAACTAGCTGACCTGGCGAATTTTATGCCGCCTCAGAATCAATAAATACAAAATGTACGAGAAAATTCATTATCTTTGAATTTTTTTTTCATGAATTTTCCCATGTTTTAATCGGCGACAGAGAAAATCCAACAAATCAAATACATATCATAAAAAAAATCGGTCCAGCCGTTCTTGAGTTATAAATGGTGTAACTAACACGACTTTGTTTTATTTATATAGATAGACTAGTATTTGGGCGTTGCGCGAGCTGCAAGCAGCTCGCGGGGTCGTGTTTTTGAGGAGTATTTCTTACCCTTGTAAAAAGTATTTGGGCGTTGCGCGAGCTGCAAGCAGCTCGCGGGGTCGTGTTTTTGAGGAGTATTTCTTACGATGGGGGGAGGGGTGAAGGGGGGGAGAGGGGGGAGTTTTGAAAAAATTATTTTGATCAACTCTAGGCCCCTTGATATGAATCTGAAAAAAAAAATGTTCCAAGTCTCTTAACTTTCGAGATCTACCTAGAGGGGGGGGGGGAGAAGGGGGGCAAGGGGGCAACTTTGAAAAATGGATTTTACTTTTCCGAGCCTCCTCTATACGAATCCGTAAAACAACAAAACACGGGACTCTTAGTTTCTGAGATACGATAGGGAGGGGGGAGAGTGGGGTGGAAAAGGGGAGGTTTGGGATTTTTCCCATACTCGTGAGAGTTACTTCTATACGAATCTGTAAAAATATACCCACCTCCCCCTTCACGAGGGGTGAAGGGGGGAGAGGGGGGAGTTTTGAAAAAACTAATTTTGACCTACTCTGGGCCCACGGACATGAATCTGAAAAAGAAAATGTTCCAAGTCTTAACTTCCGAGATCCGCCTAAAGGGGGGAGAAGGGGGAGAGAATGGGGGGAATTTTGAAAAATGGTTTTTACTTTTCCGAGCCTCCTCTATACGAATCCGTAAAAAAACAAAACCCAGGTTTCTTAATTTCCCAGATACGATGGGGGGCGGGGTGAAGGGGGGGAGAGGGGGGAGTTTTAAAAAATGATTTTGACCAACTCTCGGCCCTTTGATATGAATCTGAAAAAAAAAATGTTCCAAGTCTCTTAACTTCCGAGATCTACCTAGAGGGTGGGGGAGAAGGGGGGCAAGGGAGGCAACTTTGAAAAATGGATTTTACTTTTCCGAGCCTCCTCTATACGAATCCGTAAAACAACAAAACACGGGACTCTTAGTTTCCGAGATACGATAGGGATGGGGGAGAGTGGGGTGGAATGGAAAAGGGGAGGTTTGAATTTTGAAAAAGTATTTTAAAAAGTATTTGGGCGTTGCGCGAGCTGCAAGCAGCTCGCGGGGTCGTGTTTTTGAGGAGTATTTCTTACCCTTGTAAAAAGTATTTGGGCGTTGCGCGAGCTGCAAGCAGCTCGCGAGGTCGTGTTTTTGAGGAGTATTTCTTACGGAGGGGTGAAGGGGGGGAGAGGGGGGAGTTTTGAAAAATGATTTTGACCAACTCTGGGCCCCTTGATATGAATCTGAAAAAAAAAATGTTCCAAGTCTCTTAACTTCCGAGATCTACCTAGAGGGGGGGAGAAGGGGGGCAAGGGGGGCAACTTTGAAAAATGGTTTTTACTTGTCCGAGCCTCCTCTATACGAATCCGTAAAAAAACAAAACCCAGGTTTCTTAATTTCCGAGATACGATGGGGGGAGGGGTGAAGGGGGGGAGAGGGGGGAGTTTTGAAAAATGATTTTGACCAACTCTGGGCCCCTTGATATGAATCTGAAAAAAAAATGTTCCAAGTCTCTTAACTTCCGAGATCTACCTAGAGTGGGGGGGGAGAAGGGGGGCAAGGGGGGCAACTTTGAAAAATGGATTTTACTTTTCCGAGCCTCCTCTATACGAATCCGTAAAACAACAAAACACGGGACTCTTAGTTTCCGAGATACGATAGGGAGGGGGGAGAGTGGGGTGAAAAAGGGGAGGTTTGGGATTTTTCTCATACTCGTGAGAGTTACTTCTATACGAATCTGTAAAAATATACCCACCTCCCCCTTCACCATCTGGGAGAACAATTATGTCAGTGAGTGGTAATCGAGCTTTATATAATATAACTAGTATTTGGGCGTTGCGCGAGCTGCAAGCAGCTCGCGGGGTCGTGTTTTTGAGGAGTATTTCTTACCCTTTTAAAAAGTATTTGGGCGTTGCGCGAGCTGCAAGCAGCTCGCGGGGTCGTGTTTTTGAAGAGTATTTCTTACGATGGGGGGAGGGGTGAAGGGGGGGAGAGGGGGGAGTTTTGAAAAATGATTTTGACCAACTCTGGGCCCCTTGATATGAATCTGAAAAAGAAAATGTTCCAAGTCTCTTAACTTCCGAGATCTACCTAGAGGGGGGGGGAGAAGGGGGGCAAGGGGCAACTTTGAAAAATGGATTTTACTTTTCCGAGCCTCCTCTATACGAATCCGTAAAACAACAAAACACGGGACTCTTAGTTTCCGAGATACGATAGGGAGGGGGGAGAGTGGGGTGGAAAAGGGGAGGTTTGGGATTTTTCCCATACTCGTGAGAGTTACTTGTATACGAATCTGTAAAAATATACCCACCTCCCCCTTCACCATCTGGGAGAACAATTATGTCAGTGAGTGAGTGGTAATCGAGCTTTATATAGTATAACTAGTATTTGGGCGTTGCGCGAGCTGCAAGCAGCTCGCGGGGTCGTGTTTTTGAGGAGTATTTCTTACCCTTGTAAAAAGTATTTGGGCGTTGCGCGAGCTGCAAGCAGCTCGCGGGGTCGTGTTTTTGAGGAGTATTTCTTACGATGGGGGGAGAGGGGGGAGTTTTGAAAAATGATTTTGACCAACTCTGGGCCCCTTGATATGAATCTGAAAAAAAAAATGTTCCAAGTCTCTTAACTTCCGAGATCTACCTCTAGAGGGGGGGAGAAGGGGGGCAAGGGGGCAACTTTGAAAAATGGATTTTACTTTTCCGAGCCTCCTCTATACGAATCCGTAAAAAAACAAAACCCAAGTTTCTTAATTTCGGAGATACGATAGGGAGGGGGGAGAGTGGGGTGGAAAAGGGGAGGTTTGGGATTTTTCCCATACTCGTGAGAGTTACTTCTATACGAATCTGTAAAAATATACCCACCTCCCCCTTCACCATCTGGGAGAACAATTATGTCAGTGAGTGGTAATCGAGCTTTATATAATATAATAATAATAATGTTCCAAGTCTTAACTTCCGAGGTCCGCCTAAAGGGGGGAGAAGGGGTAGAGAATTGGGGGAATTTTGAAAAATGGATTTTACTTTTCCGAGCCTCCTCTATACGAATCCGTAAAATAACAAAACCCAGGTTTCTTAATTTCCGAGATACGATGGGGGGAGGGGTGAAGGGGGGGAGAGGGGGGAGTTTTGAAAAATGATTTTGACCAACTCTGGGCCCCTTGATATGAATCTGAAAAAAAAATGTTCCAAGTCTCTTAACTTCAGAGATCTACCTCTAGAGGGGGGGAGAAGGGGGGCAAGGGGGGCAACTTTGAAAAATGGATTTTACATTTCCGAGCCTCCTCAATACGAATCCGTAGAACAACAAAACACGGGACTCTTAGTTTCCGAGATACGATAGGGAGGGGGGAGAGTGGGGTGGAATGGAAAAGGGGAGGTTTGAATTTTGAAAAATGGTTTTTACTTTTCCGAGCCTCCTCTATACGAATCCGTAAAAAAACAAAACCCAGGTTTCTTAATTTCCGAGATACGATGGGGGGAGGGGTGAAGGGGGGGAGAGGGGGGAGGTTTAAAAAATGATTTTGACCAACTCTGGGCCCCTTGATATGAATCTGAAAAAAAAAATGTTCCAAGTCTCTTAACTTCCGAGATCTACCTAGAGGGGGGGGGGAGAAGGGGGCAAGGGGGCAACTTTGAAAAATGGATTTTACTTTTCCGAGCCTCCTCTATACGAATCCGTAAAACAACAAAACACGGGACTCTTAGTTTCCGAGATACGATAGGGAGGGGGGAGAGTGGGGTGGAAAAGGGGAGGTTTGGGATTTTTCCCATACTCGTGAGAGTTACTTGTATACGAATCTGTAAAAATATACCCACCTCCCCCTTCACCATCTGGGAGAACAATTATGTCAATCAGTGAGTCAGTGGTAATCGAGCTTTATATAGTATAATAATAAATGCTTTAAGTTTGAGTTCTATTCCCGCTTATTTCGTAGCTTCAAAACCATAGAGTATCGCACTCCAGTTACGGAGTTTAGCCGATAGATGGCGACTGCCGATTTGATTAGTTCGTCTGGACCATAGACGTATAATAGCTTACCTTGGACAGGACTTTCCACAGGGCGCAAGGTAGAAGCGGAAAGGGGTAGCTTCTTGAGCTGGTTTAGCGTAGTACGGAGTTTCATTATGAGCGTTTACGACGTACGGCATTTCATACAAACTTCCAAGCCCTTGTTTTTCGAAACGAATGAAACTTTATACGCATAAGCAGGATACAAAGGTCTAATAACATTTTCGAAAAAATAGTGTTACAGTCAAATTAGACCGATTTTAAATTTTCCATAGAAACAGAGATTTCCCGTTATCTTTTTTTAAATAAGATATTTCGAAAATGTTCTTTACTAACTTTTTAGACTTTTATGTCCTGCTTATGCGTATGAAGTTTCATTAAAATCGGTTCATTCGGCCATTTGGTAACTCGCTCCGTGCAAAAATAAATAAATTCAGAAAGAATGCTAAGCGAAAATTGAATAATAGCGACGCGGGCGGGCGATGCCAGGCGACGGGGTGGGCCGGGGGAGCAAGCAATTTCACGCGGACGAAGTCGCGGGCAGAAGCTAGTAATAAATAAATAAAAACGATTTGCTTCTTATAGTACAGACGCCAGCACATCAACCTAACCGAAACTGTCGAAAATTTTCCCAATCAATTTTGAACCTTATGCTTTAGCAATACAGTTGAAAATTTATTTAAGAAATTTGACAGGGTGTAGTAGGTTGATGTGCTGGCGTCTGTACCTAATCGTTAGAAGGCGCTCGATCTTGAGGCTGTTACACATGGGTTTAGATTTTGGTAAGATCACACGATCTGAACGTTTAGAACAAAATACGGTTTGATACCCGTTACCGCCTATCGCTTACGCCACACGCATAAACACACAGTGTGTAGTTACGCGCGAATTTATTCGCTCACCAGACATTGTTACTGGCAGTTGCGAAATTAAGCTCTGTTGTATGTGTGTAGCGAAGCTATACTATAAGATATGTTAATAATGATCAACGTGAATAATATACCTATACTCGTATAGGTAATCACTGCAATCGATAAAAACACAGCGTTTAAGACCCAAAAAAGATCATAATCACCCTATATAATTTCCACTGCTGGAGGGTACATATTTGAATTTCGAAAATTAAAATATCAATGTTCAAAACTTCGAAAATTTAAATATCGAACGACCATGAAACCGAAAATTAAAATAACGTAAGTTTATATTGTCGAATGGTTAGATAACCTACGTCTAATATAATATATTTAAAATCTAATTATCGATAAACGTGACATCGAAAGGCTTACATATCGAAGTACAAAGTATCGAATGACCTAAATATCGATATTTATTTATATGTTGGGCTACAAAAGTTAGTGATAGAAACAAATCGCTGCAAAACCGACTCCATGTGGAAGTCCACATGAAGTCAGTTTTGCAGGGATTTGTTTAGGGGTAGGGCTGACAAGAGTCTGCCTTTTTTCTAATTGCACAAACAGAAATATCTCCTTTTCGATCATAGGTTGCTACTAAGTTTTTGGCCAGACTGGGGCGCGGGGCGGGCGCGGGTGTGGGAACGCGCGCAGGCTGCCTGTCCGCACTGGAGCGCGGCTGCGTTCTGCGTGTTGTCGTGAAAAATAATTCTCAATATTATGTTTTGACAAACACTGGACTGTTTGTCAAAACATAATATTGAGAATTATTTTTACTCGAAAAAAGCTCCAACTAGTTTGAGAAATCCGGTCTCTGCGCGGCCCGTCAACGTCCGCGCCGCGCACCCACTGCGGTCACTTGTACGAACGAGTTATGGCGTGAGTTGACCGCGCGTTCCCCGGGCCGAGCCCGCGCCGCTCACCGCGCCCGCGTGCCGGCTATGGACACTCAAAGAAAGTTCATTAGGTTTGAGTTCGCCGCCCGCCCCGCGCCCGCGCCGCCAGTCTGGCCAAACACTTAGAAGTCCCTCTTATTTAAATCAAAGAACACTTTGCCAGACCGAAATATTGATCCCTTAGTCTCAGCAATGGTGTTTATGATGACTAGACCAACGAAGGATTCTAGCGAGAGACTATGACTATTAAGTTATAATAGGTGTAATTTACTAGTACGGAAATTTTTGGCAAAACTTAATTATGCAGACACCGAAAAACTACTAGAAATTTTGAAATAAAGTCTTATCTACCTACTCTAATATAAGTCTCTTCATTTACCTAATTAATAATAGTCTTCACTTTATCTACTTTAATATTATTCGTTAATTTATTTAAACAAAATATATCTTACATAATCTAGTTTTAAAATAATATATACCCAAATATTAACTATTTAAGACACTATATTACACTTATTATTTTTCTTTTTTTAAATGTTTGATGTAAATTGATGGCCTGAAACACAGGTTTACCATAAACCTAGATCAGGCAGGTCTACATTAGTGTTAGAATTTAATTTTTCCTCGATTGGAATTAATGTAAATCCTATTTTTTACTTTACTTTTTAGAATAAAAATTTTATTTATTTATTATTATTTATATGGAGTTATTCCGATAAAGATCACCATTATTAGTTTACACATGCAGCTTTCGAGAGCGTTAAGATAAAATCTCTCACACATTAGATGTGTATCACGATAATTTATAGCTTATAGCTTTTGGTATCGCTAGCACGATCTGTGACGGGTGTGTTTACGAAAAGCTTCTACGGTTAACGAGAGGTTTAAATTGTTTAGTGTTGACTTTTACTGGCTTTTTGGTGGTGTAGATAGGTTTGCAAGCGATGCTTTAGAGTGTGATGTCCTAGGTAGTATAGTTTGTCATCTCTGACCTAGATTAGAGTCAAGAGAAAACCCATTTCGAACAAAAAAAAAGTTTTGTGGGAACCGTAACGATATATCACGCCTGCATTCCTCGAAGGTTTACGTAGAGGTGTATGTGTGTGGTACAGACGCCAGCATATCAAGCTACTACAATCTGTCAAAATTCTTTAATAGATTTTCAACTTTATCGCTAAAGCATAAGGTTCAAAGTTGATTGTGAAAATTTGATTTTCGGGTAGCTTGATGTGCTGGCGTCTGTACATCTACTGTATCCACTAACCGGCGGGTAATTGCGTAACAGACTATCAGTAGGAATGACTTTTATTTTGACAGCTCGACAACATACAGTGCGTGCCACGTAAGAAGAGACTTGACACACCACGTGGTCTGACATGCGCAGAACACGATTTTAGGTATCTTTAGCGGTATGAGGTCTGAGTGCGGGACGGGACCGGACGTCATAGGGGCGGCGGAAAGAGGCGAGGGAGGCAGGGTCAAGTCTCTTCTTACGTGGCACGCACTGTACAATGCGAACCACGAAAGATGAGACTTGACACACCACGTGGTTTGACTTGCGCAGTACACGATTTTAGGTATCTTTAGCGGTATGAGGTCTGAGTGCGGGACGGGACCGGACGTCATAGGGGCAGCGGAAAGAGCGGGGGAGGCGGGGTCAAGTCTCATCTTTCGTGGCACGCACTGTAGAATGCGAGCCACGAAAGATGAGACTTGACGCACCACGTGGTTTGACATGCGCAGTACACGATTTTAGGTATCTTTAGCGGTATGAGGTCTGAGTGCGGGACGGGACCGGACGTCATAGGGGCGGCGGAAAGAGGCGAGGGAGGCGGGGTCAAGTCTCTTCTTACGTGGCACGCACTGTACAATGCGAGCCACGAAAGATGAGACTTGACACACCACGTGGTTTGACATGCGCAGTACACGATTTTAGGTATCTTTAGCGGTATGAGGTCTGAGTGCGGGACGGGACCGGACGTCATAGGGGCGGCGGAAAGAGCGGGGGAGGCGGGGTCAAGTCTCATCTTTCGTGGCGCGCATTGTACATTGGGTTGTTGAGCAGACAAATTTTTCGAACATACGAAGCCATGTATTAGCAATATACTTCAAAATGATTCAGATTTCGATTTAATAATAACAATAATAATAATCTTTATTACACAAGAAAGTGGTTACAAAATAGTGTGAACTCCCTGACTCCTGTGCTAGGTGATAGACCTGTGTTACAAGAGCCAGTGCCCTCTCCCAGTAGGAAATATTACAGAATCTTTTGCAAAAAGATTAACAAATATAAAGAATATGGGAACAACAAAAAGTAAGATAAACTAAAAGCGTTAAAAGAAGCCTGTATTTGATAGTGATGTTTTACGCAATTGGGTGCCAATGGAACCAATTCTGTATTATTCTCCGCGAAATCTTACCACGTGCAAACCACGTCAATAACGTGTCTTGTTTACGGCAAAGAATCGAAATATCAACCGTACGGACAACATGTATTTTGATTTGACAGTTCAAACCACGCCATTGTGTCATAGAGAATACAGTACCCGGTGATAAATATTGCACATCGACCTTTACCTTTTTTGTATTTTATACAAAGAATAAAAATAATTATCAAAAGAAGCAAATCATAATTGTTTTAACAGCTCCTAATAGATACCGGACTGTTTGTATTTCGTGCGACAGAGATAACGCTCTACGAAGCCGAAATTAGCCGATTGTCTCTTTCCAAAGGTCGATGTGCAATATTTATCGCCGGGCACTGTACGTTAATAGAAGAGGGGTAATTCTCGTAATTTTAAGAAAGTCCACAGTCTGATCTTAGTCTCAATCTGTCAAAAATACCTCTAATTACCCTACTTTTTGAACGTTTTAAATTACAAGAAATGGCCGACTGATGTCGTGATAAGATAAGGAATTGACGTAGTTTCGAAGTAAGAAATCGTTAAGGGGCTTACAGGACCTAAACGCAAAAAACGCAAGTTTTAATGTTTTTAAAACTGATGTTAATAAAAGTATCTGATCGACTACAGTAAACAAAATCAGAAAAATATATGATATTCTTCAGGATATATGCTAGTTAGATAGTGTGTTGAAAACATCATACAACTAATTTGATACGATAGAAAAAAATCATGAAGATACCTCTAAAAACTTTCTTTTTACATTATAAACCATAGTAATATACATACAATCATTATGATTTTTTGTCATATTATTCTACAAGCAACATACTAAAGCGTAGTGTTTTAATTTTTTAGTCCAAATAATAGATTTTTTTGTAAATAAATAATAGCTTCATATTTTGCAACAAATTACCAGCGTTGTGTCATCGCGCTTCTCTTCTCTCTCTCTCTTTTCTATGCAGTCCGACAGTGACCGCGCTTTAGGTCATGTAAGCCCCGTAAGTTTCAATTGCACTTCGCGCTTCGTCCAAACGCTAGTCTTACATAATGATCGTCAAAATAATAAATCACGATATTGACTCGAATCTAACTGGTTTGTCAGATTATTCTACAAGCAACATACTAAAGCACTAGTGTTTTAATTTTTTAGTCCAAACTATAGATTTTTTTGTAATTAAATAAATATATAGATAACTGCTTCATATTTTGCAACAAATTACCAGCGTTGTGTCATCGCGCTTCTCTTTCTTTTCTATGCAGTCCGACAAAGACCGCGCTTTAGGACATGTTGTCGTCTTAAGGCTCCTTCAAACAGGCGCGACACGCGATAAAATCGCGCGCGACACAAAGGCACCGCAGGTCGCGCAAGGAGCGGTGCCTTTGTGCCGCGTGTCGTGTCACGCCTGTTTGAAGGAGCCTTAATACTAAGCAGCCTTCAACAAAGTTTCTTTTACGAACTCGTAACAAATCAATCATCGATCGCCAAAAAACGTGAAAGATACATAACTCATGAATTTTAATATTGTTGATTTCTTGCCGTAGGTAATTTTGTTACATGTACTATTACCGTTACGCTTAGACGCATTCGATCATTAAAATGCCAAAACTAAAGTGTTAATGGACAACCCATTAACACTTTAGTGCCAGTTAATTTGACATTTCTGAGAAGTCTGGATTTATATCAGGGCCCTAATTCACTCTAACCGCTTAAAGGCTCCTACAGACAGGCACGACAAATGGCGTGACAAATGGCGGCAGCTGCAGTTGGCTTTGTCGACAGCTGAAGTTGGCTCTGTCGACAGCTGAAGTTGGCTCTTTCGACAGCTGAAGTTGGCTCTTTCGACAGCAAAGTGCTGCACGTCTGTACTCTGCCTTAAGCTTTACAGGCTTAACATAATCAGCCTATAAACATTCCCACTGCTGGCACAGAGGCCTCCTCTCTGTGAGTGGGAGTGGGCCATAATACACCACGCGGGCTCAGTGCAGGTTGGTGGATGTCACATGTCTTCGAATTTTTGGCTCTAGGACATGCCGGTTTCCTCACGATGTTTTCCATCACCGTTCTGAGAGCAGTGGTGATGAAATTATTTACATAAAGCGTCCGTATGGGTTCGAACCCACGACCTTACAACTCGTAAGTCGGAGCCATTACCATTGGGCCACCTCTGCTCGTTCTTGATATCCGATATTCATGAATGATACACTAAACACGGCCCACTGAACAAAAAGTGAAGCTCAATGAACACATAAATTGTTCAGCTGAAATAATTATACAGAACAGCTGTATTTTAACGTTTTCTTGCGCTATTCACTTGTGATGTAAAATTCTAACAATGTAGGCTTTTTACTCGATTACGGAATTGAAAAGGAGTGGTTATGATTTTGTGAATGGGCTCGCCCTCTCTTACATGAGAGTTGGAACTTACATGCAGGGATATAAAAACACCTTCATAAAGGTTACAGAATTGTAAGTGTTATATATATTGATTTGATAACAGAATCAAATATGTAACTCTTATAAATGTGTTAATCCAAAACACTTTTAAAAGTGTAGCAGACGACACGGTTGGCGCAGTGGCTGAGCGATCGACTGCTGCGTTGCGTGTCGCGGGTTCGATTCCTGCACGGAACAAATATTTGTATTGCTTACAGGTAGTTGTTCCGGGTCTGGCTGTTTGTGTATGTAAATTTTAAATGTTTGTAAACGCACCCACGATACAGGAGTAATTCCTAGTGTGGGGCACTCCCGTTTAAAAAAAAAATATACATCTGTAACCGATATAAGAGTGTTAACAGTGTTAATAAGTGTAAACGCGGTGTTGCCAAAATAGCCGCAATCCCGGCTGGATTGAGGCTATTTTGCCATCGCCGCGTCTGACTGACCGCCGCGCGTTTTTGCGGCACCGTGCAGTTATACCTACAAATGCTTATTTCTGTTACATATATTAACACATATTTATTATACCCCAACATAGTTGGGAAAAGGTTACACTTTGATTACACTAAACACATAAAAGGTTACACTTTGATTCTGTAACATTATTGTATCTGTTCATTTAGAAGTGTTTTTCTTATAAAACAGTTTAAAAAACCGGTCAAGAGTGAGTCAGACCCGAGTACCGAGGTTTCCGTACCATCATGTTTTTAATTTTTCATCGGCGAGGCCTATACTCATCAGAGAATTTTAACACTGTGCACTGCGGTGTAGAATATTGTAGTTTTATGTCAGCGCCATGTCTTGACCGATAGTGGAAAAAATTTAACTTTTGTTGATGATTACTGAAAAAGTGTGCTATTTAGAGACATCGTAATATTTTTCACGTAATCTTTACATAAACTTCTATCAAATAGAATAATTTCAGATTTTTCTCTTTACAAACTTCGGAGATAAGGGTGAAGGGGTCCCTCCCTTACTGTTTTTTTTTACATTTTTCATCAAAAGTCGATCTACTCTATGAATACAGAAGTCGACAATGTGTTTTAGAATAAGTTCGGTTTTGTAGAGCGTCGTCTCTATCACTCGTGCCTGTGCGACAGTCTCTTTCTAAAGCTAATGTGTAATATTACCGCCCGATGGGGTAATTTCGTAACTCACTGATAGTAGCAATAGATTTCACACACCAACCCGCACTGGGCCCGCGTGGTGGATTATGGCCCTCTCGCCAAGAAGAGGCCAGTGTAACAGCAGTGGGAATATTTTAGGCTGATTTTGTATGTGACAAGAAATGCAAAGGGAATAGTAGAAGTGCTTCAATCGTCTAATTGTTAAGCAATATCTTAAGTGGTCTAAATAAATCCCTAGTAACAAATCACAGAATTAGTAATTGCAAGACAACGAATTAATTGGGTTGCATGCATTTAGAATTTGTTATCGTCTACTTGATAATTTATTATTACATGCAAAGAACGTCGTAAGTACTGATTTGCAATTCAATATACCTAACAGTGTCCTCCAATCCGGCTCGCGCGTGCTTGGCTACAGACTTCCAACCTGGGGGCTTACTCTCCAAACTAATTTTAATTCCAATGAGATGCCAATATGATTCCAATGTTAATTTTACAGTCACGTGATTCGGTACTCTTGAAAACAATATTGTCAACAATTACCCCACGCCAAGCCCGAACCCAATTCCACTTAGTTCTCCAAAATGGACACCCAATCTAAAAATCATTTGGCGCTAGCATCGCACTCAAGAGTACGAAACGTCACAATTCCAATGTCGATCTATCGGAATTAAATTGAAGAGTAAGCACCCTGAACTACAATTGAATATCATTCAGGCCGTTAGTTGAACGGCCGTCGTTTAGTTAAAAGACTAGGCGGTTAACTAAACGGCTAATTAAACCAGTTGCGACACATACATAAATACATACATAGGTAAAGGTAGGTCTTGGTATGTAAAGAAGGTCACCCATCAAAGCTGAAGCATTTATTTCAAATAGGCACATAAAGGGCACTTTTGAACGTCAAAAATTACAACAAAATTCTAGTCGCCCATTCCAAAAGGTAGTTTTCGTATGGAGAAGAATGGGCAAGAAACTCCACCGTTACTCTTTTAAAATGTTTTACAATACTATATAATAATAATATGTGAAGACGATGCATATAAAATAAAATTAGGTACTATACCACAATAGGTAAAAGAATTAAAAATGAAACCATGACATATAAATTAATTATCTGATAGATACATCCACGGATTAACCGCGGCAAGCGTAGCTTAACCTGATCGATCGACCCACCACCACCACGTACCACTAGACCGACGAAACGAATTGAAGCACATTCAATCCTGCCTGTCCTTTAATGGTTAAATACCTTGAATTATATCCATCGTTATAACGACTAAAATATAATTCTGTCGTCGGATCGGTTAATTATTATAAATTATAATTTATATGCCCCTAAAAAGGTTGTGTGCTAAAAGGAGGTATTGTAGCGGACATAGTCATAAGCGTAAGCGAGCAGCGTTTCTTTGGTTTTGTTAAGGGGTTTATTACAGTTATATTATTCTGGGATGCATGAAGAAGCCACCTCGTGTAGCGCAGTTTGTTCCGCCAGTTTACATCTGAACCGAGCACTCGGCGCATCCTGGACAGTCACACCCAACACCTTATTTGACTGGCCAATTCTCCCTTGCGGTGGTAGGGCTAACGTCCACCTCGTTTGCGACCACCCTCCCACCGGAGTCCGGCGTCAAGCAGCCTATTGTGTTTCGTCGATGCGTGGGAGTTCCAGTCATGTAGGCATCTTCTGGGCACGCTCGTTCCATCAAAGACCTTTTTTTTTGGTTGAAATGGTTTTTTTCTTGACTCTAATCTAGGTCAGAGGTGACAGAGACAAAGTCGACGATGGAGTGAGCTTACCCAGAAGAAGCCTGTTCACTCTTACTTTGAAGAGATTCGGGTTGTATGCGCTCGGAAACACAGACTCAGGTAGAGTTCCACACTCTTTTGCTGTGCGCATTATAAAGGACATCATCCATCGCTAAATCGCTCCGCTCATCTCAGCACGCTACTTCTAAGCCCCAGATTAAGTTATAAATAAGTATCATGGTGACTCTAACAGCGCCATAAATTATATTTAAGTTAAATAAACGCGGGTGATGTCACTTAGTGGTGCGTACGGGGAATGTTGTGTAACAGCAAAGTTAGCGTTAAGTTAGGATTTTGGGGTACCTAGGCAGAATTTTAGGTTCCAAAAGTATCTGAATTGCTCACTAAAGGGAATTCGTGACACATTTACCTGTATTTAGGATTCGGTTGGTTTGGTTTTGGTTTTTTTTGTGTGTTTAATTCACGAGGCGTTTGACTACATTGTATTTGTGTATGTTTTATGTATTTTTTATTTGTAATGTACGTTTTGTTTGTGCAGAATAAACAAGAAGATCGTCATAGAACAAAAGTTGTTGTTTATGATGTTAGTAATATAGTCCCGAGAGGTTCTTAAGGGGCTTACATGACCTAAAGCGCGGTCACTGTCGGACTGCATAGAAAATAAAGAGAAGCGTGATGACACAATGCTGGTAATTCATTGTAAAATATGAAGCAATTATTTAATTATAAAAAAATCTATTGTTTGGATAAAAAAAATAAAACACTAGTGTTATAGTATGTTGCTTGTAGAATAATCTGACAAAAAATCATAATGATTTTATGTATATTAGTAATTAGTATGATGTTTATTGTAAAAAGAAAGTTTTTAGAGGTATCTTCATGATTTTTTTCTATCGTATCAAATTAGTTGTATTATGTTTTCATCTACGTAGCATATATCCTGAAGAATATCATAAATTTTTCTGATTTTGTTTACTGTAGTCGATCATATACTTTCATTGTTTTTAAAACTTGCTTTTTTGCGTTTAGCTCCTATAAGCCCCTTAATGTTTTACCAATAAACCTGTATAGGTAACATTTTTTAAATCAAGGACGAGATGCTGCACCTATCCTTAGTGCTAGTGATGTGATGTTTCATCGATAGTTTTACCGATAGAGGTGAATATATCGAAGAGAATGACGCATCTACGTATTAAAATGAACAGCAAACCTGCAGTGCGATTCTGTAACTATCTCACCGTGAAAACATAGGTGAAGTGAGCGTGGAGTGAGCTGTCAATAGTGTTAATTTCTAGCAAGAACAAACTCACTTCACCTAAGTTATCACGATGAGATTTTTACAGAATCGACCGGCTGGTCAGCTAAGCCAGAGCAAGCATCTCAACATGAATTATTCGCAGTTTAAAAACAAGATATTCGCAAGCAATAAGCGAGCAAGCAAGCAAGGCATCACATCAGCATCATATTCGTTTCTTTATCCGCCAAAGGGGTTTGAAGTTCCGTGGCATTCCTACCAGTACGCCATTTTTTTTTCAAAATGTCTGCCACGCTCGTTGCCTATGTTAAACTTATCAATTGGAAAAATAAATTTGAATAGACCTTATGTGCCAGGCTGCATATACAAATCTGCAATCCCCTTTCTTGCAAAACAAGGGGGTTAAAAATGCCAAAAAAAAAAACATCACGTGGTTAATGGATGGCCCCTTATCGGATGATATCGACAAATCAGTACTTAGTGTAATTTAAGGAATTTATTAATTATTAAGTGCCCCGTCCCACCCCATCGCATCGCATCGCCCGCCCGTGCTATTCCTTCGTTTTCGTTTAGCGTTCATTCTAACTTTAAAAAAATCATTGTCAACAGAAGTCTAAGTGTGGCATACATTTTTCCGCTCAGTGGTTTTAATTCGAAAATCTTTATATTAAAGAAATTTTTGGACACTAATTTCATAACCGAAATGAAAAGAATTCTTTTTGAAATTCAAGACATTCAACAGCAGTCAAACATCCTATTGTTTTATTTATAATCGTTTGCCTTGAATACAATTTAGGTCGCTCCAAACAATTTAAAAGATTATCACGACACTTTTTTTTCTTACGGTAAGTAGGTATTAGTTTTTCATGGAATCACGCAAAGCGTTTATCCAAATATCCATACCTTTTATTTTGTTCTGGAAAATCTAAAATACGGAAATCATTACTTGTAGTATACATAAACCGTATCTTTATGAAAGAGAGAAAAAGTATTTCTTGGGATTCGCACAGGGATATTGAGTAGTTTTGACCCAGTGGTAAGGGCCGCGACTTACTGAGTTGTATGTCGTGGGTTCAAACCCATACAGGGCTTTACTTTGAGTAAATTATTTCATCACCACTGCTCTCAAAACGGTGACGGAAAACATCGTGAGGAAACCGGCATGTCGAAGAACCAAAAGTTCGAAGACGTGACAAATATCAACCCGCAGTGGGCCCGCGTGGCGGATTACGACCCACTCTCGAACGAACTCGACCACACAACAATAACTTGTGCGCAAAAAGGTCCCACACAGCATTGATGCAAAAAAGTGTTTTCTGTATGGCACCAATCATTTACAACCACATACCTGGTTCAATTAAAGAATTAAACATAACCTTGTTTAAGAAACGGCTTAAATCTTTACTGTTGACTAAAGCATATTATAGCATTTCGGATTTTTTGACAGACAAAATGTGATGACTGTTGCTGACATTGATGCAATCAATTAATAATAATAATAATAATGTATGTATGTTTTAATTTTAAATGTAATTATGTTTATTTTTAAATATCTATGACATTTTTTTAATGAATTTTGTACGCCTTCTGTCTGGCATAACATAGCGCACTTTTATTTTGTTTTTATAACAACCATTTATTTGTACCTATGTTAACAAATCAATAAATGACTTAAATGACTCTCTCCCACAGAGAGGAAGCATGTGTCCCAGGGGTGGGAACGTTATAGGCTGGTTATGCACATTGATATCACAAACTAAACTAAACACTGCTAGAGACGCAAGAGCAAGAGCTACATGCTAGAGATGCAAGAGCTACATGCTAGAGACGCAAGAGCAAGAATTACATGCTAGAGACGCAAGAGCAAAAGCTACATTCTAGAGACGCAAGAGCAAGAGCTACATGCTAGAGACGCAAGAGCAAGAGCTACATGCTAGAGACGCAAGAGCAAGAATTACATGCTAGAGACGCAAGAGCAAAAGCTACATGCTAGAGACGCAAGAGCAAGAGCTACATGCTAGAGACGCAAGAGCAAGAGCTACATGCTAGAGAGTAAAAATATTTTTTATTTTAAAATAAAAGAGTGTTCGTAGAGTTTATTGTCCGTTCTTCTCAATAGGAACCTACTACGCTTTGGAATGGGAAACGAGCTTCATCTTTCTGACTGACCGACTCTTTGGCAGTTCAAAAGTGCCTGTAAATGGTTTAATTGAAATAAATGCTTCGAGTATGCAACTTTTATCAAAATAAACTCATTTTTTTAAATATATGCAACAGTATCAGCCCAGGAGCTATTGATTAATTGCAGTAACCGTAGTTAAGATTGTTATCAGTAAACAAAAATCAATAGAGGAATGAAGAACAGGGTGTAAAGTTCACTCATCCTCCATAGAAAAGGGGGAAGTTGCTCACCAGTCATGACACCCGTCTGATCCGAGGGTCCGATCAGACGGGTGTCGTGTCTGGTGAGGAACTTCCCGATGATTCATGTCGGGACGTTGTATTATGCTTGTCGCGCGGTAAACTCTGCTTGCGCGATGCAGGATTTTGCGTGACGTCAGTATGATGTTTAGTTCGCATGTGGCGGTGTAGATGCCGGCTACACAATCAAGCACTAATTCTATATTGGTAAGTCAAGTACTTAACTACTACCACGTTATTTACAAACATCCAAAGAAAACATCTTTGATAAGTACTTAGGATAATGCTAAAAGATCAGTAATCTTTTTGTACAAAATCTAAATCATCACCATCATCTGCCTAGCCTTTTCTCAACTATGTCGAGGTTGGCTTCCAGTCTAACCGAATGCGAATAACTGCATTTTACATGGAGCGACTGCCTATATGACCTCGACGACCCAGTTAGTGGGTATACCCTTTGATAAGAACGATTTTCTGATTACCCGTAACGACTGTCAAAGATCTTTTAAGCCGTCGGGCTTAACAGCAGATAATTAATTTATCGATATCGACATTAATTAATAATAATCGATGTATGTCCCATCTTTACTAGTAATTCAAAGAACGGTAACATCATGGGCGCGGCAGATGGACTGCGCTTGCGCATCAATACGTGTTTACTATACACACACATAAACATTTGTTTAAGTGTGTTTGTAAGTTAAACTTTTGACTTAAACATGAAAGGAGTCACGCCTTTAAAACTTGAAGGGATAGGTAGGAATGCAGTTAGTGCGTCGAAGATGCTGATGACGATATAAGGCATTTTAATTTGGTGGTAAAAACTAGTTGTTTCATTTACACCAAATCTGTTTACTAAGTAACAGGGGAGCAGGGGTCGCCCTGTGGTAACGGCCCCGACTTATGACTACGGTCGTGGTTAGGCAGGCTCTTAACTTTGCGTAAATTATTTCAACACCATTGCTCTCAAAACGGTGAAGGAAAACATCGTGAGGAAAGCGGCATGTCTTTTTTTTAGCCCTTACTGTCCCATTTCTGGGCAAAGGTCTTCC
The DNA here is from genome assembly GCA_927399505.1 of Luperina testacea. Classification (NCBI taxonomy): domain Eukaryota; kingdom Metazoa; phylum Arthropoda; class Insecta; order Lepidoptera; family Noctuidae; genus Luperina; species Luperina testacea. The sequence goes on from OV656783.1 coordinate 2,915,651, forward strand.
CCAAATACTTCCAGGAACACCCGCGTCACCTTGAACCCCTCGCGGTACCCCAAGTCGTCTCGCCATCTCTTTCTGGGCTGGCCTCGGCGGCACGGTCCATCATGTCTTAGAACCAAAAATTTAAAGACATGTGACATCTACCGACCCGCATGACTGGTCGGTCCCGCATGGTAGATTATAGCCCACTCCCTCGAGAAGGCCTGTGTCCCAGCAGTGACTCAGGGCCTCATGCGCATGCGCAGCTGTAGTGCTTGAGACCACTATAATATTATACTAACGGGGCAATCAAAAAAATAAATGGTACCTACTTATTTATAAAAAAAAAAACATCCCGATTCCTTTTATTACCTGACCGACCTTTGGCAAAGCATATAATGACGTATAATTAAATTAGCGTGCGCCCAGGCATAGCATTGATATTAATTTTAATGCCCTAAGTGCTTACAACAATTTGTATGTAAAACTGCAATTTGTACTGCGTTTACTGTGTTATATTAATTGCCAAATAATAAAATCAGGTGCTAAATGCGTTTTAAATATAATTAGGTTTAAAAAATACCTTACTTAAGAGCGTTTACGACCTACGGCATTTCATACAAACTTTCAAGCCCTTGTTTTTCGAAATGAATGAACCGATTTTAATGAAACTTCATACGCATAAGCAGGATACAAAGGTCTAAAAAGTTACTTAAAAACATTTTCGAAATATCTTATTTAAATAAAGATAACTGGAAATCTCTGTTTCTATGATATAATTAATTTCGAAAAACAAGGTCTTGAAAGTTTGTATGAAATGCCGTAAGTTGTAAACGCTCTTAAATATTTTTAGTTTAAAATCAGCAATCCTGATCTGCCTCTATGTTGGGGTCGGCTTCCAGTCTAACCGGATGCAATTTATATCATTTTTACAATTTGACAATTTTATATTTGACATTTTATTTTTTCTTATTCGATTCTGACATTTTTATATTTTTTTTTTGATAATTTTAATTAAGTATTTATTATTTAAGAATAATCATAATTCTGTTCTGGGTTTTTATCTGTTTTGAATTTAATATTATATTTTATAAGTAATTTTAATGTATGAGTTTGAATCTATGAACTAGAATTATGTGTGAAATAAATAAATTATTATTATTAAATGGGTAAGTCTAGTCTCTAAAATGTTTTCAAGGACAGAAAAGTGGGCCATTTTCGGCATAGACTAATTAACTTTGTCTCTGACGTAGTCTTAAACCATGGTCTACTAGCATTTGTAACAAAAACTAAATGACGTAGATGATGCTAACGCATTTATAATATTGTACACACGGCAAAATTGTTAACTGTAGAGTCGTAAGAAAATATCGTCTTAGGCAGAAAATGGTTAAACTATACAGTATGTTAACTAACAGAGGGCGTTCCCGTTAACCCGCAATAGTATAGCATCCATACATGCTAAAAAAATATTACCATTCGAAAATAAAATGTTTTTTTTTTTATATTAAAATATTCACTAAAAATCGTAAATTGATACGTTAAAGAAACACTCTGTACACGCGTACTTGAAGGACAGCAATGTCGGAATTTATTTAATTAAATAAATTAGAATTAATTAAATAAATAGAGTAATGAAGACTTTATCGTAACAAAGGGTTTTTCAACATGCTTATAGTTCTATTTCGCAAAATATTTATAATTTCTCCTTTCAAATCGTAGCAATTGTAATTTGGCTGCAGAAATATGTCAAAGTCAAAGCATTTATATCAAATAGGCACGTAAAAGGCACTTTTGAACGTCAAAAATTACAACAAAATAGAATTGATTCTAGTCGCCAATTCCAAAAGGTAGTTTTCGTTTGGAGAAGAATGGGCAAGAAACTCCACCGTTACTCTTTTAAAATTCATTCAATATTTATAGTACAGGTATGAGTGACAAAGACGACGTTATACACAGGCGAATTTTTTCTGTCCGCGTACTGTTACGGTCTACATACATAATTTTTTTGCTTACTGTACATTGCTAGAAGCCTCGGTATAGAACTATTTATAAAAGCTTTGAAACTGAACAAAAAACACGGATATCCCCACAAAGATGAAACAAATATTTAGAGATGACTTCGCGATAACTGGTCGCGGTATTTTTTTTTATACTATATAAGTCGTGCGAACTGAGGTGGTGATGGCATGAGCTTTAGATTACCGTTATAACCTTCACAGCGACGTGCAGATGCCATATTTGAAAATACGAGTTATTCCGTCTGAGCCCCTGAACCCACCCCACCCCCCCCCTCCTCGAGCCCTTCTAGGCTTTTTTTTCCGGGTTGGAAAATCCTCATAGATGTCCACCGCCCTGGGGCGGGCGGCGTTGTCTGTCAGACTCTTACCTACTAAAAACCACCCCGGTGTTTCATCTCACACCTACGCCGAGGGTCGCGGGAACGATCCTTCCGCAACCCCCGACTGGAGCCCTTCTAGGCCTCCCCCAATTCCTCCCAGGAACTTTTTTCCCGCACCACCTCTAACCAGCCCTCGCGGTACGCGTCCAGGTTATCTCGCCATCTTTTCCTAGGCCGGACTCGGCGGCGCCGTCCATCTTCTTAAATCAATATCAATTAATCAAGACCACGTCTCGGTGTGAAATAGATAGGCAGCCATCCTTGGATCGACTTCAGAAAGCGTTGCTTAACCTGAATCGATCGACCCGTACAGCTTTCAAATCCTTCTTTTGCAAAGATCCAGTAAAGTAGCGTTTCACGAAAGAATTCCCTTCGCCGTAATGTTAGCACCATTGCTTTTCATTGAAGGTAAAACAATTTTCAATGAAAAGCAATGGTGCCAACATTACGGCGAAGGGAATTCTTTCGTGAAACGCACTTTACGTAATATCTCATCATCATTCTCTTGTCCTTATACCAATTTATTTGGGATCGGCGCAACATTTATTTTTGTGTCTAAACATACTATGCCGAAGGTACGCGACCGAAGTTCGGCGTGATTACGCCTGCAATGCTATTTGAATTACTGACGACACATTATGCCGAAATTACGTTGCGTTATAGCGTTCAGCCGAACTTCAGTCGGGTGAAAGTTCAGCGGCAAGTCAGCACCGTCTGAAAAAGCTTTAGAAAAAACAGTTTGCGTGAGTCGTTGCTAGATGGCGGTGGCGAGCGGTGTCTTTTGTGGTTGTTGCGTTTTTCTGTAGAGCACAATGTGTGTTCAAGATACGCGACCGAAGTTCGGTTCTATTGCTGAAGAAGATCCAGGGCAGGGAGCAGCGGGAGGCAGGCATGCTCGCGCCCCGCGTGTGTGCAACTGAATTTCGGCCGCGTAAGTTCGGCACTTATGGTGTGTCATAATTATCAGCCAAACACGTCGGAACGTAAAATCAGCCGCGGAACTTCGGTCGCGTACCTTCGGCATAGTGTGTTTGGACACTAACTTCCATACTACTCTACTAGTCGCCACCTCGGCAGTCACCCGCGATTCTCTCGCTCGTGGAGACGACCCCTTAGAGCTCTTACACACCACGTTTTTTTCAGGCGTTGTCGACGCGCGTCGCACGCAACTGTAACGCACTGCTAACGTGATGTTATCGCAACCAATTTACCTACACACACGTTCATAAAATTGTGGTATGCAGAATGCAGACGATGACTTTTTCGCGTGCTATCGACGCGCTACTAGCGCGGAGTTACATCGATACAGACACGCTGGCACAGCCCGTTTGTTTAGCTGCAAACACACACATACAGCGCGTTTTAATTACAATAAATATGTAGGCAATACAAGTACGTTCTGAATGAAGTATGGACGGAGTGTGCGCCGCAGACCTCTCCCCCACCCCTTTCCTCGATGTCGATCGGTCACACAGCGCACGCACGTTTCCCGCGCGAAAAACGCACGTTTCTGACTAATTCGCGCGCATGCTATGCCCGTTTTACTTTGCCAGGAAAATATATCACGTGCGTTTCTCGTGAGTTTGCAGCGATGTAATCGCAAGTAATTTGCCTTTTTCAAGTTTAGCAGCGCCGACAACGCGCGTCGACAGCGCCTGAAAAAAACGTGGCGTGAAAGAGCTCTTATAGCTTTCGGTAATATGTAATGTCTGCAATATCAACACCAAATTCTCACCAGCGACCGTTCTGAACAGGTTCTAACAGCCCTGTTTCCCTTTCACTACCACTTGTTAATTACCTCAGTATACCATGTTAAGTCAGGGAAAGGATTATACAACCAGATAACAGCACACTTTATGTAAATTACGAACGTTTACTTTCAAATGTTAGCCGATCTATATTTTGTAAGGGTTTTGTGAGTGCAATTCTAAAAGTGCCTATTTTACTGTTAGTTATAGCCACCGATTGTTTCTTTTGAAAATTAACGGAGGCAAAAAGTAAGAAGCGTTAAGTTTTTACTTTGACTAATAATAGCTGTCAATACTATGCAGTAGAGATGTTACGGAAGTCGTTTTACCGGAACCGGAACCGGAATCGGAGGTTTTAAATTTGATTTATCGGAATCGGAACCGGAATCGGAGCCGGAACCGGGGTGGAAGTAGAAGAAAGATGTGTTAAGGGGCCTTTCCTTAAAACATCTTTCTTCTACCTACTTTCTTCTAACATCCACAAACAAAACAATAAACAGAGACTTCGAGCGCGAGCGTGTATAAAATAAATAAACATTACCCTGGCGACACGTGAAAACTTGTTTGTAGGCGCTCTAGTCACGTGTATCGCTGCGTTTCGAACTCCGGTCTAACTCCGATTCAAAATGATCGGAACCGAAATCGGAATCGGAGGTGTAAAATTAATCGGAAGTTCCGACTTTTCGGAATCGGAACCGAAGCTCCGTAACATCCCTACTATGCAGGGTCAGTCATCAGTTATTTCGGGCTTAATTAATAAATTGCTCATGTTCGTACATATTAATAATTGTAATTACGGGTTTCAGACTATAGCACAAGGAATATCATAATTCTTTTTGACGATATTTTAAAACACATTGCTTCATAAATGTTTGAAAAATTCGTCTGCTCGTCAGCTAAAACACTGCAATGGATTGTGGTGATGAAAATGGAATTTCTGTTAGGCTGAGGCTACATTAGGCCGCGACGCGACCTGCGACACATGAGCGATTAAAACAAGTAAATGAATGCTCACGTATAATTATGGCTACACCGTACATCAAAATTACTAGCGATCTTTGATTTCTTTATGCGATACGAACAACATTATCACAATCACGGCATCGGCTATATCAACATGAGCGAAATTGAAGCGAATTTATTAGAAAATCGCTTTTTTTTTCGCTTGTAACGTAGCCATACCATGTTTTTCTCGTTTCGCTCTTCCAGTCGCATCGCAAATCGCTGCCTACTGTAGCCTCAGCCTTAGAGTGGTTCAATTGCGGTGCAGCCGGCCAATTCTGTAAAAATCTCACCGTGTAAACTTAGGTGTAGTGAGTTTGTTTTTGCTAGGAATTGACACTATTGACAGCTCACTCCACGCTCACTTCACCTAAGTTTTCACGGTGAGATTTTTACAGAATAGAACCGCAGGTTATGATGCTACTATTATACGTATTATTATAAAACCATAGAACAATATCAACAAGATCCGGGAACACATCCGTTCGGTCCCGTCGACCTCGAAAACGTAATACACACCGAGCGTACCAATTTGAGCTTCATTATCTAACTGAAGGTGACATTTCCGCCTGTTTCAATGAATTATTCAAAAGCACGACTGTGATTGCTGGGTTCAAGAACGCTTTGAAAGTGATTGGTAGCCCATTAGGCCGAAGTCACACGGCTAGGAGCTTCGTTTCGGGACACGTTTGATGAATGTCAGTTTGAACTAGTGACAATTTAGCATAGACATCTATACACCCTTACATTTTGATCGTTTTAATCCTTAAAGGGGGTCATTGTAGTCATCATTATGAACAACTTTTACTATGGAACTAACCCTGAAATCGCGAAAAAAAAAAACCTGCTGATCCATACATTTATGTTCGCATAACTCGACATAATGTATGGAGCAACATTTATTTTATCACGATTTCAGGATTGGTCCCATAGTAAAAGTTGTTCATAATGATGAGTATAATGACCCCTTTTATTAAGGATTAAAACGATCAAAATGTAAGGGTGTATACAGCGGTGATATTGTGTAAAAATCTCACCGTGAAAACTCACGTGAAGTGAGCTGTTATTCTACCTGTTGCTACGGATTTACACTATTGATAGCTCGCTTCAAGCTCACTTCATCCAAGTTTTCACGGTGAGATTTTTACAGAATAGCCCCGCAGAAACGAAGGGACATCGACGCGCAAACTATAACCATGAGATCCAGCACATAATTCTAGAACCCTTAGCGTAAAAATTTATCGTGGGTTATCAATAAAATAATAATCTGCTGTTTCATAGAAAAGTACAATACCTACGCATTCAAAATGTATGGATCAGGAATTTTTTTTCTGGAACTATGATCTTGTATCGGCACATTCGGTACTCCCGGTGGTACAAACCATCTCACATGACAGGTCGTATTGTGACAAAATTTCATAATTTTGTTAGGGGCATTAATCACGTGAGGCTCGAAAAGGGGGGGAGGGGTCCATAAAAAATCACGAAATATCACAAGGGGAGGGGGGTGTAGTAATAGGTATATCACGTGTATTTATTTTTTCAAAAACAACCTGCAACCTTTCTGTCTACCTCTAAACGTTATAATAAAACTAGATGATACGTATACCTGTATTTTATAAATATGTATTAAAAAAAATTAAAATTCTTTGTAGGTACTAAAAATTCCAGGTGATATAGGGGGGGGAAGTCTTAAAACTCACCAGGTATCACCAAGGGGGAGGGGGGTTAAAAATGCCAAAAAAAACATCACGTGATTAATGGACGGCCCCTTAGATACGTCAAACTATCTGACGGTTGGTGTCGGTAAAAGTGTATCGGTTCAAACTTACTTTCCAGGCTTCTTCTTAGCGTACCTATCGATAGCAATCTAAATGGACTCGGCCTAGAATTCGGCTACTTGTTTGGCGCCATCGCCAGCGTCCACCAGTTCCATTATCTCCAGGCGGATGCACAGAAAATGGAGATAGAAAAACCCAATAAGGCTTGCTTTTTGAGGAATAAAACTAGGACCCCTGTCCTAAGGTAGTCTATAATAAGTATGTAGCGTAGTGAGCATAATCCCCCTATAAAATTCCCACCGCTGGGACACAAGCCTCCTCTAAGTATGAGAGTGAGTGAGCCGCAATTGACAACGTGGGCCCAGTGGATTTATGGATGTCACTAATCTTCGAATTTTTGGTTCTAGGACATGCCGGTTTCCTCACGATGTTTTTCTTCACAATAATAATACTATGCATAAACAGCTACTGGTTTCTGCAGTTATTACAACGGTTGAAATCCGGCATCGTACATCCGTGTCGTCTTGTCGGCCTCGCGAAATTTACTCATGATTGGTTTTTAACTTAAAATGTAAGGTTCCATACTATAAAATTGTGAAAAAAATTGAATCGGCTCAGTTTTCGAGGAGAAAAAGGGGTACTTAATACGAAACGTCGATCTCGTCAAAATTTTTGTGATAATTTCGGTCTGAGCTGCAGCTGTCCCTATCACACACTACGGGGGCAGACTTGAGGTAAGGCGACGGCAATAGTTTCTTCAAATATCTATTTTTCAATTTCCTCGCACGCATCGTCCCCTGTTAAACACGCATATCGCAACGACAAATCCATGGTGTAACCGCCGACAGTTGCCTACAGTTAACGATCGACATCAAACAGTCGAAAGTGCAAGCAAATGACCGAAACTGGGTGAGTGCCTCTTGCACACGCAAGTACCAACCTAAGTAGCTGTGACGTCACCGACTAAACTACTAACGGATGAGTTACACTTAGAAAATCTCTCGCCAAGAACAGGGTATAGTTATAAAAGTAGGAGTTAAATTTTTGACTCTTATAAATAAAATGACCCCTCCCGCTCTGGGTGGAGCGGAAGGGAGTGTCAGACTCTTACTGACTTAAAACCTACCCGTGTTCCTTCCTTAGCCCTTTATGTTCCGGGCCAGCGGTAACACTTTCGGACAATCCCGCTGACTCCGTGCAGATCTTACGTAGCAGTGGATGGACGACTTTATGATATGAAGAGTATAAATTGTATGTAGAAAGAGTACTTACCAACTGCTCGAGCTCGTTTCCTTGGCGTCTGTGGTCGTTTGAGGCTCAGGTCTACTGGTTCCAGTTGGATTGGTGGCCCGCAAGCCTGTAACAAAAATATCTAGTTAGTAAAAAATTTTAAGGGCGAAGCGCTAAGGTAGCCCGCGAAATTCAAATTTTCTTACGTTTTTTGCAATTTGCTGGTCAGTATTAAGTTGTACGTCGATCAAAATATGATTCGCGGCCGTAACAAATATGTATTTACAGAATCATAATCATTAAAATCAGTAATACAACTTGTTAGGTTAGTATAATCCCAAAATGTCAAGATTTCATGAAATAGTCTTTCTTTGGGGTTTCTTGGTCTTAGAGAATTGTGTTGATAACTTTAATGATTATAATTCTGTAAACACATATTTGTTACGGTCGCGAATCATATATTAATCAACGTACAACTTAATACTGACCAGCAAATTGCAAAACACGTAAAAAAAATTGAATTTCGCGAGCTACCCTGGCGCTTTCGCCTTAAATTCATTTATTCATTCAATTAGTACCTATAGTTATATTATAATAATTATGTAGTGTTGTAGTGATGTGATACAGAACCCTTCTTCATGCGTAATTTGACACCTTCCTCTATATTCGCCCTCGAACCAAGTCTATGATAGATACGAAACTCATAGTGCAACCACTGTGTTGCCCAATGTGAAAATTCGATCAATTACTGTGAAAACAGCAACACCGCAATTAGGGCTGTCACACAGTTTTATACATACAAATAAATAAAATTGAAGCGTCTGTTTTTAATGCCAAAATAACAGCTTTTTACTAAAACAACAAAAACGGTATTGTGTAAATCACCTTCGATCAATATTATTGATCGAAGTCAATCACGAACATTGTATGAACAAGTAACAGAACAGGCTGTATGATAAAGTAAACGCGCGAGCCAAATAAAAAAAAAATTGGGAAAAAATAAAAAACGCGCGAAAGCATTCTGCCTTCGTTCGTAATAAGCATAATATATAAATAAATAAATAGATGGCAACCCTACGGAAAACGGAGTAACAAGTTTAATAACTGGTGTTTAAACGGTTGAGTTTTTTATTACATTCGGAAATACCTGTTTTTGTTGATTTAACTGCGTTCTGTTGTATTTAATTTTTTTAGCATACCTGGAGTAGTTGTTGAACTAAACATTTCAAGAAACTAATTGAGAGCAAATTTTAATTTACTTAGTCAAGCTGAAGTGGCAGTGGGCTGGCCATGTTTGTCGAAAGATCGATGACCGGTTGTGGTTTTACAAAAAAAAAAAAACAAAGAAGTCGGTTGTTTTTTTTTTTGTAATTCATATAACACTACTTCATGAGTAAATATCAGTGACAGGACGTTATTAAAACATCATCAATTTATACTATTAGTGGAATAAATCGTATTATTGAAGCTAATTCAAAAACACCTGCAATACCAGAGGATAGCAGATGTGTTGCCATGCCAAAGGCTAAAAAGGCTCCTACAAACAGGCGCGACACGCGATATAATCGCGCGCGACACAAAGGCACCGCTCGTTGCGCGACTTGCGGTGCCTTTGTGTCGCGTGTCGTGTCGCGCCTGTTTGTAGAGCCTTAACGCAGAAATGTGTCATGCGCCTGTTATTACATCGGCACCCATTCCTTAGCCAAAGTCAAATCATTTATTTCAAATAGGCACATAAAAGGAAATTTTGAAAATTAACATGAACATAGAATTGATCTTAGTTGCCCTTTCATACTGGAACAAAGTAACTCTGCTTGGTGGCCGAAATAGGTATGAAGGTAGTACTTTCCCTGCCGGGTCAGCGGGATTGTCCAAAAGGGTTACCGCTGGCCCGGAACATAAAGGGCTAAGGAAGGAACACGGGTGGGTTTTAGTCAGTAACAGTCTGACACTCCCTTCCGCTCCACCCAGAGCGGGAGGTGTCATTTGAGGACTTCCCATCATGGGAAAAAAAATAGTAGTACTTTGCCGGAGGAGCTCTTTCACAAAGAGAAGAAAGAATTTTAAGACTTCAATTTTTAAAAACATTACTTTGTCAATAGTGCTTGCCAAGTTGACACTAACCAACGCCTATAGATACAATGACAATAAAATTTGTCGATTGCAATTTATTGCATAATATGACACTTCATAAAATAACAGTTCGGCATTGATCGTGCATCTTCGTGTGTGGTCGCCGCTTATGCATGCAGTGTTGCAAAAAGGGTGGGGTTTTAGAGTTAGCGTTTGTATCTAGGTTTTATTGACCATCCAGAAAATTATCATCCGCCTGCCTTCTCCCAACTATGTTGGGGTCGGCTTCCAGTCTAACCGGATGCAGCTGAATACCAGTATTTTACATGGAGCGACTGCCTACCTGACCTCCACAACCCAGTTACTAGATAATGCGATACCCTTGGTAAGATTGGTGTCAGACTCGGGCTTCTGACGACCCGTAACAACTGCCAAATCCACGAATGACAGCCGGGAACTGTTCCCGGCTGTCATTCGTGGATTTGGCAGTTGTTACAACGGGTTAACGTGCTTTCCGAGGCATGGAGGGGTATTGGTATGTAAAGATGGTCACCCATCCATGGTCAACCGCGGCAAGCGTAGCTTAACCTGATCGATCGACCCGTGCGGCTGTTATTACTTGGTCACAAGCGATCCCGCACGATGAGTACATTTGTTATAGTGCGCGAGCCTTTTGCCATAACCAACGGGGCGAATTTCCAGATTGCCGGCTGCTACTGAAAATCCTAATGGGAAAACCTAGGGATGATTTGCCTAACTTGGGAAGCCAACCTGAAAACCCCCACCACTGAAGCTCAGCAGTCGCGCTTGCAAACACAATATACAATGCGTGCCACGAAAGATGAGACTTGACACACCACGTGGTTTGACTTGCGCAGAACACGATTTTAGGTATCTTTAGCGGTATGAGGTCCGAGTGCGGGACGGGACCGGAAGTCATAGGGGCGGCGAAAAGAGCGGGGGAGGCGGGGTCAAGTCTCATCTTTCGTGGCACGCATTGTAGGTACTTGGTTGATATCCCGAACAGTCATACCTACTCAGCGCTTCTCCTCCACATTGACCATTGGTCATTGGTGTACATAATAAAGAGTATTCTATTCTATTCTTTATTATGCGCACAGACAAAGTGTGGAACTCTCTGCCAGCGTCTGTGTTCCCTTCCACGTTTAACCCATCTGCCTTCAAAACAAAGGTGAAGGCATGTTCTGGGCACGCTCGTTCTATCATAGATCTCACCCATCGCTTCCCATCAGGCGTGATCGAGGTGAAAAGCAGGCCCATTCAGCGATAAAAATATATATATATCAAGAAGACAGTTTATAATTTCTACAAAAAACATTCTTTTTTCTATAAAAAATAACAAAAAGATCCGCTATAACTGTGACCGCGCTAGGCCACATAGTTGCGCACACGCAGCGCGTCGACACGCCCCTTCACAATTGTGTTGTGTAACGTCACGATTTTTATCAATCACCGAGTGAACACAGCCCTAATTATGTGTTAATTACTTTGTCGTGAGGTCTACGAACAAGACAAAACGCATAGCGAAGTCAGACTGTAATGGTCCCACTGCTGGGACACAAGCCTCCTCTTTCTGAGAGGGAGTGGACCATAATCCACCACGCGCGCCTAGTGCGGATCGGCGGACGTCACATGTCTTTGAATTTTTGGTTCTAGGACATGCCGGTTTTCTCAAAATGCGTGTTAACTAGGTAGTTCGGCAGTATAATCAGCTTTTAATGTTTCCACTGTTGGGACACAGCCTCCTCTTTGTGAGAGGGAGGGAATGGGCCATAATCCACCACGCGGGCCCAGTGCGGGTTGGTGGATGTCACATGTCTTCTAACTTTTAGAAAGAAAGAAAGAATGAAAACATGTTTATTTAGCACAAAGCCACAAGTGCACAACAAACCAGGTTTTAGGTCTAGGACATGTCGGTGTCCTCATGATGTTTTCCTTCACCGGTTAGAGAGCAGTGTTGATGGAATAATTTACACAAAGTTCCTACTTGGGATCGTACTCACGATCTACAACTCTTAAGACAAGACAAGACACCACCGTTCATACAAGACAAGCCCGGACAAAAGCATGTTATTCTCGATAAAATAACCTGGACATCTAAGGTCATGGGCTGGGTTCGATCTCCAGAGGCCGTACTACGGAGTATTAATGCCACCAAGATTCCAGTGCGAAAAAGGGATGGTGCTATCGGTCATGTATAGCTCCGTCTCTCTCTCACACACTCTCATTATTATTATCCTTTATTTAACTAGTTACACATAAATTATATTTTTAAATATTAGTATAAAAAAAATATAAAAACATTTAAAAATATAAAAAATAGTAGCCCACCGGTATCGGGAACAGGGTCCAAGCTACCGACGGTCAGGGCTCCAGAGAGAGGAACCTCCTAACAATGCGGGCCGTGCCATCATTATTATTATTATTATGGAATCATGATGGCATTACATTAGACCCTCATAATACGGCACCAGCAGGCGTAGCATGACCACCACAGAAACGGGTTTTGTCGACTTAAGAATAGACAAAATGACAGATTGTAGACGCAGACGTCATTTTGTCTATTATATCTGTCATTTTGTCTGTTCTTCCGTCGACAAGGGTAGATGGTAGTCCGTCGGGTAGTGGTATCGGGTTTTTTAATTAGATGCTCGGAATCTGGGTTTGTGCCCAGTTGGTAACAACAGATTCGCCCCTTATTGGGACATCATAATGAAATGTACTCTGTGACTTACTACTGGCGAAATGTGGGTGTACTATAAATCTTTCCTTTGTACAGACGCCAGCACATCAAGCTACTACAATCTGTCAAATTTCTTAAATAGATTTTCAACTTTATCGCTAAAGTATAAGGTTCAAAGTTGATTGGGAAAATTTGACAGTTTCGGGTAGCCTGATGTGCTGGCGTCTGTACCTTCTTTTTTAGCCATAGTGTATTTTAATCGACACAACCCATCGCAGTCCACTGCTCGGCATAGACCTCTCCAAATTGCGCCACAACGCCTGCACGCGCAGTATAACCAATTGACCATCATAGAAACGAGTTTTGTCGACGGAAGAATAGACAAAATAACAGATAGCATAGACAAAATGACCGATAGAATAGACAAAATAACAGATAGAATAGACAAACTGACAGATTTCTTTAGAAATCGGTCTATAATCTGTTATTTTGTCTATTCTTCCATAGACAAAACCCATTTCTACGGTGGTCATAATACGCGTGCTGGTCTCTTAACCATAAGCCCATGTAAGTATTTCAGTTTACTGCTACGCTACTTCAGTTTGCGAATATTTTATTAAAATATGTGAATCTCCTAAGGATGAAGCCAGCATCCGCTTATGAAATCAGCCGCGCCCAGCCACGCCTCTCGTTTTAAGCGGAGGAAACGACTGTTTTCCTCTACCAATTACCATATACGAAGGAAAACCGTAATTCATGAAACGCAAGGCGCTCCTTGAGAAGCACGAAACTGGTTTTTAGAAAGACTAGCATATCAACAAGTCTGTATTCGCCGAAGCAATGGACAAAGGTGTATAGAACTCAGTGGCGTGCATTGCATAAAGGCATTTTGGAAAAATTAGCCCTAAAACAGATAAATTCATATGGAAGTCGGGGGACCGTTCTGTGGAACACCTAGAGGTCCCCCGACTTCCATATGAATATATCTGTTTTAGTTTAGCTACATAAATTCTTTAAGTCGGGGGTTTTTAAATTATTTTATATCAAAGTACTAACAAAACGTTGAAACGAAGGCATTTCCACGATGCGCAGCGCTTAGAACGGCGCACTAGGCGCGGTCGATTTCTTAATAGTGTCGGTAGCTTGGTAACATCCTCACTAGTTACGCAATGTATACCGAACTAGGTGAAACCGTCTCTAATTCTACGCCCATAAATGTAATACGAACCTATAAATGTAATAATCACCATCCATATTTTGGACTGGACAGACACGTGACATCTACTAACCCGCACTAGTTGTGGTAGATTACTGCCCACTCCCTCTCAAAGAGAGGAGGACTGTGTCCCAGCAGTGGGAGCATCATAGGTTGATAATGAAAGAAAGAAAGAGCCCTTTCGGACAATCCCGGGTCAGCGGGATTGTCCGAAAGGGTTACCGCTGGCTCGGAACATAAAGGGCTAAGGAAGGAGCACGGGTGGGTTTTAGTCAGTAAGAGTCTGACACTCCTTCCGCTCCACCCAGAGCGGGAGGGGATTTGATGATTTGCCATCATGAAAAAAAAAATAGTAGTACTTTGCCGGAGAAGCTCTTTCACAAAGAGAAGAAAGACTTTTACGACTTAAATTTTTAAAAACATTACTTTTATCAACAGTGCTTGCCAAGTTGACCCTAACCAACGCTTATAAAGGGTGTCTCAGTAAGAGTGCACTTTTCAAATTTAGAATAATATTTTTTTCGTGCAAGTGGCAACTCTGAAATTTGACAGCTGTCACCTATGTTTATTCCGATTATTAAAAATGGAGCGCGAGAGTGGGTTTTAGTAAGTAAGAGTCTGACACTCCCTTCCGCTCCACCCAGAGCGGGCGGGGTCATTTGATGATTTCCCATCCTGAAAAAAACAAAAAACCTGTGTGATAGTCTATTTTCTCTCTATGTGCCTTATAAAAGTCTAGACACGATAAAATAAAAGAAAATATATTTTTCAACACATTTGCTCGAAAAATGCATTTACAAAGCCTGTATACATTGTTCGAAAGATAAAAATTACGCACCATACAACGGAACGTGCGGTAAAATAGGTACTCTCACCTAAGTACCTATTTTACGGCATATCCCGGTGTATAGCACCGTGCGTTTTCTTTACGGTTTTTTTTTTTTATTTCCATAAAAAAAATATAAGAATTCCACCAAAGAGTTTTACATTATAAGAATAAACAACCTGACTGATCGAACCTCCTTGGAAGCGCTTTTGCTCAATACGTTGTCTCACTTTAATACTAAAGAGTAAATGAGACGAAAGATGTAGTTCTAATTTTCACCACGTGCATGTGGCGCCATATGCAAATTCGCGCCATTTTCATATTAGAAACTTCAAAAATTGTTGCGACTTTAATTGTTCTCTAAAAATAGTCAAATGAAAAAGTTTGTTTAATTACATACTGTACTGTTTTCTCGCAAATGTGTTGAAAAACATTGTATGACACACGTGCAGAAATTGGTATTTACAAACTCGTGACTATGCTAAGCCCTCGACTTCGTCTCGGGCTTACATTCGTCTACTCGTTTGTAAAAACCAACTTACCGCACTAGTATCATAAATAACTATTCTCAACTAAACACTTCAAGTAACAACACTTCAAGCGGTCGTAGACCCCAAAAAAAAAATACATCAAAATAATATTTTATCGTTACCCGTCACGTCTGCGGAGTTTCACTAGCTAATTTAATTTAATCAAGATGAGCGGAAACTACTCGAAGAAATGGTCCAAAACATATACTTGTGTCTGGGTGGGCCACTTTCGCCTAATGTCACGTATATAAATTAGGAGTACAGCAGTGCGATTCTGTAACCATCTCACCGTGAAAACTTAAGTGAAGTGAGCGTGGAGTGAGCTGTCAATAGTGTCAATTCCTAGCAAAAACAAACTCACATCACCTAAGTTTTCACGGTGAGATTTTTACAGAATCGACCGGCAGTTCATTTTGAAAGCACGTCGATTAATGGGTTCTCCGTTACCGCTTACAAATACCATAGCAGAAAGGCATTTGTAACACAAATCTAGTTTATATTACCTCATATTTCACGGCTTCAACTGCCTTAATTAAATTAATTCCAACATAAACCAACATCCCACTCATGTAACTCCATACAATTCGCTATAAAAGCCGAACTTTCCCGGCCAGGACCCGAATAGAAAACGTTTTGCAATCGCCCAATCAGATAACTGACAAATCAATAGATCAATTACGATTGGTCTGTTCCAACGTTCCATATTCAAATCGTTGTATCGCATTGGTCCATTTAAATTTAGAATTTATTTGGAATGAATTTTGCAACGGTTGCATTTTGCTGTCTGTTGGCGATTCCCGATTTCGATTTGATATGGAATCGATTACTTATCTTCAGTCTTATTTCATTGCGATGTATATGCAGAGTTGCCAGGTCTTATATCTCCCATGCATTTTAAAGCACTTCATGTGAGTACCTTATACTTAATTAATAAAAGACCAAAGGGATTATTAGTCTAATACTTTACAAATTAAATATTCATGTTATTTTGTATGTATTGATCAAGAAAAAAGCAAGGATGATAGTGGTGACATGCGTAAGTTTAAAAAACCGCAGTTGCGCAAAACATACTCACCACGCTATTAGAACACTACTATTGACCATCTAATGCTCATAAAGATACCAGTTAACCCTTATTGCAACCTTCACTTACTTCTTCGTTCTAGAATTTTAAAATTAGAATATGTTTAGTGTTCATATTTATTGTTTTTTTTTTCAATAACAGCCCGGAGTCCAGATCTAAACCCGGTTGTTGACAATAAAATAAAAATCATAAATCTGGCCTGGTCTACACGCCAGTAGCGAAGGGTAAATTTTTGTTAAGAGGTAAGCCGGAGTAGATATCTTTAATATGATTATATTATTTGTCTATAGAATACTGACTGTGCCATTTTTCAAAGGGAAGCCGGTAGGAATCCCGTACCTCTACCATGAGTTGCTATCGAAAACACTCATTATTGTACTACAGTCGATAGCGAATAAACGCGCTGCGAGTAGTTTTCGACTAAACTCGTACCATGAGTCACATAGACGTTTACGTACTCGCTAGCGTTTACTCGATAGTATGTGTAGTTTTCGTTACGTTACGGAGTGACTTGCCTCACTTCACACCAAACGGGGCTGTCTCTTTCTAACTATGCCAAAAAGACTGAGTAAGAAAGATATTGGGCAAAAAACAAGTATCCAATCCTTCAAATTAAAAATACAGCAGTAACCCTCCTAATTTAAAACGTCTTCGTAAAACAAGAGTCATTATGTAAAATGAGATTCTTGAATTTGTGTAGGTTATTTTGCTCGTTTCAATGTCAACACTTCATAGTTCGTGTTTGTTTACTTTACTTGTTTGGTGCGTCGGTTTGTTTGGAGGCTGAGCTTTAGTTGCAACTTCTTATTGGTTTTAATTTTTATTAGTGAAAAAACCGAACCAGTGCTACGCAATTTCAGTTACTCGTCGAGTATATGGAAAGTTATGTAATAGCGATTTTAATAATATTAATTTGGCAGTATACCTTTTATGATGAAAATATTTTGTTTCAAGTGGTTAGATGAAGTTGAGGAATGTGGTTTAAGTGCCTTTTTTGTGTGTTAACAGAAATGATGACCTTAGTAAGCCCACTGAAGGACCCTATATTCTTTAATAAAATTATTTTCACTTATGTTTCTAAGTGGATTATTTAATATACTCCTCATATCGGCTTGAAATTTTCCTTGTTCTCTTTTTTCATCTTCATATGCAGCCTTCGCTAACATATCCCACGCAAAATAATACCTTGACGACATTTTTTTAGCTAAGAATCGAAATAATTTATTACATAATAAAAGGATTTCACGCTGAACTTTGGTAGTGAAAAAGTTAACTACAGTCGATACAGTATTATTCGATGACATGTGTCAAATTTGTAACTCATGGTACCGATTTTCTACGGCAAAGCTACAAAACGTTAGTCGCTAGCGTCACAGCTAGCGTATAGATTTCGATAGGTGATTTACCGTTCGACTCATACTAGCGTTCTACAGTTTTATAAGTGACCGCCAGAGGCGCTGTACAATTCTCCATAGAAACTTGTTTACGCCCTCGCTAGCGAGTACGGTTACGTAAAGTTATGCCAACTCATGGTAAGGGTACTGTTATATGGAACCTTTGCCACTGCTACACCACAATTACACATACGCCGGTTGCGAGTTCTACGCACCTGAACTTTTTGAAGAACGTCATAATCATAAAGTATATATAAATAAATAAACGTCACCAATAATGGTCACTATAATATACTAGCTTCTGCCCGCGACTTCGTCCGCATGAAATTTCTTGTTCCCCCGACCCACCCCGTCGCAACGCATCGCCTGCCCGCGCTATTACTTCGTTTTTGCTTAGCGTTCTTTCTGACTTTTTTTCTTTTTGCTCGGCTCCTAAAGGTCATAGCGTGATGTTAAGCCTATAGCTTTCCTCAAGAATTGGGCTATCAAATGCAAAAATAATTTTTCAAATCCGACTGGTAGTTCCAGAGATTTGTGCGTTCAACCAAATAAACAAACAAACTCTTCAGCTTTATAATATTAGTATAGCCTTCTAGGGCGGCTCCTCCCGGTGTTTCCCTGAACTTTTATTATTATATTTATTCTATTCAAATCACATGAAACAAGGTTGTCAATATGTCTGCACGTCGACACTCGCACAGTAGGTCGGTAAATCATTGCAAATTGACAGGGTCAGCACCCGTGCCAGTTCCCAGCCATACGCGTTTAGTATACCGCGATGAGACGCTTACCTAACTGTAGTCCTTCAAAGGTCAGCTCAGAAAAACCCAATGCGAATCCAATGAAATGACGGTCCGAAATACCGATAGTGCTCCGTGTGAGAGGTTGCACAATAAATTCAAATTCCATCCGTCCTTAGATAACGGGTTTTTTTTTCTTTTCTGGTGGGGAAATCATCAAATGACCCCTCCCGCTCTGGGTGGAGCGGAAGGGAGTGTCAGACTCTTACTGACTAAAACCCACCCATGTTCCTTCCTTAGCCCTTTATGTTCCGGGCCAGCGGTAACCCTTTCGGACAATCCCGCTGAAGACAGCTGTGCTGCTGTGGAGTTTATTGCACCACTTCTTCTCCCCAGAAAAAGCACTCGATAATGGTGAAGGGCGGGCGTTTTAAGGGATTGTGTTATGTAATTTTGACGTTCCAAAAATGCTGATTCTCAGCGCAATTTGTGGCTTTTGAGTTACGTACCTCCATTGTAGAGGGCAGCACGGCGCCTCCGCGACGCCCCGCGCCCTCCCTCTCATCCTGAAACAAAACATATTCATTGTAAAACAAATAAACTTAGGCCGTTAATAAACGTTACTCAGCATTATTTCTGTCACTGTCGCACAACTGTAAAGCTACAAGTGCAAGATGAAGACGGGATCCTGTTTCAATTAAACCAGATCTTAGATAGCAGTCCTCTCTGACATAGGCTGCTGTATGCCTGTTTTTACCACCACCTACTTAAGAGAAAATGCGGTCGGGGAGACTTTTTGAAAAAGCCTAATTATAAAGTCATAATTCGAGGTTTGGCTCTCGCCTATTTTCTCCTCAAATATGGGACCAATGTAAAAGATATTTCATAAACAGAATAAGAAGGATATATACTGTGTCCCTATGTTTTTTCTTTCTTTATTAATAATTGTCAAATTTGTACACTAGGCCTCTGTTGACAGCGACAATATTCAGCATTTTTTGAGGGTTCTAGTGCTTATAAAAATAATGTATCATCAAAAAGGAAAACATAGGGACACAGTATGTATCCTTCTGATTCTGTTTATGAAATATCTTTTAAATTGGTCCGATATTGGGGGAGCAAATAGGCGAGGCGAGAGTCAAACTTCGAATCATGACTTTTTACTTAGGCTCTTTCAAAAAGTCTCTCCGACCTCATTTCCTCTTAAGCGATTGCCAAAAAAAAACGCGCTGTTGGATTTTGAACTTTCGGCGCTGATCCAAGTTTGAAAACGCAACAGCGCGCTTTTATTTAGGCCTAATTGGGATGGGCATTTGGGAAAGAGTTAGACAGTCCTAGGGTATCGACTCTGCCTCGTTAGTCTAGTGGGCGACTTCTAAACCCTGGTCCTTAAAAGTCCGACTCCCAGTTTGGGCCAAGTGTTTTTGGATTTATCCATCAGGACTTTCTCAGAAGCTTCGCGAGTGCTTAAGGCGCGCGGCGCGGCGGCGGCACCTCTAAAGCAAATGCGAATCGAGTGCTGTAAAGAGTTTTAGAGCTCTGTGGTGAAATTCCATCAAGTATTTTCGATCTGCGTAGCCTTTTCCCAACTTAAACTATGTTGGGATGGGCTTCCAGACTAACCGGATGCAGCTGAATACCAGTATTTTACATGGAGCGACTGCCTATCTCACATTGTTCCTATTGAAAAGACCTTTCCAATGACACTACAATTATTGCTGTTGGGGGGGGGCGGTACAAAAACGGCCATCATCCTTTATCCAAGACACAGTTCACTGGAGTACCGTGATGGATCAGTGGTTACTGCCCAGACAGGCGCTTTACTTTGTATAAATTATTTCATAACCACTGCTCTCAAAATGGTGAAGGAAAACATCGTGAGGAAACCGGTCCTAGATGATGAGATGTCCTAGAACCAGAAATTCGAAGACATGTGACATCTACTAACCCTTACTGGGTCCGCGCGACACTCGTGAGCACTACTGGCTGATTATACTAACCTACCAAGCCTCAAAGCTACGCTAAAGGCTTAGCGTAGCCTTGCGCTTTATTTATAGTTTCGTCAAGCGGTCATCAGCGACCGGCGCAGGCGACGACGACGAGTGAAAGCACAAAATGTTACGTTCCCACGCTACACTTGTTACTGCAGTGCGTTCGCGACATGCAGTGGGCTTAGTCAGCGAGCTTGTCCGACGACTTACGCAGACCGCAAGCGACAACGTCGCCGTAAAGTCAAACCCCGCTGCCAAAGATTTAAATCGCTAGATTTGCCCTCATCGTACTTAATCCCGCGAATTATGCTGCGTTTCCACCAGAAATGAGCGACGATGCGTAGCGAGGGTTGTGCCTGAAATTATCCAATAACAACACTACCTTAGTGCTAGGAAAACGAAGCGATGTTATTCGTTAGTTTCACACACATCCATCGCAACGCATCCTTGCTCATTTCTGATGGAAACGCAGCCTATGTGTCCATACCGAGGAAAGTGAGGACACACTTTATAAAATAGCGTTTCCATGACAATCAAGTGAAGTCACTGCGTCTTTATGTGAAAAACGAAACAGAAACACGACTATCTTTTGACGCGGTAGGGCGAATCTGACGATTTAAATATTTGCCGCTATCATTTTCATAATAACCGTCACTGCGGCCGTTATAAGACGGCCACCGCTCTTCTTGAAAAATGTAGCTTATGGGTACAGGTACAGGACACATTGATCGACGGCGTTCGACGGTTTGTCCATACAACAAGTTAAATAAAAGCTTGTAAAAAGAGGGCAAAGTATTGGAGAACGACGACGTACGCATCCTTTCGCATCGACGCGACGAACGCGCTCCGGGGGGGCGGACTAACACAAAAACGCGACCGTTCGTCGGCGTGTGCTCCTTTTTAATCGGCAAAGTGCGAAAGGCCATCGATCAATCAAACCCTTACTGACCGTGTGTATTTCTGCATCCATTGAAAGTTTGAATGGCAATCCGTTATTGCTAAGTTGCGCAAAGTAACCATCCGTATGTACGAGGTCACCTGTCATTTTACGCGCAGTCTGATTTAGATGAAGTATGTGGTGACATGAGGGATGCATGGAACCGGTAAACATGGCAGAAGAAAGGGGAGGTCTATTCGCAGCAGTGGGTCGTTCTAGGCTAAAATGATGATGGTGATGACGTGGTGACATGCCTAATTAGTTATATGCCCTAATAACTATGATTTATGTACAGACGCCAGCACATCAAGCTACTACAATCAACAACTCTTCGAATCCACACTTTTTTATAAATGCGAAAGTAATTCTGTGTCTGTTACCTTTTCACGCCTAAACCAATGAATCGCCGCTCGATTCTGTAAAAATTTCACCGTGAAAACTTAGGTGAAGTGAATTTGTTTTTGCTAGGAATTGACACCATTGACAGCTCACTCCACGCTCACTTCACCTAAGTTTTCACGGTGAGACGGTTACAGAATCGCACTGCTGATCTTTTAAAAAATTTGACGGATAAATTCATACAAATACTTTTACACGTGTAGATCTTTGACAGTCGTTACGGGTATTCCAGAACACCGACTAGAAACAATTCTATTTTTTTGTAATTTTTGACGTTCAAAAGTGCCTTTTATGTGCCTATTTGAAATAAATGCTTTGACTTTGACCGAAACGTCCGTCCGTCTGTCTTACAAGGCGGTACCTATCGTATTATCTAGGTATTGGATTGTGGAGGTCAGATAGGTAGTCACTCCGAGTCCGAGTATTTTCTTTCTTTCTAACACAGGGGGCTTACTCTCCAAACTATTTTGAATTTTGAATTCCAATGAGATGCCAATATGATTCCAATGTTAAATTTACAGTCACGTGATTCGGTACTCTTGAAAACAATATTGTCGACAATTACCCCACGCCAAGCCCGAACCCAATTCCACTTAGTTCTCCAAAATGGACACCCAATCTAAAAATCATTTGGCGCTAACTCTTGAGTTCGATTCAAGAGTACGAAACGTCACAATTTTAATGTCTCATCTTTCGTGGCACGCATTGTATGTATAATAAGAAGTTTTTTTTTTTCAGGATGGGAAATCATCAAATGACCCCTCCCGCTCTGGTTGGAGCGGAAGGAAGTGTCAGACTCTTACTAACTAAAACCCAGCCGTGTTCCTTCCTTAGCCCTTTATGTTCAGAGCCAGCGGTAACCCTTTCGGACAATCCCGCTGAATGTATAGGAGGTTTCATCAATAATTCAGTTTCGCTGATTGCTCAGTTTTATGGATAAGACATATGCGTCAACTCGACAGTTTCCAGTGTTTGCCAGATTCTTTGATTCGTCCATTTGGCACACTCAAGGAAAAATATATGTTAACATTTAAACACACAAAAGGGGATAACGTAAAGAATACTTAGATTTAAATCAATCATAAAGTAGGTAAATTTTTTTAGACACAAATATAAACAAACCTATCAAAATACTAGTATTCAGAAGTTGCATCCGGTTAGACTGGAAGCCGACCCCAACATAGTTGGGAAAAGGCTAGGTAGATGATGATTTACAAACTAATAAAGTATGGGAGTTGTGCGCAGATGCAGCGCAATGCCGCCGCCATATTGTCCGGCCTTCACCTAGTGGCACGGACTCATCCTGAACGAGTTAGCCTTTACTTACCGTCGCGTTATTACTAATAAGTGTCGATGATTATAATAATAAGAATAATCCTACTAATATTATAAATGTGAAAGTTTGTGAAGATGTTTCGACGTTTGTTACTGAATCACGCGTAAACCATTGAATAGATTTCGATGAAAATTGGCACATAGATAGGTAGACCATTTTCTGGAAGTGAAGTCATCTCCTATCTAACAACCTTTTAACCCTGTATTCCTTACAAAAGTACCAACAGAAGTAATTACTCACAGGTACCAAACTGGTACCGCTTAAAGGCTCCTACAAACAGGCGCGACACGCGATATAATCGCGCGCGACACAAAGGCACCGCTCGTTGCGCGACTTGCGGTGTCTTTGTGTCGCGTGTCGTGTCGCGGCTGTTTGAAGGAGCCTTAAAAGCTCTAAAAACTCAAAAGGAAGAGGACCACTATGACCTCGTCATTAGCGAGTGCGACCTACGATTACAGGTATGTAAGGTCAGTAAAGAGGCCGAATCGTGTCCGTTTGTACATCAGATCGTGGGTTGCGACACGATTTTAACTAGATGAACTTACGTGTAAAGGTACCGCTCCACAGCTGCCCGCGGCTAAGCTACGTAGCTTCGCTTTGTATGAAAATGCACGAATGCGTGGCTGGCAAACAAATGAACCGCGCAGCTATCGTGGCTTACCTCTCCGTGCACATCGTACGTAACAGGTGACGACACTTTAATGAGCAAGTCATGCAGGAATTGGTACTATTATACTTAGGGGCCGTCCATTAATCACGTGTTTATTTTTGGCATTTTTAACCCTTGGTGATACAAGGTGAGGTTTAAGACTAACCCTACTATATCACGTGTATTTTTTAGTACCTACACAGAATCTTAATTTTTTTTTTAACATTTACATAGTATATATAGGGAAGTATCATCTAATTTTATTACAGAAAATTACGCGTGTTGCCGGAAAAATAAATACACGTGATATATTACTACACCCCCCCCCCTTGTGATATTTCGTGATTTTTTTTTACCCCTCCCCCTCCTTTCGAGCCTCACGTGACTCAGCCCCTTACGAAATATTTTAATTATCAAGTCAAAAACATAAGGCCCTGTGACGGACAGGCAGACAAACAGGCGACAACGCGTAAAGGTGGATACTGACCGGTGTTACGCGCCGTAATGTACAGACGCCAGCACATCGAGCTACCTAACACTGTCAAATTTTCCTTATCAATTTTGAACCTTATGGTAGCCCGCGAAATTCAAATTTTCTTACGTTTTTTGCAATTTGCTGGTCAGTATTAAGTTGTACGTCGACCAGTGATAAAGGGATATAGTTGAAAATCTATTAAAGAAATATGACAGATTGTAGTAGCTTGATGTGCTGGCGTCTGTACCATTCGCAGCGAGCATGTTACGTTACGCCGCCGTATTCTAAAATCCGTGTAACATGCGCGTTTCGAAATCTTTGCTCGCCCGTGCTCCAGATTCGTTGTTATAATGTTCTGGATGACCCGGGCTGCATAAAACAGCTTCTTCTCTATATTTGTCTATGAAATGCAGTTTTCTCTTTTTCCCATTCCATCTTTTAACAACAAATAAACTAAAGGCCCGAAGTACCTAGAATCGACGCTTGTGCCACGTGCACTCGTGACAACTCGCTGCGGCATTATTGACTGAAGCGCGTAACACTCAAAGGGGTAATGTTAATGTTAATTTCTTACATAATAAATAGGACACAATGTTAATAATTTGAATAATTTGTATTGTATGCCTAAAAGGCGGGACATAGCTGATCAACATAACTGTAACTCTTAACACCTGTATATTTTTTTCTGTACCTATGATCCACAATAAATATGATTGATTGAAAGGATTCGCCAAAAAACCGACAGCGGGGTGGCGCACTCGCAGCGAGCAACGAACCGCTCGTTACCCGTTGCGAGCGCCTAGTTTCCCCGTACCGACTGCACGAACGCTCGCTGTGTAACACGTTACATTACGTCCCGTAGCGTCGGTCAGTACCCGCCTTGATCTTAGTAAAAGAGTCCCATTTGCACCCTTTGTGTATGTGATTCTAAAAAGGCGATTGGTTACCGTTTTTTTGAAATATGTCTTTTCACTTCATCATTCTCGAAGATGGGTTTGATTCACGGGCAGTGTTATTTATTTTATTTATTTTATTTATTTATTTATTTTATAATTTATGTACACACAGTAAAATACATAGGGACATGACATGATTATAAATTGAGTACAAAGGTACTGCTTATTTCTTAAGAAATAAGGATATGTTATGGAGGTTGTGTTGTTGTTATATTATTGGATTTTTCCATCAAGAAATTCTTAGTAGCAGCTCGGAGTCTGTATCTGTGCACAGCATCATCAGCAGCAACATTTTAACTGTCAGGGCTTATTTTTTGTTATACATATTTGGAATTAATTCTTCATTTGTGTTTTTGAAGTGAAAACTTCTTTACGCGCGGTAGGCATTTTTTGAGATGGAAAAAACCATTGAACTAGCGACACTGTTACCGTAACCGACACCTCTGAATTTCTGGGTAGCAGCATGTAGTCTAGATCTGAGCCCGATAGATGGCAATCAGCGCGCTACCACATGGGACCTCAACAAAACTGGCACAACGTGTGTAGACAGGCTTTAAATCTCTGCTTAACCCATCTGGGTGTACAGGCGTGATGTTATGTTATTAGTAAACTGCCTAACATTAAAGGCTCCTTCGAACAGCGTGTCACACACACGCGACAAAATCGCGCGCGACACAAAGGCACCACAAGTCGCGCAACGAGCGGTGCCTTTGTGTCGCGTGTCGCGTCTGTTTGCAGGAGCCTTTTAACGAGATGACGGAAAGCAAGGCACATTTCAAGCCAGTAAAGGAAGGTCGATAAGAAGGTACCTACATTCGTGTCCGAATGTACAGACGCCAGCACATCAACCTACCCGAAACTGTCAGATTTTCCCAATCAACTTTGAACCTTATGCTTCAGCGATAAAGTTGAAAATCTATTAACGAAATTTGACAGATTGTGGTAGCTTGATGTGCTGGCGTCTGTACATCAAATCGTGTGTTTGCGACACGAATTGCTTGATGCTCTTGGCATAAGGCGAAGAACTCACTGAGATCTACTTAAATAAAGCTGAAGATTTTTTGTTTGTTTGATTAAGCTAATCTCTGACTACCTCTTGGATTTCAAAAAATATTTTTGTTTTTGATAGGTAGCCCGATTTTTGAGGATTACTATAGGCTATTTAATCATCACGCTAGGTACCTTAAAAGTCGAGCAAAAAGAACAAAAGTCATAAAGAACGCTGAGCGAAAACAAAGTAGATGATAGCGGGGCAGGCGATACGATGCGACGGGGTAGGTCGGGGGAACAAGAAATTTCACGTGGTAGAAGTCGCGGGCGGAAGCTAAGTTGTAAACGTATCTAACTTACAACCATGAGGAACAGACCATAAGTTTCCCACTTTTGATGTCAGATCCTATTCTATTGTGATTCTGATTGTGATTCTGATTCCGATTCTGATTCTGATTCTCATTCTGATCCATCCATCCATCCATATCCATCATACCTAGTCTAAATAAGTCGTGAGTCGTGTCCGTGTAGTCGTGATTTGGATGGATATCCATGTCATTCGTAATAATAAAAAACAAAAACATTATATAATGCTTCCTATCTCATTTTCTCCCACGTTAAATCTTATGAATTTACATGTCTCTAAAAAGAGATTCTGATTCTGATTCTGGTTCTAGTTCTGGTTCTGGTTCTGATTCCGATTGATAAATGATAAATGATTTTATTTCTGTAAGTAGGTTTGCACAATGAGGTCGGCGTTTCCTATCTGACTACTCTGAGAAGAAAGGCCGAAACAAACTCAGAGGTCATAGTCTCTTTTAAAGTCCAGACATAATCTTGGTCAAGTTATATGAAGACCATGTAGGTCGATGTCTGAGATGGTCTTTTGAGGAAAGAACCACACAGATTGAGAGGACCTGTCCAGTCAGTGCACGCATTTGTCAGAAATCATGCAGCTCAACTCAAGACTTAAGGAGCTCAACGATTCGACGAACAATACCAAAGAAAGGACATTTGGGTAGGCCACATAAATTACTCAAACTGCCAGACCATAGAGAGAATAATAATAAATATAAAATGCCTAAATTAAATGACCCACATCGTCTTCACATTCACAATAATTAAAATAATATAATACTTTAAAAAGTAAGCAAATGTCATTGTGATTGTGATGATTGTGATTCTGATTGTGATTCTGATTCTAATTGTGATTCTGATTGTGATTTTGATTGTGATTCTGATTGTGATTCTGACTGTGATTCTGACTGTGATTCTGATTGTGATTCTGATTGTGATTCTGACTGTGATTCTGATTGTGATTCTGATTATGATTCTGATTGTGATTCTGACTGTGATTCGGATTGTGATTCTGATTCCGATTCCGATTCTGATTCTGATTCTGATCCATCCATCCATCTAATCCATACCCAGTCTAAGGAAAGGTTTAAAAAAAAAACAGCATGTGTGCAATTCACACGTGGTAGAAGTGAAACCTTCAAAAACACTGTATAATGCTTCTTATCTCATTTTCTCCCACGTTAAATTTACATGTCTCTAAAGAGAGATTCTGATTCTGATTCTGGTTCTGATTCTGGTTCTGATTCTGATTGTGATTCTGATTGTGATTCGATTCGGATTGTGATTCTGATTGTGATTCTGATTCGGATTGTGATTCTGATTGTGATTCTGATTCTGATTGTGTTTGTGATTCTGATTCTGATCCTGATCCTGATCCATCCATCCATCCATCCATCCATCCATGTCATTCGTAATAATAAAAAACAAAAACACTGTATACAGTGTTTTTGTTTTTTAGGAAGCATTATAATGCTTCCTATCTCATTTTCTCCCACGTTAAATCTTATGAATTTACATGTCTCTAAAAAGAGATTCTGATTCTCGTTCTGATTCTGATTGTGATTCTGATTGTGATTCTGATTCTGATTGTGATTCTGATTGTGATTCTGATTGTGATTCTGATTGTGATTCTGATTGTGATTCTGATTGTGAATCTGATTGTGATTCTGATTGTGATTCTGACTGTGATTCTGACTGTGATTCTGATTGTGATTCTGATTGTGATTCTGATTGTGATTCTGATTGTGAATCTGATTGTGATTCTGATTGTGATTCTGACTGTGATTCTGACTGTGATTCTGATTGTGATTCTGACTGTGATTCTGATTGTGATTCTGATTGTGATTCTGATTGTGATTCTGATTGTGATTCTGATTGTGATTCTGACTGTGATTCTGACTGTGATTCTGATAGTGATTCGGATTGTGATTCTGATTGTGATTCGATTCGGATTGTGATTCTGATTGTGATTCTGATTCGGATTGTGATTCTGATTGTGATTCTGATTCTGACTGTGATTCTGATTGTGATTCTGATTATGATTCTGATTGTGATTCTGACTGTGATTCTGATTCTGATTCTGATCCATCCATCCATCCATCTAATCCATACCTAGTCTAAGGAAAGGTTTAAAAAAAAAACAGCATGTGTGCAATTCACACGTGGTAGAAGTGAAACCTTCAAAAACACTGTATAATGTTTCTTATCTCATTTTCTCCCACGTTAAATCTTATGAATTTACATGTCTCTAAAGAGAGATTCTGATTCTGGTTCTGGTTCTGATTCTGGTTCTGATTGTGATTCTGATTGTGATTCTGATAGTGATTCGGATTGTGAATCTGATTGTGATTCTGATTGTGATTCTGACTGTGATTCTGACTGTGATTCTGATTGTGATTCTGACTGTGATTCTGATTGTGATTCTGATTGTGATTCTGATTGTGATTCTGATTGTGATTCTGATTGTGATTCTGACTAAGATTCTGACTGTGATTCTGATTGTGATTCTGATTGTGATTCTGACTGTGATTCTGATTGTGATTCTGATTATGATTCTGATTGTGATTCTGACTGTGATTCTGATTGTGATTCTGACTGTGATTCTGATTGTGATTCTGATTATGATTCTGATTGTGATTCTGACTGTGATTCTGATTCTGATTCTGATCCATCCATCCATCCATCTAATCCATACCTAGTCTAAGGAAAGGTTTAAAAAAAAAAACAGCATGTGTGCAATTCACACGTGGTAGAAGTGAAACCTTCAAAAACACTGTATAATGTTTCTTATCTCATTTTCTCCCACGTTAAATCTTATGAATTTACATGTCTCTAAAGAGAGATTCTGATTCTGGTTCTGGTTCTGATTCTGGTTCTGATTGTGATTCTGATTGTGATTCTGATAGTGATTCGGATTGTGATTCTGATTGTGATTCTGATTCTGATTCGGATTGTGATTCTGATTGTGATTCTGACTGTGATTCTGATTGTGATTCTGACTGTGATTCTGATTGTGATTCTGATTATGATTCTGATTGTGATTCTGACTGTGATTCTGATTCTGATTCTGATCCATCCATCCATCCATCTAATCCATACCTAGTCTAAGGAAAGGTTTAAAAAAAAAAAACAGCATGTGTGCAATTCACACGTGGTAGAAGTGAAACCTTCAAAAACACTGTATAATGTTTCTTATCTCATTTTCTCCCACGTTAAATCTTATGAATTTACATGTCTCTAAAGAGAGATTCTGAATCTGGTTCTGGTTCTGGTTCTGATTGTGATTCTGATTGTGATTCTGATAGTGATTCGGATTGTGATTCTGATTGTGATTCGATTCGGATTGTGATTCTGATTGTGATTCTGATTCGGATTGTGATTCTGATTGTGATTCTGATTCTGACTGTGATTCTGATTGTGATTCTGATTATGATTCTGATTGTGATTCTGACTGTGATTCTGATTCTGATTCTGATCCATCCATCCATCCATCTAATCCATACCTAGTCTAAGGAAAGGTTTAAAAAAAAAACAGCATGTGTGCAATTCACACGTGGTAGAAGTGAAACCTTCAAAAACACTGTATAATGTTTCTTATCTCATTTTCTCCCACGTTAAATCTTATGAATTTACATGTCTCTAAAGAGAGATTCTGATTCTGGTTCTGGTTCTGATTCTGGTTCTGATTGTGATTCTGATTGTGATTCTGATAGTGATTCGGATTGTGATTCTGATTGTGATTCGATTCGGATTGTGATTCTGATTGTGATTCTGATTCGGATTGTGATTCTGATTGTGATTCTGATTCTGATTGTGTTTGTGATTCTGATTCTGATCCTGATCCTGATCCATCCATCCATCCATCCATCCATCCATGTCATTCGTAATAATAAAAAACAAAAACACTGTAAACAGTGTTTTTGTTTTTTAGGAA
Organism: Luperina testacea; assembly: GCA_927399505.1. NCBI lineage: Eukaryota > Metazoa > Arthropoda > Insecta > Lepidoptera > Noctuidae > Luperina > Luperina testacea. The sequence goes on from OV656783.1 coordinate 2,946,380, forward strand.
GCATTATAATGCTTCCTATCTCATTTTCTCCCACGTTAAATCTTATGAATTTACATGTCTCTAAAAAGAGATTCTGATTCTCGTTCTGATTCTGATTGTGATTCTGATTGTGATTCTGATTCTGATTGTGATTCTGATTGTGATTCTGATTGTGATTCTGATTCTGATTGTGATTCTGATTGTGATTCTGATTGTGATTCTGATTGTGATTCTGATTGTGATTCTGATTGTGAATCTGATTGTGATTCTGATTGTGATTCTGACTGTGATTCTGACTGTGATTCTGATTGTGATTCTGACTGTGATTCTGATTGTGATTCTGATTGTGATTCTGATTGTGATTCTGATTGTGAATCTGATTGTGATTCTGACTGTGATTCTGACTGTGATTCTGATTGTGATTCTGACTGTGATTCTGATTGTGATTCTGATTGTGATTCTGATTGTGATTCTGACTGTGATTCTGATTGTGATTCTGACTGTGATTCTGATTGTGATTCTGATTATGATTCTGATTGTGATTCTGACTGTGATTCTGATTCTGATCCATCCATCCATCCATCTAATCCATACCTAGTCTAAGGAAAGGTTTAAAAAAAAAAAACAGCATGTGTGCAATTCACACGTGGTAGAAGTGAAACCTTCAAAAACACTGTATAATGTTTCTTATCTCATTTTCTCCCACGTTAAATCTTATGAATTTACATTGTCTCTAAAGAGAGATTCTGATTCTGGTTCTGATTCTGGTTCTGATTGTGATTCTGATTGTGATTCTGATAGTGATTCGGATTGTGATTCTGATTGTGATTCTGATTCTGATTCGGATTGTGATTCTGATTGTGATTCTGACTGTGATTCTGATTGTGATTCTGACTGTGATTCTGATTGTGATTCTGATTATGATTCTGATTGTGATTCTGACTGTGATTCTGATTCTGATCCATCCATCCATCCATCTAATCCATACCTAGTCTAAGGAAAGGTTTAAAAAAAAAACAGCATGTGTGCAATTCACACTTGGTAGAAGTGAAACCTTCAAAAACACTGTATAATGTTTCTTATCTCATTTTCTCCCACGTTAAATCTTATGAATTTACATGTCTCTAAAGAGAGATTCTGATTCTGGTTCTGGTTCTGGTTCTGATTGTGATTCTGATTGTGATTCTGATAGTGATTCGGATTGTGATTCTGATTGTGATTCTGATTCTGATTCGGATTGTGATTCTAATTGTGATTCTGACTGTGATTCTGATTGTGATTCTGACTGTGATTCTGATTGTGATTCTGATTATGATTCTGATTGTGATTCTGACTGTGATTCTGATTCTGATCCATCCATCCATCTAATCCATACCTAGTCTAAGGAAAGGTTTAAAAAAAAAACAGCATGTGTGCAATTCAGACGTGGTAGAAGTGAAACCTTCAAAAACACTGTATAATGTTTCTTATCTTATTTTCTCCCACGTTAAATCTTATGAATTTACATGTCTCTAAAGAGAGATTCTGATTCTGGTTCTGGTTCTGATTCTGGTTCTGATTGTGATTCTGATTGTGATTCTGATAGTGATTCGGATTGTGATTCTGATTGTGATTCGATTCGGATTGTGATTCTGATTGTGATTCTGATTCGGATTGTGATTCTGATTGTGATTCTGATTCTGATTGTGTTTGTGATTCTGATTCTCATCCTGATCCTGATCCATCCATCCATCCATCCATCCATGTCATTCGTAATAATAAAAAACAAAAACACTGTATACAGTGTTTTTGTTTTTTAGGAAGCATTATTTTGTTTTTTAGGAAGCATTATAATGCTTCCTATCTCATTTTCTCCCACGTTAAATCTTATGAATTTACATGTCTCTAAAAAGAGATTCTGATTCTGGTTCTGATTCTGATTGTGATTCTGATTGTGATTCTGATTGTGATTCTGATTGTGATTCTGATTGTGATTCTGATTGTGAATCTGATTGTGATTCTGATTGTGATTCTGACTGTGATTCTGATTGTGATTCTGATTGTGATTCTGACTGTGATTCTGATTGTGATTCTGATTGTGATTCTGATTGTGATTCTGATTGTGATTCTGATTGTGATTCTGATTGTGATTCTGATTCTGATTCTGGTTCTGGTTCTGATTCTGATTCTGGTTCTGATTGTGATTCTGATTGTGATTCTGATTGTGATTCGGATTGTGATTCTGATTGTGATTCTGATTCGGATTGTGATTCTGATTGTGATTCTGATTCTGATTCTGATTGTGATTCTGATTGTGTTTATGATTCTGATTCTGATCCTGATCCTGATCCATCCATCCATCCATCCATCCATCCATGTCATTCGTAATAATAAAAAACAAAAACACGGTATAATGCTTCCTATCTCGTTTTCTCCCACGTTAAATCTTATTGTCTCTTTTTACTGTCGCTTTTTCGTTTCATAAACTTTCAAATCACAACGATGCTAAAGAAGTTTTCACTTAAAAAAAAAACTTGGATTCAAACCATCGCATCACCGAACGTTCATACCGGCAGTTTGACGAACTAGCCAGCGAGCCCGTAAATAGTGCTCCCCCTTAAGGCTACTTCATGTCGCGATGTTCGAGATAGCAAGGTCGACCCATCACCGCTCTATTTTGACAGAGCTTGCCACACCTACATTATGTACCTACTTGCTGAATTTGAGCTCATTACGGCACCGTGAGAACCGCGGAATCTTTATCAAGACCACTAGATCAATTAGCCATGAGCGTAACCAGTATTTGGCCTAAGGGGGCAAATCAAGAATTTCCTGTAGTACTTACATCCAACGAACCGATAAATAATAATAAAACTTTATTTAGTTCCGTAAAGAATTAGGCTTAAAAATACAAAATGAAAACAATATAGAGAACTAGCTTCCGCCCACGGCTAGCTAGGTATGTCAATAAAAACTATCTTATGTCCTTCCCCTGGATGCAATCTATCTCTCTGCCAAATTTTATCGAAATCCGTTCAGTGGTTTAGCCGTTAAAAGGTAACATACAGACAGACAGACAGAGTTACTTTCGAATTTATAATTTTAGTATGGAGAGAATAAGTAGAATGTAGTAGAAAAAAAAATGATTGAATGAATGTAGTGAATGTATGTGTGTGTGTGTGTAGTGTATGTAGTTTTTATGGACCCCCTTCGGATAAAAGCCTCCTCCAAGGAATGCCAGTAATCTTTGTTGCTGGTTGTGGTCAGTCAGCTTTGACCAGCCATCTCCACTATCTCATCTACCCATCTGCCGGCCGGCTAGGCCTGCCTCTGCTTCTCTCTGTCTTCATCCAACTGTAATCATCTTTAAGCCTGGCCATGTGGCCAGCCCACTTCCATTTCTTTTGAAGTGAGAAGGTTAGGGCATCTGTTACTTTAGTTTTCCTCTGAATTGCAACATTCCTCACTCAAAACGATGAATGGACTGTGCGAAAGATGATTATGATAAGAATGGGGGCGCCAAAACCCAACCAAGCACGGTGTCTTCACGTGTTCAAGAGACAAAAATGCTTCAAGAAAACTAAAGTCAAGGTCAAAGGAGTTTGAAGTTGATCCCGTGACAACCATATTTTTTGGACTTGCTCACAACTTGTGACATAGGTGTTTGGTTACTTTAAGGCCTATTCAGACCTAAGCGGTATTCGCTACCGTCTGCGGCAGAGAAAACCCAGTGGGTATGCGGTAATATTACTGTTCAGACCTAAGCGGATTTCGCTATCCTTGTGGGTAGAATAACGTGCGGTAGTCGAGTTTCGCCGCGGTACTTGATACTACTAACCCGCGCGGTATGTACCTCTACCCACAGCGGCAGCGAATATCGCTCAGGTCGCTCTAGCCGCGGTAGTTGATACTAAATACCTGAGCGAAACCCGCGCGGTATGTACCTCTACCCACAGCGACAGCGAATATCGCTCAGGTTTGAATAGGCCTTTAAGCTTTCAGAATGATTATTTCTGACATCTAAGCGTTAAAAAAGCGGCCAAGTGCGAGTCGGGCTCGCCCATGGAGGGTTCCGTAGCAGCAAACTACTTACTAGATCTCGTTCAAACCAATTTTCGGTGGAAATTTGCATGGTAATGTACATCATATTTTTTTTTTTAGTTTTATCGTTCTCTTATTTTAGAAGTTACAGGGGGGGACACATTTTACCACTTTGGAAGTGTCTCTCGCGCAACCTATTCAGTTTAGAAAAAAATCGGTTCTCTGTAAAGTCGGTTTACTGACGATAGTTGAACGTGACAACGTCATAAGAAAATACTGATGGAATAGTTGCATTGCATTTGTTAATATTCGCTTGCACTTCAAGCCGCCATGGAACGCTACAGAGCGAGGCCGCGAGGTAACGCTACATGAGTCATGTTTTTTCGTGAGTGCAACCAGTTTCATCGATTTATTAGACGTTGTCACGTCAAAAATGATATTAGAATAAAGTTTGAATATACTTTACATAGGATCTCGATTAGATATAGTGACCAGCACAGTCACTCTGAAATCAACTTAATTACCATTAAAATAAATCTTTTTGGGTCTTGACAGACAGACGGACTACAAAGTGATCCTACAAGGGTTTCGTTTTTTCCTTTTGAGTTACGGAACCCTAAAAAAGAAGAAAAGAAAGAATGAAGAGAAAAGGGGTAGGAGGGGGGGAATGTTAAGAATTGAATATTGTGTATGTCACGTGTGTTAAATTAAAGCACTTACCATATAAACCATTAAGCACCTTTTGTGCGTTCTTCACTTCACATGCTGTTGTCTTGAGCTGGTGGACAAAATAAAACGTTTTAGTCGTTATCTACGCACATGGGCTTTAAGAGGAAATGCGGTCGGAGAGACTTTTTGAAAAAGCCTAAGTAAAAAGTCATAGTCCGAGGTTTGTTACTCGTTTATTTTCTCCTCCAATATTGGACCAATTTAAAAGATATTTCATAAACAGAATAAGAAGGATATATACTGTGTCCCTATGTTTAATGCGCCTAAAGATGTTTTCACTTCAAAAAACAGGGGCACTCCGGGAGCACCAACAGAAGAAAAACTTGTAAAAATTATTGTAACTTTGTAAATATTTGAAGATCATTCTTCTCAAAGAAAATGTACCGCGCGTTGATGCGCATTTGATTAGACCGCGCTGCATGGCACAAAATACACATTTACAATATTAAATATCGCAACGCATAGTAGCGGTTTTGTGTATTGAACCATGGGAAAGCGATGCGCAAGGCTAACAGAAGAATTCAGCTGGGCTGAGCAGCGTTTGGGAAGCTTCGTAGAGTCTTTTCGTCGCGTATTCCGCAGAGTCTAAAGACTAGTCTAATTACTAGGCACCACTATATAATCTACAGATCATAAGGAACAAATCAACATGCGTTTCACTATTAGACGCCACAATTTTTGGTGGGCCTAATCGGATGGCCCGCCGAACAAAAAACTATCTCCTTTATGAGAGCTTCTCAAAAGTTATGCCAGATGGCTCTGTATTAAAAACGCGTATTAAATGCACTCTCTCTGTATCTTTCTATTATATAGTGTGTGTGCATAGGCGGATACAGACATTGCGAGGCATGCGCAGCGCACGGCGCTCATCGGGTTGTTCCCGTTCGTCCACACCCCGTCGTCCACACTGCGGACGACTGGGAAAGATGCGTTCTGTTCGTTCACAGTGTAGACGAACATTCGCAACATTCCCAGTCGTCCGCACCTCGAGCGTCGTCAAAACTGATAAGCAAAGACTATCTTTTGTTGGAGGATCGACGGTGTGCACTTATAATAGTTGAGTATATCCAGGCGATTGTAACTTTAAAACTTTTTACATATTAATTGCATTTAAATTGATATTGATACAATACCCAATGTGTAAAATTAAAATGTGAAACATTCTTATGCTATACATCTACTATATAAAAATAAGTCGGGTTTTCCTTCCTGACGCTATAACTCCAGAACGCACGAACCGATTTCCACGGTTTTGCATTCGTTGGAAAGGTCTCGGGCTCCGTGAGGTTTATAGCAAAGAAAATTCAGGAAAAATTTCAACAGAAAAGCGGGACCACGCGAGCGGAGCCGCGGGCGACCGCTAGTTTAGTATAAAACACGCAAAAAAGCTTTAAATTTACTAGGTATGTACCTACTTTGTGAGATGACGGGGTGTGGACGACTGGGAATAATGCGTTCTGTTCGTTCATAGTGTAGACGAACAGAACGCAACATTCCCAGTCGTCCGCAGTGTGGACGAGCGGGAATGACCCCGCTCATCGCATGATTCGCAATGTGTGGACGTTCATATCCGTACGTGTGAACATCCGTACGTAACAAGTAAGGAAGCAACTTCGTTCTAGAGGCGGTCCCCCGACCGCACGCTTTTAGCAGATAAGCAACTCGAACAAAAAATATACTTACAAAAGAATGACAGAGCATGCTCCATTGCAGAACCATAACTATTCATTATTTTCCTATTTTATTTTAATTATTGGCCTTTATTTACTAAGTAAAAAGGTTTAATGATCACATATTAAATAAACAATAAAATAAACTTAAAGATTTTAAATAAAAAAAAATACTGGCCCATACATAAACAGTGAAGTTTCACATTTTCGGATATTTTTTATTTTTTTAATTTAAGTTTTTTTTTAGACTGGTCATCCTTGGAACGTTTGAATCTGGAACAAAAGAAAAATAACATTTATACTGTCTGTATGGCAACATCCAATTTTTGGAAGAGGAAAATCAAGTAAGTTTAGGTACTTATTACTTCAAGTTTTACACACAGGGTCAAATAAAATTAACTAGCGAAACTCCGCAGACGTGATGGATATCGAATGTACTTATCTTAAACTAAATATGATAAGTAACACAAAAAAAAGTTTTGATGTTTTTTTGCAAATTTTTGAAAATAGCACAAGTTTTAAAATATTTATCTATTATCAGGTGCTAGTGCCCTTTTTCTATACTTTATCCTTCCATATACAAAGTCGCTGAAATTTCTGTATGCGCATATCTTCCTAATACTGTATATTTCTGGAGTTGTCGACTCGCTTACAAATAAATTACAATATAAAAAAGACGATTCACACGTTTCGATCGAGTAAATTCGCGCGACATAGTGCGAATCGACTAATAAGCCGACTGTACTTACAAACCGCAAGTTGAGGATTCTTATTATTTATTTACGTATGCAAGGTGTGGTTTCAATTCATTGTAATGGCCCAAATTCATATTTAAAAACACGCGAGTCACACCTTCGCACGGACGTATAATATCGCGGCGGGATTTTCCGAGCATCCGAGCGCGTCAAATAAACACACTGTTGGATTTTCAACTCTCTGTGTTGAGCCTAGCATTGAGAATTCAACAGAGCGCATCCGAGCGCGTCAAATAAACACACTGTTGGATTTTCAACTCTCTGTGTTGAGCCGAGCATCGACAATTCAACGGAGCGCATCCGAGCGCGTCAAATAAACACACTGTTGGATTTTCAACTCTCTGTGTTGAGCCGAGCATCGACAATTCAACGGAGCGCATCCGAGCGCGTCAAATAAACACACTGTTGGATTTTCAACTCTGTGTTGAGCCGAGCATTGAGAATACAACAAAGCGTATCCCAGCGCGTCAAAGGAACACACTGTTGGATTTTCAACTCTGTGTTGAGCCGAGCATTAAGAATTCAACAGAGCACATCCCAGCGCGTCAATAAAACACACTGTTGGATTTTCAACTCTGTGGTGAGCCGAGCATTGAAAATACAACAAAGCGTATCCCAGCGCGTCAAGTAAACACACTGTTGGATTTCAACTCTCTGTGTTGAGCCGAGCATTGAGAATTCAACAGAGCACATCCCAGCGCGTCAATAAAACACACTGTTGGATTTTCAACTCTGTGGTGAGCCGAGCATTGAGAATTCAACAAAGCGTATCCCAGCGCGTCAAGTAAACACACTGTTGGATTTTCAACTCTCTGTGTTGAGCCGAGCATCGACAATTCAACGGAGCGCATCCGAGCGCGTCAAGTAAACACACTGTTGGATTTTCAACTCTGTGTTGAGCCGAGCATTGAGAATACAACAAAGCGTATTCCAGCGCGTCAAGTAAACACACTGTTGGTTTTTCAACTCTCTGTGTTGAGCCGAGCATTGAGAATACAACAAAGCGTATCCCAGCGCGTCAAATAAACACACTGTTGGATTTTCAACTCTCTGTGTTGAGCCGAGCATTGAAAATCCAACAAAGCGTATCCCAGCGCGTCAAGTAAACACACTGTTGGATTTTCAACTCTCTGTGTTGAGCCGAGCATTGAGATTCCAACAAAGCGCATCCCCAGCGCGTCAAATAAACATACTGTTGAATTTTCAAATGAATTTGCGCTGAATACCCAGTGCGCTAAAAAAATTTGCAGCGGGAAAATCGCGCCTATGCGTACCTGGACTAAAGGTACAGACGCCAGCACATCAAGCTACTACAATTTGTCAATTTCTTTAATAGGTTTTCAACTTTATCGCTATTTAGCATTAGGTTAAAAGTTGATTGGGAAAATTTTACAGTTTCGGGTAGCTTGATGTGCTGGCGTCTGTACATGCAGTAATTCTTGAAATTGGTTTACAAATTAAAATTCATATAAATAAACACTTTATTATTTGTCTATAGAATACTGACTGTGCCATTTTTTAAAGGGAAGCCGGTAGAAATCGAGTTTTATGAAACCTTCGCCACTGGTAGACAAAGTTCTTTCTATCCAACTCGACATCTCTTCTGCCCGAGCATGGGGTGACCTGTCGACTTACAAATTTATTCTTTCCATAGCAACAGGAAGCCAATTTTAAAATTATTTATCTACTTACATAAACCATTACAGGATATAAACCAATGCGGTAAATGCGCTTATCCTAACTGAAACATACTAAAATCTACAACAAATAATGTATTCCTTGTGAATTCACATAGAGAACAACAGAATATGCCAGTCCCACTCGCTATGAGGTTGAGCGTGCGGAGTGCTCCCTTAAAAGGTTGGTCCGAGCGAGCGTGTGGTTCCACTAGCGGTGGCGGCTGCCATCGTTGCCACACGTACCTGTCCGGAACGCACAGACTCACTAGCCCTAAAATAACTGCATTATGCACCTCTCAGTAATTTAATATATATGAGGTGAGTGCAAGCCTAACCCTTAGCTCATTGTATCCTACCATACCTAAAATAAAATTAATCTACATAGTCCCCACATTTACAATAATTAGGTACAGTAATATCATCATCATTTCCACTGAAAGACGCCCACTGCTGGACATAGATCTCCCCAAGCATCACCACTTCAACCACTTTTGTAATTATAATGTAAACATTGTATGTAGTACTTGTGACCCGGGACAGCAATTGTTTTATTTATATTTTTTTACTAAGTTACGATGTGAATAGTAGTATTGTGGTTAGTAATTTTATTTTAGGTGCATCGTGTTCACATATTAAGTATTATTATATAATTAATGTATGCAAAATTTTGTAAAATATTTTAAAAGAGTAACGGTGGAGTTTCTTGCCCGTTCTTCTCCATACAAAAACTACCTTTTGGAATGGGCGACTAGAATCAATTCTATTTTTTGTAATTTCTGACGTTCAAAAGTGCCTTTTATGTGCCTATTTGAAATAAATGCTTTGACTTTGACTTTGACTTTGAATCTTCACATCCTAACTGAGTAAATGGATTATGAATTGACTACCTAACATAAACTCGTTGTTATAATTATTATCCTCCTACCCCTAGGGCAGTTTAGCACTACGTCCAATCCGAATCCGAGAAGTGCCGGTCCAAAGTGACCAGAGTACTTTTTAACATAAACTACTGATTGTGATCCTTAAGCCTTTCTTTATTGCATTAAAATTAAAAATTCTTTTTTAAAGCTTACAGTATTTTCATATTGGTTGCTTTTCGTTTTTTTTATTGTTTTTTTTTATGGGTTTGACTGACTGGGCTGTTCTATTTATAAATTAGCCTTTTTCCGTGAAGTAATCCACAACCATAAATTGTATATTGGTAAACAAAAACAATAAAATATCTAGATTATCTCTCTGTAGAGAGAGGAATGTAGCGATTAGTGACCCTTTGGCCGAGTATTTTGCATTATTATATAAGTTTTAAGACGTTTCAATAACGTTTTTAGTAAAGGTGTATTAAGTTCAGTCTTACAATGATTTTACAGTAAAGGCTAACACTCGTAAAAGTATAAAATACACACCATAAAATTGCAATCCAAAAGTTTATATTTACGACACATATCAACACACTCACAACACGAATTTAATAAATTTTTAAAACATTTAAAGTCACAAAAATTTTAGTTTCCCATTTAAAAACTTGTTCGATCGAAAAAAGTTTTTCCTAAACGTCACGTCACATAAATATTTTCATCGAACTGTCAAAATTATATTACCCGATCGAAAAAATAGAACACGGATGCGGAACACGCGTTTATATAAACGCAGCATTATGATTTAGTCGGATTATAAAAGAAAATTGACGCAAAAAAAAAATAGGAGTTGCGTTTTGTTTTACTAAAGTTTAATAATATGCGAGCATATCAAAGTTTTTCTGTGTCGAAATTGTTACGCGGTGTAAAGACTGCTGTCCGGTTGCAGCGGCCTTCTAATACTGTTCAAGAAATAACGCGAGATAGTATTTGCCGTTCGCCGTCCGCGGCCGGTTTACGCACAAGCAATGTAGGTACAATATACCTACAATGCCACAATAATTATGAAGACAAGACAATTACTGTACAAAATAGTCCCGCTACTGTTTGAGGTCGTTTGCGTGCTTTTTAATAGTCGACTGGCTCAATGACCTTATTTTAATAATGAGATGATCTAATGGCGATAGGGTCATTAGTTTTATAAAAATGTTGAAAAGCGAGCGTGGCATTAATAATTTTATGGTGATAAAGGATTATGAGAATGGATCATTCACCGATCTATCATGCTAATACTTTGAACTTTTTGCAGTTTTAGGTACTAAAGTTAAAATCTATTGATCTAATCTTAGCGACAGTCAATGCCGAAGGTGTATGCAAATTATACAGAGCCATGTGCCAGAAAATTTGACACTTTCGGGTAGCTTGATGTGCTGGCGTCTGTACTTGGTGTCAGTCAGATCAAAAGTAAGGAAGGACCCCCATGAAGGTTTTACAGGGATTGAAGTAAAACAAAAAATGGAAAAGGAGGGGCCCGTGGCTAAATAATAGCCGCACAGGTCGATCGATCAGGTTAAGCTATGCTTGCCGCGATTGACCTGTGGATGGGTGACCATCTTGACATACCGAGACCCCTCCGTGCCTCAGAAAGCACGTTAAGCCGTTGGCCCCGGATGTCATTCGTGGATCTTTGACAGTCGTTACGGGTAGTCAGAAGCCCGAAAGTCTGACAACCAGTCTTACCAGGGGTATCGTATTATCCAGTCACTGGGTTGTGGAGGTCAGATTGGCAGTCGCTCCATGTAAAATACTGGTATTCAGCTGCATCCGGTTAGACTGGAAGCCGACCCCAACATAGTTGGAAAAAGACTAGGCAGATGATGATGAAATAAAACAAAAAATATAATTTTATACCTTAGGTTTACTTAGTGATTTTTTTTTTAAATATATTTTCAGTTCATTTCATAACTTCGTCTGAATCTGCAATTTTTCTTTTCTTCCTCTCGTTACGCTCGAGTTTTTCTTCTAAACTCGCTGTAACAAAAAACGGTTTTATTTCATTTTTGACTAACCTCAAACTCCTGCGCATCCTTATTACACCCGCTGGCTATACTAGAGTCAAATTATTTCAAAGGAGTAAATTGACAGTTGGTAGCTGTCATTTTGTAAAATAACTAGCGGCCCGCCCCAGCTTCGCATGGGTGCAATTTTTTGACGTGACAACGTCTAATAAATCGATGAAGCTGGCTACACACACGAAAAAACATGACTCATGTAGCGTTACCTCGCGGCCTTGCTCTGTAGCGTTGCTGCCGCGCACGCTGCCGAATCGGCCTCCGCGTTCGGCAATTTCATTAATGTTTTGTTATGACGTTGTCACGTTAAACTATCGTCCGTAAACCGACTTTACAGACAACCGATTTTTTTTCAAATTTCCGAAATACTTTTTCATACAAAAAAATCTTTATTTTTTATTTTCTTTATTTCGTAGTGTTTAGATATCGATACCCATAAAACCTGTGAAGTTTACACACAAATATCACGTCTACAGAGTTTCGCTAGTCAATTTAATTTACCCTATATACATACATAAGCTCACGCCTTCTTCGCATGGGGGTAGGCAGAAACTACAGAACTCCACCTGCTACCATCGCATTTGGTACCTTTACATTCATACATCTGGTCATACTATCAAAATGACATTTACTGATACTGTATTATGTATTTCATATGGACTTTATGAGGCATTGACCTTTATTTTCGCTGAAATATGGTTGCTGGTGAAACGGTGACGGAAAACATCGTGAGGAAACCGGCTTGTCCTAGAACCAAAAATTCGAAGACATGTGACCATCTACCAACCCGCACTGGACCCGCGTGGTGGATTAAAAAACGTGTGGTATCGGGAGACGCCCTACAGGAACGAATTTCAAAATGGAAATCCAAGATGGCAGCTGCCAAAATTTCAAAATGACGAAACATAATTTCGCAGGCACTATCTTGGATTTTCATTTTGACCTCACTATCGGCTTCAGCACCCTCGAAAACCACGAAAACGATACCCGTAACGAAAATATGAAAATTTTCGCAGCCGCCATCTTGGATTTTCATTTTGACCTCACTATCGGCTTCACCACCCTCGAAAGCCATGAAAACGATACCCATGACGAAAATATGAATTTTTTGCAGCCGCCATCTTGGATTTTTATTTTGATCTCACTATTAGCTTCAACAACCTCGAAAACAATGAAAACGACACCCATGACGAAAATATGAAAATTTTCGCAGCCGCCATCTTGGATTTTCATTTTGACCTCACTATCGGCTTTAGCACCCTCAAAAACCATGAAAACGATACCCATGACGAAAATATGAAATTTTTGCAGCCGCCATCTTGTATTTTCATTATGACCGCACTATTAGCTTCAGCAACCAGAAAACCATGAAAACGATACCCATGACGAAAATATGAAAATTTTCGCAGCCGCCATCTTGGATTTTCATTATGACCTCACTATCGGCTTCAACACCCTTCGAAAACCATGAAAACGATACTCATGACGAAAATATGAAAATTTTCGCAGCCGCCATCTTGGATTTTCATTTTGACCGCACTATTGACCTCGGCACCCTTCGAAAACCATGAAAACTATCTCTCTCTCACTGCCTCTTTCTTATACTACACACACTAAACAAAAAGTCTCATGGAGGGGGCACGACGCTTTTTCGTTACGTGACGATTTCGACCAATTTACTCCCTTTTTTTTTTTCGAGGATGGGAAATCATCAAATGACCCCTCTCCCGCTCTGGGTGGAGCGGAAGGGAGTGTCAGACTCTTACTGACTAAAACCCACCCGTGTTTCTTTCTTAGCCCTTTATATTCCGGGCCAGCGGTAACCTTTTCGGGCAATCCCGCCGACCCGGCAGGCTTCGGCCCTGACGGGCCCCTTCTGGTGATGCTGTCATCTCTTTGAGGCGCGCGTGGAACACGTACGCTTGTCCGGCACGGGCCTGGTCCTGATCGGACGGTGAGCTACTCATTACTCTCAGACCGCAGGCCCGCGCACCAATTTACTCCCTTACCGCGAGATCCGTTAAAGAACTGCGTTGCAATAACTGTAAAAGGTCTGTAGACATCCGAATACTCACAACATGTCACTCTTCTTAACAAAGGTGTATAAACTCTAGCTTTTTCACCCTGTAGCAGATGTTTGGTATATGCTACAACTCTATCAGAGTCTGACACTTCGCCCCCGCACAGTTTCAAGTACTGCGACTCCAGTTCATTCATGACTTCTTTCATCATCGTTGTCCTGAAAAGGTTTAAATAAAGCTGTAATACACGTTACATAACACAACTGACTGGATAGGTCTATTCAATCTGTGGTGGTTCTTTCCTCCAAAGACCATCTCAGACATTTGACAAAGATTATGTCCTGAGTATACTAAGAGTATGACCTCTGAGTTTGTTTAGGCACTGCTAATTGGAATCCAAAGGTACAGACGCCAGCACATCAAGCTACAACAATCTGTCAAATTTATTTAAAAGATTTTCAATTTTATCGCTAAAGCATAAGTCCAGCCCAGATGATTTCATGAAACAGTTATTCTTTGGACTTACGTGGTCTTAGAGAGTTGTGTTGATGACTTTAATGATTATAATTCTGTAAATACATATTTTTTATGGCCGCGAATCATATTTTGATCGACGGACAACTTAATACTGACCAGCAAATTGCAAAAAACGTAAGAAAATTTGAATTTCGCGGGCTACCTTAGCGCTTCCCCCTTAAACCCAACATCACTCTGACCGACTAGGTGGCATATAATTATGGAAATGCTAGTTTAATACGACCCCGCAGGATGCGCCGACCTGAGTTAGCATTTTCGGCGGATAATCACACAATTACGTTAGAAATGAACGACGTTTCAGTGCTGTCCTGACATAGGACATTAATTTATAGGCTAGTAATTACCACAGTGTCTCAAGACGAAAGTCTTTCACCAGTGAGTGTTGACCTGCAAGTGATGACCTATGGCACTGAAACGTGGTCGCTCACAATGGGCCTTATTAGAAGGCTACAAGTCACCCAAAGAGCAATGGAGAGGGCGGAATTTCCCAACGTGATCGATAAATGAAGAGATCCTCAGAAGAACCAAGGTAACCTACATAGCCCGAAGAATTGCCAAACTTACGTGGCAGTGGGCAGGGCACATTGCTCGCAGTACAGATGGCCGATGGAGCCGAAAGGTTCTGGAGTGACGACCGCGTACCGGAAGACGGCCACAAGGTGGACCTTGTGATGACCGCAGGAGTGCGCTGGATGCGGGAAACAAAGAACTGGTCGAAGTGGCGGTGCTTGGGGGAGGCCTATGTCCAGCAGTGGACGTCTTTCGGCTGAATGAATGAATGAATGATGAATTATTCGTGTTTTAGGCGTAAGAATGAATACCAACTTGATGTTTTGAAGTGTCCATTCGCTTTGCAGGTGAGCTAACAATTCCGAAACCTGGTGTTTGTCATACCTCCACCCAGAGCTGGGCAGATCGTAGGAGCAGTGGAATAGGTTCAGTGGTACATCTAAAGCCATATTGTACTGTGGTTTTCTGGAAAAATAACAAAGGTTGCTTCGATCAATGTAGCAATTGTGATAAAAATATTAAGTACTAATAAAAACTATTTTCAAAATATTAAATTATAATCATGTTAATATTTTGCCAATTTTAATTCTGAATAAATATTTATTATTATTGTTATTTAAAGCACGTTACGCCGCCGTTGATCCCGGCTGTCATTCTTGGATCTTTGACAGTCGTTACGGAAAGACGAAAGTAAAAAAAAAACCATAGATCATCAGATGCAGATGATGATCTATGGTTTTTTATACGATGATATGAGCATTATGAGTCGTGCACGTCTGGATTTTTCAATTTTTTTTTTTTATTTATTACTGTGTTTAGTTTAAGTCTTCCCGTAGTTTAGATCTTCCCGTACGAGTCACAATGAATACTTTTTCTTTCTTTCCTTTCTATCCACATTCTCGAGGAGTCGAGGCACACGGTAAACAAAACTAAGATATAAAGAAACAACGATGGGGCACGCACAGGAAAAATAGTAGTTAAAAAAAAACATCCGAATTGAGAACCTCATCCTTTTTTGAAGTCGGTTAAAAATGATCATACCTGGGATGTTTCTCTACATCTAATAACTCGCTAATAACTTCAGGAGACTCCTTCCTCCCACCGATGAGGAACAGTACTCCCATGATGCACCGTATCTGGTGCCAGAGGAACGCGTTACCCTCAATCAGAAGGTAGTACATTGACGTGGCTGGAAAAGAGAACATACAGTACCCGGCGATAAATATTGCACATCGACCTTTGGAAAGAGACAATCGGCTAATTTCGGCTTCGTAGAGTGTTATCTCTGTCGCACGAAATACAAACAGTCCGGTATCTATTAGGAGCTGTTAAAACAATTATGATTTGCTTCTTTTGATAATTATTTTTATTCTTTGTATAAAATCGATAGGATCGAATAGGTCGATGTGCAGTATTTATCGCAGGATACTGTATATCGTTTTATGGGACGTTCTCACGATTTCTGTTGATGGTTTCAGCTTAGCTATGCACAACATAGAATCGCGAACATGTGAGGCTTGTTGCTAAGTAAATAATAGCTGCACGAGCCGATCGGTTAAGTTAAGCTATGCTTGCGAAATTACCTAAAATAAACTTACTTACGTAGTTCGCTATCCGTAGTATTAACTGGTAACACATCAGCACTGAGTATTTCTCTACGGAACTGGACCACTCCGTTGCCAACATCCATTTTACACAAATTGCGGTAGTCATGGGACCCAATGAGGCGATGACAGGCTAAACGCATCGCTTGGATGTCCAATGAGGAGCGAGGGAAGTAATATTTGTATGTGCGTTTCTTGCAGTCGAATCTGAAAACAGTATAACACACAGTTAAGCCAGAAAAAATATGAGCTTCGGTAATTATCATCTTTCTTCGGAAAATAAACACGCGGTGATGAGATCAGAGATCTAATAGAGCTGTTTCATCCATGGAAGTACCTTTGCCTACTTTCATTTCATTTCATTTCATACCACCACCACCACTTCCGTACCATCATATGTTTTTAAATTTTCATCGGTGAGGCCTATATACATCAATGAATTTTAACACTGCATGCTGCGGTGTAGAATATTGCAGTTTTAGGTCAGCGCCATCTCTTGACCGATAGTGGAACTAATGTAACTATTGTTGATGATTCTGAAAAATTCTGCTATTTAGAGACATCATTTTATTTTTCCTGTAATCTTTCAGAGAATAAATAAATATAAATAAATAAATAATTTCTGATGTTTCTTTAATGCAAACTTCGGAGATAAGGGGGGAAACGGTATTTTTTTTTTCAGCAAAAGTCGAAAACTATGCGGCCTAAAAAAAGGAAAAATGTTTGAGAATGTGCAAACTGCGCTCTTTCATAATGATACCCCACATGCCCTAGTAGCCCCACTTCGAATTATTCAGAGTCCCTTTCAGTACCTGCTGCAAAAAAAAAATGTTTTTATTTCTTTCTTATGTGCAAAATAGTTGGGCAGGTGTCATCTAAAACTATTCTAAATCTCAAGTTGATAGCATTAGTTCTTGAGATATCCAGCTGTGACAGACAGACAGACTGAGGCGCACCATAAGGATTTCTTTTTACCATTTTAGTACGGAACCCTAAAAAAATACTCGAACTATAACATATAATCTGAGAAAAATATAGGAATGCAACAAAATTGTCAAACCGTGCACTATAATCCGGCATTTCCTCTGGTATAGGGAACCAGGCAACAGCTTTAATATCCTTTGGCAATAGCCCATTTAATATTTTACAATACGGCATTTCATTGTCTATGGCTTGCTGTGAGTTCTGCTCAGCCGACGGGAATTTACTGCGCAACGATATTGAAATAACCTGTAAAAAAAGATACACAAACATTATTTCATTGCAATTTCAACCTTACAACAATTATGTTAAAGTCGCATGTCACACTCTCGTGATTTGAAAGTGAAGGACGGGCGTTTTGGGGGACTGTCTTATGTCACTATGACGTTCAAAAAGTACCGAATCTCAGCATAATGCAATGAGATGTCCTACGAAAATTTTCTGTATTTTGCATCCATACTAACATTATAAATTCGAAAGTAACTCTGTCTGTCTGTCTGTATGTTACCTTTTCACGTCTAAACCACTTTGTAAAAAGATAGTGGGCAGAATGTGGATTAGCAAAGCCACATTCTGCCCATTAACTTTTTGTACGGTTTCACATCGTATTACGTACCTGCCCGAAGGAACTAACACCTTTATCAGTGCGTCCACACCTATGGTAATTTGATGTCTCTCTACTTTGAATCAAGCATGATTTCATCAGTGCGTGGAAGAGATGGTGCTCTATAGTCTGGTTGGTGTCTTCTTGAACCACAAAACCGTTGTAGTCCCAACCAAAGTAGAAGATACGGAGTAGTACTCGACGGAAGTGGCATCTGCAAATTAATAACACTACATAATTTATCTTTATTCTCTAAAAAAGATGCTATGTGTAGGTAATGTTATTAAGTTTGAATTTTTGTTTGAGATAGCAAAGATTGAAGTCTTTCAGATGAAGAAATTAGCTATATAAATAAATAAAAAAGAACAGAATGGAACTCTTCAAGCATAACACACAAAATTATTTTTTTTTTACTCTCATGGGTGTCTAACCTCCTTGAATGACCGAATAACCTTTTTAACTTTTTATGGAACTTACTTGCTAAAATTCAAATGGTTTTTCGCTTCTTTAGCGTCTTTTTTATTACAAGTTACTGATAAGTTCTTGCTTATAATATTTTTCAGCTGTAAATTATGGGCTTCCAGCTGAACAATTCTCGCAATAAGATCCTGTAAATGAGTTAAATATTGTGAAAGAAAATTTAAGAAGAGGTTAAGTATGACTATGTTACTGTATTTTTATAGTATTTACTTCATTATCTAACTTAAACAACTCTTCTTTTGACGATATATCCACATTTTTCTTTTTTGGAGGCATTTTCGTTGCTAGATTTACGAAAGCCAACAAAAACAACAACAAAAAGATAGCAGTAATCAATCAGGTTGACTTGACAACTTGGACTTGACACTTAACAGCTGTTAGTGACATTCAACTTGACAACTGACAATAGATTTAGTATATACGTCTATGCAACTGTCCACTCACAAACGCATAACCACAGAATACATAATAGTACAAATCACTGACCTATATAATTTTATACAAGGTGTTTACCTTTTGTGATTTTAATGCCGTTTTCAGCAATAGATAACACGCTATCTATATCTATTCAAGAGGAAGGTTTATATGTACAATACATGCATATTATAGTAGAAAAAAGCCGGGAAATTCAAAGATTTGTAACGTGATGTCGTAACAAACATATTTTTTTGCGCTTACATTGCAAACGCTGGCTAAACCTTACGAGATAGATCAAATTAGCTTATCATTAAAATTAATATCTTTGAAGATATCAAAGATTTAAAAAGCGGGGGCATAGCGGCTGGCGGGGCTGTACGAAGTTCGCCGGGTCAGCTAGTAATTATAAATTATTATAAGTCTGAAATCGTCAATCCGCCTTGGGCAAGCGTGGTGATCGTACTTTAGAGGCTATCTGTGTAGCTCTACCTTTAGCAGTACAGGCTGGTTATAATTGCCGGTGTGTTCCATTCGAACGTTCAAACAAGTGTCAAATATTTTAATATGGTAGTTTTGTTTACTCTGTATGAGAAGAAACCTACGCCCTACAGTGGTACTATAATAAGTATAGGCAGGCATTATTATTAAACTAGCTGACCCGACAGTTGTCCTGTTTTTGATTCGAAAGACACGTGGCGCCATCTATTATTATAATAACGTTACTGTTGTTTTCCTCGGGAACAGAACCTGTTTTCCCTTAGAGCATTAAACCAACCGGAGACGCAACGAGCACTAATATCTATGCGAATAAGTCTGTCACTTTCATCGCGGGGGACGAGGCAACGCACACAAATAGTGATAACAAACAAATGCATTTTCGATCGCGTCGTTACGCACGCACCCAAAAACAAAATCAAATACAAGCATAAACTATACGCACACATGTACAAACACACACAGAGACGCCCTGTCAGTGTACGGGATGACGTCATTTTTATGTAAGCGATGATAGTGCTTGACATTATCGATATTTTGTTGTCGATGAGTTCAGCCAATAGTTATGATAAAAAAGCTAAGTGAGCTTTTTTTATATCTGGGTTCAACAAGTTCAACAGAAAAAGACAGAAATATACTTCGACTTTTAATTATATATTCACAGTTATTGACTTTTAATTATATTCACAGTTAGTTCAACAGAAAAAGACAGAAATATACTTCGACTTTTAATTATATTCACAGTTATTGACTGTTAATTTGACAGAGTTTAATAATAAAAAAACACATCTGTTTGAGTTGGTGTAAGAATAAACTAAATTGAATGAACTTCACAAATGTGAAGCAAACTTTATATATTAAATTTAATAACTTGTCTTCAAAACACGAAAACACGTAACATTATTTTGAACTGTCAAGTTACTGAATACAATTAAAAGTCGAAGTTGTACCTACGTAAAAATGCGGAAGCGTGCTGGTAAATAGGGGTTTAACCCTAAATACATTTCTTCTTTCTTTCTTTCTTTTCTTTTTTTTATAATAAACGTCGTACGTCGTCGTCGTCGTCGTCGTAACGTCGTCGTCGTCGTCGTCGACGTATATTTCTTGTATCTATAAAAGTTCGGGTAGTGCCCCATCTCAATATTCCACTGTATACAGTTGAGAGACGTGAAACTTGGACACAGTCACGCCCAAAACCTAGTACCTAAATAAAATAAAAATCACCTTTGCTAATTTCAAAGTTGGCGAGGCGCATTGTTTTAATCTCCTCTTATTATTAGATTGTACTATAAAACATGAAGCTTCGAAATGCTGTGAGCAAATTGTACTAGTACGTTTAGGAGTTCACGAAACATGATTTGCACAAGCCCGAATCCAGACATCCCGAGTCATTGCATCTTTTGGAAATCTGAAAAATTAATAGTCAGAATAACATACTCATAAAGTCGATATCGATATTTGTTTCTGTGCTGTCACTGCCCTTATTTTGCTACAGTGTGGCCTATTTTTAAATTAAAATTGCGTATTTTCGGGATAACTTGACCCGCAAATATTTTATAGTAATGAAGAATAACGATATGAGAATATTGTAAGAGATTTGTGGAACATAAGTTTGATATCATTTATCAATTATTTGATAATAAATAGCAATTTTTAAAGGGTTTTGTAAAAAAATATTATAAAGTAAAAAATTAAGTTGTAAAATAGTAATAAGAATAACAAATGCGAAATAAAAGTTTGAAATAATTGTCAAGCTTTATCAATTACAACTTTCAAAATTACACTAAATTAGATCTCGTACGATTTAGTGGCAACACTTATTGACCGACAATATTTCTTGGTTTTTTGCAAATTTACTGCATTATATGTTAATATTAAGACAAAGTAATACTTACAGATGGAAAGTAACGTTATCCTTTAGTTTACTAGATGTTTCCGATCTCTTTTTACACGAAAAAACACTGCAATTCGGCATTTTTCACTGACGTTCGTTCCGCGCTACTGTGATTCGCTGAATGACTTGGAACGCGCGGCAACTAGTTTTATATAACTGATATGACCGGCGGTCTCGTACCTTTGGCAGCGGGGAACGCCTGTTAAAGGCGTCTCCAGTTGGTTTAATGCTCTAAGTGTTTTCCGGATTAAAGGTACCCTATGTCCGTTTCTGTACACCCGACAACGTATGTATATGCAAAATTTCAGGATGATCGGTTCATTGGTTTAGGCGTGAAAAGGTAACAAAGAAACTTACTTTCGCATTTATAATTAGTTAGGATATATTATGTGTTTAAATAGTCTATTTGATGGCTGTTCTATTTAAAGCCAAAGTAATACGATCATTAGGAAAACCATTATTCTTTGTGGTTATCCCCCTAAATGCGATCAAAACAATATATTGTTATTGTTGCGCGCCACACTTGATGCCTGGTACATGGTGACATTAGTTACCACTAGCGCCATCTAGTATCGGGTAGCAGAACTAGTAGGGTCAAGATCCTAGAAATTCCGAGAACTATCGACATCGGGTCAGTCGGGACCGGTATGTACTCGAACATTCTAGATATTTATATAGTAGCTCTGTGGCACTATATAAGGCCGGTGTGGGCATATACATAGTGTTGGATAAGCGATAGGTACAAGCGCTAACATCGAGAGCGATCTTTAAGTGCGACTAAGAGTGATCAGTAGTGAAGTTTTGTTTCATAATTAGTATGTTTGAGTTGAAATTGGTTTTGTGATTAAAGTGTCAATTTTTGGTTATTAAATCGGCAGTTTTTAATTGTCACGAACCCCAAGCTCGTATTCGTAACATTATGTTATGATTAACTTAATGACTTGGTAGGGACCAAGTAAAAAATAAGGAAAATGTAATAAGGAAAGTATATTGTGATGATTAGTGTAGGGACATTAATCATCACAGTTAATATACTTTCCTTATCACATTTTCCTTATTTCTTAAAATTTACATGTAACAATAACTACATAACATGAATAACGGTCATTACTAGCCACACATAATTATGTACCTACCCAATGTCTTTCTTTGCTCACTACCTGTTCATTACGATGTTTGTGTAACAGTTTGTTTTCCCGAATTAAACAAATAAATAAATTACTTCCTTGCTCATTGGTATATGAATTCGAATGTTATAACTTATTTAACCGACTTCAAAAAAAGAGGAGGTTCTCAATTCGGATGTTTTTAAATGAAGAGGGTATCCGGGCCCGCGAAGAATTTAAAAAATTGGTATTTGAAGAAACTATTGCCGTCGCCTTACCTCAAGTTTGCCCCCGTAGTGTGTGATAGAGACAGCTGCAGCTCAGATTAAAATTATCACAAAAATTTTGACGAAATCGACGTTTCGCCGATTCGATTATTTTAAGACATTAACATTTTAAGAAAGAGTATGTTTAGGTTCTTATAATTTCTTTTTTTATGTTAAAAACTTTTCTAATTTTTCTGGTAGTCCTCTAATCACGGTGGTAAAAATAGGGCATTTTTTGTAATTTTTAGAGGGTAATTTTTTCTTCCGGTCTGCTAATGATAACATACTGCGGTCACCACTCCTTGAATGAAGAGATATCTTCAACAACTTCATTGTAGCTGGCATTGGGAGAATGCTCAGCATTGGGACAATGCTTCATGACATCAGGAAGGTGCGCAGAGTTGTATCTACTTTATACAACTCCAACACCCTCATGAGCAGTGGCGGATTTACATATTTGCCGCCAGTAGGCTATTCAAATTTTGCCGCCCCTACAGACCTCTACAATAATGTGTCAGTTTCTAAATGATTGCACAAGAAATAGTTTTTGGGTACCTATCTATATTTCTGAGCTCATAACAGCTCGAATTATGTACTACGTTAATAAGGCGGCGCCTTAATATCTACTAGTTACACAATAATGAACATTTTTTGCCGCCCCTAAAATCTGCCGCCCTAGGCTCCAGCCTACTCAGCCTGCTGGTAAATCCGCCACTGCTCATGAGCCATGTATCACAAGTATGTGGCACCGAGTTATTGACCTTCTTATAATCTATCCAACATGTCGACAGATCCTTTCGGAAACGACGAACCTGTTGGCTAATGACCATATCAATGAGGAGTAGCTCCTTAGTACCGCGGGACCCATTCCTACATCCACTCCGAGAGGCAGACATGATGGAGTAGTAGGTGTCTATATGTTTGTTAATTTTAGTTCTCAAAATAGATGTAAAAACTTTATAGACCGTCGGTAAACACGTGATCGGCCAATTTTTGCCAAATTCATAGCTCCGGTGGCCATTTGTGGTACCTATTCTTCATCAGTCCCCTTCCAAATGGTTAGCAAATGTACGAGTTACTATAATACCCAAATCGCCATAAAAAGAATGACGATTTCATGATGTTATTCTTTGGGGTACGTGGTCTTAGAGAGTTGTGTTGATGACTTTAATGATTATAATTCTGTTAATACATATTTGTTACGGCCGCGAATCATATTTTTATCGACGTACAACTTAATATTAACTAGAAAATTGCAAAAAACGTAAAAAAAAATTAATTTCGCGGGCTACCCTGGCGCTTTCGCCTTATGGAAGTTCGTTCTTCATTAATTTTTTTGGAATCATCGACAAACAAGGAGGCTATTTTGAGCTCCTGGAAAAATAAAGATTACAATTTAATAAGTGATTCATCAAAAATTCATTTATTTTAGAAAGAACGTAGCGCACACTTCGCTACGCCGTAGCTCATGCTGTGCTACGGCGTAGTTCATAATGTTGTAGCGAAACTACAATGATCAAAATATTATTTTTATTTGGTTCCAAATATTGATAGATCATAAGAGTGAGTTTTATATTCCGTTTAGAACAGAAAAGACAAATTACGCAGTGCATATTATTGTTGTTTTGTTATTCTTTTTCCTTCGTGGTGCAGACCTCTTGGTGTCAATTAAAAGAGGACGGGGCCTGCGAGGAATTGGAAAAATAGGTATTTGAAGAAACTATTGCCGTCGCCTTACCTCAAGTCTGCCCCCGTAGTGTGTGATAGGGACAGCTGCAGCTCAGACCGAAATTATCACAAAAATTTTGACGAGATCTACGTTTTGTATTCCCATGTTTTCTCCTCGAAAACTGAGCCGATTCAGTTATTTTTTACATTAACATTTTAAGAAAGAGTATGTTGGGTTCCTAACATTTTTTTTATGTTAAAAACTTTTCTGATTCGTCAGGTAGTCCTCTAGTCACGGCGGTAAAATAGGGCATTTTTTGTAATTTTTAGAGGGTAATATTTTTTTTACTGATTAGTTGCTGAAAAAAAGAAAATGCCAGGGACGTGCGGAGCAGACTCTGATTTTATAAAAAAAAAGTCTGTTTAGGGACGATAGTTTAACGTGACAACGTCATAACAAAACATTAATGAAATTGCCGAACGCGGAGGCCGATTCGGCAGCGTTCGACATCATCTGTCTCTCATCGCTCGTTCCGCGCTCTCGCTTGCACTTCAAACCGCCATGGAACGCTACAACGCTACAGAGCAAGGCCGCGAGGTAACGCTACATGAGTCATGTTTTTTCGTGTGTGCAGCCAGCTTCATCGATTTATTAGACGTTGTCACGTCAAAAAAAATTGCTTTAGAGGCATTATTCAGGAAGAAAAAAGGGGAAAAGCTGGTCGAAGTGGAGGTGCTTGGGGGAGGCCTTTGTCCAGCAGTGGACGTCTTTCGGCTGAAATGATGATGATGATGACTTTTTTTGTAACTTCTAAGCCCTCTGTTATTTTTTTTTTTACATATGTTACCTACATTTATTTTGTTAAAATATACAATTAACTTATTTTATTACAAACTATACTAAATTAAATGACTAATTAACTTACTATACAAATAAAAACAAAAATAAAGGACAAATCAGGCGTCGAAGTACTCGTCCGCATCGCTGTCATCCGGAAACGTGCCCAGAAGACTGGCAGCATTGCCACGTTGAATGGCAATGCTAATTCTTTGGCCAAAGAAAGACCCAGCCCTCTGGTCACGTGAAGCGTCGACCATTCGGCCCCATGACCCGAGCGTTTCGACCCCAAACGGCTCAAAGCTGTAATTGTAGCCCTCTGTTATATTTAAAACGTATTATTCCAGATGAATCTGCTTGCAGTGATAGGTTGAGTCTCACTCTGCAGAATCTGAGTGAGATGCTGCCTCCTCCTATGACCAAGAACAGCCGGTAAGCTTACCTAACTTGCTAATAAAGAAGTAATTTAAAAAAAATTAAACCGACATGCGACATCAAAAATAAATTAACTCAAAATTATGAAATAACTTTGATTTCGGAAGTCGGTGTTTTGGGATCTGTATTTCAGTTTTAGTTTTTTGCCACCGACTTCCGACATTAAAGTTATTTCATAATTTTGAATTGATTTCTTTTTGAAGTTGGTTTAATTTTTTTAGATTAATTTTTTATTTCGTAATTTTTAGTTTTAAGTAAAAACTGGAATATTAGTTTTTTTTTAATAAGTAGGTAATAGTTTTGTTGTAAATATTGCACTAGAATTTGACTAAGGTTTTAAAGATGTTTTCCCTTTGACACTACACCCGTAGCTCGTATCAATAAGCCAGGCCGTCACACTTACACGTATTAGTCCATATCTTAAAAATTATTTAATTAATTAAAAATTACTGAATCGATTTTGATGAAACTTCCACCTGTTCCCTAAGTTGAAGTAAAATATGTAAGCGAATATATAAGAAAATGGTCACGATCCGGAGAAATGCGTGGACAAACATACATAGATCTATGAAATTTTGTATATTTGTTTGGAAGCCCTAATAGATTGTCATATGTGAATATAATGCAGTTCCAATAATATTACGTACATAGGTGTCCGTACGCAAAATACGCGCATTGACGTGGAGTTGCGGACACCAGCCCGTATTACCTATTACCTACATACGTGTCGAATTGACTACCTCCTTTTTTTGAAGTCGGTAATAAAGCTGATAGTTGTTTAAATTGAAATAATATTAATTGAAACATAAATTTGAAAAGACTTTTTATTGATGTATGCTCGCGACTGTTCCTATAATACAATACTCACGACCAGCTGACCTCTATAACCCAATTAGAGGGAGATATCAGATCGATACACATTCGGAACTACGGCGAACCAACTAATTAATGAAACAACCTATCATGGGTACTTTGAGTCTACGTCATAGGGGTTTTGTGTGACGACATTTCACTTCATGATTTACGTGCTTTTCTCTAACGCGCGTCATTAAATCTTCAAAGGTTGGTTTTTAACCGACTTCAAAAAGGAGTAGGTTCTCAATTCGACCGTACAATGCGTGCCACGTAAGAAGAGACTTGACCCCGTCTCCCCCGCTCTTTCCGCTGCCTCTATGACGTCCGGCCCCGTCCCGCACTCAGACCTCATACCGCTAAAGATACCTAAAATCGTGTTCTGCGCATGTCAGACCACGTGGTGTGTCAAGTCTCTTCTTACGTGGCACGCATTGTATGTTGTTTTTTTTGAAGTGAAAACTTCTTTAGGCGCGTTGGGCATTTCTTGAGATGGGAAAAACCATTGAAATCGCGCCACTGTTACATTAAGCGACACCACGCGTGTTTTGTTTATAAGACGAATAAAAAAATACCCGCTTCGGATTTGTTCGGCTGTCCTCGGAATGAACAATGCGCGCCACGAAAGATGAGACTTGACCCCGCCTCCCCCGCTTTTTCCGCCGCCCCTATGACGTCCGGTCCCGTCCCGCACTCAGACCTCATACCGCTAAAGATACCTAAAATCGTGTACTGCGCATGTCAAACCACGTGGTGTGTCGAGTCTCATCTTTCGTGGCACGCATTGTAATATTATATATAACTATTATAAGTAAGTAACTGTACTTCAGAGGGGTATTCTCATAAATTTTAATAACGTTCACAGTTTGTTCTCAGTATCACTCTGTCAAAAATACCTCTAATTTCCCACATTTCGATAAGTTATTGACATTTGTTTGTCGCCAAAATGAGCTTTGCCTTCTGTTATATTTTCAGACCTTAAAGGCTCCTACAAACAGGCGCGACACGCGATATAATTGCGCGCGACACAAAGGCACCGCTCGTTGCGCGACTTGCGGTGCCTTTGAGTCACGCGCGATTCTATCGCGTGTCGCGCCTGTTTGAAGGAGCCTTAACGGATTTCGATGAAATAATTTGGTACATGGATACATCATGAATTAAATTATAGATTAGGATGCAGGATACTTTTTATCACGTGGGATAATTTCTGACTTCCACACGGACAAAGCCGCGGGCAAAACTAGTAAATCTAAAATCAAGTATAATTAGCCCATTCGCTATAAATAACTTACAACTACGACCTCATTTCACACACAGCGGGTCTCCGATAGTGTTACAAGTTACAACCTACACACTCATAGAATATTTAACACGAGGACCAAAAAATAGTATACGAGTGGGTGTCGCATACCGACGCAAGTTGACTACTTGATTGAATCAATCAATCAACTACGCCTACCGCAGTCCACTGCTGGATATAGGCCTCTCCCAGGCCGCGCTAGAAAACCCTGTCCTCCGCCTTCCGCATCCAGTCTACCCCAGCCACCTTCTTTACGTCGTCCGTCCATCTAGCTGGGAGGCGTCCCACACTACGCTTGCCGATACGAGGTCTCCAGGATTCGTCTGCCCCATCTGCCATCGGTCCTGCGACAAATACGGCCAGCCCTCTGCACTTTCATTTTGCTTAAACCCCGTTCCCACAAGGTCGTGACGACAGATTATATCGTGTCGTTTAGAGCGTCGTGGCTTGTGTATTTAAATGGAGGTGTTCACCTATAGGATTACACGATTAACTGTCCTCCACGACTCTTTTTTGCAGTGATGACAGATTGTCAAGTCAAAGGGACCGGCTAGCACGACAGTCGTAAAATGTCACAGCTTATGGTGACGACCAATCATGTGTCGTTATTGCGACCATCTATCTGATCTATCGTAGTACGTATCACACAAACAACAAAGCGACTGCCGTGAACAGTAAAAATGTCGTCACGATCCAATGGGAACAGCTAGATACGACAGTCGTTCAACGATAAAATATTTCGACGACACACACAGTGACGATAAATAGTCGATATAATGGGAACAGCTAGAGATGACAGTCGTCCAACGATATATTAATCTTCACGACACAGTGGGAACGCGCCCTCCCTGCCTTCCTGCCTTTTTTTTGTATATTGTTTATCTTACGACACGCGAACGAAGTCGCGGGCAGAAGATAGTCTAATATATAATTAGACAAAGTGGATAACATGTTGGAACTATGTAGAAATATGGGGTCATTAAACCTTAGTGCCTATTATTTTTTATTAGTTTTCTATTTTTATTCGTGGAATAAAATTTACGTCTTACGTCAATTTTATTACACACACACACACACACAATAACACACACCACAACACACACACACACAACTGCACAACACATACAATATGTATGTGGTGTGCAGTTTTGCGCTGTCAAAAATTCAAAATTATTCCTCAGATAAAATGATCTGGCGTTGGAAAAATCTGCCCCATCTTTTTTGTGATTTACTCATAATTCATTTGTTTAAGTACTGTAGAGAGTAGGCCTATTTGGTGCTTACATGATAAGATAGGATAAGATAATTTTATTTGTCAAAACATGCGTATACATGCAAATTAAGCATGCAGGATGTCACAAGGTGCAGCCTCCGCAAGTCAGTCAAAAGTATTTGACAAGAAATACGAGATAAACATTGGATTCTGTGATCTGGATAAATAAATGATTATTATTATTAACTAAGGGTTGAGGGTGGCCGGACGGCGCGTACGTGTTCCACGCGCGCCTCAAAGAGATGTCAGCATGAAATGAATGGGCCCGATAGGGCCGAAGCCTGCCGGGCCAGCGGGATTGTCCGAAAGGGTTACCGCTGGCACGGAACATAAAGGGCTAAGGAAGGAACACGGGTGGGTTTTAGTCAGTAAGAGTCTGACACTCCCTTCCGCTCCACCCAGAGCGGGAGGGGTCATATGATGATTTCCCATCCTCAAAAAAAAAAAAAAATTGGGTTGATTTCTCAAGAAATCGACAGGTAATTTTTATACATGGAATAAAATTGACGTCTGATAGACTTTGTATGGAAGAACTGTCAAAAATTCAAGATTATTCCTCGGATAAAATTATCTGGCGTTGGAAAAATCAGCCCTTAGTTTAATAAGATTAAACTTAGACAAAAAAAAACCTTTAAACTGAGCCCATAGTTTAATAAGATTAAACTTAGGTAAAATAAACCTTGGCGAAACCGCCAGGGTAGCCCGCGAAATTCTGTTTTTTAGGTTTTTTGCAATTTGCTGGTCAGTATTAAGTTGTACGTTGATTAATATATGATTCGCGGCCGTAACAAATATGTATTTACAGAATTATAATGATTAAAGTCATCAACACAACTCTCCAAGACCACGTAACCCCAAAGAATGACTACCTACCTATTTCATGAAATTTTATGATTATACTAACCTAACAAGTTGTATTACTGATTCTAATGATTATGATTCTGTATACATACCTATTTGTTACGGCCGCGAATCATATTTTGATCGACGTACAACTTAATACTGATCAGCAAATTACAAAAAACGTAAGTTTGAATTTCGTGGGCTTAGCCTTAGCGTTTCCGCCTTAAACTCATGCGAACAGGTGCACATAATCTCAAGTTGTTAAACTATACCCCATGTTTAAAGGTAGAAGGTTGAGGTTACCCACGCGAATAAATCGATTTATTTTATAGAGCGACATGTGCCGGGGTTCCTGTAGTCATCATCTGCCTAGCCTTTTCCCAACTATGTTGGGACCGGCTTCCAGTCTAACCGGATGCAGCTGAATACCAGTATTTTACATGGGTGCGTCTCATAACGTATAAACTCATTTGGTCTAATTTCATTTTATTATCGTTCATAAGATATAATCAACGTGAGATATACCAACTGTTGATATAATTTCTTTACATATGACATTTATTTATTCTAAAACTTAATTTGTATAACGTTGTTTGATATAACATTTATGTAATCGAAAATCATTTGGTCTAACGTTTAATATGTATAATATTGTTTATTTAATCTCAAATCATTTGGTCTAACGTTTAATATATATAAAAAACATCATTATTGTTAACACCCCGATTCAGATAGGTTAGGTTAGAAGGCTAAGGCGGGAGCGAAGCTCCCGCCTTAGCCTTCGTGGTTATTTTTTTTGGGTGGTTTACACCCAGAAATAGGAGCAAGGAAGGAAGGCAGGATAGGAGGTCGACATAGGATGCAAGAGCGAGCGAAGGGCACCCCGAGGTTCGGTTTTGTTAGGTTACTTTAAACCCTTTACGTAGAAATAGGAGCCCCGCGAAGCGGGGCTCCGTCGACATATAATGCAAGAGCGAGCGTATGAGAATACAAAAATACCTTTACCAAGGTATAGAGACTCATAGTTTTATGATATGAATTCATTTTTAAAGAAATACTTTAATGATTATTATTTAACTGAGCAAGATTACGCACACTAAGTGACAACTAACAATAACTTTTGTTGAGCTACCCACAGGCTACAACATAAAAATAATACTAAATAAACTAACCCGTGTTTATGCAATTTTGCTTTGTGTTTTAAGTAGGCGTTTTCATCATATTAGACCAAATAAGTTTTATATCTTTTGAGTGGTATGTCAAACGATTTTATATTTAATGTATGTTATGTCAAACGATGTTATATTTAATGTATGTTATGCTAATAAAAATTTGTTATTTTAAAATTATATCAATCGTTCATTATATTAACTAATCGCTATATTAAATAAAATTATAGGTTCCGTTGTTATATGTTGTTAATATTAGAGATTTTGTTGTTATATCATCTATTACTTACCCATTTTACATGGGGCGACTGCCTATCTGACCTCCACAGCCCAGTTACTGGGTAATACAACGGGGTTCCTGTAGTATTTGATCAAAACATTTATTTCAAACTAGCAGAGACTCGCAGTTTCACTCGCATAAGTGTGGATCCCATGGGAATATCAAAAAGTAACTTTTGTGTTAATCCTGGTTATAAACTGTGTGGCAAATTTCATCCAAATCTGTTCAGTAATTTTTGGTGTGATACTTCCCAGCCGCGCCACCAAAACTTCATTATACATATTTCATAATTTGTTGAGGTACAATTTTTTTCACTACATGTAACCCTAAAGTACATAAAGGGTACAATTTATCTAGAAACGTGTTTGTTTAAATTTTCCACTGTGGCGCGGCCAGGAAGTATCACACAATTTTTGCGTGAAAGAGAAACAAAGATCCATCCATCCATCCTCACAGACTTTCGCGTTTATAATAGGTATTAGTAGGATGTGTAGAATATGTGTATCTATTTTGGTGTATTGCAAACATAAAATTATTGAATTGAATTAATAACAAAAAATAACACAATTAAAATCTAACTTAACTAAAATTATACAGAAACTAAAAAATTGCGTCGAAAAATTCATACGCATCGCTGTCGACTGGTAATGTACCCAAGAGACTGGCGGCATTACCACGTTGTATGGCGATGCTTAGCCTCTGGCCAAAGTAAAAGCCAGCCCTTGGGTCACGGGAAGTGTCAACCAGTCGTTTAGAAATTTCTTTAAAAAGACCATGAGCACTCGGACCCCACGGACCGAGAGTTTCAACCCCAAACGGCTCGAAAATATAATTTCCGATAAGGTTATTATATTTTCGCCGCTTGAGGTTTTCCGCAGCCGCAGCAGCAATAAATTATGGTTGAAAAATATTAGTTACACCATTCATGTTGAAATAATATGTGAGAACGATGCAGAATTCTAAAAGCGTCCGTAACAAAAAAATAAAAACGCAATAAAATAAGCAGTCTAACCAAGAGGGGTTGTGAAGGTCAGATAGGCAGTCGCTCCATGTAAAGTACTGGTAAGACTGGAAGCCGACCCAAACATAGATGGGAAAAGGCTGATAAATGGTGAAGTAGTTAAGTAGTAATGTTTTATTTTATTTTACTTTTTTATTTAGGATCTCTAACTAAACATTATACTTACTGCTATACAATGTGGAGACGAAAATATGTCAATAAATAAAAACACTGCCAATTTTAAAGTATTGGAGGATTGGTCTGGCAGTTTGAGTAATTTATGTGGCCTACCCAAATGTCCTTTCTTTGGTATTGTTCGTCGAATCGTTGAGCTCCTCAAGTTCTGAGTTGAGCTGCACGATTTTTGACAAATGCGTGCACTGACTGGACAGGTCCGCTCAATCTGTGTGGTTCTTTCCTCAAAAGACCATTTCAGACACCAATCTACATGGTCTTCACACGATCTAACCAAGATTTTGTCTGGACTTGAGGCTGTGACCTCTGAGTTTGTTTCGGCCTTTCTTCTCAGAATAGTCAGATAGGAAACGCCGACCTCATCTAGTTTAAAAAAATATTATTGACGTGTAAAAGTGTTTATACAAACCTACTTTCAGAATATCATTTTTCTTTTTCATTTATCATTTACCGACGTCAGACACGCTCGTTTTAGAATGTCGATGAAATCTTTATTTATAGGTATCCACTTAATTAATAAAAAGCTTTGAGTGTGTCAGAATAGTTCCTGCTTATTAACTGTGTTTGAAAGTACCTGTGTATATGGTATATGGTGAGAAGGCAAAGGATTTTATGAAACAAAAACACCGTAAAACAGACTAGGTTCAGACAATATTTTTAGTATAATTTACGGTACGATGGGTTTTGGAGCCAGAAAGAAATTGAGAAGAGCGATATGCCGGTCAAAATTATACATAAATTCATAGATACCTGCATCCTCCCATCATTAAACTACGTTGGAAGTTCACATACCGAATGAAATCGAAAATTAGATCATGTTAACCCCTCATGCGTCAAGTGTACACCAAGTGTACATAAATGAAAGTGTTCGGAATGTCACCGGTACACTAAGTGTACACAACTATTATCATTGTTCTATTGTCATTGTCATTGTGAAAACAATGACTTCACTGCGTTTATTCAACTACTCCGACGCGTGACAAGACAAAGGTGTAAAAAACTGAAGTGGTGCTGGGCTAGTCATGTAGCTAGATTGACAGATAACCGATGGACTCACAGACTAACATCTTGGAACGGGCCATCACGCATTTGAAACAAAGGGCGACCGGCTGCCCAGTGGTCAAACGACATAGCCAAAATGGCAACACTTCCACACAATTTTTTTTTTATATAAAAAAAACGTTGAACCACACTAGGAATAGCGGAACACAATAGGCATAATGGACAGTCCCCTGTGCAGGGCTTGCATGGAGGCTGATG
The DNA here is from genome assembly GCA_927399505.1 of Luperina testacea. Classification (NCBI taxonomy): domain Eukaryota; kingdom Metazoa; phylum Arthropoda; class Insecta; order Lepidoptera; family Noctuidae; genus Luperina; species Luperina testacea. The sequence continues at coordinate 2,980,166 of OV656783.1, forward strand.
AGACCGTTGCGCATGTGCTCTTTGAATGCACAGGCGTCACCCAGATTATATCAGAAACCCTCGGAACACCCAGATCATAATACAGATGTTCTCAACAGACCAGGACACTTAAGCAGCTTCTGGAGGGAGGTGGGCTGGTTAGAATAACCACTGACGCCACTGACGGGCGCCATGGCCCACGCACAATGGTCCAGTTGAAGGACTAAGTGCGGAAAACAAACCTATGGCGTTGAACATAGCCAAAATGGCTGGCGAATAGTGAATGAACACAGCGAATGACAGGGAGAAATGGAAATCTCTAGAGGAGACCTTTACCTTCAAATAAATATTTAAATTACAAGCGCAGAAGTTTAAAATAAGCTTAACTTCAAAGAATTTAAGAAATTGTCATTAACTTACATAGTTTAGTTTTTTTTTAATTGCTCTTTTGTAATTTCTTTAGTAATTTGTACGATAGATTACATATTATATAAGAAAAAAAATACGCCTGTCAAAATTATAATTGCAACCTGTAACTTTATAGCGATAAAGCAGTTGGTCCCGCGGCTGTCATTAGTAGATCTTTGACAGTCGTTACAGGGTAGTCATCTCAGACTAAGGAATTCCTTAGTTTTTCCCAACCAACTTTGAACCTTATGGTTTAGCGATATAGTTCAAATCTATTAAAGAAATTTGACAGATTGTTGTAGCTTGATGTGCTGGCGTCTGTAAATTAGATAATCAGCTCAAACTCAGAGCATTTATTTCATTGAAACCATTTACAGGCACTTTTGAATTGTTTAAGAGTTGGTCAGTCAGAAATGTGAAGCTAGTTGTCCATCCCAAAGCGTAGTAGGTAACAATGGAGAAGAACGGGCAATAAACTCCATGGACACCCTTTTAAATTGTATAATTCTGCCGTACTTACAATAAGTGCAATAACTTAGATTTTGGATTCATGCAAAATTTGCTGATTACGGATATGTATGTAACTTTTTAAATCCCAAAATCCGAGTATAGTTAGAGAGTAGATATTGCACTTATTGTAAGTACGGCAGAATTGTCAAGGAGGAATCAAGAGGGAAGGCATGCCTTGTCCATGCAGTGGTAATTATAAATCAATGGAATCAAGTTTTAAGGCTCCTACAATCAGGCGCGACACAAAGGCACCGTTTGTTGCTCGACTTGCAGCGTCTTTGTGTCGCGTGCAATTTTATCGCGTGTCGCACCTGTTTGAAGAAGCCTTTATGCATAAGGGTGCACTTAATGCCATCAATATTTCCAATAAATATTTAATGACAGTCCACTCTTTCAGTAATCATTTTCAGAACCCTGTTGGGGCTGGTCATGACTCGAGCCACCATCGAGAACAATACAATAGGTAGGTACCTTTTTTTTTTTGTCGGTGGGAAACCTTCAAAAGGCACCCGACCTCCGGGGAGGGAGCTCGGGGAGTGTGGGATTTGTACCTCACTAAAACCGCCCCGGTGATCACCTTCAGCACATAGGGGTGGTCCCGGTTCCTCTTAAAAGACCAATTCCGGAACCCCCCCGTGCAACGCCTGTAAGGCACATTCCTGGGGAGACTGTAAAGGGGCCTCCCCTGAGCCTCGCTATGCACGGCAGCACGTGATCACTGTGCCACCGTCTTCCCTGGGGTCACTTGGTGGGCGGACGGAGTCCCCACTCTATGCGCCCGCGACCCCAAAGGACCCACCTACCTAGTTGGTAAGCGGGTTTCGGCATATTAGGCGCTAAGGCGGTTGCCACCCCGACGCCTCCTTCTCCGAGCAGGATCAGCACAATAGGTAGGTACCTACCTACACCTCTGCCTTACCCCCTTAGGGGAATACAGGCGTGATGTTTTAATATGTGTGTGGCTATCCAGTATGTTGGTCAGTTGTAATCATAGGCAAGTGATGGCAGTGTCGTGTCACCAAATTACACGATGCTCGACGGTTTAGTGTTGTGGTCGGTATCGATGTCGATAAATATATATATATATATATTTTTTTACTTTACTGGACTATACAGGCCCTGATTAATTTGACAGGACTAAACTAAAATTTATCGTCTGTCCTTTTCTTAATGAAATAGAAAGAAAAAGATGCACTGAAATTAAATTTAGTTTAGTTTGTTAACAATAGAATCGGCACCAATGTCACATTATTAGAAGACATGTGGAAGTAGGATGGCATGTCGTAATTATCGGGAGTGAAAAAGAGATAATATAAAGAAAACTTACAACCTCTTTTTTTTTTTAATGTGGAGAAATGCTCATGCATACTGCCACGGTGAGATGGTTACAGAATCGCACTGCAGTACTTAGTCCCCGAAAAGTTAGGCAGCTGTACCTATAGTACCACCCACATTTCGCCAGTTCTGTGTGTGTGTTGACAACAATATTCTTGTAACTGGTACTACGTGTTCAAAACTATCTGTCATATAGACTTTGTGGTTTTATGTGCAAGTGACTTTTAGCCTTATGGTGAATGGTGATACAGCAATTACGTGGTCGACTGTATCTAATTATACGTCATACATACATACTAATATTAAAATTGCTAAAATTTGTCTGTCTGTCTGTCTGTTACCACTTCACGCTTAAGCCGCTGAACCGATATAGATGAAATTCGGTATATAGTTTGAGTCCCGGGAAAGGACATAGAATAGTTTTTATCCCGATATTCCGACGGAATCGAAACTTATGCGGGAAAATACAAAATATATGTGATATTTACTACTTCTTACTCTAAAAAAGTCTTTCGAATAAAATTATTCCCGCGACGATGGGAAGAGACCAGATGGAATGACCATAATGCCTTGGAAGGTTGGTAGGCCTTTGGTGTGGGATGCAACGTGTGTCGACACCCTTGCGCCATCCCGTGCGGAAAACCTCAAACGACGTAAATACTCCAATCTCTTTGGATCCTATATGTTTGAGCCGTTTGGGGTTGAAACTCTAGGGCCATGGAGCCCGAGTGCCCACTTAGTATTTCGAGACATCGCCAAGCGATTGGTCGACTCTTCACGTGACCAGAGGGCTGGCTTATTTTTGGGCCAAAGAATCAGCATTGCCATACAACGTGGCAATGCTGCCAGTCTTTTGGGCACGTTTCCTGTTGACAGCGATGCGGATGAATTTTTTGATGCCCTTTGATTATTTTCCCTCCTTTTTTTTTTCTTGTACATATTATTACTATTATTAATATTGTATTTTATGTTTTAACAATTAATAGTTCATAATAAATAAAATTATACTTTAATTTATCTGTGTGACATTTTTAAAGATGAATGCGTAATCAAGAGTCTCAATAGTAATTCTAAGCCATCGTACCGATTCGTCGGGCGATTTTTTTCGCGCACTGCATTTTCAACGCATTTCTTAGCACCGATAGTTGAAAATCCAACAACCTGATGACGTTTCCATCGCTGACGTGACGCTAGCGAAAAATATTATTAAACTCAACCCATGCACGACCGAACCAGCCTTGGAAAGATCTGTAGCAAAAACTGACGCTGCGTGAGAAAATTTTCCGTGTATACGTTCTTTTTTTTTTTGTTGTTAAACTGAAGTGATGCTATAAAAGTAATGATTTATATATCGCTTTATGAGTTCAGTGGCGGTAAAGTAAACGAAGTGATTTTGCTGATACAACGTATGAAGTAATGTTTTATTTTATTTTAATTTTTTTATTTAGGATCTCTAACTAAACATATACTTACTGCTATACAATGTGGAGACGAAAATATGTCATTAAATAAAAACACTGCCAATTTTAAAGCATTGGAGGATTGGTCTGGCAGTTTGAGTAATTTATGTGGCCTACCCAAAGTCCTTTCTTTGGAATTTTTTTTTATTTGAAATGGGTTTGCTCTTGACTCTAGTCTAGGTCAGAGATGACAGAGACAAAGTCTACGATGGAGTGAATTGTTCGTCGAATCGTTGAGCTCCTTAAGTCTTGAGTTGAGCTGCACGATTTCTAACAAATGCGTGCACTGACTGGACAGGTCCTCTCAATCTGTGTGGTTCTTTCCTCAAAAGACCATCTCAAATATCGATCTACATTGTCTTCATATAACCTGACCAAGATTATGCCTGGACTTTAAAAGAGACTGCGACCTTTGAGTTTGTTTCGGCCTTTCTTCTCAGAGTAGTCAGATAGGAAACGCCGACCTCATCTAGTTTGAAAAAAAACATGATTGACGTGTAAAAGTGTTTGTACAAACCTATTTACAAAAATAAAATAATTTATCATTTATTTAAACTATAAAATAAATTCTTACTTCGAAATAAAAGTGTTTTTTTTTTTTCAAACCAACTGTACTAATAGTGATGGTTCGACTATGGTTGAATTTTTGTCTGCAGGCTTTTTTTTGGGTGAGAAATTATCAAATAACTTTCCCGCTCTGGGCGGGGCAGGAGGGCGTGTCAGACTTTTACAGACTAAAACCCACCCGTGTTCCTTCAGTTGCCTGTGCCAGGGGCCACGGTATCTCTTTCGAACAACCCGCGACTCTGGCAGGCATCGGCCCTAGCGGACCCCGTCAGTTAGTGCTGACATCTCTTTGCACCAATATTCTGAAAGCTGGCAACGTCATAAGATACTTATACGAAGTTTAATTTACTGTCGTAATATTGTCTCCATCCATTTAATATTATAAATTCGAAAGTAACTGTCTGTCTGTCTGTCAGTCTGTATGTTACCTTTTCACGCCTAAACCACTGAACGGATTTCGATGAAATTTCGCAGAGATATAGATTGCATTCCGGGGAAGGACATAGGATAGTTTTTATCGACATACCTCGCGAGCGAAGCCGCGGGCGGATGTTAGTCTTGAATAAAGTCGTAAAGTAGGTAGATAAACGGAAGAAAAGAGTTGAAACGTCCAAGTGACGTGAGCCCATCCCTATTTTCATTATGTAAAAGCTTAGTTGATTTTTTTTTGATGTGACACTGTCTTTTTCTGTTTAAACAGTTTTAAGTGTATACAGGGTCAAATTAAATTATCTAGCGAAACTCTGCAGACGTAATAGGCTTCGATGATAAAACAAAAAAGAAATTAATTTGATGTTTATTTTTGTGCGGTCGTCGACCGCAATTACTGTAGTCACTTGAAATATCAGTTTAAAAAATCTGTGTTTGTCATTATACCTTAGATGGTTAACCTTAACAGCTTGGATTCATGACGGATTGACCACTCACAAAAGGGAGCTGACAGAGACTAGACGCAAAGTAAGCGTCTCACAGGAATGTGAACTTAATTCGTTGATCATTAATGTTTATATTCGTATGAAACGCTTGCTCACATCCGCGTATACAAATAAGAACATTAAACGCACATTAATAAGGTCCATATTTGTACCCTTACTAAACAAAGTAAAGTCAAATTTTGGTCTGTGAATCTTCCTCTAAAAGCAAGACCTTTGCCCAAATGTGGGGCAGTAAAAAAAAAGTTAAAATCCACATTCACATAATATTATGACTTTGCACTGGCGTTAGATAAACGGAGCGTGTTAAATTATGCAACCAGCAAATGCATCGCGAAGTCTTTATCGTTTTCATCCAGTGGAATTCGCGGTGACTACGTTTCAGTTGAAAATGTTATCGATTGACGAGATAAAAACATACGCCTCGACTTTAGGAAGAAATAAAATATAAATAGTAGAGTAAAATTCTCCCAATATTTGGCAGAATACCTACTTTGTGCTATTTATTACTTCTGGCTGTATTTTATTAAAGAATTTTGTAAGAACCTAGCGTTTCTCCGCGACTTTGTCCGCGTGAAATTTCTTGTTTTAACATAAACTATTATAATATCCTATGACACACGGCAATGTTTTTACAATAGGTATAAGTAAAGTATAAGTATAATGTATAGATATAATATAGTATAGATATCATTATTTTTTACCTGCAAAGTATACTTACGTCATTTTGGCATCACTATTTTTAATCTGTAACAGTTATTACTTATAAAAGTACCGTACATTTTTGAAAATAACCAATGTTAAAAACTTTTACAAAGTAATCGAAAACGTATCGTAACCAATTATTTGAGAAATAATTAACCAGTAGGTAGGTACTTACGGCACTGTTGCGCAATAATCTGAACTTTTTTCAAATCAAACATGACATTTTAATGAAAAAAATAAATATGCTTCAAAATAAAAGAAAATTCATATCGATAGTTTTCCGCTGCCACTTCACTAGCCATTACCTTGTCATTCAGTCTGCCATCTTGGATAGTTTATTTGAAAATCGAACGCCGGCGGAAGCGCGCGATACTGTCATGGCGCGCAAATGAACGTAGTGAAAACAAATCATTATTTTTTTAAGAACAAATTACTTATTTAAAACACTGTTCTGCTGTGATGCTAAATTATGAAAAGTTAACTAAATATTATATTTGTGGTGTTGTGTAGTGTTTGTAAATGGACTTTTAACAATTAAGGTAAGATTTAAAAACATTACTTGGCAGGAAATTGATTAGATATCCGAAAAAAAAAAACATTGAAAAATTATGCGAATTAATTTCTTATCGACATTTGACATGTGGTAACAGAGTTTGTTTACATTAGCACAGATTTTCCACACTTCGAAAACCTATAAATCAATAATCAGTGAATACTTTTAAATACCACATAATTATGCAGTGTAAGCAGAATATGGATAAAAAATCCGCCAAACAATTGAAATGAAGTTACAACCATAGACATTGTAAATCTTCCGTAATAAGTAAATTTGTCACCGAGTTATAGCATAAATATTATTCATTGTGCTACCAGGCGCACATAAAACCGGTATTATCGACGAGTAAATAGCGTGAAAAAAGGATTTAGGTCTCAAGACCTAAATCCTTTTTTGACACAAAAAGCGATGAAAATTTTAACATCCTCAAGGATGTTAAAATTTTCATCGCTTTTTGTGTTACAATTTTTAATTGCCGTATCTTTGGCTTGTGGCTAATTAATAACAGCCGCACGGGTCTATCGATCAGGTTAAGCTAAGTTTGCCGCGGTTGGTCCGTGGATGGGTGACCATCTTTACATAGGTACCAAGATCCCTCCGTATCTTGGAAAGCATGTTAAACCGTTGCTCCCGGCTGTCATTCCATGCGGGTCTTTGACAGCCGTTACAGGTCGTCAGAAGCCCGAAAGTCTTACCAAGAGGACCTTCGTATTACGGGTTGTGGAGGTCAGATAGGCAGTCGCTCCATGTAAAATACTGGTATTCAGCTGCATCCGGTTAGACTGGAAGCCGATCCCAACAGAGTTGGGAAAAGGCTAGGCAGATGATGTATCTTTTTAGGGTTCCGTAACCAAACGGACCCTTATAATTTCGCTTGTCTGTCTTTACGTCCGGATGTTACACAGCCATTTTTCTCGAAGATTATTTACTCTATATCGATGGAAATTAGAAAGAAGGTGTTCTATCCACTGCTAAACAATGGTGTAGTGGAATTACGAAAAAACATTAATGGGTGGTTTAGTCTCACCCTACCCCCAGGGGTATGGCCAAGGTGTCAAGTGGGTCCGGAGTGCTCCCCGTGCAAGTGACCGAGGAATGAAAAGAATACTTGGTCAGTGGGTCGTCTTAGGGGCGAATTTCTTCACTTCAATGCACATAAGCGTGTGGGGTCCACACCCCACATGCTTATGTGCATTGAATTTTAATCATTATACACAACTCTCTAAGACCACGTAACCCCAAAGAATAACTGTTTCATGAAATCGTCATTCTTTGGGGTTACGTGGTCTTAGAGAGTTGTGTTGATGACTTTAATGATTATAATTCTGTAAATACATATTTGTTACGGCCGCGAATCATATTTTGATCGACGTACAACTTAATACTGACCAGTAAATTGCAAAAAACGTAAGAAAATTTGAATTTCGCGGGCTACCTTAGCGCTTCCCCCTTAAGCAACGTTTATTAATAAACCCCGTGGTATAATGTTTCTAAGAAACTTTTTACAAGTAAATTTTTTTAGTTATCTTCGATTCAACAGTTACAACATTTTTTTCATATTTTTTTTTAATTACTATGAAATTTTGCGGTCAATAAAATCACATTACGTAATCTATAATATGATACTATTTTTCATTGTTCTCTCATAATCACAAACACAGTACGAAGGCAATTATTTATTGTGTTCCATAATGTTGCTGAAGCATTTGGTAGGCTTAAAATGAATGAAACAATTATGGGACCCTGTCGGTCACAGCATTGTAGGAAAGAGTTGGATTATTAGTGTGCATGCGTAAATATTCATCCTAACTACGAAACCCTTCAGTGTGAGTGATCCGACACGCACTTGGAAAATTATCAGACAAGTACTGCACAGCATAGTAGGAGAGAGCTGATTATTAGTGTGCATGCGTAAATATTAATCCTAACTTCGGAACCCTTCAGTGTGAGTGATCCGACACGCACTTGGAAAATTATTAGATCAGTACTGCACAGCATAGTAGGAGAGAGCTGCCGGTCGATTCTGTAAAACTCTTACCGTGAAAACTTGAGTGAAGTGAGTTTGTTTTTGCTAGGAATTGTCACTATTGGCAGCTCACCCCACGCTCACTTCACCTACGTTTTCACGGTGAGATTTTTACAGAATAGCAATACAGAATAGTTTTTAGTGTCCATGCGGAAATATTCATCCTAACTACGGAACCCTTCAGTGTGAGTGATCCGACACGCACTTGGCCAATTATTACTTTGTTTAGTTTCTTAAAAAGTATGTCACCTTCACCGCCTTTTGTGTAAAAGTGAATGTTAAATAACGATAAAGATAGATTATCTTGATTTTCTTCTCAGAGTAGTCAGATAGGAAACGCCGACCTCATCTAGTTTAAAAAATATATGATTGACTTTTAAAAGTGTTTGTGCAAACCTACTTACAAAAATAAAATCATTTATCATTTAAGAAATGAAAATTAATTATATGATTTTTTTTATTTGAAATGGGTTTCCTCTTGACTCTAGTCTAGGTCAGAGGTGACAGAGACAAAGTTTACGATGGAGTGAGCTTACCCAGAAAAATTTATACCCAGAAACCTTATTGCCATAACAACCACTAACTACTATCTAGAAATCTAGAACATAATTATGAAGTAAACAATAATGATAAGTAGGTACTTACGTCTCTCTGCCAAGTTCAGGAGATCAGATGTCAGTAGGTTCATGTTAAAGACGTACTGATACTTGGGATTATCTTCCTTCATAGTTTTATTTCAACTAAACCATTTACAGGCACTTTTGAATGAGGGTTTTCTGAAATGACGTTCGCCAGGTGGCAGCACTGACACGTCAGGTCCAGACATCTGTCAAAGAGCCTATATTTTCTTTAGTCATGACTGAATGATGAACGAATGAATGAATCGAATGATGAACGTCATCATATATTTTATATTGGAAGACCTCTCGTCACAGTGGTGCCAACTGGTGTCGTAAATTTTCACGAAAACCCTCATTGTCAAAGAGTCGGTCAGTTAGTGAGAAAGATGAAACTAGTTATCCATTCCAAAACGTGTTTGAATTCTCAAAGAGTCGGTCAGTTGTCAGAAAGATGAAACTTGTTGCCCATTCCAAAACGTGTTTGAATTGTCATAGAGTCGGTCAGTTAGTCAGAAAGATGAAACTTCTTGCCCATTCTGAAACGTGTTTGAATTGTCAAAGAATCGGTCAGTTAGTCAGAAAGATGAAACTTTTTGCTCATTCCAAAACTTTTTGCATTGTCAAAGAGTCGGTCAGTTAGTCAGGAAGTTGAAGCTGGTTGCCCATTCGAAAACGTAGATCTACAGATCTACGTTTCGTTTCGTTTCGTTTCGTTTCGTCTTTCTCGTTCTTCTTCATACATGAAGAAGAACGAGAAAGAGATTGCCATTCAACGTGGCAATGCTGCCAATCTTCTGAGCGCGTTTCCGGATGACAGCAATGCGGACGAGTACTTCGACGTCTAAATATCCATTTGTATTTATTTATTTATTTAGTTAATTAGTCTTTTAATTAAATACTTGGTATAAGAGATTATGAAAATATTATATGTTTATAATGAAATAAAGGAAAACATCTAATAAACTATTAATTAACTATTAATTATTAGGCTGCTGGATACACTGGTCGACAAAATTGGAAATCACTGTTTCCGAATTTTTGACGAGTGAAAATCTGTGTAACATCTAGATCAAAATACTAGACTAGTCTACATTATGTAGCTTCAACACCCACGTTTGGAAATTGTGGATCTATTTTTATCTGATCTTACGACAAAATTATCTTACGTCATACAAAACGCAATTTCGCACAACCTTTTCCCAACTATGTTAGGGTCGGCTTGCAGTCTAACCGGATGCAGCTGAATACCAGTATTTTACATGGAGCGACTGCCTATCTGACCTCCACAACCCAGTTATTGGGTAATACGATACCCTTTGGTAAGACTGGTTGTCAGACTTTCGGGCTTTGACGACTCGAATTACGACATTTTACTCAGGATTTTTCGAAAGTCTGTCCGACCGCATTTCCTTTTAAGTAGCGTATAGCCTTTCCGTAGAGTTGGGGTATCAAATGCAAAGATTTTTTTTAAATCCGACTGGTAGTTTCTGAGACTGGCGCGTTCAAACAAACAAACTTTTCAGCTTTATTATTACCCCCTTAGTATAAACGTATTAAATCAGATGAATAGTTACACATCGATTTCTCTCTCAGTCGTCAGCAATTTGATTTTCGGAAGAAGAAGACAAAGTGTAACCATACAGACTATACGTTGATGATGATTATGATTAGGGGACTCCCTTTTCCGCACTTAGAGTCCCATTCGGTCCATTGTGCATGGGGATTCTGGCTAACAGAGCCAGCCTAGCTCCGCCCAGAAGCACAGAAGCTTCCTGGGAGCTTCACAGGCTTCGCGGAGCGACCTCATTGTTCCGAGGATTTCTGCACGTTGAGAAGCCACGGCCTCGCAATCCAGGACGACGTGGGCGGCTGATTCCTCGGCATCAAGGCAGCCCCTGTAAAGGGGGCTGTCCGTAGCGCCTATGTTGAAAAGATGTTTGTTAAGAAGGTTGACGCTATACGTTTATTAGTATGGGGTTGTTAGTATAGACATGAAGTATAGACAGATAGATAGTATTGGACGATCGCGTGACGCCTTCACGGTAGTCCTGGCACTACTTCAGCCCCTGAGATTTTGCACTTAAGCTTGTTGTGTGTACAGAAAAATATCCACCGACCCTTGCTCGATGTAGTGCCAGCTCGCGCCGCAGCTGAGCCTGTAGATTTAAATCCCCGACTCTGACCTCTGAGTTTGTTTCGGCATTTCTTCTCAGAGCAGTCAATTAGGAAATGCCGACCCCATCGTTCGTTAAATAATAATCAAAGTTCGATCCAGCCTGTCCCAACTTGCTGCCCTCTCCCCAGCGACGCCCTAAGCCGAGGCTCGTACCCCACAGGGGGTGCCCTTAGCGTGTAGTCGCTTAGTTTACTTAGTTAGTTTTAAACCCCTGGCTGGAGGCTTTGAGTTCTCTCGAGGCAGCCGCAGGATTGTCCGGTTAAGTAGTCACGACCTCTCAAGGTCAACTATACGAGATGCCCTAGTCAAAAAAAAAAACAGAAAAATATACGCTCCTATTTCTACACTACTATTCTTGTTTTATTTCATCACAAGCTGCTACAGTGTAGATAATCGTCATCATAATAAATAATTAAACAAGTTATAATTGCATGCTTTTTTGCTGATCTACGTAAATTATGTAGGCACTTGTATTTATAGTTTTTTGCCACGTTTCCTGGTTTTGTCTTCTCGAAATAATATTTTTCTCTTAATTATATAGTTAGCTTAGCATATACTATACAGTATGTTAACTAACAGAGGGCGTTCCCGTTAACCCGCAATAGTTTAGCATCCATACATGCTAAAAAAAATATTACCATTCGAAAATAAAATGTTTTTATTTTTTTTTAATATTAAAATATTCACTAAAAATCGTAAATTGATACGTTAAAGAAACAATCTGTACACGCGTACTTGAAGGATAGCAATGTCGGAATTTATTTAATTAAATAAATTAGAATTAATTAAATAAATAGAGTATCAATTTACGATTTTTAGTGAATATTTTAATATAAAAAAAAAAATACATTTTATTTTCGAATGGTAATATTTTTTTTAGCATGTATGGATGCTATACTATTGCGGGTTAACGGGAACGCCCTCTGTTAGTTAACATACTGTATACTTGTTTTTGGTCCAAGTTCAAGGGCCCCAGTATTTATTATTTTCCGGTGTCTGGTACTTAATATTTTATCATACTAAAAATTAATTTTGCTTTAAGTGACATTGCAATTTTTAATCTGGGTATCAACGAATTCATGAGGTAATTTTACCTCTAAGAAGTTCATTGTGTATAAAATGTATTTTTTCTTTCATGTCATATTATTTTAAAGAACAGTCGGTCTGTTCTGTAAAAATCTCACCGTGAAAACTTAGGTGAAGTGAGTTTGTTTTTGCTAGGAATTGACACTATTGACAGCTCACTCCACGCTCACTTCACCTAAGTTTTCACGGTGAGATTTTTAGAGAATAGCACCGCAGTTTGTCCCAACCATGTTGGGGTCAGCTTCCAGTTTACCCGGATGCAGCTGAATACCACTATTTTACATGAAGCGACTTCCTATCTGACCTCCACAACCCAGTTGCTGGGTGCCCTTTGGTAAGACTGTTTGTTCCACTTTTGGGCTTAGTTGGGAAATGCTGGGCAGATGATGATGATGGATAGTAGGGTTGAGGTTTCTCCACATTGTATATAATATACACAACATACTAAAGATTGTCAGTTGTGTTAAATTGCTTTGTGGTTTAGAGAAACGTTTGACAGGTTTTATGACACCTTTATAGTGTGTGTTCGGCGCGTTTTCTTGAGTGGAGACCGCCTTGGCAGTTAAGAGATGACCAGTCTCAACCGACGGCGCCCGTTCACGAACATGGTGGATCAGCACCATCCAGCTCAACCATTTTGTAAGGAACCGAATGATCCAACACACGCGCCACCATCGATGAGACATTTAAGTGAGCATGAAGGAACGTAAGGTAAGACGCCCTCAGACTAGGTGGAGCGACGACCTTCGCAGGATGGCTGGTAGCAGCTAGATGAGAGTTGCCGAGAATCGAGTTGAATGGTGTGCAATAGGAGAGACCTATGTCCAGCATTGGACTGCTGCAGGCTGATAATGATCGTGATAGCTTGACAGGGATCCGGGGGCCTAAAAAGGCTTTGGCAGAATCATAAAAGGATAACATTATGAATCATAATGGACAGTTAACTGTTAAGTTAATCGTAACAAATCCCATTGGTGAAGTATTTTTCAGTTATTTTTTTTTGTCTGTGCTAAAATACCAATCAGTCCAATCCAAATCCAATCCCAATCTCTTTGATTATACCTACGTAGTGCAGCGAAAAAAAGAAAAACACGGACTGTCTTCGCCATATTGATTCATGATGTATATTTATTCAACTAGCTTCAACTTTCTGACTAACTGACGGACTATTTTAATTTTGACAATTCATAAGTGCCTGTACAAGGTTTAATTGAAATAAATGCTTTGAGTTTGAGTTATGCTTTTATGATTCTGTCAAAGTGGCCTTTTACGGCCCCCAGCTCATAGTAAAGTGGTGGGCCAGTGGTATTCATCGGCCCCGACTTAGAAGTTGTAGGTCGACACTTTCGACGAACTTTTGACGAGTCAGGGAGACACTTTTTTTTTCAGAATGGGAATTCGCAATCTCATCTCAGTGACAATCAATGTCGAAAATTTGTTAAGTATGTTATAGGGATATTATAGGTATTTTTGTCATATTTAGACTGAGATCGAACGGTAACCGTTCTTAAGATTACAAGAATTGTCCCTCTGGTATTTCCATTATGTTTAAGATAAACACTTCTGCATCAGCTTACCGGTATTTGATAAAACAATGGGCCGCATACATACAGTATAGCATTTGATTCTGATCAGTCTGCTTTTCCGCAATTCACCGCTAAATGACGTATCATAACATAAAATCAAGACGTTTCTCTGGAGGCTTGGACATAGCTGTATTCACACATTTTGAACGCGTAGATAGTGCAGACTGCAGTTGTCTATGAAACTACTTTTTTTTTATAACCAACGAAAAGTGCTTTGAAGATCCGTGACATATCTACTGTCGCGCCATTTTTGAAAATGGCGGCCACGCATGGGACTTAGATAAATCTATAGCTGACATCAATGTAAACAGAAAACATTATAAAAGCAAACTCCGTAAAATGTCACGTCTCCGAAATATTAACGTTCTAAGTTGATGATTGATTTTCTTTCTTTCTTTCTTTATGATTGAGTCACGTCATCAGCGTGCCGATTATGTTGTTCAAAGTAAACTGTATTTTTATATTTCTTGTTTACTTATTTGTATACCTGTTTAGTTTTATTATGTAATTATATTGTACGTACCTATCGAATTGAAAGCGCCATCGTATTAAGGCTCCTTCAAACAGGCGCGACACGCGATAAAATCGCGCGCGATACAAAGGCACTGCAAGTCGCGCAACGAGCGGTGCCTTTGTGTCGCGTGTTGCGCCTCTTTGTAGGAGCCTTTAAGTCTTAAAACTTCAACTGTGTGCCTCAAATTTTGTGTGTATTTTGTGTGTTTTGTGTATTTTTAACCGTTTATTTTCACTAAAAAATAAAATATCAATCTTTCCATGCATGGTAGTCTCTCGGCCTACGCCACTAGTGTTCGCATGGCTACACGTACAAATCGACCAGGCTATAATTTCCTTGTATTATCGCATCTACCAACAGATTATACGAATGAAGGCTATTTATTGTGCTCGGCTTTATATAATCGACCAGATTTACTTGAGCTCTAGGTACCGTTTATAAACAAAGAATTCATTGAAAAAACCTCTAAAGCTTTATGAAGGTCAATTTATTCCCTTAATTAAAAACATACAAAATCTAGTCGCAACCTCATCTCAGCTACAATCAATATCAAAAACTTGTCAAAATCGGTTGTCTGTAAAGTCGGTTTACGGACGATAGTTTAACGTGACAACGTCATAACAAAACATTAATGAAATTGCCGAACGCGGAGAACGATTCGGCAGCGTTCGACATCATCTGTCTCTCATCGCTCGTTCCGCGCTCTCGCTTGCACTTCAAGCCGCCATGAAAGGCTACAGTGCTACAACGCTACAGAGCGAGGCCGCGAGGTAACGCTCCATGAGTCATGTTTTTTCGTGTGTGCAGCCAGCTTCATCGATTTATTAGACGTTGTCACGTCAAAATGTAGGGAAATTAGAGACATTTTTGACAGATTGAGACTGACTTCAGACTGTGAATGTTCTTAAAATTACGAGAAATGCCCCTTTTTTGAGGATGCGAAATCATCAAATGACCCCTCCCGCTCTGGGTGGAGCGGAAGGGAGTGTCAGACTCTTACTGACTAAAACTCACCCGTGTTCCTTCCTTAGCCCTTTATGTTCCGTAACCCTTACGGACAATCCCGACGGGCCCCTTCACTGATGCAGACATCTCTTTGAGGCGCCCGTGGAACACGTACGCGCCAAAAGGCCACTTTAATAGAATCATAAAAGGATAACATTATGAATCATAACGGACAGTTAACTGTTAAGTTAATCGTATCAAATCCCATTGGTCAAGGATTTTTCAATTATTTAATTTTTTGTCTGTGCTAAAATACCAATCAATCCAATCCAAATCCAATCTCAATCTCTTTGATTATACCTACGAAGGGAAGCGAAAAAAAGAAAAACACGGACTGTCTTCGCCATATTGATAATGTTTCATAATGATTCATAATGTTATCCTTTTACGATTATGCCAAAGTAGCCTTTTTAGGCCCCCAGATGTCCTGCAGTGAGATTCTGTAACCATCTCACCGTGAAAACTTAGGTGAAGTGAGCGTGGAGTGAGCTGTCAATAGTGTCAGGTCCTAGCAAAAACAAACTCACATCACCTTAGATTTCACGGTGAGATTTTTACAGAATCGACCGGCACATGTATGAACGTAAACGAAGCAAAAGGAATACATATAAGTATCGCAGCAGTGGCGTGTAGTTTCTGCCTAGTGCCTACCCCCATGGGCAGGAGGCTTGAGTCAAACTCAAACTCAAAACATTTATTTCAATTAAACCATTTACAGGCACTTTTGAACTGTCAAAAAGTCGGTCAGTCAGAAAAAATTAAGCTAAGTAGTTGCCCATTCCAAAGCGTAGGTACCTATGGAGAAGAACGGGCAAGAAACTCCATGGACACTCTTTTAAATTATATTTTTACAAAAATATTAGTTACATCATTAATGTTGAATTTATTATATGTGAGAACGATGTAAATAAAAAGACGTACGCGTTAAAAGCGTCCAGAGTACAGCAAATAGTTAGAAAACAACAATTCAAAATTAAAATAATTAAAAATAAGCCGAGGCAGCTAAGTGATGTAGAGCCCCAACCCGTTCACGAACATGACGCATAGATCAGCACCATTCAGCTCAACCATTTTGAAGTGAGCTAAATGATCCAACACACACGC
Organism: Luperina testacea; assembly: GCA_927399505.1. Classification (NCBI taxonomy): domain Eukaryota; kingdom Metazoa; phylum Arthropoda; class Insecta; order Lepidoptera; family Noctuidae; genus Luperina; species Luperina testacea. The sequence continues at coordinate 2,996,735 of OV656783.1, forward strand.
CACCGTCAGCGAGACATTTGTGTGAGCATGACATACTGTTGCGCGCCAAAAATAATGCTTGATACATCGCCATGTATCGCCATTAGTTACCACTAGCGCCATCTTGTATCGGGTAGCAGAACTAATACCTTGGCCTTGGTACTAGGACATTGACCCTTCCTGTAGGTACTAGTAGTTCCGAGAACTATCGACGTCGAGTCGGTCGGGACCGCTATGTACTCGAACATACTAGATGTTTCTAAAGTAGCTCTGTGGGACTATATAAGGCGGGCGCGAGCCGCGAGACATATAGTTTTGAGTAAGCTATACATGCGATAACATCGAAAGCGATATTCGAGTGCGACTAAGAGTGATCAGTAAGTGACATTGTGTTTCTAATTAGTGTTTGAATTGTAATTAGTGTTGGTGAGTAAAGTGTCAGTTTTTTTTGGTTATTAAATCGGCAGTTTTAATTGTCACGAACCCCAAGCTCGTAACAATTGGTGTCAGAAGCGAGATTTAAAAATCATGCCGATTTTACCGAAAGACGACATGGAGGGTATCCGTACCCGGAGTCAACGCCAGCAAGAGACGGACCAGAGGCGATTCGGTGGAGCGATGCCACAGGGGTCGGAAGGCCAGCTACCGACCACGGAGGCCGGCCCGTCCACAGCTGCTCCAGCATCATCAGCACCAGATTTTGCTGCTCTGATGATGATGCTGCAGGAGCAGGCTCGCCGACAGGAGGAACAGGCTCGTCGACTGGAAGAACAGCTCCAGCGGGACAAGGAGGAACAGGCTCGCCGACAGGAGGAACAGGCTCGTCGGTTGGAGGAACAGCTCCAGCGGGACAAGGAGGAACAGGCTCGCCGACAGGAGGAACAGGCTCGTCGGTTGGAGGAACAGCTCCAGCAGGATAAGGAGGAGCAGGCGCACCGCCAGGAAGAGCAGATGCTCCTTATAAAGGACCTTCACGCTACCTTCGGGAAAGACATGAAGGAGGTGAAGGATAAGGTTGCTCAACATGACAACCGCCTGTCGGAAGCTGAAATCCGAATCGACCAAGTGAATAACCGGGTTGACAACGTTATGGCTGACGTGAAGCAAACCGTGATGGCTGACGTAAAGAAAACGCTGGATTACCTCAAACTTGGTGATGGAATCGCAGCTCCCGTAGCTACAACACCTTCGCTACGTGGATTCAAAGTGCCACCGTTCGACGGAACTTCTTCCTGGTCGGCCTACAAAATCCAGTTTGAGGCTGTCATGAAGGCAAACGGGTGGAATAAAAGTCAGGCCATGACTGCCCTCACCCTGGGCCTGCGCGACCAGGCCTTAACTGTTCTGGAAGCTCTCGGTAAGGAAGTGACTTACGAGCAGCTCCTTGACGCATTGGAGGCTCGGTATGGCGACGCTCACCTGGAACACGTGTTTCGGGCGCAGCTCAAGGATCGCGTGCAACGCAGCAATGAAAACCTGCAGCAGTGGGCCCTTGAAGTGGAGAAGCTGGTTCGCAAAGCTTACCAGTCCGTACCTGCGCTTATTGATGGGAACCTGGTGCAGGCATTCATCGACGGCATCCGCGACCTTGAAGTTAGAGCTGCTGTGAGGCTCGGTCACCACGGGACGCTGAAGGACGCCTTGGCCCATGCACTGGAGGTGGAAGCTGTGCGGCAAGATCATCTTTCCCATCGCGTCAGGGAGGTTGCAGCGGCTACAGTTCGCGAGCGCAGTAAAGGATACAGCCCTAGGTGCTACGGCTGTGGGGAAAGGGGCCACCTTCGATCCAATTGCCCTAAGCGAACTGCAGAAAGAGAAGACGGCCGATCTCCAGAGGGCAGTGCGGTTAACAGCACCGCCCAACACCAGCAGCAGGGAAACGAGTAATAGCCAGGACTGCGGGGCGGGTGCTGGCTGATGTTCAAGGAGCCCCAAGGATTTCGATCACACAAACCCATGATGGGAATAGCCTAATCATCAAGGGCGAGGTCAACGGAACGCCGTGTAAGCTGACCATAGATACTGGAGCCTCTCGTACGGTCGTCAGTTCCCAACTTATAAGTCGGTTCCTTGGGGACTCCGCACACAACCGAGAACACATTAATTTGGTAACAGCCACCGGTCAGCGCATACCCGTCCGTGGAGAGAAGAAGATGGAGTTGAAGCTAGGCAACAGAATCTACCTGCATAATGTCATTGTGGCTGATATAATGGACGATTGCATCCTGGGCCTTGACTTTATGAGGAAGAATTGTTGCGAGATTGACGTCAAGCAAGGTGTTTTGAAATGTGGACAAGAGGAAGTTTTCGTGGAAGGGGCCTTACCAGGAAATGTGTACAGCCTTAAGAAGATTGTTCTTCCGCCGAGATCGGAAACGATTGTTCCGGTTAGTCTACCTCGGAATCCTGGGCAAACTCATCGTTGTGTACTCGTGGAAAGGGTAGACAATGACCTTCCATGGAAAGTGGCACGAACTTTGGTGAGAGCTACCGACATCTCAGGGGTACGTGTGCTGAACCTTTGTGATCAGGAACAGATTGTAGAAAAAGGCACACTACTTGGTACTTGCGAGGAAGTGGATTGGTTGCGTCGATGCCAATATCTATCGACTGGGACCCTCGGCAAGGATGCACAAACGAGAGTGACCACCCTTTTAGAAGACTGCCGCAGCGCTCTGTCTCAAAATGAAATGGTCAAAGCGAAGAAGATGTTACTCAGGTACGCCAATGTTTTCTCGGCAAACGATGCTGACATCGGGAGGACTGGCTTAGTTCAACACAAAATAAATACAGGAGAAGAATTGCCTATCCGTCAGCGGCCAAGGAGATTGCCGGTAGCACGTGAAAAGGAAGTGGAAACCATGATAGAGGGAATGATGAAGGATGGTGTTATTGAACCTTCATCTAGTCCATGGTGTTCACCCGTAGTGCTGGTAAGAAAGAAGGATGGCAGCATGCGGTTTTGTGTTGACTATCGTCGTCTGAACGACGTTACGAAGAAGGACAGCTATCCTTTGCCAAGAATTGATGACACGCTGGACATGCTTACTGGCGTAAAGTGGTTTAGCACGCTGGACCTGAAAAGTGGCTACTGGCAAGTTGAAATCGATCCCAAGGACAAAGAGAAAACTGCATTCTCAACAGGAAAGGGTCTGTGGCAATTTAAAGTTATGCCGTTTGGATTGTGCAATGCTCCGGCAACGTTTGAAAGGTTGATGGAACTTGTACTTACCGGGCTAATTGGCGATGCCTGCCTGGTCTACTTGGATGACATCATCATCGTAGGC